>OX637361.1:13100325-13841575 GCA_951799405.1 Agapetus fuscipes
ACTTTTTCCAAGCTATTTTTTGTGTCTTACACAATTCACTGATTTTGATGAGTAACAGCTGTGGCTTACTTCGCCATCTTGTATAAATGTTATGTCATTTTTTAAAGTTATATATTGAGGTAGAGCTCATTCCCACTTGTCGGGTGTCGGATCCGTAGATCAGAACGTTTCGGACAAAATCGGTTTCCGATAAGTGTGAATAGCTTCATACATAATGTTCTGCGACTGGAACCTCCGATTAATATACGGATCCCACACCCGACAAGTGGCAACGAGCTCATAGAGTTAAAGTTGAAGAATTAAGCACGTTCCTCCCACTGCTCTTGCTCATGCTACTCGTACTGCCCACAGATTCAGGTATCGTCGATGTTTGCAGACTTTCAATATTGTCTCATACATGATTCAAAATTTTCAGAGTTGCTAGTAGAGTATTGTTGTGTGTGTTGGTGGACACTATGGACTAAATATAAAATAATATTTATTACATGACGGCAACACCGCAGCGAGTAATCATTCCCGCACTGGCGACACTGCCAGCGGGAAATTTAATCACCAGTGGCAACACTGCGGGCTCCGCCATTTTGAATTTATTAATTAATAACTAGGTTTTGTTTATTATACTCCTGTTAGGCTGACACAAACTCCAATATATCTAAGTGTAAAATTTTACATTTAGCTTCAACTATTACCCTAAAATATATTGAAACTGAAATTCACACCAGAGGCGTTGTTTTGTTTTACTTTCCAGACATTTTTTTAAACAAGATACGGTTGAGTTAAACCATAATGTTTAGAAGTTGAGATACTAGGTCATTTCAGCAACTAAAGTGCATGCGTTTAGTAAGGAACCTTTTGTATTTTTATCCCCAAGTGGATACAATAGGCCTATACATTTTCTCAGGTAGGAGGCAAGCCTTACGCCAACTGGTTCACTTGAATTGGAGAATTCAGAGTGAGTTTTCATTCATCCTGAATGTTGAGTTAACCTTTACCCATTGTATAAAAAAAACTACTTCACGCTCACATATCGTCAGGAGTAAGAAATGTATGGAAGTTTGCGTTGACAATTATTTTCACTAGAGGCACTGTTTAATCTTACATACAAAGTTTTGTCTTAATTGACTATGAGAGTGCAGGGCACATCTATATGAAGAACGAGCACTTTGTAGAGACAACAATAGGCAATACAGGATGAACAATGCATCTTACTGAAATTAAAATGTTTACTTTTGAGCTGGGTAATTCAATTCTTTAAACTAACAGAGGGGTGAGTGTCCCATACAGACAAAGAAAAAAGACGCAATTAATCTGTATGTGTAGTGCAATTTCTTACCACTATGACCTCAAAATGTGGCGAGTTGAACCAGGCAAGAGTACCAACCATTTTACTTGAAGTAAAAGTTTCCCTGCTCCCAAGGGGTCAAGTTACCATAAGGCTCCTAAAAGGTATGTGAAGTTAAGATTTAAAATGGGAATTTACAGATCAGTTAGAGTCACTGTTAGAACTCAAATTAATTTCTAATATGTTATTTTAAGAGCAAAGGGAATTAGATTGATTCTGAAATGTATTTGCTTATACCCAAAGTGTGCGCTTGAGCTCACATTGATTCCTAATTTATTTGTTTAAGGGCAAAGGTTAGATTATTATTTATTATGGCATGTGCAGCTAAGTTGTGATGCCTGGGAATGGTGCCAGTCTAGCAGGAGTTTGATAGAGTCACACAAGTATAAAATATTTCATAGGATTAATAAGAAATTAACTATCAACAAACAAAACATTGAGTTGCAGACAAAGTTGTCCAGGCAGCTTTATAATCCATTGAGTAGTCATATTTCAGACACAATGCATTCTGCCTGGATTGTCTATGGATCACCGGACAAACCATATGCAAGCTTTCACATATCTTCATAGACTACCGACTTCCCTCCTGACGCCAGATATAAAAAAAAAACCATCAACAAACCAGGCAGAGTATGCCCAGTGTGTAATGGCTGTAAAAGTTTGAAGGTACATCTGTTACCTGCCATTGTAAATCAAGGTCTCTTGAGGTGTGATCACATAACAATACTATAATAGTGCATGTTATTCCGCCTAGCCTGGATAACTTTGTGTGCAATCCAATTTTCAACTGTGAGAGTATGAAACAACAACTCAAACAAGACTTTCCTAAGATTCTAACAAAATAAAACAATAAAAAATTTACTCCTTGCCACTAAGTATAAGATATCACTGTCTCATTGTTCTGCAAAATTCACTGAACTATTATTCTATACTTTTCCACCAAATTTACAGTAAAGAAACCCGAAACAGATTTGAGTTAAAAAGGACCTATCTGAGCTCTATCTATAATCTAAGCTGCAAGGATATGTAAGCATTTAAGGCTCATATGAAATGCATGCCTACAGACAGGCACATGTAGGTTCGCGCCTACACATTCTGCATGTGTGCATACAAATAAAGAAAACCACACATGGACATAAACCTTGCAACTCCTGCCGCCGTTCCCTGAACCGGGGTGGCATTGGCAAAAGTGAACCGATTTTTACAGCACGGGTGGTCAGCCTCGTACCAACCTATCAGTCAAGGAGCTCTGATTGGTTAAAAATAATACCAGAGACAATTTTATTATTGTTGCCAGATTAGGTATGTTCATTTGATTTAAAAATTGGAGTCGAAAATTCAATAGACAACAAGACTTCCTTTTATGGCCTTCGACCAGCAAGAAAGTAAAAAAAAAGGTGCAACGTCACATAGCAAGATTGCTAGGGACATGAAAAACTAATATTTCGTTATTCGTCACACAGGCCAACTCTTGTTAACAAAATTATCTAAGTTGCGATTGGTTAAAAGATGCCAGAGACAATGGATTGTGTTTCCATATGAACATCAAGTAAGTAAGCATTCCGTTTGACAAAGAGATATTTAAATAACCGTCAGGAGAGTTTTACAGATCAATGAAGCTTAGTGATAAGAGACAGAATGCATAATTATAATTTGGTTTTTTAAAGTTTTATACTAAATTATTTTATTTATTGTTTATGTGAATCTAATACTGCAGATGAGCCATTGACCGTATTTCTATAAACAGATTGTATATTGGAGTAAGAGGACATAGTGAGACGTAGCAGATCCAGATGATTTTGGAAAGATCAAGTCTCCGGAATGAGTCATGAAAGACTCACACAAATCGTAGCTCATAAGATGCCAAAAGGTAAACATCCATCTGAAAAATCTCCTATGGGATGAAAGGATAGTTGAACACCTTCATCTCAAGATCCATGAGTAGATATGAATATTTTTACTGAATCATAGATCAAGAGATCTAAATCAAGAAAAATAAGAATTGTGTGTTTTAAGGGACCATGTTGCCGCACATGGTTCATAGACAATATTAATTTCCCATAGACAATATATATCCCTGCATATCACAGCGGGAATGTATACATTATATATTATTTTTTATTTATAAAAAACACAATTTATCAAGAAGAAATGTCTGCAAGGAGAGCTTCACACCAACTGAGTGGGCGTTTACAAATGCACACAAAGAACCAAGTGCATTTCAGCAGAGTGCAATTATGAACCTTATTATAAACAGTCAATAAGGAAGCTATTTACATCCCAAGAAAGTAAACAATATATCATAGTAGTTGAACAAAACCCCAGTTATTTGTATTGGAATTATACAAAGAAAACTTCATAATAAAATCTCATCAAAAATATGAATTGTAAAGGCACCCGAAATCAGTGCTCGTGCCTTTGTAACCTGGACACTGATCAAGCGAGATCAATGCAAACTCAATGTCCTCAAAACGAAGATGCTTTGCTGCATGTATGGTCCAACAAAGGACGGAAACACATCAGAGAAGAGTTAAAAATCTGAATTTATTGAGTTCTAATAAAACACTGATATGATCCACATGATCTCTAAAATTCAGCAGACTACAACCTGCAGCTGTAGCATCAGTTACAGACAAATTTGCATTTTTGAGCTAAAATAGAAAACAAATTCTAAATTTGACTTAATTTCCAATGTTTTTTTTTACAGTGGAAGGGCTGATTTTGGTGCGCTTCTACAACTTATTTTACAGTTTAGATACAAATTTGAGATGGTTTGATCCAACAAGTGTAATTAAAAGCTGTCAATTTGTTAGCATAACATTAATCTTTGCCCTGTTTCCTTTAGTTTAAATCCCGTCAGACATGTTCCTTATATAATAACCCTAGACAAAGTATTCTATATGCTACATAATATAAAAACTTAATGTAATATGTATAAGCAGGCATTACAGAGTAGAGTATAATGTGTAACTATCAGTATTACCATATAATTGTTCTGGAGCTTCAGCCTCACACATAACCTCAACCAACAACAGCCAGGAGACACCAGTCATCGTCGTCATTATGGTGGGTGTCGGCTGAATCCAGAATTCTCCTTGACTCTCCCCTTCACTTTTAGAGCCACCAGGGCTGGAGGCATCAGCACGGTAATTCTTACCTACTGAATATCGTACATAATATTTGTATGAAGACTAATCAGCTGTACACTTGCCATACCTTGCTGCACCTTGGCCATCTTGGATTGACAGGTCTTCATACAAATATTATCAATAGAAGGTAGGTAAGAATTACCGTGGTGATGAGACTTCCAGCCCTGGTCTAGATTTATATCAAAACGCATTGTGGAGGGATGCTTTTAGTATTGACAGAGGGTTTATCAATGATAGAAATGATTGTGACAACTCCAGCACATTCATAAGTGTGGTTTGTGTTGTTGAGGTTAGCTGTCAATACTGTCAATGAAGCTGTGTGCAATCTCAAGCCACCCTGCCTTGGTACAAAAAGCTAAATCAACAAACGGTTGTGCCAACATGACCTGGAATATTGCCTGTGAGTGAGATCTCTGCATGTAGGTATGAGCAAAAACAATACATCAAAACTGCTGATAATATTTTTAAAAATATCAATATTTATCACGGATACCAATATTTTTTGTTGTTGTATCAAAATTAATTAATTTAAGTGTTTTTTCTCTCCACCCTTCCCGTTCAACACCTTTTTTAGGAATGTAATTTTGATATTTTTTCCTCATTAGATATTGATACTTTTAAAAGTATTGCTTGATATAATATATCAATATTTTATTCTTTGCACACCCCTGCCTGAGTACAGCTGTCCATCGATAATCCCACACTTTGAAATGCGACTTACTTGGTAGTCCAAAGGGAGTTTCTTATGTATTTATTTTTAAATCTTAGGCCAACATTGTACAGGCCCTAATATGTATCTGTACTGCAGCGTCTGCAGCCTGCATGATGGTCATAGCTTATCTCTATGCAATACATTACAGAAGAGCCATTTGTGAAAATGTGATTTTTGGGTAATCCGACAATACGTCGGTGCCATACCTGTTGGATTATCAAGGGACAGCTGTATTGAGTGATGGATGGTTTTGGACATGGAGAGTGAGATGGCTATCCGGGGTGAGTGCAGCATATTTACCCGCTCCCCGCGTGGTTGTGTGTGTGGCTGAGTGTTGCAGGACAGAGCCCTAGCAAGCGCAGTTGTCCTGGTCGCGGCCGCGCGCGCTCTCGCCCGCATTGAGCTTGATCTGGTCGGGGAACTCGTTGTACAGCTCCACCTCGGTCTCCTGCGCCAGCGCGTTGCGCGCGATAGTCTGGAAGGCCAGCTCCACGTTAATGGCATCCTTAGCGCTGGTCTCGAAGTAGGGAATGCCGTTCTTGCTCTGGCACCACTGCTGTGCGCGCTTGCTGGACACGCTGCGGGTCTCCAGGTCCACCTTGTTGCCCAGAATCACGAAGGGGAAGCTGTCGGGGTCGCGCGGGGAGGCCTGGATGAGGAACTCGTCCCGCCAGCTCTCCAGCGACTTGAAGGTGTTGGGCGCCGCCACGTCGAACACCAGCACGCAGCAGTCCGCGCCGCGGTAGAACGCGACGCCCAGCGACTGGAAGCGCTCCTGCCCCGCCGTGTCCCAGATCTGCACCGTCACCATGCGGTCGTCCACCTGCACCTCCTTGGTCAGGAAGTCCGCCCCGATGGTGGCCTTGTACTGGTTGGAGAACTTCTTGCTCACGAACTGGTTCATGAGCGACGTCTTGCCCACGCCGCTGTCCCCCAGGATGATCACCTTCAGCAGAGCCTTTTTCCTCGTGGCCATGTCTGATATGTGGATTACAATCGTGAGGAGTTTATGTCTTTGTTTGTCGTCTGTCGATAACACAAAACGAAATTGATAAATGCGTCACCTGTTTACAATGTTGCCAGCCCTGAATGCTGCACTGCTGCCTTACGTCATTACATCACTTATTAATTCTTTAAACTCATATTTATGCACACAAACAATAAAAAAAACTCATAACTACTGATCATTTGCATAAATAAAACTAAAAATACGAATATACATATTTATTTTACAAAATTCTTAAACTACCTACCCATTTTTTACAACTTCAAATTTTCAATGTTTCAGAGTTGGCGCGCCTGCGCTGTGAGTGATTAGTAATCTCACTTTACGAATAATAATCTTGTTTTAAATAAACTTTTACCGTAATCCCCGCACCGTACAACATTTACCTTCGTCCATAAATAATAAATCACTTGCGTGCGAGTGTTTGTCTGGGCCGTGTTGCGTGTCGGTGTCCTCGCGCTGCTGGAGCGTGTCGGAGCCTTGCTGGCGAGGGCTGCGGGCTTGCGGGGCGTGCTATGTGGTGTGCAGTGTTGTTGTGAGTGCGGCAGTGATGGAGGAGGGCTCCAGCCGCTCCAGCTCGGCGTGTGAGCTGGAGAAGGAGCTGGGAGAGCTGGAGGTGTCGGGGGGCGCCTCCATGTTGACTGCGGGGAACACTGGCTCCTTGTCCCGCCGCAGCGTAGTGCTCCGCACGCCGCCGGCTCGCAAGGCTAAGAGAGTGCGCTTCTTCAGGAACGGCGACAGGTTCTACTCGGGCGTGATGATCCCCGTCCTGGCGGAGAGATACAGGTCAGCACTCCTGGGACACAAGTTCATCTCCACCCTTGGCGCGTTAAAGCCACAACTGAGGAAAAATAGGATCCATCCTATAATTGACGGAAATCTACAGAGTGACAGCCATTACACACAGAAACACATTCTGCCCTGTTTGAAATGGAGGTAGCTCTGCAGAGGCTCTGGCCACCCCTAGCGGAATGGCGACAGAGTTACAGTTACAGTTGTCTTAAGTCTTTTTTCTATGTGAAGATGTACGGGGATGGATGAAAACTTTCTCACAGTTTGTCCGGTAATCCATAGACAATCCAGGCAGAATACGATGTGTATGAAATGGCCTTTATACATATTACGATTGTTTATTTGATAAGTTCTGTTTTTACACTCATCAAAGAAGAAAATGCGTGAGATAGGTGATGGATATGAATGAATTGAAAGAGTCTCTGGCCACCCCTAGTGGAATGGTGACAGAGTTACAGTTACAGCTGTTACTACCGAATATGGGTAATAATATTTGTATGCAGACTTATCAGCTGTTCACTTGCGGCCATCTTGGGTTGACAGGTCTTCATACAAATATTACTGATATTCAGTTGGTAAGAATTACCGTGGTGATGAGACTTCCAGCCCAGGCTGTGAAATCAGTGCTCGCGTCTGATATGAAAGATATGATAAATGTGAGTGTTGGTATGTTTGCAGGTCGTTTGACAGTCTGACGGCGGACCTGACGCGCGTGCTGGTGGACAATGTGACGCTGCCCAGCGGGGTCAGGAGCATCTACTCCCTGGACGGGAAGAAGGTAATCGCTAGCTACCTCATGACCTCGCACTAGGGACGACTAGAGGGACTTTTTTTTTTAAGAAATCCTGTGCGGGAGACTCCCTAGATTTAAGAGCCTCTAGGGGTTTATGACACTTATTGTAGTGCCGCAGAGGTGTTGTTTACGAGCTTGGTCGTCACTACTAAGCGCCAATACTGACGCAAGACCCATTTGCTGTGAGGCTGGATGGACCTTTAGTGACCGGTATTTGGTAAAGGTATATGAATTTTTCAACCCAGTGAATTTAAAATAGAATATTTAAAAATACAAATAGTATATTTTTTGTGCTCCGCCGGTATTTGAACCTTCACAACCTTCCATTTACTAGTCCGAAGTGTTGCCACTGGACTACGGACGTATCTTCCAAACGTATTTCTATTTATACTCGGGTAAAGTTCAAAATTCAAATTTATTCCTGTCCATTCTGTGGCAGCTTATGCAACTGTGACATGTTGTTATAAAACGCAACTAAGCTACACATATAGTGTAACTTCTTGCCTGCGTTATCGCCGAAGGGGTCGCATGTGGCGATTCAGAACCTATTTATTTTTACGGGTAAGGGGGCCGGCCTCACACCAACCACTTCAGTTGAAGTGGGGGTTTCCCAGCTCTCGGGGGGGCTGGTTCTCATTTCTTGTGAAGGCTGAGTAAATATATAATCTATAATCTAAGTTGCAAGGATATATTCATTTAAAGCTCTCAGATGTATGCCCACAAACCAACACGTGTAGTTCGCGCTTACAAATGCTGAATGCGTACTTACAAATAAAATCCAAACCTCAAATGAACATGAGCCCCACAACTTTTGCCGACCTTCCCTGAAACAGGGGTGACATTGGCAAAGTGAACCTTTTTTTACAGTATGGGTGGTCAGCCTCATACCAACCTATAAGTCAAAGAATAAACCTTGCCGGTATTTAGGTTTGAAGTAAACACTGAAACGGGAAATCATTTCTGACACCCTCGGTGGGGATCGAACCCTTGCGCTCAGTATAGAATGCAAGCATTCAACCAACTGAGCTATCGACCGGACCTGTTTTTTACGAGCTCGGTCGTCGCTACAAAGCGCCAATTCTTAAGCAAGATCCAGTTAGTGTAAGGCTGGATAGTCCTTCAGTGACCGGTCTTTGGTAAAGGTAAATGAATTTTTCAACCCAGCAAAGAGCATAATATTTAAAAATATAAATAGTTTACTCTTTGTGCTCCGCCGGTATTCAAACACACAACCTTCCATTTACGAGTTCGAAGTGCTGCCACTGGACTACGGACGGATATAACCTTCACAGCGAAAGCACAGCAAGCGCCCTTGGAGTGACAATCTTCACAAAACGGCGCTATATTATATCATCATCATCATCAACAATACATTATGGAATATGTTCCAGGAATAAGTAGCCCAGCCATTATCTGATAAACATATATTATTATTCATTAACCCCTGGAGCGCCAGCGATTTTCTGCCTAATTCAGACACCCAACTCGTGGTGTTTTATATTAAATATCTCCAAAGATACAAAACATATCTCCTGTGGGTTTTTTTTATATCAAAAAACAATGAAATAACGTTTTTTTAGTGCTTACCAAAAAAAAAAAATCTTTTGTGAAATAATTATTATACTCCATCAAAATTTAGATTATGGAAAAAAGATCGAGATTCTAAAAATAGATATACCTCATTAGTATGCGTAGGCATGAAATCCCAGTACATCACAAAAAATAGAAAGTTAATGACCCTTTTTATTTACACAAAGATTTTTTTTAGTGTGTAGTGTTCTTATGTCAACAAATTGTGGAATTCGGCTTTTGCATGAGTCCGTTTTCAAGGTCAACTGAAATATTATATTTTAAATACCTACAAACAAAAATGAATGCTTTGACTTTATTGGTGGATGGTTCTACCCAATAGCAGTACTTCATGCGATTTTCGATCTTATTGCTGTGTAAAAACTAAAGAAAAATGAAAAAAATCGCGTATAGTACTATGAGTGCGGATCCGCGTTCTGGCGCTCGAGGGGTTAATGGAATGTAAGAAGTATGAGACCACAATGGAAACATATCGCACGCTTAATAATAAAGAGCAATAACTCAAAAATTGGGAAAATCGAGATTTTGTAATAAAACGCAAGAACAATGCGAAAAGAATAGGTAGAATGCGACAGCCGTTCAATTCGGACGAATATGACCGAGATAAAACATCGGTCGCCTTTTTCATCCCATACAAGTTGTACTGGTTGTCTGAACTTCAAACGTGATTTCCCAACATTCTTATTTTTTGAGTTATTTCTCTTTATGATTAAGCGTGCGATATGCCTTATGGTGAGTTACCACAAGTCATATTTTAGCTAGTCACAGTTGTGTGATTTTAGACATTTTTATTCAGTAATTTTCATTTGATAAATGAAACAAACATCAGTGTCACACAACAAGGAATGCAATTGTTCCCAAAATGGAATGGACCTTTATCTTAAGACGGGTCCGTAGTTCAGTGGTAACACTTCGGACTCTGAATGGGAAGGTTTTGGGTTCGATACCCGGCGGAGCACAAAAAATATCCCATTTATATTTTCAAATTTGCTCTTCGCTGGGTTGAAAAATTCATAAAACCTTTACCAATGACCGGTCACCAAAGGTCCATCCAGCCTTACAGCAACTGGGTCTTGCTTGAGAATTGGCGCTTTGTAGCGACGATGACCAAGCTCGTAAAACGGTCGATAGCTCAATTGGTAGAATGCTTGCATTCCATGCCGAGAGCAAGGGTTCGATCTCAAGGCTTACTCAGCCTTCACAAGAAATGAGAACCAGCCCCCCCGGGAGCTGGGAAACCCCCACTTCAACTAAAAGTGGTTGATGTGAGGCCGGCCCCCTTACCCGTAAAAATAAAAAGGTCCCGAATCGCAGGCAAGAAGTTACACTATATGTGTAGCTCAGTTGCGTTGTGTGCCTAACAGAACGAATAGCCAATAATCCTGAGTGATGTGTTTAGCAGTGGATGCGCTAATGAGTGTGAGGAGTGTACTCGTATGTAGAACAAGTAACAGTTGTTGGGTGTGAGTCACTGGCTGCAGTTACTGCTGAATGTGCATGTATGTATAGTGCACCTCCAGGCACAGGGCGGACTGACAGCTATACAGCTATTATGTGAGGACATGACATGAATATCTGATGGACTTACAACAAAAGTGGGTGGACATCCAAACAGAGGAATGTTATAACCACGCATTTATTTTAATGAAAATATACAATATATATCTGTTTCAACCTACTTACGAAAATGGTCATTAGTCAGAAAGAGAACAAAGAACTTCACAGTTGCATTTCCATGTGTACAAAAGAATGCAGGAGAATGTAATAATAATAAGAAGACAATATTTATAGTGTCGTTTTGTAATAAATCACTGCAAGGGCACTGTTTAACTGTAACATCTCCGAAACAAACTCATCTTCAATCCCGACTTAAATGCACTTGCACTCTCTACGGCTCTTAGCTCATGGGGTAGGGTATTCCACAGCACAGGGCCGGCTATGCAAAAGGCACTATCCAAGTGTTTTGCTTAATAAGATCGTTTTGGAACTATTAATTTATTCACAGCAGTACTACTTACAGATCTTGATGCCAACCGCTTACCATCCACTGAGTCCCTCCCACAAAGCTCTGAAATATAGTGCGGGGCAACACACTGTGTCGATTTAAAGACAGTTAAACAGATTTTGTATTCAATCTAATCTAATCTAAGTTGCAAAATATAAGTAACATTAGAGATTCACATTATATACATTTTCACAAAAACAGACATGTTGAAGTTCGCGCTTAAACATGCCGCATGTAGTCTTACAATATAAAAACTTGAATCTCAAATGAACATATACCCTGCAACTCCTGCCAACCTTCCCTGAAACAGGGGGGACATTGCCAAAGTGAACCATTTTCTACAGCATGGGTGGTCAGCCGCATACCAACCTATAAGTCAAGGATCCTTTCTCCAATTTTAAGCCAATTAAGCTGGTCTCTTAATGTAGGGGTAATGCAATAGAGTCACAGTTACAGTTTACAATTGCCTGTATTAGCATGTTAATTATCTTTCTCTGCCTACACACACGCCCACACCCACACACACACACATTCTACCTGTCTGTACACTTTGAAAGCTTTACCCTACAAGGAGACACAGACACACACACACATGAGCACTTTCTTCCTCTGCGTGTGATACAATACAAGATGATGTCACATGTGCCTGTGTGGGTGGCACTATTGTATCAGCTCATTGACATATCGCTGCCTTAGTTCTTGTTTACCGTATACGCCATTGAGAAATTTTTACATGAGCAATGTTTGCATGTGTGCTGGACCAATGTGTCTTATGAAAACAAGAAATTTATTTAAAAATATTTAAAACAACTCTCACATTATCAAGTTTTACGGTTTTTCTTAGCTCAGATTGTGTAGAATTTGATTCTTAAGACAACTGCATGAAAAAGTCATATTTGACAAGATTGGCGTATACGGTAAACAAGAACTGGGGGAGTGATGATATAGATGATAGATAGATGATATCTGTGTGCTAGAAATTATTTAAATGAAAATAGACATTATACCTATATCTGTTTCACCCTACTTACTAAAATGTCCTTAGTAAGAAAGAGAACAAAGAACTTCACAGCTGCGTTTCCATGTGTACAAAAAAACTCAGGCGAATGTAAAAATGTTTCTAGAAAGGTGGCTGCATTGCCGCGTGCGTACTATGCTCAGACCAGTCCGAATATAGACACATGCTGTATAAATTTTATGATTAATAAAATTGACGAATTTTAAAGGATGAAGGCATTATTTTAAGACATTATAGCATGTGTATGGAAATTGGGTGTCAAAACACAAAGTGGAGAGAACAAGAAACATAAGATTTGACATGTAAAAACATCTTTTGTATGACTACACAACTGCAACGTTTGACAGGACTGAGACTTATGTGGTAGATAGTATGTATCAATGCAGTAAGTTAGTTTCTTCTCCTCTATGTTATTACTCAATTAATCAGCTAGTGTCTGCCATATTCAAATACCAGCGTGCTGTCATAAAAGTCATATATGTTGCAAAAGTCATAAAAATGTTGTGGCATGAACTATCTCTAGTGATAATGATGATGATGGATGATTTTTGGTCCAGGACCATCCCAAGGGCGCCATGGCTTCTGGAAAAAGCAATGTCTTCAGTCCCTTTCTGAAGGTGGTTGTAGGCTGGTTCGCGTGTACACCGACGGGAAAATTGTTGCAGGCAACCGGCCCGACCACCGCAAAGCTCCTGTCTGCAAAATTTGATGTACGAGTATTTGCTCTTTTGGGCACCATGACCTTGTTGACAGCAGTGAGGGCAGTGTAACAATGGCCCTCATTACTTGGCAATGGCATTGATAACCATTCTAGTTTAACTTTTCAAATTGTTTTGGTTAAACATTGCGGAATTCTATTTTGAATATTTGATTAAAAAAATATAAATAAATAATTTTTAGAACACTGAAATGAATAACATTGTTTTAATCCACTGGGAGTATTTATTTTTTGAATAAACGATTTCGGAGATCATTCTCCATCCTCAGTTTCTTATATACTAAACTTAAACCTAATAACAAGATATGCAATTAAGGGGAGGGGGCGGGGCTAAAATTGAAAGGAGGGGGGAAGATATGGGTGGGATCTGGACGTTCTAAATCTAAATCTAAGCTGCAAAGATATGTATCATTTGAGATTCATATTAAATGCATTCCCACAAGCAGACACGCATAATTTCGCGCTTACACATGCCACATGTGGACCTACAATATAAAAAACCCAATTTCAAATGGACATAAGCCCTGCAACTCTTGCCGTTAATTAGAATATTTTTATTAATTTTAAAATGTGAATTTATTTCTAGTATTTCTAGGATGTCCGTCTTTTTCCCTTTTTGGCAATTTGAATTGAATCATTTCTGGAATGGTCTGCCATCTCAGAATTAATGTGAATGTTTTTGACACCATTTTTGTGTTCTTTGTACCTCTCCTGCTTCTTCCAGAGTTTTACTGTTTACTGCATTTCCAGATTGGCTGTCTGTCGGAGCTTGAGGACGGAGGCTCCTACGTGTGCTCTGGGCTGGGCGAGACGTTCAAGCGCCTGGACTACCAGGCTCTGAGCAGTGGGCGGGGCCTCACGCCGGAGGGGGCGGCGCCCAACAACCGCCTGTCCCGCCTGCTGGGCAACGGCGTCTCCCCCCTCACCAACGGCACCTCTCCCTCCACCCCCCGCATGCACAACAACCAGGAGCTGAGCCACGTGCGGCCCAGGATAGTCACCGTCATTAGGAACGGCATCAAACCTAGAAAGGTAATATTATAACTACCTACTTACCAACGACACCTTCCTTTCCACCCCACGCCCACACAACTACCAGGAGCTGAGCCATTCTTGGCCCAA
Organism: Agapetus fuscipes; assembly: GCA_951799405.1. NCBI lineage: Eukaryota > Metazoa > Arthropoda > Insecta > Trichoptera > Glossosomatidae > Agapetus > Agapetus fuscipes. The sequence goes on from OX637361.1 coordinate 13,114,573, forward strand.
GGTAGTCTCTGTCATCGGGAACGGCATCAAACCTAGGAAGGTAATAACTACCTGCTTACCAACGACATCTTCTCTTCCACTCCCTGCTGCTGCGGGGGAGCTGCACTGGCTGAGGGTCGGTGAGAGGGTCGAGTTCAAGCTATGTCTCACAGTCCACAAGGCCTTAAAGGGTACGGCACCCCCATGTCTCGCTGAACTATGTCCTGCTGACGTCGCTTCAAGGCGACCACTACGCTCTGTCTCTACTGCTGTCAACAGGATCAAAGAACCCATAAGAGCAAATACATCTAATTTTGCGGACAGGAGCTTTGGGTAGCTGGGCCAGTTGCCTGGAATAAGCTGCCTGTCGACCTTCCCTCTGACCAGCCCACCATCACCTTTAGAAGTGGACTTAAGAAAATGCTGTTTTCGAAGAGCCACGGCGCCCTTGAGATGGTCTGTGTTCATTAAACGGCGCCACTGGAAATAAATCATCCATCATCATCATCACTTCACGCCCACACAACTGCCAGGAGCTGAGCCTTGTGCTGCCCAGGATAGTCATCGACATCGGGAACGGCATTAAACTAAGTAAGGTTGTTACCTTAACAACTGCTGCCTTAAATTAAAGATTATATCTGTCCAGTCAATATTTTTTTTCACTTGTCTAACTTAAAGAGCTAATTTTTAAAGACTTTGTAATTTTCAATTTTTTGTTCATATATTTGGTTAGTGCTTTTTAAGACCCCAGCGCCACACATGTGTGAATTTGAAATCTCATTAAAAATGTGATCTGACTCCTCTGTTGTGTGGTTTGATGTTGCAGGTGTTCAGGCTGCTGCTGAACAAGCGCAACAGCGCCAGCTTTGAGCACGTGCTCACGGCCATCACGGAGTGCGTGAGGCTGGACACCGGCTGCGTGAGGAGGGTGTTCACCCTGGCCGCCCAGCCCGTGCTGCAGCTCAAGCACTTCTTCCAGGAAGAGGACGTGTTCTTCGCTTACGGCAACGAGAGGTGAACAATGAACCTTTCAATTCTCACTCAAAGCTTTCCTTTCAGCTCTCTCTTCAGCCAGCGAAACAAAAAAAGTCACGAGGAGCCAAGTCAGGATTGTAAGGGGACTGGGGGGCCGCCATCAGTGTGGTAACCGGTTTTTGGTAAAGGCTTATGAATTTTTCAACCCAGTGAAGAGTATATTTGAAAATGTAAATGGAATATTTTTTGTGCTCTGTCGGAATTCGAACCAACAACCTTCCACCTGCGAGTCAGAAGTGTTACCACTGGACTACGGACTGGTCAATCTTCTGCCAACATTTTCAGGACAAGTTTTGATTGGTTACTATCCCAAGTACTCCAAATGCATGGTCAGTACCCAAAACTTCACGCAATATTAATTGTTTTCTTTAAGCTTTTCCTCATTACAGTTCGTGGTGTTGATTACAGATTCTCTCAGGAAGACTTTGAGCTTGAGTTTGAGGAGAGCAAGGCCATCCAGCAGTACAAGAAGTCCCCCACCCTGAGAAATGGCACCAGGTAAAGCAAACACTCCTGTTTCTTTAAAGATAATGAATATTATTATTGTATGATATAGTTTTTCTACGGTTAGACCATGTTCTATTTGCAGTAATTTTTGTCTGCCGACGTTTCATTCCCTCGAGCGGGAAACATTTTCAAGGCTCGAAGCGACGGGGCACCTTTATCCTCCGTTTGCTTTTGGCAACTAGCTGGCTGCTGGTGCTCTGCTTAACTCTGTCATGTATCTTCGTTGTGATTGGCGGGGTGGGTGCGTTGGGGGGTGGCTGTGCATGCGAAGGGGTACACACGGACGTGCGTACAGGCGTGTGCGCAAGGGGGTGCGCAGGCCCCGGCGTATGTTTATGCGCGGGTGTCGGTACGTCAGCGTTCAAGCGCGTACGTGATACGGGATGTAGCAGAATGGTACACTCAAAGTTTGTGTACCGCGTACGTTCATATGCATAGAGCGGTTAAAGGGACTATGCGATCATTCTCTTACTCAAATACAACCAGAGCACCATGACAAATTGGAAATGAAATTTGTTTCTATAAAGAGATTGTTTATGTTTCAGGAGTGGTCCAGCACCCAAGATGCCGGTGAAGGTTTGCAAGAACCGCATCATCAATGCTAAAGGGGACGCCACCGTCACAGAGGGACTAGTGCTGCCACAGCCCCTGCTCAACAAGTTCAGTGTGGGCAAGATCATAGGTAAGCCCACTATAGCAAGTGTCTGGGACAGGGAAGGTGGGCAAGAACCGCATATCAATGCTAAAGGGGACGCCACCATCACAGAGGGACTAGTGCTGCCACAGCCCTTGCTCAACAAGTTCAGTGTGGGCAAGATCATAGGTAAGCCCACTATAGCAAGTGTCTGGGACAGTGAAGGTGGGCAAGAACCGCATCATCAATGCTAAATGGGACGCCACCGTCATAGAGGGACTAGTGTTAATATTGCGCTGAGACTTATGGAATGCTCTCTAATGAATGCTTTATTTCCAGGCGACGGCAACTTTGCGGTGGTGCGTCTGTGCAGGGACCGCCTGTCCGGGGAGGAGTACGCGCTCAAGGTCATCGACAAGGCCAAGTGCCGCGGCAAGGAGTACTACGTGGAGGCGGAGGTGCGCATCATGCGACGCATCAGCCATCCCCGCATCGTGGCCCTGGTGGCGGAGCAGGACACCAGGGACTGCCTCTACCTGGTCATACAGCTCGTCAGAGGTCAGCCTAACTGTCAGCTCAGTCACACCAAGCTCTAGGAATCCTAACCAGCTTTCAACACCTTCATTTGCATCCCTTCCTTCTTGCATTTATTTATTTTTACATTTAATCAATGTTTGATATACATTTAACCTCTAAAGTGCCAGTGATTTTCTGCCGTAACAAAACTCTTGGTTTTGATATTAAATATCTCCAAAGATACAGAACATAATATCTCCTAGCCTTTTTTTTATCTCAAAAGACAATGAAATAAAGTTTTTCTCAAATTCATCACAAATGATGAGAGGCCAATGACCCTTTGTATTGTACACAAAAAAACATTTTTTTTGTGCGTGAGTGTTGTTTTGTAAACAAATTTTGTGTCTGCTCTGCCAGGATTCGAACCCACAACCTTTCATTTACGAGTCAGAAGTGTTAACCGCTAAACTACAGACCGGGATACTGTAGATGTTGCAGTATTGCAGCTAGAGATGTGCATGCTCACTGATGCGGTATGTTTGTTGTTGCAGGAGGAGACCTGTTTGACAGCATCACGCAGGCCTCCAAGTTCAGCGAGGAGCAGGCACGCCTCATGATCGGCCACCTGGCCTCCGCCATGGCCTACCTGCACTCCATCAGCATCGTGCACCGGGACATCAAGCCTGAGAACCTACTGGTACGCCTGACATACAATCATCATTCAATACCATGACAGAGAGGAGCAGAAACTAACTTCCTGCATTTATACTGTTACGAACTAGGAGTATGTGCGACTGTACATGCACACATAGAACAGTCTGGCACTAGTATGATGATGATAGTGTTACGAACTATGAAATAAAAGTACCACCTATACATGAGTAGTCCATGATGGTGGTATTGTGTAGAATGATCTTCTGGTGTGAGCGAGAGATCGAAGAATGATCAGGAATATACAATATAGATCTCTGTTGCACCTTTATAAGAGGACTGCAATAGGGCAGCAGGGAGAGTGTCGATAAAACATTGAGCCGTGAAGCTCAAAAACCAGAGCTAGAAATCAATTTTTGTAATTTGTGAACCGAATTGTGTACAATAAATTCTGTTAAAATAAATAATTGCAGTTGAATCAAAAGAGAACCACAATACATACATTCTTTTCTTCTGATATTGTATCATGTGTGTGCAGGTGGAGATGGAGGGCTCCTGCATAGTGGGCCTGAAGCTGGGAGACTTTGGTCTGGCCTGCGAGGTGGACCGTCCTCTCTTCACCGTGTGTGGCACTCCCACATATGTGGCTCCTGAGATCCTGCTGGAGACCGGCTACGGACTCAAGGTGAGGGGATATACATCAACAGACTCTCAACCTTTTCACTTCGGAATATTCTGGCTATATACATACCCCCAGTACGGAATACTTTTTCTAGCACATTTTTTTAAAAACATTTATTGATTTCCTAATCTAATCTTATCTCTAATCTAATCTAATCTAAGTTGCAAAGATATGTTACATTGGAGATTCACATTGGATGCATTCTCACAACCAGACATGTACAAGTTTGTCCAAGTTCATGTCCAAGACATGTACAAGTACAAGTCCTAGCTTAATTGATTGACAACACTTCAAACTACGCAAACAGTCACATGTATTAGTTATTCAAGAACAAAAATCACAAAGGTTACGCACATGTTTGCCACTTGCAGACTTTTAAATTCTTAAACCCGGATGTCAGGGATAGGTTCAAAGTTGGATGACGTCTATTATTGACGGCCGCACTGTATGCAAGTTTACACTTATGCGAGACTTATGACGCCTATGTGTGTCACCCGCAGTTGAAGGGTTAAATTGTAGACAAGCTACATAAGAAATGTACGAAGTGAGTATTCCTCATTTTGTATGAAAATGCATAGCATTTTTACAACATACATAATTAGAAATTCGCTTTTACATTTTAAAAGTATTTAAAATCTGTAGTGGCTCGTGGCTCCACACAGCTATAGATACCAATATATAATATACCAATAAGTGTGCCTGGAAGAGTGGTTTCTGCCCAATATCTGTACAAGATAGTGAAAAACAGTGAAGTAGCTGAAGCGCTTCAATTTCAACATTACATCTTATCACCATCACATTGAAGAAACCCATTGCAGATATGGGAAAACCTCTGGATCCACAATCACAGCAACAGATCCAAGAAAGCAACCACCCGTCACGTAAAAACTCCTGATTTAATCATTCTCCCAAATATTTTACTTTTTGCTATAATCTATAATATCTATAATCTAAGTTGCAAGGATATATTCATTTAAAGCTCTCATATGTATGCCCACAAACCAACAAGTGTAGTTCGCGCTTACAAATGCTGAATGTGTACTTACAAATAAAATCCAAACCTCAAATGAACATAAGCCCCACAACTTTTGCCGACCTTCCCTGAAACAGGGGTGACATTGGCAAAGTGAACCATTTTTTACAGTATGATTTATATTATATTTTTATTCCTATGCTAGATGGTTGTATAAAAGAAAATTTAATAATGAAAGAACAAAAAAGCACAATGAGATGTTTCGGACATCTTGAAAGAATGGATGATGAAGGACTAGCGAAGAAAGGGTGCAGAGGAAATGTCAGAGGAAAGCGTGGAAGGGGAAGACCGAGGAAGGAATGTATAGACCAAATAGGTGAGATTGTGAAAGCTTGGAACCTGCAGAGTGAGAATAAGAAAAGAGTATGTATGAAGAAAGTTATGAATGTTGAAGAGATGAAAGAGGTATGTAAGGACAGAAATAAGTAGAGACGCATCGGCGAATGTACCCGCCACCTCTAGTGGAACAGCGGCAGGATACAGTAACAGATCGCTTCCCTTATGGCAACAATATGCTCTCTCTCCTCTTTATTCAATGACGCTGCATCCCCACTCCTGCGCCTCCAACTCCTGTTATTCTTGACGCTTATAAGTGTTGCTGCTGTTGAGTAAGGATTATTGACAAGCCGTCCTATTGTTTGTATTGTTGATGTATGCAGATTGATGTGTGGGCGGCCGGGGTGATCCTGTACATCCTGCTGTGCGGCTTCCCCCCCTTCGTGGCGGCCGACGGCAACCAGGACGCGCTGTTCGACGCCATCCTGTCCGGCCACTACGAGTTCCCGCTGCCGTACTGGGAGGGCGTGTCAGCGGGGGCCAGGGATCTCATCACCAACATGCTGCAGCACGCGCCCCGCCTGCGCTTCAGCGCCGAGGACGTGCTGGACCACGCCTGGCTCAGCGACAACTACCCGGTAACATACACACACACCTCATCACCAACATGGTTCAACAGAACACACTCAATTGTTTGATATTCACACCAGGGGTGTGCTCTCATAGAGTGCTCTGTGCGTCATTGAGCACAACTCATACTTGATGCGCTGTGGATCGTCAATTAATGCAGCTCACGCAATAGCAATGTTATGTGTTTGTCTAATAAGATCTCTGGAGCTTATGCACCTTAGCAGTCCCATGCAGTAGTTGAAGATTCATGTATCTTTTTTGTTTACAGGATGAGCAAGAAGACACAGACGGGTCTGTTCCCGATGACAATGGCTCCATATAGTGACAACCAAGGTCACTAGCTCACACCAAACAAAACAGCAGCCACTTGCTGAAGTAGTGACAACCGTAAAACCAGTGAATTGATTAAGTAACAACTCAATACTCTACGACCCAACGACCCAGTTAAAAAACGTTAAAGAAAAATTAAACATTGCATTTGGCCACATAAGTAACATATTAAACAGCCACACAAAGTCAAATTTAATTTTTGACTTGTAAAAGTAAAACACATATGAATGTCAGTTGTCAGTGAGTTGTCATTAAACAAATAAGTTTTTAGTTAATATTTGTAAGATTAGACTGCACCTAGGGGGACTTGGTAGTACCTACATTTAAATGGTTATTTTTTGTATTTGTTGCGACTTGTCAATAAGGTGTTGAGCAACTCACCTAATATGATGTTAATATGTGTTGTTACTTGAGTGTACAAGTGCTTACTTAATTTCATCAGTTTGTTACTTGATTGTTCAAGTGCTTACTTAATTTTATCAGTTTGTTACTTGATTGTTCGAATGCTTACTTGATTTCATCAATTTGTTACTTGATTTCATCAGGTCGTTTCTAGATTGTTTAAGTTGATACTCGTTATAAGTTTTTACTAGAATAGACAAGTTGTGCTCGATTTCATTAAGTTGTCGCTGTATATTATGAGTTGTTGCTTGATTATTCAAGTTGTCACTTCAAAAATCTTCAAGTTGTTACTAAGCTGTTGATATTCCTGTGTGAGTTGTGACAAAAAAAAAAAACAACTGATCAGTGCTCATAAAAACATTGTGTGATAAAAAAAACTTTAAAAATCAATTATTTAATGCATACAAGTATACTAATTTTAATTTTAAAAATGTGCTAAAGTAACAAAACATGCATGGACAACCCAAACAACAAAAACATCCCATTTGATAAGATGATTGTAATTACAAATGATGCCAACATCCTTTTTTGAAGCATTTTTAATTGTTCCCAAATGTGTGTTGGTTTTTGTAGTAAGATTATAACTTAACAGGCAAATTTAAAAAAAGAACCATAATCAGCATTTATGTTTTTTAAATATGGTTGACAGTTTTGTACCATAGACAGCAACAATTAGTAATGTGTTATGTATACTGTTGTACCTACCATACATGTGGAGCTCCATACAAGAAATTAGTTACCTTCATTTTATTATGATGGCAAACTAAACCTTATTGCATCTGTACATAAAGTGTTAATTTCTACATTACAGATAGATGAAGTTGTGCTTGTCCGATAGAGCGGAATGTGAGATGTATGGAGCCCATACTATGAAATATGAATTATTTATATTATTTGTACAATTTATTTAAACAATGGAGGTATTTCAAAACATCTTCTCCTGATTTCCTGCTTCACATGTTGCCATCTTGATTATGATGATCAAGTCCGCACAAATTCCAAAGACAAAAATGTTGCAATGTCATACAGCCAAGTTGCAAAGGCTAAGTTAAATTTTGCTATTGACTAGGGAAATTTTATTATGAGCCGGCTAACATTTTGTTATGAGCTAAGGACCCTGGTTACATAGATGTGTAACAGTTGCCTGCTGAAGAACAAAAAAGGTTTTTGAACATAGGTGCTGAAACATTCTGTAAATGCTTTCATATTGAGTGATGGTTTATGAGTCGTATGAAATTATAGGCAGAAATCTGGGATTTTTTTTTTAAATTGAAATAATAAGAAAAATATTCTGGGTTTCGCTATATATGTCTCATAAGAAATTGTAGATTGCTGCCTTTGGTTCAATTTGACCCATACGTGTGAGTCGGGCATTGATTTGCCTCCATTTTGTGATTTGTGTAAGTTAAGTATTTGTGTAAGTATTTAATTTGAGATGTTTTATATTATCGTGTATGTTAGGTTAGGTAGAAAATTTGCAAAAAAATTATTCTATACCATCGCTGTTCCCTTAAACAAAACCAACTCAATATAACTCAATAAAATAACCCTTATGCGGTGCAGCTAGCTCACATATCGCTCCCCCAGTTCTTGTTTGCCGTGTAGACCAATTTTGTCAAATATGACTTTTTAATGCAGTTTTCTTAAGGGTATACGAGAGCTTAAGAAGATTATTAATATCGGGACTAAAGAACCTCTTTAATTGTTTTATGAAACTAAAATCGTAATTTTATGTCAAATAGCTTTGACTCATCATGGTCAGATGGCGTTACTGAAGTATACAACTTAATGTTTTTACTCAAGCATTACGTTTCATAAAAAAATAATGGAAATTATCTTGACGCTCTTAGCGAGCGTTTTAGTTTTTATAAACTAGTGTTTAAACGCTATTGTTGAGTATTTACGACCGCATGGCTCATATAGTAAGTTATGCATCAAAAATTGCAAAAAGAAATGATTTGACACAAGTATTATTCTATGTTAGAATTATTTAACTTTTTTTGCATTTTGAATCGACACGAAGGACGTGTGCCCAGAGCATGTTTTGTCGTTTTAACAAAGGCATGCCAAAGTACTGTTTCGTCTATCTCACACAATATATTATGTGGATATATTTTTTCATATATCGCACGCTTCTAATTAAAGAACAATAAGTCCAAAAATAAGAATGATGGGAAATTACGTTTGATGTTTTGCATGTTTGACTTGTTGCACTAATGTACAAAAAACCGGTAAAATGGCCTTTTTTTCTCAAAATATAAGAAATGAATCTAAAAGTAGATTTCAACCTTTAATTTTGTATAGCAATTACCATCACTTGAATTTACTTAACTTTTAGTAATAAACTCAGATTAACGTTCTTTACAGATCACCGAAGTTAAGCTACATTGGGCGCGGATGCTACTTGGATGGGTGCCCGCTAGGTACACCGCGTGTTGTTGGCATTTCTTGGACCGGTCCGTAGTCCAGTGGCAACACTTCGGACTCGTAAATGGAAGGTTGTGGATTCGGATCCCGGCGGAGCACAAAAATATAACATTTATATTTCCAAATTTACTCTTCGCTGGGTTGAAAAATTCATAAGCCTTTACCAAAGACCAATTTTACAACAACTGGGTCTTGCTTGAGAATTGGCGCTTTCTACAGCGACGACCAAGCTCGCAGGGGGCTCTTGAGGTGTAATACACACAAAAACAACGCTTACCAAATAAATCATCCTAATATTATTTATTCTTTATTCGTCCAAATTGAACGACTGTCACATTCCAGCTTTTCTTTTCACATTTTTATGGCGTTTCTACATCAAAATCGATTTTCCCAATTTCGGAGTTATTGCTCTTTACGATTAAGGGTGCGATGCGGATCTTTTGTATGTACGTATTTTTTTTATATTTTCAAAGTGTAGGTCCTAGCGATAGCAAACCAGTGTATTAACACATTTTTTGCGGGAGGTTTATATTATTAATCCACGCCGTTTAAGCGGGCAATTTTGTCAGATTCGCGCGTCAAATTACGTTTCACGTAAAACAGCTATAACTTCTGAACTATTGATCATATTTTAATAAAATTTTGAGTACTTTACCATGAATAAAATTTTCTAATATTATCTGGTCACAAATGTTTATATTTTTGGATAAAAAAATATAATATTCAAGGTCAAATATAAAACATTGGAAAAAACTGCACTTTTGTCGTATTGTCGATTTAGTCATTTTATGCACGGTCAACATAATATATATTTTGTAAAATACAAAGCAATAAACACTAATATTGTTTCAAAGTATGAGATCATTGGAAACACTTCCCTTTATGTAGTGGTACAAAAAAAGTCTGGGGACGCACTGTACTCGTAACTCCATCATCACTAAATTCAAATTCATCATCTGTATGTTTCTCAACGTCACTATCACAAGAATAATTTGATAAATTATCAGCACACAATTCTCCATCACTCTCATCCATTGTTATTAGATATTTTTTTATAAAAAAAATATGTAACAAATAACTTTAAACACAACAGCGATCGATTACGAATATATCATACAATGATATGTATTTTATAGGAAATTCTTAAAGCGGAATATAGACAGAAACGAAAATGGAAAACATCTTGAACGAAACAGTATCGCTATAACACTGAAGAAATGTAAACACAAAAACGAAATATTTATCTTACAGCTTTCAAGCGAATGTTTTATGACCACAGTCGGCCACCCGACCCTAATTCCACGAATTGCCGGGTTTAGGTACCCGGTACAGGTAGGTAGGTACCTATTACACGTCTCAAAGGAGCTGGCGCCTAAGAATCACACGTTTCTCGTAATATGTTGTTACTCTAAGTGTCAACGCGTTTAGGCGTCTCCCGCGCTCTACCAATAGTAGACAAATAAAAAAAACGCTTTTAAGCGTCTCCCGCTTTCTACCAACAGTATGGAAATGACGCCTTTAAGCGTCTCCCGCAAACGATGTGTTAATAAAGTTTGGCCATAAAAATATTTTCATTTTATTTATCACTTTTTATCTTCTTTTATATCTTATCAGTCCGTAGTGCAGTAGTAACACTTCGGACTCTGAATGGAAGGTTGTGGATTCGAATGCTAGCGGAGCACACAAAATATACCATTTATCCTTGTAATTTATCCTTTGTCGGGGTTATAGCCGCGGGGGCCAAGAGGGCTGATCTTTCTAGCGTGTTTCGAATGGAACAACGTTGGTTCGATCCCCGCTTGGGTCACTTGACTTTAACTTTGACCCTGGTTCAACAGATGCTATTGGGTAATTATTATTTAATCATTCATTAATAATAAACAATAATGAATTATTAAATGATGATATTTATACCTGTTTCTGGCCAGGCAGAATAGGTTGGTGAATTGCATTCCTCTTCACATTTTTTTTTTTTTAATTAAAAAAAATATATATGTATGTATATATATAACCAGTAAATACTAAATATACCAGATCCTCGATTGATAGATTGGTTGATTTTAGGTTTTGGTTTCAGTTTGTAAATACACATGCAGCATTTGTTAGTGCGATTTTACAAGTGTATGCTTGTGAGAATGCACTTTATATGAATCTTAAATGTTAACATACCTTTTCAACTTAGATTATAGATTGTGGTTATCAAGCGCAAAACTTTGCCGGTTCACTTTGCCAATGTCACCCCTGTGTCAGGAAAGGTCGGCTAAAGTTGTAGGGCTTATATTCATTTATATATTCAATGTCTTTCAAATTTCTTCAAATACAGTAAAAAAGTACGAAAGTTCAATAATAATCTGCAATCTATAGTGCAAAGATATATTAACATTCAAAACACATATCAAATGCATGCCCACAAACAGACACTTGTAAGTTCGCACATACAAATGCTGAGTGTGTACTAGTAATTAAAAATCAAAACCTCAAATGAACATAAGCCCTGCAACTTTTGCCGACCTTCCCTGGAACAGGGGTGACATTGAGCAACTGAACTATTTTTTACAGTATGTGTGGTCAGCGCCATACCAACCTATAAGTCAAGGTATGCGTGTAATTAATAACATTCTAATCTAATCTAAGTTGTAAAGATATGCAACATTGGGGATTCACATTAGATGCATTCTCACAACACGTTTTACACGCAGAACCATTTTCTACAACATGGGTGGTCAGCCGCAAATCAACCTATAAGTCAATGAATATACACAACAAATTACATTTAAAAATAAACATCTAGATAATTTACAATTTCCAAAAAAGGTTTTCGATTTCTATAATAATTTGGAAGCTCCCATACACCCAATAGAGTAATAATAATAGTATTATTATTTGGTTTCAAAGCGACGCGAACACGTGAAAGTTAAACTCCAAGTATGAAAGTCAACGTTTTAACTGAGCCGCGGCGCATACACATAATGTATCAAGAATAAAGCAGCACCTCTCACGAGCGTCTCAATTTCTATATATTATAATAAAATGAACAATGTTTTACGTTTAAAACACGAGAACTCCTGTGTTAGCAGAGTTATAGGTATATTAGAGTTATATATTACGTCAATGTCGCTATGTCTTTTCACATATGTACTATGACATTTTACGTTTTAACTCAATCATAACGTAAACAAAAAACCTATTAGGTCTTATACAGCGCTTTAAGTTTGCGTTATAATTTTGATGTATTTTGACAAAACGATTTATTCGAGTAACAACGTTAAGTTTTATTTTCTTGAATATGAACTTTGTAAAGCCAGCGAAATAAATTTTGTTTTGCCAATGCTCCGCGAATAATTATTATTTTCTAAGGTTCCCGGAGCGGCCGCATGGCGCTGAAATCAGTCAAAATTGTGTATGGAACTCTTTCTTTTTCCATTATTAAATATTACTTGGAGGAGAAAAAATAAAACAAGTATTGCATTACAAACATAAAAAATATTACTTCAAATCCTAAAAAGAAAATATACCATTATAATGCAATTTTAGCTACACGATCGTATGCAAAATTTGGGTACTTTTCAAATAATTATAAAAAATCAATGAAAAGTTTAAAAAAATAATTTTCATCTAGAAAAAATAAAACTAATCAAAATGAATGTTTTGAAATAAAAAAAAAGTTAGGATTTATTCATAAGAACAGTGGAAATCTCCATTTAAGGTATCTCCGTAAATAAAATTATTTTGAATTGGTATTTTATGGAAAAAAATACCTAATTTTATGTGTTAATTTAAACTGGAGAAAAAATACTACCTTACCATTCAAAATATGGGTTATTTCGGTCATCAAAGTTGGGCGCGCTGACCTCTCAATCACCCTTAAGAATCAAATTCTACACAATCTGAGCTAAGAAAAAACGTAAAATTTGATAATGTGAGAGTCGTTTTAAATATTTTTTAAATCAATTTCCTGTTTTCATAAGACACATTGGTCCAGTACACATGCAAACATTGCTCATGTAAAATTAGCTTAATGGTCTATACGGCAAACAAGAACTAAGGCAGCGATATGATGATAATTTATTTTACATGATGCAAGAGCGCCATATTTTACACACCTCAAGGGCCCTATAATCTAAGTTGCAAGGATATATTAACATTCAAAGCTCATATCAAATCCATGCCCACAAACAAACACTTGTTCAAAAGTTCGCACTTACAAATGCTGAATGTGTACCTAAAAAATTAAAATCAAAACCTCAAATGAACATAAACCCTGGAACGTTCGCCGAACTTCCCTGGAACAGGGGTGACATTGGCAAAAATAACCATTTTGTACAGTGTGGGTGGTCATGCTAACCAACTTATAAGTCAAGGAATAACCTCCTCATCACAAATTAGATATCTCATAAAGGTGCGCTTTTAGTGCTCCCTGAAAAATGACAACAGATTCCCAACTCCTCAGTCCTTACTATTGGCCTAAGATTTTTTTTAAATGTCATTGGACTGCCGAGTCTGTTGAAAATAACTGAACAGCTATGGTATAAAATTCACATATAATACAATTCCACATATGTTTTATCAATAAATTATTACTTAATCAATTTATTTTACTTTAATTGTAATTATGTGTACGTAGGGAATCGCATTGTCTTTGGTCGTGTACCACAGACATTGTCATAGACAAAGAGCTGTGCGAGGTGTGTGAGGCTACAGCAAGTGCGAGCGCAATGAAATGACCTTTTCTTTATAAACTCGTGTACTTGTATCCTAGGGTGGCCAGAACCTCTGCAAATGTGTCTCCACTTTGTTCTATCCTTGTACACTTCTTTCATCTCATTCATCACTCTCTTCTCTTATTCTCACTGTGCAGATTCTAATCATTTGCAATCTCGGCCTTTTGATCAAACCATTCTATTCCACGCTTATGAAATTCTCTTTATACGCTGGTTCTCATTTCTTGTGAAGGCTGAGTAAACTTTGCCTAAATTTTAGTTTTGGTTTTAAATAAACATGGAAACGGAAAATCATATCTGACACCATTGGTGGGGATCAAACCCTAACTCTCTGGCATGGATTGCAAACATTCAACCAACCATTTACAAAAAAGGTGATGAATACAAGTAGTTTGAAAGTAGAATGGACGCAACTCTGCAGAGACTCTGGCTAACCCTGGTGGAACAGATGCACACGTACAGTATGTTTTCTTGTAATTGGATACAAACAGTCATTTTATGTCGCTCACACTGTCAATAGAATGTTCTCTTTGCGGAGTAAATCTCTGCCAAGATTATGGATCTGACTTTTATGTTGTGTTTGTACTTATCCACTACGGAGTCCACATGTTTAAATCGAGGAAAAAATGTGACATCACTTGGCCAGGCTGCTAGGCACTTGTGATCGGTTGAATGGTAGCTTAGGACCTTGGTTTCCACTCAGAACACCACCTGGCGCTGTCATCCATAGTCTAGTGGTTAGTTAACACTTCTGCCTCGTAAATGGAAGGTTGTGGGTTCGAATCCCAGCGGAGCACAATAAATATATACCATTTATATTTTCAAATATGCTCTTCGCTGAGTCGAAAAATTCATAAACCTTTGCCAAAGACTGGTCTCTAAAGGTCTGTCCAGCCTTACAGCAACTGAGTCTTGCTTGAGTATTGGCGCTTTGTAGCGACGACCAAGTTCGTAAACACCTCTGCGGCACTACGGCGTCATAGACACCTAGAGTCTCTGAAATCTAGGGAGTCTCCCGCACAGGATTTCTTAAAAAAAAAAGATAATACATTGCACTAGGGACAGAACATACAGACTAGATTGTTGACTGGAAAAATTCCCTGATTAGCGGGAATCCATTTTGTTAATAATAATAATAATTGGTCAATTTTTATATGGCGCCGTTTAGTGGCACTAGCCACCCCAAGGGCGCCTATATGTGTAAGCTTCTGTTAAACATATGTGTCTTAAGCAACTTCCTGAAACTGCCAACACTGGTCTCTGTTCTCAACTCCAGAAGTAGACTGTTCCAGCAGGATGGACCAGCCGAACTAAAAGCCCTATCTGCGAAACCAGTTCTGTTCCGTCGAAGTGGCAGTTGAAGCCTGTTTACGGCGTCACTGTGTGCAGAACGAAGAGTGTGTTTTCATTGTGCAGATATTTACTATGGGTGACAACCTGTGACATCATACAGCCGAGGGAAGATCTGAATGTGCGGAATCCATTGCTACGACTGATGATTTCAAAATTATGAAATTTAAAAGAATGAATGAACTATACATGAGGGCAAAAAAACAAAAGTTGTATTTTCGGCTGCCTGTTATGAGTCACAGTAGCAAATGCATGTATGCTTTTCTATTTACTATCAAATAACACAGAAATACTGTCTCATTTAGGTGAAAACTATTTTTTTTTCAATTTGGAATTTTTGTACACAAAGACGAGCTGAAATGTAAGATCTGTATGAAATTGTCTATTTGCACATCAAAGGTGTATTTTTTTTAAATAAAGAAATAATGTTGAATGCAGTTCATTTATGAAGAGTCGTATTAAATCAAATCAAGATTTGATAAATATATGGAAAATAAGAGAAGACGTTGCCCTGTTTTTCCTTATATCTTATTTCAATTTGTTCTGTATTATTTTATTTCAAATTAAACCTTAGATCGCCATCTTTGATTTTATATGATTCAACTGATGGGAGAGAGTTGTATTAACATATTAATCTTTCAATTTTCATTATTTTAACAATATAACCTGTGAAGACAATAATGGCAACATTTTGTTTTAAATCATTTTTTTAATGCTGGCAACCTCCATTTTAAATGTCATTATACTTATTGACTAGTGATGTGTAAATACTATAGTATCTAATATATTGTAATAGGTATTTATCATTGCTAAAAAACATATCCTCAATGTAACTGGTCAAATATTCATGTATCATAATATTATATGGCATCCAACAGCACCCCAAGGATAAAACTCTCCTGAAAATTTCATATTTTGTTAAGGAAGTTGTGTAGAACCAAAGGATTTTTGTCCAAAATGAGATAAATATGTTCATGGAAACAAGGAAAATGTCATGGATACACAAAAAATTACATTTTGTGAAAAAATCCAATATTGCTATCATTGATTTTATATATGACTCCAATTGTTCACTTTCTTCCTGTACGATGATGATATATAGGAAGTAAAAAAATATGTAATAACAATTTTTTTGATAAAATACAATATTGTATATTATCTGTGTGTGTTTGTTGAGAAGAGTACGGCCTCATATCGAACAATTTATGGTGCTTTTATGTCTTATGTGGCTTAGTTCATGTGGCACATCATCGTGCGACGCGACGCTGCCAACACCATCAATATTGTCCTTGACACTTCAATTTACACACTTCAAGGTACATGCTGTACTTTAAAAAAAATAACACAATGAAATCGGCACATTTGATAATGAATAAAAAGTTTAGACTGCACACAAACGGGTTGCTATGGTAAAGGCTAACTAATATTTTGTTATTGGTTTACTAAGGACCTTGGCTATGTAGAGCTTTAATGTTTACCCATTGAGAAAAACTCAAATTCGGAACATCAGTGCTGAAAATGTGTATAGTCTATTTTTGCCTTCCTTTTTGTGACAATATTAAAGATGGCTGCCAGCTGTCACGTTAGAGCAGGATAGTGATGTGTCCACCATAGTGAAATGAATACACAAATGAGAGTGGCGAGCTTGGTTGTTTTCTTATTGAGAAAATATATAACTTCAAGTTTGTGTGGAAATGAAAAATCGAGTAGAGTGATTGTAACATGTGTACCTACATTCAGCAATATTACACAATTTGTATTTTTTAAAACCTATGTAGAAATAAACAAACTGAAGTTTGCTTTCAGTATAGCCAACATAAGAATAAACAAAATAGTTCCTAAGCAACTTCACACCCGGTTATACAGAGACATTTTGAGGTTATGATCTTTCGACAGCTTGAATTTTAACAATGAAATCAAAATGGGCTATTTGAAATTTGGGGGGAAAATGTGATTTCACCTGGCCCGGCTAAAACCAGTACAGAAAGGCATGATTTCAATACAATATGATGTAAGTAGATAGTTTGAAAGGACACTAAAATGCATCGTTCTGCATTTCATATTTCCATCAAGTGTTTGAGCTGGCAGTGCCGTGACCTTGAAAAAAACTAATTAACGCGAATCCATTTCATATTTACTAAGTGACGTCACATAGCAGAGAGATATTTGAACATTCGGAATCCATTTTTTCATCACACAAACAGATTGTTAGGGAAATTGCAAACAAACATTTGTTATTGTTTGTCAAGGACTGAAGTCTTATAGAAGTGTGACGCCAAGAAAAAAAAACAGCTTTGTGGCTATTGTATCTACTTAATACAAAATTAACTTGTCAGTAAAAGCTTTCAATGGATTATTTTAGATTTACATATAGGCCGTTTATTTGAAGAGGGCAGCACTGTAAATTTGATTCAGTTCTTACACGAGGCTAAGGTGTGACCACATTTTTGATAACGTTAGAAGTTTAAAATAGTGAATGAAGTTTTTATATAAAATACATAGCATGTTAAAATAATAAAACAGGAAAGTACAGATTCCATAGACAGACTAGTGAGTAGTGAGAACGATTCTGCTATGCCTCGGTCCAATGATTTAACCCTACAACTAATGTTTCACTGCTGTTTGTGTGCAGGGTGCTCACAACTGATTTGCAAAAGATGGCCGGTTGATAAGTCAGTTGATGAATGCTTGTATTCCATTGTTATCCACCGAGGGGGTCAGAAATGATTTCCCGTTTAGGTGTTTATTTCAAAGCCAATATAAAGTAACAACAAGGTTTACTTAGCCTTCACTAGAAATTAAATACAACCACCTCAAAAGCAGGGAAACCCCCACTTTAACTGAAACGGTAGGCATAAGGCTTACCTGTGAATATAAATAAACTTTGAGTACCACACAGTAAGAAGTTGTTCTACATGTGCAGTTAATTTATGTTAAAGTTAATGCCCCTCTTATTTACTGCTTTTATCATACAGATTCTAGTATGGTGAATGAAGTTGAAGCAGGATAAAATAGTTTTGAGTGTGTTCACACAGATAGCGGTGAAACATGAATCGAAAAAATAATCTGGTTGGTCTGGAATAATTCCTAGCAGTGTGTATTTATAATGAGAAGGTTGTGTACTGAAAAGAGTGGTGGAGGGGAAGAAGGAGAGCATTATTGATACATGGTGTAGTTGAGAGTGTGGTGTGTCTGCTTGATGCTTTAAATGTTGTTTATTTTTATAAAATAATTACAATAAATTAAAATATACAAATAATCCGACTTGTTTATTTCCATGCTAACACCTTCCTTACTAATTTTATTTTACATTTTAAAAATTTCAGCTTAGTCACATAAGGTAGGCAACATTTGGTAAAAATGCATTTGAGTCATGAATCTAATGCCCGCTTTCCACTGCGAGCGGGAAATAGCTGAGCAGAGCGTAGTGAAATAGTTTTGGCCTTCCATTGCGAAAGAGTTTTAAAAAATAATGGTATTTGCCTTCCACAGCCAACGAGCTAGGCGGGAAATGAGATGAGTCAGATGAAAAAGTTGTTTGCCTTCCATCTACAGCGGGCTTAGCGGAGCCCACAGAGTAGCCAACTAGGCGACATGACAGTGTGTGACAGCTCGTTGCAGCCTACGCCCAGATCAAACATTTTAATTACTAATCCGAATCCACAACCATCCAATTTACAAGTCCGAAGTATTGCCACTGGACTACGGACCGGTCCAAGATGCCAACGACACAGCCCATCCAAGTACCATCCGCGCCCAATGTTGCTTAACTTCGGTGATCTATAGGAACCGGTGCTTTCAACATGGTAACGTCGTTGACTTCATTCATACAGAATGTTTTCCCACAAGCAGACACAAATCTTTAATAATAAATAATATGCTTCACGTAATAAATTTAAGTTGGCATATTATTGTATCAGCTGTTTTTTTACTGAAATTACCTGAAGAAAGCTGGAAAGAAAGGAAAAAATGGAGGCAACTCTGCAGAGGCTCTGGCCACCCCTAGGGGAATGGCGACAGAGTTACAGTTACAGTTACAGTAAGCTGTTCCATCACCTGCTTTAGGTATATTGTTTGTCTATGAAAATATTTGTTAAAATTTATACCTTACTCTGTGATTTATACACCTGACATCACTGGACATCACTAAAAGAACTCTGTTGACAGCAGCGAGTCCAGGCGTGTTTATTTATTTCTTCGAAAGTGTTTATTACTTGACAACCATAAAATGGGCGAAGAATCCAAAGCAGTCGACGACGACATAATCAAAGTGGGGAAATACGTGATCATACAACGCCAGGAGTACACAAAGCTACACAAGTTCGGCAACATAACCTCAAAAGCGAGTCTCGGGCGAGAGCAGGTAGAACTGGAGAATATAAATGAGTGCAGATACTACACGACGTTCAGGATGGTGCCCAGACACAAAGGCAAGCAGCGCGTGTGCACGCTGGAGGTCGCTGACGTCACCAAACTGAATTTAAAGGAAGATTTGAATATAAATGTGTCGGGGGAAGATAATAGGAACATCAAAGATGACGGACAGTCTCAGTCGCTCAGCACGGAGCAGATCCAGCAGCTGAAGGAGGACGCGCCCAGCTGCGCGCACATCGTCAGCACGCTCATCAGCAATTCCAGCACCTTCCACTCCAAAACAGAATACTCGCAAGAGAAATACCTTAAGAAGAAACAAAAAAAGTACTACGAGTACCTGCGGATACTGAAACCCTCAATCAGGTTCTTTACTCTGTAATCTAAGTTTTTTTTAAGAAATCCTGTGTGGGAGACTTCCTAGATTTCAGAGACTCTAGGGGTCTATGACACTTGTAGTGCCGCAGAGGTGTTTACGAGCTTGGTCGTGGCTACAAAGCACCAATACTCAAGCAAGAATCACTTGCTGTAAGGCTGTATGGACGTTTTAGTGACCGGCCTTTGGCAAAGGTTTTAAGAGTTTTTCAACCCAGCGAAGCGCATATTTGAAAACATAAATGGTAGATTTTTTGTGCTCCGCCGGCATTCAAACCTGCAACCTTTCATTTATGAGTCCGAAGTGTTGCCACTTGACTACAGACCGGTCATTGCAAGTCAAATTGCAAAGATACATTGACATTTAAGGCTTATATGTACAGTGCCAGTTTAAGGGGGGTCCGCAGTGCCCGCAGCGGACAGGGCCCCAAGGCCCAAGGGGCCCCGCGGGGCCTCCGGAGGGGGCCCCGTGGGGACCCTTTTTGGTTAATTTTTAAAAAATACCTACTTTTCTAAAAAAATGTCATTAAATTGTGTTAAAAAAATGTCATTACCTGGGGTGGGGGGGGGGGGCATGAGCAGCGTTGGACCCTACCCAAAATAGCTTAAAATGCCCCTGTATATGTAATGCACGTCCACAGGCAGACACGTGTAATTTTTTACTTTTACATGCTGCATGAGCACTTATCGGTCAGTAGTCTAGTGGTAACGCTTCGGACTCGTAAATGGAAGGTCGTGGGTTCGAATCCCGGTGGAACACAAAAAATATACTATTTATATTTTCAAAAATGCTGTTTTCTGGGTTGAAAAAAAAATATACCTTTAACGAAGACTGGTCACAAAGTCCATCCAGCCGTACAGCAAGTGGATCTTGCTTGAAAAACAGCGCTTTCAATAGTGATAATCAAGCTCGCAGGGGGCTCTTGAAGTGATTCACACAAAAACAGCACACCAAATAAATCATCCTAATATGATTATTAATTATTATTGCATTCTTTCAGGTTAATCTCGGATATAATGTACAGACAGGATCCTGGGAAGGTCCTGGGACTGCGGTGTGATACGCTGTCGCAGCTCTTGAGTTACAGTAACGTGTCTAGCGGAGGGAATCACATGCTGTACGATTCGGGGACTTGTGGTTTGGTTGCCGCAGCATTGCTGAATGCCATCGGCGCCGGAACTGCGGGGAACCTGGTCCACATGCATCCTGGCAACTCTCCGCAAAAGCAAGGGCTGCTGGCCATGAACTTTTCTGTTGAACAGCTGCAGCGATGCGTGCATGTGAACCTGTACTCCGTGCTGAGGCATTACTACCAGGCTGATCCAAAGACTAACCTGATGCACTTTGATGACGAGGATTCTGCACTGCAGAAGGATGAAGGTCTGTACTGAGAACGGGGAATCCTCAATTTATTTTAATTGTATTTGTAATTTACGCCTGGAGGAGCATTAACATTTCTCTTTAACCTTTTTGCTTCTGAATATTCTGGCTATATGAAAACTGGGGGTATTTATATTTATGCGGAGTATTTTTTCTAGCACATAATATTTATTGTTCCCTACCTTAATTGATAGACGACATTTGTGAACAAACTATGTGCACAGTCACAGGTATTAGTTATTCAAGAACAACAATCACAAAGGTTTAGCACATTTAACTTGCAGACTTATGAATTCTTTAACATAGATGATCAAAGTGGGATGATGTCTATGATTGACAGCCGCACTGTATGCAAGTTTACACTTGGTGCCTATGTGTGTCACCCGCAGTTAAAGGGTTAAAGTAAATAGTGAAGAAGAAGAGGAAGGGCTCTTAAAAAATATTATTAATTTCAATTTTGTCTTTACAGGAGTAGCGGATAATAAAAGAAAAATTGTCAAAAGCAATGGTGAACCAAAGACACCATTAAAGAGACTTAAAACTGACAATTCTCAAGATAAAGAAGTAAATGAACCAATTAGTTGTGGCGCTATACTCGTAGATAAAACAGAGGAGAACAGCATAGACGAAAAGGAAAGACAAGACACACTTAATTGTGTAAATAAAACAAGCAATGTGATTGTTGAAACAGAAGAATCAAATAAACATAATGGTTCATGTGCAACAGAGAAACCAAGGACAACGAACCAAAATTCAAGTGAAGCAGATGGATTAGTTGAAGGTGAGGAAGAGAGAGGTGTGCGCCGTCACTGCTGGGAGCTGGAGAATGCCCGCGCCTGCCTTTTGCTCCGCCAGCGCATGGACAGCCTGCTGATCGTCTGCAAGGAGCATCCTCTTCCAGTGTTCCGAGCCCTGGTGGGGCTGGTGGCGCCGGGCCGGCCATTTGTGATTTACCACCCTCACCAGGAGGTGCTTACCGACACATATGTGCAGCTCAGGAAAATGCCCAACGTGGTGGCTGTGAAGCTCACACAGTCCTGGATGAGGGGATACCAGGTACAACAGCACTTCTATGATAACATGGCCGGCTGTTTACATTGTAGAGTTGCTTTCCGGGATCTGTTGTCATGGTCTATTGGGGCTGGAGCTTTCGAACATTTCACTCATGCCTACGACGGGCTTCTTCAGGGTGAAGGCGATGATGTTGATGGACTGTCATGACATGATATATAACATCAGCATCATTTTCATGATGAAGAAGCCCATCGCAGTCATGGGGGAAACGTCCGAAAGGTCTAGGGCTGGAAGTCTCATCACCACGGTAATTCTTACCTACCGAATGTCAGGAATATTTGTATGAAAACTAATCATCTGTTCACTTGCGGCCATCTTGGATTGACAGGTCTTCATACAAATATTACCAATATTCGGTAGGTAGCATCAACCGTGGTGATGAAACTTCCAGCCCAGCTCAATTAGACCAAGTCAAAAGATCCCAGAAAGCAACCCTCCAGCTACAACATCTACAAATGTTTTTAGGCAGTCACGGCAGGCTTCACATGCTTCATATTATTCTGCCAGGTCCTTGGTCAATTGCTTTGTATTCTTGCTTACAAAATTATGTGCGTTATTTCTTCACCACTTTGTTACTCAATGATTGGATTTGTATTGCTGTCGTTTTTATTTAGTTCTGTTAGCGAAGGGATACTTAGTGCAAACAGTCTGGTGTGTGAATCCACAAGGGCAGGCAACTTAATCTAAATCTAAGCTGCAAAGATATGTATAATTTGAGATTCATATTAAATGCATTCCCACAAGCAGACATGCATAATTTTGCGCTTACACATGCCGCATGTGGACCTAATCTAATCTAATCTAATCTAATCTAAGCTGCAAAGATATACGAGTATATCATTTAAGATTTACACTAAATGCATTCCCACAAGCAGATATGTATAATTTCACGCTAACACATGCCGCATGTGGACCTACAATATAAAAACCCTAATATAAAACCTAAAATATAAAAAAACCCAATCTCAAATGAACATAAGCCCTGCAACTCTTGCCGACCTTCCCTGAAGCAGGGGTGACATTGGCAAAGTGAACCATTTTTTACAGTATGGGTGGTCAGCCGCATACCAACCTATCAGTCAAGGAATAAATTAACCATAATTGTAAATACATTCTCATTTAAATTTCTTTTCCACTTGTTAATTTTTGACTATCTTAGAATCCTCTTTGATGATGCATCAGTTGGACTGGCACGGTTATATGACTTCGTACTCTAAGGCCGTCCCAAAAGATTTGGTGGAAAAGCAGTGGGAAAGGGTGATTTTTTTTCAGAAGGTAACCTAATTCATGTGTGGACCCCATTCCGATTCTTTTTTAGAAAGTTTCCTTTGTATGTGATTTTGTAGTTATTTTGTTACAACAAGCTACCTATGTCTTTGATATTGATTGATACATCCATAGTAATGATATTTGATTGTGTTCAGGTGTTGCCAGAGAGGACTCACCCAGACGTGCTGATGCAAGCCAACAGTGGCTTTCTGCTCAGTGGATGGATAGTTGCCAACTGAAGACAACACTACACAGAAAAGGCTTTTTTAGACACAACACATTCTGCCCGGACTGTCTATGGATTACCAGACAAACTGTGTGAAAGCTTTCATACATATCCATACACTGCTAGACTTTCGACCCGCGCCAGTTAGAAAAAAACTAGGAGAATGTGTCTATTTAGAAATGGCTGGAACTTTCCCTTATCTGTATACAAGGATAGTTTATGCAGAAGGTACACATAATTAGAGAGTGCCGTTTTGTGTGTGTCACACCTCAAGCGCCCTCTCAAATCACGGCGAAGATCTTTTCATTCTTAGTGCTCCTTCAAAGACTCCACCAGTTTTTGCCTTCCTCATATTAGGTGGTGGTCTTTTCCACTCCATTAGGCCCGCAAACCGGAAAGCGCGGTCCCCAAAATTAGTGTCTGGCTGTGCAGACTGACCGAGTCTACCACCCCATCGCCGCCAACTCCCCCGCAGCCAACTCCCCCGCAGCCCCGGTAGCCCCCACCACCCCGTGTACCCCCCGCGCCGCCGTCCCCACAACCCCACCCGCTGCAGGCTTTGAGGAGGCCTTCAGGGGCATCAAGGAGCTATACAACTCCAAGGCCAACAAGGCCACCAAGGCTGAAAGAGCCCTCATTGACCTGCTGCTGGACAACATCAGCTAGGAGAAGCTGCTAACCGCGAGCGGAGCAGGGACCAGGAGGTGGAACTCCTCCAGGCCCAGCTCGAGCTTGCTCAAACCAAGCTCGCCCTCTCCTCCGATATGGAACTGGAGCTAAGCAAGGCTAAGTTCCTAATTACCACCCTCAGGAGGAATCTAGAGTACTCCTTCGCGACCTCCCCTGCCCCTCAGGCACTCCCCACCGCCGCCGCCGCGACTGCTGCCCCTTTCCGTCCCTCTAGGACGTGGAGCAAAGTTGCGGCAGGGAAGCCCGACTTTCCACTCCTGGGGCCCGCTCGCCCAGTGGTAATTGTCAGCTCCAAAGCTGACAATGACACCCCCCGCTCGTTTGAGAGGACCCTTCAGGCCCTTCTTTTACGAAGTTAACCCGCAGTCTCTGGGTGTCGAGGTAGTCTGAAAGAACAAGACTCGTAATGGGGGCGTAGCCGTACGGCTGCGTACCCAGGAGCAGGCCTCCAAGTTGATTCAGGCCCTATCAAAGAGCGCTGGTCTGTCAGCCCAAGGTCCGCAACCGAGGATGCCCAGGTGCATCATCTTCGGGCTGCCCCAAACCACAACAATAGACGAGCTGTCCTCGGCAATCGCGGCCCAGACAGAGGATCACTCCACCTTGTCTCGAGAAGAGATAAAGCGCCGAGTGACGCTCTCCCACAAGACAGGTCCCCGTACAGGGAACTGCCATTTCGTCGTCAACGTCCCCCCGTGCATCAGATCTGCCCTGATAAGCAGAGGCCGCATGTTCCTAGGCTGGGATACCCACGGTATTCGGGACTTCTGTGGAGCCACCCGCTGCCACAGATGCCAGATATTTGGCCACATCGCAAGAAATTGCAATAAGCCGAGCGTGTGCTCGAAGGGCGCTGGCCCCCATGATAGGGACCAGTGCAAGGTGGAGGCCGCCCTCCATAAGTGCGCTACGTGCACGCAGCACAAGGCCCCCGCGGGCGATCATCAGACAGCGACGAGAATTGCCCCGCGCGACTCGCCGCGGCCCGCCGAGAGATGGCCAGAACAAATTACTAATGGCTCTCATGATAGGACAGCTGAACGCCAACAACAGCCAAGCGGCAACGGCAGAGGCCCAAGTCATCATGGAGGCAACCTGGAGCTGCGGTAGTCATAGCGAACCCCTCTGTCAAGGTACTGTTTCTCTCCCATCTTTCCACCAATTTCCAGAGCTGCATTGAGCTGCAATGGAGCTCCAGAGAGTCCTTATACATTATATCCGTCTACTTTAAATTCTCCATCCCCACTGAGGAATTTCTTCCCCCGCTCGAGCGCGCTCTCTCCTGTCTTAGGGGAAAGCCTGTGCTCATCGGCGGGGACCTTAACATTCAGTCCACCCTCTGGGCTCCGTGCGTGCCGGCTTCTCGCACCAGAGATCAAGGCCGCGCCTTCCTGGAGAAGTTCATTTACACTAAACACCTGACCGTTAATGATCCTCTTAGCATTCCTACCTTCACGTCACACTCAGGGACCAGGGAGTCGCACATAGATGCGACACTCACAAGCCCCTCTTTTAGCCCCTTTGCCATCTCCGACTGGCAGGTCCACCCAGACGCTTCTTGCAGCGATCATAGACTCATCACGTCGTGTCAGGGACTCAGTTCGCGACGCATAATTTTTTTAAATTTCAATAAAATAATAGGGTATCTAATCCTAGTTTATAAGCCATATTTTAATTAGAATCAATTTATAAATATTATAAAAAAAAAATATTATACGCACAGTGGCAAAGGTACTGGGACGTCACATCGTGTGACAAGATCATCTACTCCTTTTTTCCATCGATCAGGGAGCGCATGGCTGCGCGGTGGCTCGTCCCGGACCACTTCACCAGCCAGTTCCTCACTGGTCACGGGAAATTCGCGCACTACCTCTTAGAACGGGGCGTCATCTCTCAGGGTAGAGGGGAGTGTTTTCGCGGACCCATTGCCCAGGACGTGCGGCACGTCCTGTGGGATTGCCCTCTGCTGCACTCTCAACGAGAGCTTCTCATCGACGCAGTTCGGCCGGCCGGTTCTGGACCGGTCGGCTATGCGGACCTCGTTGCCAGTAGAGCCAACTACCTTGCATTCCGCCGCTTCTGCCAGTCCTGGCACGAGTCCGCAGCCGCGGGCTCAAGACTGGGCAGAGGTGACCATTAGCCCTCGTCAGTCCTCGCGACACCCATACATATTGACGTATGTATTACACCCATTAACTTACTGCGCTCAACGTGGATGGCAACTCTTTCGATACACGTCAATGAAGGGCTCTCATCAGGCACATTAGCTTCAGTAACCTCGACGTTCTGGGGAGGGTGGGACTTCTTAGAGTCATGCGTTAGCCCTGATTTGAGAATTCTCTTTTTCCTTTCTTGAGTAGAGTAACTTTAGCTGATTAACTTCAACGGGAAGGCCTTCCGCCGCCAAAAAAACATTGCAAATGAAGTATCACCAAGTGAAGCGACTCCGCATGAGTTGTATGAACTTGGTGGGTGGAGGTGGGTAAAATGCCACCCCATTCCACAGATCTTCGGGTCTGGTTGAAAAAATTATCTGCCCTTACCAAAGGTCCATCCAGCCTTACAGCAACTGGGTCTTGCTTGAGTAATGGGTGCTTTCCATAGCAACAGCCGAGCTCCCAGAGGGCTTTTTGAAGTGTGATTCAAACAAAAACAGCGCTCAGCGAATAAATTATCTTGATATGTAAACACAGTGTACAAATGAGATGTAACATTTATTGAATGAAATAAAAAATATTATATTAATGCAAAACACTAAACTTATACGAGTTGTTACTTGTTAAAAATTTAGATTAACAAATGCATAAAGGCTATGAGTACTTGTGCCTTACAAAACACACACTAAACTTAAATTATAGTCAATCCACGTTGATCCAACATATTATCTTTCACAAATCAGGAGGCAGTACCAGATTATGAAATGTGTCAGCAAGACCTTAATTATTTTTTGTTTTAAATAGATTTGTCAATAGGAATGTAATTCACACGAGAAGTCATGTTGCAATACACTGGCCAAATTTTAAGGGGTTGGGCTGTGTAGCAGCCCGGGGCGGAGCCCCTAGTTTTCCTTGAATTCCTTAACTAATAGGCTGGTATGAGGCTGACCACCCATGCTGTAAAAATGGTACACTGTCAACGTCACCCCTATTTCAGGGAAGGTTCGCAAAAGTCGCACGGTTTCTGTTCAATTGAAATTTGAATTTTGATTGATAAGCGCAAACACTTACTTACACGCGAATTTAATATGAATTGTAAATGTGATATCTTTGCAACATAGATTAATTAGCAATTACATAATGACATCTGTTGAACCAGCTTCAAAGTCAAAGTAGGACAAGAGACACACTTGTGCGGTGAGCAAGGATGAACTAATGAACATGTATCACAAATTCCCATAACACTAAGGCTGGTTTTAGTGTCGCGCTGACCGTCAGCGCTCACGGCTCAGCTACGCTGACGAGCTCCGCGCACGACCGCTGAGCCGTCAGTGCTGACCGCCGTGCGCTGACAGCTACGCGCCATTCTAAAACGCTTCCTACAAGTTCATATATTTTGGCTGTCAGCGCTGACGGTCAGCATGCTGTCAGCGCGACACTCAAACCAGCCTTAACAGCAAAATGGGCATTTCATAAAAGCAAGAACCGCTTATGGAACAGAATGTGTTAAACATTTGTTGACAAAGTAAGTATGTTGGATTACCATGGTCTTACAGTAAAGGAAATCCTACTCTAGAGTCTAGACCAGCGATTCCCAAACTGTGTATCGCGGCTCCCTGCGGTGTACAAGGGCACCGCTAAATATGCAATCAATTTTTTTACAATTGCTTTGCAAGGAAATTGTTTAAATTTTCACCCCAAATAGAAAAAAATCTGGTGTATTCAGGGCGCCACACAAAAGAAATAGATTATTTAGAGAGCTGCGAACCTCTGGTCTAGACACATACATGTAGCTGGGAAAATAGTACAGTACCTATAAAACTATACGTAAACTCACATCGATTGTTTAACCCTCCGTCGGTCGCAACCTTTTAGTGCCTTCGTTCGGACGCAATGTGCCAAAAAAGCACACAATTTCATATTGCTGTTATTCCCATTCCCCTTGGTTTAGGGGGGCGTCCTTTCTCACTGACTTTCTTTAGGATTTATATTAAGGAATAAAGAGAAAGAAAACTTAAAAATAGTATTTTATTATCTTACCAAACACAATTTTCAAAATAACCACTTTTGACCCATCTACCCTAGTTACAATAGAATTTGGACAAAATATTAAACTAATTGGTAAAGTAAAACACCAAAGAAACACATCAAGAGTTTGATTTAATCATAGTGAGCTCAGTCCACTTTAGATGCCATTGATTTAGGCTCCTCAGGAAAAGTTGGCTTTGTGGACAATGTGCTTTTTTGGCCACTTGCTACAGCTCCGCTCGCTGTGAAGGTGCAGGAACTACAGCGGGGTACAGGCGGGAAGACGTCTTTGAATCAGAAGGGTACTGGGGAGGGGGGCGTCATTTGTCGTCTTTAAATTGGGGAATTCCGCAAAAAAACACTAAGTGTGCTTTATTGCACAGGTGCGACCGATGGAGGGTTAAATGGAAAAAATGTATGAAGACTAAATCACTCTCTAGGAGTGCCGTCGCATATTCCGTACATTTTCTACAATGGTTGGTTATTTGTGAACTTGTTAAAGAGAGTTTGAATAGTGTCTATTGTACTACTCTAAATGTTTTCATCTATTGTGTATGTCGGTAGTGTAAAGGCAAAGGGGTGTATCTGTCTCAGACCAAATTTTACAAGAGAGCAAGAGCAAACTTGTGAAATTAAATAACTCATTTGTTTTTTTATGAAATCTTACATACATATCTTAATAAAACTAAATAAGTATAGCAAATACAGCTATATCCTTTTGCCAGATTATGGAATACACTAATTTAGACATTAAGTGGAAGAAACTTTAACTTGCATTGTGGAAGACATAGCATTTAACCGTTGATATGCACTTATCGCCTTGAGAAAATATGAAAAAGTTTCATCAATATTATCTACTTCACTTCCACACTGAAGAAGCCCATCGTAGGTGCGGGGGAAACTTCCGAAAGCTCCAGTCTCCACCGATCACGGCAACAGATCCTGGAAAGCAACTCTCCAGTATCATCAGCCGGTTGTGTAAGCCTTTAAGTCATATTTCACTGTAAAGGTCCATCCAGCCTTACAGCAACTGGGTCTTGCTCGAGTATTGGCGCTTTGCAGCTACGACCAAGCTCGTACACCTCTGCGGCACTACAACGAGTGTCATAGACCCCTAGAGTCTCTAGAATCTAGGGAGTCTCCCGCACGGGATTTCTTAAAAAAAAAACATAGAAAATGAAAAATTTGACAGATATACCCCTTTGCCATTACATTACCGATGTATGTGTTACAAACAAACAAACCACAGAGTACAGAACTAGTGTTACAAGTATAAAAATATAAATATAGTTATCACAATATAAGACAGAGTGCTGCAGGGGCCAACACTCCATATGAGCCAATACGCACAACAAATAAACCACCCCATGCATGTGAATCACAATGCAAAAATGCTAGTAAGCTAAACATATTATATTATAGTGTAACTTTTCGCAGCGCTGTGTGGTAGACCTTACCCTGACCACTTCACTCCAAGGGGGTTGGTCTCTCATCTTCCGAGGGCGCTGGTCCTCATTTATTGCAAAGGGTGAGTAAACCTTGCCGCTATTTTAATTTTGGATTTGAAATAAACACCGAAATGGGAAATCTAGCCCTCGGCGTGGAATGCAGGCATTCTACCAACAGAGCCATCAACCGGAGTGTAAAATAGA
The DNA here is from genome assembly GCA_951799405.1 of Agapetus fuscipes. Classification (NCBI taxonomy): domain Eukaryota; kingdom Metazoa; phylum Arthropoda; class Insecta; order Trichoptera; family Glossosomatidae; genus Agapetus; species Agapetus fuscipes. The sequence goes on from OX637361.1 coordinate 13,144,968, forward strand.
AAATATATTATGACTTTCGGTGATCCATTTTTATTTACTACGGGCGACGTCGCATACCCGAGGGATATTTGGAATGTTCTGAATCCGTTTCTCAGAATTGGTTACGTATCGACGGTTAAAAGGAAGTAGGGCAAAAGCGACGTTTTGGTCAAAAATGAGTTATGAATGCTATCCTACTTAAAATTTTCCGCTCTTTCTAATGCGCTAACTCCCATAGCTCTACGATGTTTTTTTGTTTTTTGTTTATGCCCAAGCAAACGACTGCGTTTTCGAAGTATGGTTTTGGTGTAACCGACAAGAATTTGGCCTTTTTTATCCTAAAGGCGCTTGTGACATAAATAAATCGTAAAACCACATTAATAGGAATGCCTTTATTTTTCTATTTTTAGAGCTGTTTTGATTTTAACGATATGATAAAAAAAAAAAAATTATGTTTTTTTTTTGCAATCTCAAACTTAAAACTGCTCTCCTGAACAATTTAGTTTTTGTCGCTTATGCCCTACTTCCTTTTAACCGTCGATATGGAGATATTGACCGACATTGAAAACAGTCATGTCATATCTCTGCCTCTACGGAGTGAATGCTCCTGGTGTGCTCTATAGATTGGTTATGATCTTACAACTAATATTAAACTTGTTAAGCTTAAATAAAGAAAATCATCATCTGTGCTGTGTCTGCACGTGCATACGTATAGTTGCCTTGATTTTTAATACTGACAAAGCAGACCGACTGTCGCGTGATTCCATAATGTATGAACAACTCCATAAACATGTCAGATTTCAGAATTTCCCCTTCTCATAAAATAACCTTTTTTGTGTAGACCAAAACAAACATTGTGGCAATTGAATAAAGTTTTAAACATTCACTTTCCTAGTCGACTTTAGAAGACAAATTACTTTTTAATTCTTTCAGATAAGTCCATGTACTATTAACGGTTTTTTTCTACTAAAGTTTCTCTTTCACAAGCAGAATTTATTTATGGCCGAGGGAGTCAGATGGATGGTCTTTCTAGCGTATTTGGAATAGAGTAACGCTGGTTCGATCCCCGCTTGGGTCATTTGACCATAACTTTGATCCTGATTCAACAGATGTCATTGGGTAATTATTAATTTATAATTCATTAAAATATACAATGATGAATTATTCATTGATGATATTAATACCTGTTTCTTGGCCCGGTACAATAGGATTGTGAATTGCATTCCTCTTCACAAGTATTTTCCAGGCTGGTTATCAAAACAGTGAGCGAACTCCGCATCGCTTTGATATCCAGCCTTGAGAATGCTTCCTGCGCGTGAAAGCAAAACCTCGGCAGATAGAAATCATGGTGTAACCCGAAAGAAGTCAAAAATAAACTCAAGTCATTTTGAAGATTGTTAGTGAATCCTATCCTAGTCTTTGATTATGATGCGACTTCCAATCATGTGTTCTGTGTATGGCTGATGGTTTTTATCTGAGAAAAGAAGGTCAACACAGAATGTAACATTGACTTGCCAAGAAATTAATTTAACTCAAAAGTTAAAACAGAAAATAAATAATTAAAAATTAACAAACCTTAAACTATGAGAAATACATTCTTACAATAATCTATGATATTCTTTAGGTAATACCACAATATAAATCAAGCCATTTAAGACTGACAGGGGGGCTATTTCAAAAAATATCTTCAAAGTTTCATCGCGAGGAAAAGGGACGGATGCATTGAAAGTAAGCAAAGGTGAGAAACAGTCATCACAGGTTTATTGTTTGTGTGCATACATAGTTTGTTAAAAGGAAGAACAATGGAGTTACACAGGCTCCAGACAGTGCAGGTCTAAAAATGCATGTTTTAGTAAAATTTTATTCTCGATCGCTTAAAGGCATTTATTGAAATAACACCCCAGTAGACATAACTTTCCACTATGCTAGGTTCACAACTGAACCTGCATCTTCTGATATATATAAGAGACTATGTAATTAAATAATATGCAATAGTTTTTCTCTTCTTTTAATCACTGTAGGCATATAGACCTTGGAGTAATGGACTCTAAACAAATTTCATAGAAAAGAAAGTTGTCACACATCCGAGATGCAAGCGAAAGGGCAAACAAGTGTTATTGTATTGATTGCTAAGTATCGTAGTCACATAGACAAGTTGAGTTTTTTTTGTTGCTTTTTAATCCATCCTTTGTTTTAATGTACTTACACAATATGATAATGCACTCAAAACCTTGAATATGGAGGTCAAAGTTTTGATGTCACTATAATGCACTCAGATGTACCTCAAATTGAAATCGGTAAGTTGAGTAATTATAAAAATAAATCTGTTTTTTTTTAACCCAAGCGAAATTCTATACCGTTTGAACTATTCCGCCGATTAAACCAATTTTAAGATTTTAATTTCATAACCTCCAAATTTTGTCTGTCACATCTGTTAGATTCAAACAGTTTTGTATGCATGAGAGACCAGCGCCTCTGTTGGTCAGATTACATCATTTTTGTTCCCAGTTTTTTTAGTGTTTGAAGTTCATTTTCAACTGAGTGGGTTGGAACCACAGATGACTAATCCACATTTCCATTGAATGGAGTAAACGGACTTCAAAGTCACACTTGGCGCCAACACTAAAATGTATTCGACGACTACCAAAATGTCCCGTCAGCTGCAGCACTAGCAGTAGATATGAGCCTCGTGGTCACCTTTGCCTCTGATAGATATTGAATAAAGGGGAAGGATACGTGCCTAACTCATTTTTCTTATTTTTGTGGGTTAGTCATGTTTGGCTCTGACCCACTCAATTAAGGGAGTGTCGAAATTATAACACTAGCGTGAGACATTTCAGAAAACCATGATGGGCTTTCCTAGAGTTGATTGGAGTAGCTGTGGCGTGCTGGGGCACTATAACTTGTCCCTGGCGTGTGTGGCGAAGGTGAGGATGACATCCATCACATGCTCGTCAAAGCCCACCAGGTCCAGGGTGCGCGGAGCACTGCCAGAGCTGCCCCGGAAACCAGCCAAGGACAGGGAAGCCAGACTGCAACAGACATAGCACACACCTCACAACTGAGACATCATTTCAACATGCTAACATGGCTCACTAAGAAAGTGGTGTAGCATTTCATGGGAAATATACATTTATCGATTGTATAATAATCTATAATCTAAGTTGCAAGGATATATTCATTCAAAGCTCTCAGATGTATGCCCACAAACAAACACGTGTAGTTCGCGCTTACAAATGCTGATTGTGTACTTATAAATAAAATCCAAACCTCAAATGAACATAAGCCCTGCAACTCTTGCCGACATTCCCTGAAACAGGGGTGACATTGGCAAAGTGAACCATTTTTTTACAGTATGGGTGGTCAGCCTCATACCAACCTATAAGTCAAGGAATACGAGTAATAAATAACATTTAAGTATAAGAAAACAACAAAACCTTAAAAATAAATCTATACAAAAAAAGTAAAAAATGTCTTATGCAAAAAATGTAGCAAGCCAATAAACCAACATTAAAAATCAGCATTGCAGATTAGCCGCCACTGGATCTGGATTGGATCTGCAAAAATTCTTAGAATACTTTGAAATACTCTCCGTAAATCTAAATCTAAGTTGCAGAGATATGTGTCATTTGAGATTCATATTAAATGCATTCCCACAAGCAGACACACATAATGTCGCGCTCACACATGCCGCATGTGGACCTAGAATAAAAAAAAAACAATCTCAAATGAACATAAGCCTTGTAACTCTTGCCGACCTTCCCTGAAAAAGGGGGGTGACATTGGCAAAGTGAACGATTTTTTACAGTCTGGGTGGTCAGCCTCATACCAACCTATAAGTCAAGGAATACAAGCAATTAATTACATTTAATTTGAGTATATAAAACAAATAAACACTAAACAATTAAATGTAAAAATTAAAACCTACAAAATATATTATACTCCCCTATATTATAATATACAGTAAAGTCCAGGCAAAAGAGACTGCAAATTTTCAACAAGACTCAGTTCCGTGCCACGTATCAAAGACTATGTTGAAGTACTTCAAGGAGAATAATATTACCCTTCTGCATTGGCCTGGGAATTCATTCGATCTTAATTCTATTGAGAATTCGTGGGAAGGTTTTCTTTCAGCTCCCCCTTCAGCGGGGAAAACAGACAAAAGTCACTTAGAGCAAAATCAGGACTTCAAGGGGGCTGGACAAAGTATATAGACCTAAGTAACAATATACCTCAAATGGCACTAATTTGTTGCTAGATCATAAGCATCACAAAGAATAAAAATACAAGAGATACAATTACTAGGAATCCGGAATTATTGGAATATACTTGTTAATGGAAGGTTGCTGGTTCGAATCACGGCGGCGCACAATAAATATATCATTTATATTTCCAAAATGCTCTTTGCTGGATGAAAAATTCAAATACCTTTACCAAAGTATGGAAGTGAGGCGTGGACAGTTAATGAATGTGAGCTAAGTAAAGCATGTACGGTTGAAATGGTTTACCTGAGAGCAATGGCTGGAAAGACACTGTATGATAGAGTACGTAATGATTGGGTGATGAACGAGTGTGGTATAAAAGAGAATATGAAAATGAAAGTACAAAAAAGTACAATGAGATGGTTCGGACATCTTGAAAGAATGGATGATGAACGACTAACGAAGAAAGTGTACAAAGGAAATGTCAGAGGAAAGTGTGGAAGGGGAAGGCTGAGGAAAGAATGTTCAGACCAAATAGGTGAGATTGCGAAATAATGGAGCCTGCAAAGTGAGAATAAGAGAAGACTTTGTTGTATGGAAGTGAAGCATGGACAGTGAACGATAGCGAAATGAGTAAAGTATGTACGGTAGAAATGAAGCATTTGAGAAGCATGACAGGAAAAACTCTGAGGGATAGAGTTAGGAATGAATGGGTAAAAAAATAATGTAATTTGAAAGAGGATGTGAAAGTTAAGGTACAAAAGAATGTGATGAGATGGTTTGGACATGTGGAAAGATGAATGATGATAGACTGACAAAGTATGTATACAAAGAAAGTGTGAAAGGAAAAAGAGGGAAGGGACGACCGAGAAAAGTATGGAGTGATCAGATTGAGGAGATTGTGAAAGAATGGGATATACAAAGTGAGCGTAAAAGAAGAAAATGCATGAAAAAGGTGATGGATATGAATGAATTGAAGGAGGTATGTAAGGATAGGAAAAAATGGAGGCAACTCTGCAGAGGCTCTGGCCACCCCTAGCGGAATGGCGACGGAGTTACAGTATGTATAAAGCAGGTGATAAATATTGAGGAAATGAAAGTGATTTGTAAGGACAGAAAAAAGTGAAGGCGCATCTGCGGAGGTACCGGCCACCCCTAGTGGAACGGCGGCAGGATACAGTACAGTAAAGACCGGTCATTAAAGCTCCATTCAGCCTTACAGCAACTGCGTCTTACTTGAGAATTGTCACTTTCTACAGAAGCGACTAAGCTCGCAGAGGGCTCTTGAGGTGTGATAAGCACAAAAACAGCGCTCACTAAATAAATCATCCTAATATTATTGTTATGATTACCCCGCGTGAGCCAGCCCCATCTCGGTCTGATAAGCCTGCAGCGCCTGCTGGATGTGGCTGGCCGCGTCCCTCTCCGCCCCCTTGGGGAACTCCATGATGCGCGTGAGGCGGTCCACCACATTAACAAACACGTCCACCTCCTTGCGCTGCTGCTGCGCCCACAGCATGGGGGCCGCGAGACATGCACTGCCTGCGTGCTCCTGGAAACATAACCAATTATCAATCATATTTTTTATGGTTTGAGTTTTAACACTGTGAAAATTCATATTGATTGATTTTTTTATATATTTTAGAAAAATTTCTAGAATATATAAAAAATCAATCAATTATTATCAATCCGCTAAACTCATGGTACAAGACATATCCAGAAAGGAAGTGTACTGAATTTTTGGGGGTTACAATTTTTTTTATTTAGCTGCGGGTGACACGCATAGGCGTCAAGTTGACACGCAAAACTTGCACACAGTGCGGCTGTCATAGACGTCATCCAACTTTGAAAGGATAACTGACACCTTTGTTCAGGACACATATTTCATTTCATATTTACTGGTAATAGAGCACAAGTCAGTATAAATACGTTTTTTGTTTGTGAAAGATTGTGGATATCATATAAATAACAATCGACATATAAGTACTAGATAGGTTAAGAAAGCAATCCTTTGAGACATAGGAACGCGCGCATAAGAAGAATATCCAAATTCAGTCTATCGGTAACCTTCCAAATTTCAACAGGTGTGTTACCTAATTGGAAAAAAATCCATGTTAATGCCAAGCTGGCTATTTTCTTAACATGCAAACAAAACAAAATAAATATTTCATAAAATCTGGAAAAATATTTCCCTTTGTAACAAATAAACTGTCAGAAACATCTGTCAACATAAATAACATGAAGATAGCATTTATTCCCAGCAAAATATAAGGTGTACCAGCTGCTGTCTCCTGTCAAAGAGACAGCTGTCAGTAAAACAGACCCTGTGTCTGCAGAGCCCACTACATTAGGAAAGCACCCCTAGTGACCAATTCAGGAAGCTTGGGGATTGGCTATATAAGTCCATACAAGCCAAGCAAAAGCGAGCTCTTATTCAACTAATCTGCTTTGCCTAATATAACCATAGACTACGAAAACACCTACTACATCACTCAAACCTAGCACAGCACAGACAGAGCTAGCAACACAAATGGAGTACCTTGAGGACAGTGTGGGCCTCCTGCATGGTCATCAAAGTGTTGTCCTCCTTCCACAGGCTGACGGGTACGAGGGTGTTGCCAGAGAACACACACACCGTGACATCTGACACATGGCTGCACAGGGATAGAGCTAGCAACACGGCTGAAACCATCATCACACACATTTCATATAAATCTAGTCGTAAGATGAGGATGATGGATGTTGAGGAGATGAAAGAGGCGTGCAAGAACAAAACAAAGTGGAGACACATCTTTTTATTGTATTCCTACCTGATGATGACCTATAAGGTCGAAAACGTTTGTAATTAATAATTAAAATAAATCAATATATAGGAAAAGAAACAGTGGTTATGTAGAATTTTGTTTCTAAAATATATAAAAAAATCAACCATCGGCAGAGGTATTGGCATCTCTTTTTTTTAAATAGATTTGTGAAGAGGGATGCAATTCACCGACCTATTCTGCCTGACCAGAAACAGGTATTAATATCATCAATTATTAATTCATTATTGTTTATTTTAATTAATTATTAATTGAAATTTCTCCCGAACAAAAAACTCTTAAAAGTAGGTACATGAATGTCCAGGAAAACACATTTAAATCTCAAATCAATATAACAATGAGGAGTACATTTTCCAACAGATATTGCTGTTTGCAACACTCCTAGGTTTCCATGAGCAAAAACCTTGCAACTCCTGCCGGCTTCTCCTGAAACAGGGTGGCATTGACAAAAATAAAATTAAAAAATGAACCAAAATTTACAGCCCATTCCTTGGCTTATAGGTTGGTATGAGGCTGACCACCCATACTGTAAAAAATGGTTCACTTTGCCAATGTCACCCCTGTTTCAGGGAATGTCGGCAGGAGTTGCAGGGCTTATGTTCATCTGAGTTTGGATTTTATTTGTAAGTACACAATCAGCATTTGTAAGCGCGAACTACACGTGTTTGTTTGTGGGCATACATCTGAGAGCTTTAAATGAATATATCCTTGCAACTTAGATTATAGATTATATAGATTCGCTAAATGCCACAATTCGAAAAAACAAGCCCATTAGTTAAGGAACTTATCTGTTGAACATAAACCTCTGACATTGAAGCAAGATATAGGTCGCCTTACATATGAAGAAGTGATTAGTTACCCGCGTCCGCTGGTTTTATGGAGTAGTTGTAGAAGCAGGCAGCTGCCTGGTGCTTGTGGGAGACGTCCTCTATGATGAGGGGCTCGGGGGATATCACATCAATGGCCGGCTTCTCTCCGTCCTCTTGCACTGCCTCCAGCATGCGCTTGCGAAGAGTCATGATGTGGCCTGCAAGCACATGTCAATCCATGAAGTAAAACAATGTGCACATGAAGAGACACAGGGGATCATCAAGAAACAGCATGTGGATATCCAGTATGAAGAAGGTTATGACTCTGGAGGAAATGAATGAAGTATGTAACGACAAAAAGAAATGGTGATTGATCTGTAATGTTGGCGGTTAGGGTTTTCAAAATTAGAATTTGTTTTCTCCATACATATTATTATTTATTGATTTAAATATGTAATTTATTGTGTATGTTCCTTGTCTTATAGGTTGGTATGCAGCTGACCATCCATGCTGTAGAAAACGGTTCACTTTGCCAATGTCACCCCTGTATCAGGAAAGGTCGGCAAGTGTTGCAGAGTGTCCATCATACTTGTGTGAATTGTGCAGAGTCAACCAGATAGGTGGAAAACGACCCACTCTTCGTTCTGTAAAGAGTGATGCCGTAAACAGGCTTCGACGGAACAGAACCGGTTTCGCAGATAGGGCTTATAGTTTGGCTGGTCCATCCTGCTGGAACAGTCTATCTTTGGAGTTGAGAACAGAGACCAGTGTTGGCAGTTTCAGGAAGTTGCTTAAGACAAATTTGTTTAACAGAAGTTTCAACACATAAAAGCGCCCTTGGGGTGGCTAGTGCCACTAAACGGCTAAAAATTGGCCAATTATTAATATTTAAAGCATTTACCAAAGTACATGTGTGGGCGCATGTCCAGGGTGATGAGGAGCCTGCAGGGGACCTTGCAGGGCAGTGGTGCCAGGCTGCGGCTCAGCAGGCTCTCCAGAGCAGCGTCTATGCGAGGATTGTGGCCCAGGACCACACCTGGCAACACAAACAACATAATATAACAGCCATTACACACTAGATACATTCTACCACAATTTTGCCCAGTTGGTGAGTGTGAGTATAATGTAAACATGAAGATGATGTTACCTTTCCTCTTCTGCTGCTGCCAGTTCCTGGTGGCGCACTTCTTGTTCTTCTTGTTGGGGTTGAGGGTCTGCGCTATGATGGCCAGCTTGGTGCGCTTGTTGTTCTCCAGCGCCTCCTTCTTGGCCTTCTTCAACGGCCTGCAACAAACAATACCACCATCATATATACCAACAGCTCGTCCCCACTTGTTGAGTGTCGGATCCATATAGTGTAGCATGCTCAAACCCTCCTCGTACCCGTCCTGTATGTATGTGTCAGAAGGACCCACAGCACATGGACGCTCATGCAAAGCTATATATTTTCTCAAGTGGCGAAAGGCCTTCCCGTGAAGTGAAAGCAACGGCACGACAAAACAAGAACCTCTAGGTCAGAGGCGTGGCCATGACTCTTAAAGTAAATGGTTCGATGTTACTGAAGCTAATAGCATACCTCGGGTGGCACTCCTTGTGGGATTGTTGCTAGATCACGAGTAGCGTGAATAATGATACACATAATACGAAATAATAATAATTTAAATCTAAGGACAGGATTACTGTGAATCCGCTGCGGATGCAGCTTGGCAAAATGAAGCGCAAAATTGCTCGTAGTAGTGTTTTGTGACTTGGACATTAGTTGATTGTACCTCTCATTGATCAGGTACATGCACATGACAGTGTAGACCAGCAGAGGCGGAGCCCTCTCAGCCCTGCTGAGGCGCGCCACCAGGGGAGAGACCAGGCCGCGCCTGCTGAAGTCCTCCATGCTGCGCAGCAGCAGCACCGGGGGCGGGCAAGGCGTGTCCTCATCGAGCAGGAGCTCTCCCAGCTGCAGGCGCATCACGGCGCCCAGCACCTGCTCCACGCTCATGGACTCCAGCAGCATCTCCCACACCTGGACACAGCACTCATCATCATCATCAGCAGGCACATCATAGTACACATCATATAATATAGTTTATGGGTATATTTAAATATATTTGTTTTTTTTTTCCGAAGCGCCGTTTTCACTAAAATTTAGTCTCAAGGGCCCTTTATTCCGGGTATGACCTTTCAAATAGGTGTGTCTTCAGCTTCCTCCTGAAGCTTGCCCTGTCTATTCTTTCTTCACCTCAACCGAATATTTATTTAGTAACAAAGTAGGTAGAGAAGTCAGTAGTATGGAGCTTCTTCCAAAGGAACACATAGCGGCATGTTAGCAAAAACAATTGCGGCTTTTTAATTTTACTCAACATAATCAGAAAACATTTCAGAAATGTAGTACGGATAGATGACTCCAGGATAATCAAAAATGTCTTGGTGCTCCCTCTGGTGTCAGACCACTCGTGGGACCGTGGAGGGTAACAAGACAAGACAGTGAGTCCTGAAGGATTGTGATGCGGGAGGCTCCGAGTCTTCAAGGCTTGTGAGCCAAAGAAATAAATTTGTTTAATTTCTATATATTCGAAGTTTATGATTGACAATGAATCACCTACATTCTCTCGAGCATAGAAGGGAATTTGGAATGATCAGTCTCTTCTATAGGTACTATAATGGCATCTGTTCTGATGAAATATCCTCACTTATACCCGCTCCTCTCGTCACAACAAGGGCAAATCGTAAAACAGCTCACATCCATCCATTTGCAGTCGATATCAAAACTATGAGAACTTGGTGTTTTCACGACCCATTCCTTTGCCAAACTGACCGCTTATGGAATGTGTTATCCGGTATCTGTGTTTTCACCAATTTAACCTTGCCCTATTCAAATCCAATATAGATCCCCATTTCCTTTTAGTGTCTCAAAACAAAGCAACGCAATACACACCACAGCACTGCGCAGCTAACGGCCCTGCAACCGGATAAGGACATCAACTGCCACATCACCAACCACCAAACAACCAACCACAACACCTCTGCCGCACTACAACAAGTGTCATAGACCTCTAGAGTCTTTAGAATCTAGGAAGTCTCCCGCACAGGCTTCCTTAGGAAAAAAAAAAACATGACGATGCAGTTGTTTACCAAGTGGTTGTTGAGCAGGGAGGGGTGCAGGTGCTGCAGGCAGAGCTGTGGCTTGCTGCCCAGCATGCTGGCGGCCTCAGCTGGCTCGTCGCACCTCCTCAGCTGCTCCGCATCAGCCAGCACCGCCAGCACCTGCTTGGCCTCCTCCTTTTCCCCGAACAGCTGCTGCGCGCTCTCCAGCCCGCGCACCAGGTACTGCATCACCACGTTCAGCTCTGGCAACAACAACACATGCATAAGTCATACAGAATCAGAGGCAGCAATCAAGGATTCTTAAATATTTTTTTTATCTAATCTTCAAAATAAATTAAAAAGAAAACACAGTTTGGTGCTCTTTAACCGCCCTATGCATCTGAACGTACACGATACGCAAACTTTGAGTGTATCATTCTGCTACATCCCGTATTGCGTACAAGCTTGAGAAAAAATAATATGGTTTAAGTTAGAATTACGGTCGTTTGACATTTTGACAATTATATTAATTTTCGGATATTTAACGAACCGTTCGGTGAGAACTTACATTATTCTCTACGTTTCGTCAGCGACGTAGCCGACGTCTTCAGGAGAACATCCTATCTGTACGGCGACTGAGGATGAACTGAATTTGAAAAACACTTTGTCACAAATCACTGACTTAATTAAGATTAAAGTGGTATGTGTAACAGACCAAAACATAATTACTACCTTCGTTCGAAGGTAGTCAGTGATTTGTGACAAAGTGTTTTTCAAATTCAGTTCATCCTCAGTCGCCGTACAGATAGGATGTTCTCCTGAAGACGTCGGCTACGTCGCTGACGAAACGTAGAGAATAATGTAAGTTCTCACCGAACGGTTCGTTAAATATCCAAAAATTAATATAATTGTCAAAAAATAATATATTTGAAAACTACAAACCGCCTGGCGTCCGGCTGAGTTCCAAAGTCACGTCATTACAATTCTAGACAAGTTAGTTCCTCAAGGGCAGGCTAAGTGTTCGGTTGTTTGTTTGGCGTTTCGTAATTTTTCATAATACTCTTAAAAAGCCAGGAGTACATACATTGTGGTTTCTATTTCTGATTATTTTTTGCCTATCTCTTGGAAAATAACCTAAAGGTAGAGGAATTAAGATGATGTAATTTTTTTTTTGTCTCCGCTAGGAATCAAACCCTGGGCCTTCTGAAAACGAGATTGTAGCGTTAGACACTAGACCAATCAACAATACCCAGCTATAAATCTTAAGATTTCAACACAGCCGTAGCATTTGCAATGACTTCCAAGTGGTGTCTATCAAATGACCTCTCCTTCCCTCTCTTGACAGCTAAAATCACTGTGAAGATGCGTGTTGTTGTGTCTACTCCTTAGCAACAAAGACATCTGCTCGCGCAGTGTTTACCTATGTTGGCTTCCTCCACCTTGAGATGCAGCAGGCGGGCCAGGTTGCTGTGGCAGCAGCCCCAGCGGGACTTCACCCTGCTGACCTCCTGGGCCAGCTGCAGAGGAGGTCGCCCTCTGTACCACGCCTTCACCATCTTCCTCCAGCCACTGCCCGTGCCTGCAACAACACAATATGCTTAACAAAATGCTAATGCAAGAATTGAAAATTAAATTTCTTCTTTTTCTTTGTGGCAGATTCCCGCATACAGCAGGGGCACCAGTGTCAAGTTGTTTAATGTGGGGATTGGAAAAGTTGGGAATAACTGGGGAGAGTAATTTGGATACACATGCACACATCATTCTTTCAACCTGCGGCTAGCAGAGGGACTGGCACGAAGAGAAGGATAAAATTAAATTTCCATGAAACTCTCCGAGACACGACCTATGAAGATACAGAGAAGCTGTTAACCCGTTCGCGGACGAAACGGTTATAGCCGCTCTATGAGCTTGTCTAGGACTGGACGAAACGGTAATAGCCGTCGTGATAAAAAGTTATCACTAGGGACGAAACGGCTATTTCTGATAGAACTTGCATACATGTAGCATCCGTGCGTCCCTACAGAAATCCAAAGAACACGCAATAGCCGTTTCGTCCCTGGATGTCAAAAAAATAAAATAAATAAATAGATAAAAAAATTATAATAAAAATACAATTTGAGATGATAAAATAAGTGTGTTTTTTCTAGCCTACTTCACATTTTGTGTGTCCGCGAATGGGTTAATTGTATTAGAGTATACTTGTACTTGTTTACCCTAATATCTTAGGTGAACTAAGCTTATTTGTTTAGGCACCTAATACTATTAAAAGCATGAATCTATAATCTATAATCAAAGTTGCAAGGATATATTCATTCAAAGCTCTCAGATGTATGCCCACAAACAAACACGTGTAGTTCGCGCTTACAAATGCTGATTGTGTACTTATAAATAAAATCCAAACTCAAATGAACATAAGCCCTGCAACTCCTGCCGACATTCCCTGAAACAGGGGTGACATTTGCAAAGTGAACCATTTTTTACAGTATGGGTGGTCAGCCTCATACCAACCTATAAGCCAAGGAATGGGCTGTAAATTTTGGTTCATTTTTTAATTTTATTTTTGTCAATGCCACCCTGTTTTAGGAGAAGCCGGCAGGAGTTGCAAGGTTTTTGCTCATGGAAACCTAGGAGTGTTGCAAACAGCAATATCTGTTGGAAAATGTACTCCTCATCGTTATATTGATTTGAGATTTAAATGTGTTTTCCTGGACATTCATGTACCTACTTTTAAGAGTTTTTTGTTCGGGAGAAATTTCAATTAATAATTAATTAAATAAACAATAATGAATTAATAATTGATGATATTAATACCTGTTTCTGGTCAGGCAGAATAGGTTGGTGAATTGCATCCCTCTTCACAAATCTATTTAAAAAAAAGAGAGATGCCAATACCGTGTGATCCAGCTTGGATAATTTATAAACACTTTTAATTAAGGCGCTTAGTTTGAGATTTTTAAAGACAGTGACTTGAAAGCCGAGCGTCTCCAGGACTAACCTCAGCTTGGTGTAATCTTCCTTGGTACCGCGCCGGCGCGGTAACGTTTTTTTATCGAAAAATTCGTGGCTGTAAATATGGGCGATCCCGTGCTTTTTGTGATCCATATAAATCCATGAATAAATGTATTAATTATAATTTAAGGTCCAATCAAACTCAGTTGAAAGAGTGATTGCATTCCATGCCGAGAGCTCAGGTTTGAATCCCACTGAGGGTGTCAGATCAGTAATGATTTCTTGTTTCGTTGTTTATTTTAAATCCATAACATAGAATACTGGCGTTCACAAGAAATGAGTAACAGCTCCCGTGGGAGTTGGGGAACCCCCCCTTTTGATTTTTTCCCGAGAACATCATTTTTGCGATATCGAAGGTACGAGTATGAATGTATCTGATACTTTTTTAATGCTTTTGTTATACAAGCATAATTATATTTTGATGATGATAAGGATGTAGAATCCACCTTTCTGGGCTTGTAGACCATGTTCAATAATTATTTTGTAGGCTGCTACATTTTTTACTACAGAATTATTGAACATGGTCTACAAGCCCGGAAAGATGGATTCTACATCCTTATCATCATCATCTGAAGCCGGCCATGAAAGCCTAAAAACACTTATAATTATATTTTACCCTGTTGCAGCCTTCTGAAATCAGTACAAAATAAGACCACATATAAGCATTAGGTTGTCACCTGTGTTGAGCAGCTTGAGGTAGCTGCAGAAGGTGAGCAGGTCCTCGCCCTGCTCCAGCAGCGGCAGCGCCCCCTGGTACAGCCTGTGCACGATGCTGGGCTGCGGGGGCTGCAGCTGCTGCGCGTGCTTCACTCCTGCGGCCAGCGCAAACAGCACCACCTCCATGCCTCCCCGCATCCCATGCTCCTGGACACACAATACACACACACATTAGAGCGCCCCCTGGTACAGCCTGTGCACGATGCTGGGGCTGCGGGGGCTGCAGCTGCTGCGCGTGCTTCACCCCTGCGGCCAGCGCAAACAGCACCACCTCCATGCCCTCCCGCATCCCATGCTCCTGGACACACATTACTTTAGTGTACATTGTATACTGTAACTGTTACTCTGTCACCATTGCTAGGGGTGACCAGAGCCTCTGCAGAGCTGCCTCCATTTCTTTATATCCTTACATACCTCTTTCAATTCATTCATATCCATCAACTTTTTCATGCCTTTTCTTCTTTTACGCTCGCTTTGTAGGTATATCCCATTATTTCACAATCTCCTCAATCTGATCACTCCATACTTTTCTCGGCCGTCCCTTCCCTCTTTTTCCTTTCAAACTTCCTCTGTATATAAACTTGCTCATTCTATTATCATTCATTCTTTCCACATACCCAAACCATCTCATCAATTCTTTTGTACCTTAACTTTCCTTTCAAATCACATTCTTTCTTTACCCATTCATTCCTAACTCTATCCTTCAGAGTTTTTCCAGTCATACTTCTCAAATGCTTCATTTCGACCTTAAGTACATACTTAACTTATTTCGCTATCATTCACTGTCCATGCTTCACTTCCATACATCAAAGTCGGTAACAATATGCTATTGTGTACCGCCATTTTCAGATTCATCATCAATCGCTTGTTCTTTGCTATTCTTCCTATTGCACCGACCACTTGCTTTCCCTTTAATCCGTCAAATGAAATTGGGACACTGTCCGATGAACACATCAACAAGATTAATATTTTACCCAGCCCCAATAGTCCGTGCGAGGAGTAGATCCAAAGCTGGATCATGTCATAAAAAGGTCCATCCATCCTTACAGTGACTGGGTCTTGCTTGAAAATTGGCACTTTGTAGCGACGACCAAGCTTGTAAAAAGTCCGGTCGATAGTTCAGTAGGTAGAATGCTAGAATTCCATGCCAAGAGCAAGGGTTCGATCCCCACATGATTTCCTGTTGCGGTGTTTATTTCAAGCCCGAAAATAAATACCAGCAAAGTGTACTCAGCCTTCACAAGAAATGAGAACCAGGCCACCAGGGAGCTAGGAAACCCCCACTTCAACTGAAAGTGGTTGGTGTGAGGCCGGCCCCCTTACAGTAAGAAATCAGTATATATTACGTCAACCTGCTTGCGGCAAGACAATGCATTAGAAAGGAAATTTTTGAATACCATTTGGTCTAAATTTAATGAGAAATATAATTAAAAGAAGAAGACGATTTTGACATCTAATCTCATGTTGTCTAACAACCAAAAAGTAAAAAGAGGAAGAAGACTTGTCTGACGTCTTCTGTCATTTTATATTGTAAATTTTACAAGAGAGAGATTTTTACAATGTAAAAATCTCTCTCTTGTGTTCTACCAGCCCTACTGTCAACATGTGTTTTCGGCGGTGAACCAAATAAATGGCGTGCCATAAAATACGACGTGTTTGATTTCTGCGATTTGTAATCACTCCACTTTTCCCAGGATTCCTCTCTTCTCTACCATCCTTTCTGATTCCTGAATTCCGAACCAATTTTAGACAACCATTAAATATTTATGTTAAGTTGTTAACCTTGACGAATGTGAGTTGCTCCAGAAAGTTGCTGGCCCCATCCACGTCAGTGACCATCTCTGGCAGGGCAGTCAGCTGGTCAATGGTGAAGCAGCCCCGCGCCCTCCAGTCCCCCGGGAAGTACTTGTTGGTCTCCGTGCCGAGGTACAGGTAGCGCAGCAGGCGCAGCGGGGCCCCCACAGCACACACCTCCTCCTCCTCCTCCATGGACACTTCTGCCTCCGACATCTTCACCTGACAACCTTACAACATATAGTCAGTATCCGCGAAGCTAGTTTGTCATAATCTAAATCTAAATCTAGATTTAGCAGTATAAGTTCGCACTTACACATGCCGCATGTGAACCTACAACATAAAAACTAAATCTCAGATGGACATACACCCTGCAACTCCTGCCGACCTTCCCTGAAACAGGGGTGACATTCGCAAAGTGAACCATTTTCTACAGCATGGGTGGTCACTTCCACTGTTCTTGACCTGTTCCACTTAATGTCTTTTTATCACTTCTGATCAGAGCAGGGCTGGAAGTCTCATCCCCACGGTAATTCTTATGTACCGAATATCGGTAATATTTGTATGAAGACCTGTCAATCCAAGATGGCCGCAAGTGAACAGCTGACTAGTCCTCATACAAATATTACCGATATTCGGTAGGTAAGAATTACCCTGGTGATGAGACTGCCAGCCATTGACTAATAACATCTGTGGACAAGTAGTTATTTTAACGAAAATAGACATATATATTTGTCTCAACTTACTTACGAAAATGGCCATTAGTTAGAAAGAGAACAAAGAACTTCACAGTTGCATTTTCGTTTGTACACAAAACTCAACACAGCCCTAAAAATAAAATCTTGAATGTTGGTACCATTGCAAAAAATGGCTGCCGATTTGACCGGAAATAGCTAAAGTTGACAGATAACACGCGTTATAAATATTGTAATCGCCAAAATTGATGCCAATATTTTATATTTTCAAAGTGTATAATCTTATTTTAATTTTATCACTCATTTCATTATAACCATTGTGGTATTTAATGCGTTATATTTGTAATTGTTGCCGCCGTACATTCGGGGTACCACTGCAACGTTTGACACATGAGGAGCGCAACAGGGAAAAAGTATGAACCAATTCAGTACTTTAGTTACCGCTCCCCTATATTATAACTCCATGCTGCCAGCCCTGGAAAAGTGTGCTGGCGAAGCACAACATTAAACTAGAATTCAGTAATTGTGCGCAGCAAGAGTAGGCAGGCTCGTTTCTTAAAATATCTCCCTATACTTACTTTCATAAAATGTGAGCTCTATCAAAATGAGTTTTTTACTTTCTACCTTATTCTTATTTAGAAAAGTAATGATCAAACAAAACGGTAGGTAGGTAGGTATATTATTATTGTCATCAAACACCTGCAGACATCTTTTATTGGGCAACATATATGGTTAAAGCTATGGCCTTTTCAGAAAATTAGCGGAAATTAACGGCACCATTAACCATAGAAGACTTCACGTATCACCAAACCATAGCTATCACACTTATACATCATGGAAACACCGATGTCATGGATTCGGGAGTGATGTCATTGTGCCTAATTTCACCCACAATCCATCAATGCCACTCAAACTTTTAGACACATTTAAACTAAAAGACTAATACAGTAGAATAATAACAGCAGTACTCACAGAATAAAGAAGAATTTTCGTGTTATTTTGGGTCGGGAGACAGAAGGTAGATTTCGATTCCAGCCGACATGCAAAAACAAAATGACAGTAGTTAAGGCTGGTTCGGACAAGGCGAGTAATTTAGTCAAGTAACGAGTAATTTAGTGGCTAAACGTGTGCGAACCCCAACAATTTAGTCCAGTAGTTAAGTCAATGGTTTAGTCAAGCCGATCCATTTCATTCTATTTTTTCGGGCAAGTAGCGGCCCCGCCCACCGTCCGTGGGCGAGTGTTGCCGAGAAGCCACGGAAAAGTCCGAGTCCGAAGAGCCACGGAAAAGCCCGAGTCCGAGTCGAGTTTATTAGCGGCCGCGCCATTGGCCGCTCACTCTTGGCGGGGAAACGGAAATGCAAGAATGGCGGCAATTTAAATTGGCTGCAGTTTGAAAAGATAATGCCCGTTTTCAGCAAGAATATTTAAAGATAAAGTGCTGTTTAAAAATATTTAAGTACTTAAGAACTTCTTATATTTGCGAGCCCGATGTTCCGCTCCCTAAACTTAGCGACCTGTCAGTGAGGTTATGTCATGTTTAAACTGTAAATAAGTGGATATGCACACCGATATCCTTGGTTTTTTAGAAACTCTTGAGAATATAGAAGTTGCTAGGACTTATCTACGTCCAAAAAGTTTTGAGAAAGGTAATTTTTTTTCGATAAGAATAGTATGACATCGATTTTTGGTGCGGATATCAGCTGTCAAAAATACAATCATGTAGCTCCTTGCTGGATGAAATTGTAGTAATTTTTAAGTTTTCGGACAATAGAGCTGTACAAATATAGTTTTGGTAAAGATGTTGTGGAAATAACTATTATCGTCCATGAATTTATTACGTATTTAAAAACATCGATCTTTTACATTGATCGATGTTTATAGGTACCTACCATAAATTTGTCATATCACAGGCCTTATGATATCCTTCAGATGGATTGTTACTTATTGTTTTGTACAGAAACAATTCAGTGACACACGGGGATAACTGATTAGAGGCATTACAATTTTATGCCACTGTAAGCCATCAGCTGGTATCTGTGACAGACGTGAGAGGCGTATGTAGCAGGATTGAACAAGTTTCTCGCGGTCAGCCTCTGAAAAGTTGAACCATGTTTCTTCTTTAACTTGATAATTGATTGGTGACCGCCGTGTATTTGAAATGCCGATTTTACATGTCGAATATTGATGTTAATTGTCAACAACGAAAAACGCTACAGAGAAATGCATCTGAATGCAGCTGCAGACTGCGAGCCGTATTATAGTGTGTGCATACAAAATATACTTTGTACACATCATTGAAAAGATAAAAATCCAATTAAAAAATTATGTTTGCAGGGTAAATGGTAGATATTATTATAAACATCAAATAGTCATGTGTTGTTTTTATTTAAAATGTGTATATTATTTTATAAACCATAAAATACATTTCGAATTTACAAAAGTCGAGTTTCGAAGTTGTTTGCTAAACAGGCTCCTAGCTAGGTGGCCGGGCATAAATCAGTTAATATTACCAAACCATAGCCAATTTAAAGGGCTTTATAATAACATGATTTTAATACTCAATTAATATTTTCAAACTACAGCCAATTCAAATTTTCCGCCATTATAGAAAGGGCTTTCTGCAGCCAACTTCGCACTTGTGTACTGTACTGGACCGTAATGCGAACGCTTCACGGGCGAGTAGCGCCCCGCCCACTACTAAATTACTCGGTACTTGACTAAATCAGTGGCCTTGTGCGAACTAGCCTTTAGGGATGGGCGCATGGGCAATATCACGGCAATATATCAAAAGTACCGATATATTTTGTTCAGAGCCTACCAAAAACAATATATATTATATATTTTTAAATGCGTTTCTACCCCTCAGCCTATGATTTTTTTTGCAAGCCAAGATTTTTATCTTTGCAAATCACGCGTCTATCCCCCGCCCCCCTTGTGAATGGATTTTTTTGAGACGAAATTTTGATTTCTAATGTAAAAAAAAATGTTTCCAAAAACAGCCACCTTTGGAGCAGTGACGAGAGTAGAAACACATTGCAATGAATTTTTTTTTTTTTAATTTATGTATATAAGAAAATATCAATACTTAAAAAAATATATTGGTTTGTTTTTATATATCGATACTTTGGGATATATCGCTCATCCCTACAACTTTAATCTGTCACCATTTCTGTCACTGCATGAACTTTGTTTCATGATAACTTAATTGTTATTTAACAACTCGATTGTGTAAACCTGTCTTCATTTAACCTTGTCTACACTTGTCTAGTAACAAAAAGCCACAAGATGGCCGCTACGAGGAGTTTTTACCATAAGACTGCGCTGCTCAAAAAACTAACCCCAAAATGTTGCTACATCATCCCGGCAAGACATCTAAACCTCCAAGAATACCAAAGCAAAACGTTGCTTCAACAGTGCAACGTCAACATACAGAAATTCCGTGTCTTGGATGCGAACTTGGATCTATCTGCTTTGAAAGACTTCTCTGCTAAGGAGTATGTAATTAAAGCGCAAGTTCTGGCTGGAGGAAGAGGAAAAGGAACGTTCGACAACGGATTCAAAGGCGGTGTTCACCTCACAAAAAATTTCGATGAAATTTCCCTACTTGCGGGGAAAATGTTGGGTCGCAGACTGGTAACAAAACAGACACCTAAAGATGGTATCACAGTTCATAAAGTGATGGTAGCCGAGAGCGTTAATATTGTTCGTGAGACATATTTTTGTATTTTGATGGACCGGGAGCATAACGGGCCTGTTTTGGTGGCTTCTCCAGCTGGAGGGATGGATATTGAGGCTGTGGCGGAGAAAACTCCGGAATTGCTCAAGACGCAGTCGATAGACATCTTTGAAGGAGTGACGGATGCCATGGCTCTTGAGGTGGCTGATTTTTTAAAGTTTGAAGGAGACCTGAGACAAAAGTGTGCGGAGGAAGTGAAGAAGCTGTGGCAACTCTTCTTGAAGGTAAATTATTAAAGTAAGCACTGTTTTCATTTGAATCACACTTCAAAGGCTCTCTTTGAGTTTGACTCGGCACAAATTTTAATATAGATGTTTTTTCTCGGCGCGCAAATAT
The DNA here is from genome assembly GCA_951799405.1 of Agapetus fuscipes. NCBI lineage: Eukaryota > Metazoa > Arthropoda > Insecta > Trichoptera > Glossosomatidae > Agapetus > Agapetus fuscipes. The sequence goes on from OX637361.1 coordinate 13,166,147, forward strand.
TACACTTGTATCAGACCGGTCCGTAGTCCAGTGGTGAACACTTCTGACTCTAATGGAAGGTTGTGGGCTCGAATCCCGGCGGAGCACAAAAAATATACCATTTATATTTTCAAATATGCTCTTCGCTGGGTGATAAATTCATAAACCTTTACCAAAGACCTGTCACTCAAGGTCCATCCCTTACAGCAACTGGGTCTTGCTTGAGAATTGGCGCTTTCTACAGCGACGACCAAACTTGCAGAGGGCTCTTAAGGTGTGATACACACAAAAACAGCACTCACCAAATAAATCATTGTAATATTATTATTATTATTACAGTAAAAGTTGTATGATGTGTTTAGGTGGATGCTGTGCAGCTGGAGATCAACCCGCTGGTGGAGACAGATGACAGACAGGTGATCTCCGTGGATGCCAAGATAGTGTTTGATGACAACGCCAAGTTCCGGCAGAAGGAGGTCTTCTCCATGGACGACACCTCAGAGAGCGACCCCAGAGAGGTAAATTCAACAATCAACATTTAACCCCCCTACCTTCTACTTAGTAAATGTATAAAATAAAATTATGTTACAACATAAAACCATTTACTATACTCCCCATCAATATGCACATAAGCCATACTATTTTCATAGTTAGCATGCCTTGCATTTAGGAGATTCCCAGTCACTCCGTACACATTCAGAACATCCCACAACATTACTCTGTCCACTGAGTCAACAGCGTTTTCCAGATCTAACAGCTTCCCCCTCACCGACAATTGTTTTTCAACAAGTCGTCATAGAATAAAAATCTGATCAACACAGCCTTTACCGGCCATATAACCAGACTGTACCTGTAAATCAAAAATCCTTTCACTAGTAGTCAGAATCACATTCTTAATAATGACCTTACAGAAGACTTTCCCTGGTATACTGAGTAGACTGATTGGTCTGAAGTTCTGACAGTGTTTTTTGTCCCCTTTACCTATGTAAATAGGAACAATGACTGCCTTCCTCCAGTCCATCGGTACCACTCCTGCATTTACACAAAGCTTACATAGTTCATACATCCATTCAACAACACATTCACCTTCAACACTTTATTACCCTATTTGTATTTTTGGCATCAGGTTGAAGCGGCCAAATTCAACCTGAACTACATTGGCATGGAGGGCAACATTGGTTGCTTGGTGAACGGCGCTGGTCTGGCCATGGCTACCATGGACATCATCTCGCTGAGCGGAGGCAAGCCGGCCAACTTCCTGGACGTGGGTGGCGGAGTCAGCGAGCAGCAGGTCAAACAGGCCTTCCAGCTGCTCACGCAGGACCCTAGCGTCAAGGCCATCCTGGTCAATGTGTTTGGAGGTGAGAAGAACCATTATTTCGGTTACGGATACGGATGTGGAATTATTTTGAATGTTTTTGGTTACGGATATTAGATTTTCAAAGAATTATGACGCTCCTTGACTGATAGGTTGGTATGAAGCTGACCCCCCATGCTGTAAAAATTGGTTCACTTTTGCCGATGCTACCCTGGTTTCAGGGAAAGGCGGCAGGAGTTGCAAGGTTTATGTTCATGTGAGGTTTTTTTATTTGTATTGTAAAGATCTGACTCCATCTATATTCGTTTATACGTCCGTAATTCTATACAAAGTATTATATATCTTTCTATGACACTTAAAGACTTGAGACAAAAAAAGGTACCCTTATAAAAAAACCTTGAGCTGTCCTTTGACAACTACATAGCTGGGTTGAACTCAGTTTTCGTTCTGAATCCGTGTGTGACGTGTCTCTTCTGTGTACAATCATTAGATAAAATCCTGAAAATTGCTGTTTAATATTTGATTTGTGGGTGTTTGTGTGGGGATGGAGCTGAGAATGGACCTGAGATGCTGCCGGGAGAAAATAATTAGGCTGATTGCACTAAAAATAACTAATGTCGCGACAATTAATACAAACTTAAAACCAGTGGCGTGTTCCTGTCCGTGAGTAAAGCGGTTTGCACAATTATTTTTCTACCATTCGAATTTCGATTAGTTAAGGCATTATTTATGGGGATGTGGAAAGGTCTTTCGTAGTCTGTGCTTCGGGTCTTCCACCCATATCGGGTTTTCCCGATATTGAGGTGTACCAGGAACAGGTTATGGAGTAGATATTTCCACAAATATTGTTTTGCCAGGTTTTCTTTATTTTGGCATCTGTCTCGGGTCTACTTGGCCGGACTTGCTGAGTATCAGACGGTGCCATGGTATTGCGAATTTTGGTAGAATGATGGGGTAAATTAGAAGCTGTCTTCTCTAACAAAAGCAGCTTGGAATAGAGTATGGAGTAGGCGCGCGTTAAGTTTTGGTAACGGGAATGCTGAAATATCCGACCCAGTGGGGTAACACTTAGTCGAAGCTGGTGACAAGACTTCCTTTCCTTTTGCCAAGAATTAGCGTTCTAAAGTCCTGTGACGTTTCTTTGGTGAAGAAGGGGAGCGTTGAGCTTGTAATTCGATCGAAGAACCCTACTCCAGAGGTCGCAAGTCCACTGGCTTCTCCATTGAAGCTAGCAGGCAGATTTTCTACTTAGAGGTGGGACTTTAATTAAAGTAAATATGGGGTGGGTGGAGGTAGATTTTGCATATTATTATAATATATTATACGTAATACATTTAGGCGCTATGTAATTTATTCATATTGTTATTATAATGTTATTTTGCAAATTTATGTAATCTGTCAAATAAAAGGACTAACAAAATTAACACATCAATTAACTTTTCGCGATCTGCGTCCCCCCTTTTTCCTTGTTCCTCTTTTTGTATACGCCTTTGAATACGTTGACTGCCGTGTTTTTTCTATACGCCGTGACCTTACCAGAGCGGGTTCTAGTAACTACACAGAACACAAAATCCCATTAAAAATTAAAGTCACTTGTTTTAAAATCGGTTTTAATATCATGTAGTCATTTAACAATTCATGTAATGTAAATGTCGTAAGCTTTTTAATTATAATTTTGAATTTACAATTTAGTTAGAAAATGCGTATGTTCCACACCAAACGATAACGAATTTGGGTTTGCCACTAAAGTAGATTTTGAAACGGTAAAACAAAAAATCACACAACGTTCCGTTTCATTATCTTCCACACGACGAGGAGTCCTACCCTTAGCTAGACGATCACACAAATGGCCAAAACTACGATGACACACCTGAGGAGGCAACGAGGGAACTTTCTGCACCTTTCAAGATCTCTGATCTATTCCCCATCAACGAGGGATTACCAGCATCCACAAGGATTCCAAGATCTCTGATCTTTCTTCATCAACCAGGAGTTCATCATTCACCAGGAATCTTCAACAATCTCTCTGAGAGAGAAGATCACACCATATGGAGAACTTTGAAGAACTATGGAGAACATGGATGCAGGAGCACGGCCTTTGGCTCGCCTGTACCATACAATTATTCTATCCGGTCTTCTCCCCATTTCTATTTCATATTCACCAGGAGGGGAACACTACAGTATGCACACATGCAGAATGTGTAAGCTCGAACCTACATGTGCCTGTCTGTGGGCATGTATTTAATCTGCGCCTTAAATGTTAACATATCCTTGCAGCTTAGATTATAGATGGGAAAGGTATGGATGGACCAAACACCTGAAATAGCTTATAAATGGGATATCCAAGATCAAAGTAAAAGGAGAGCTTGTATGAAAATAGTTATGACTCTGGATGAAATGAAAAAAGTATGCAAGGACAGATAAAAATGGCAGCTCTTTCCTATCCTGACATTTAGTTCATTCATATCCATCACTTTTTTTTTATAAATTTCCTTCTTTTACATTTACTCTGTTTATCCCATACCTTCATAATACATTCTTCTACAAACACGTGTAATTTCATGCTTACAAATTAAAATCCCAACCTCAAATGAACCCTTGCCGTCCTTCCATAAAACAGGGGTGACATTGGCAAAGTGAACCATTTTCTACAGCATGGGTGATCATTAAGGTGGATCGAAATCGTTTTTTTGGGAATTTCGATTTTGCGTTTTTGCCAAAAGCTGCTCTATATCAATACAAACAATAAATTGTACTACCATTAGGTCGAAATATTTGATCTTATACTGCCCCAAAGACTCGAAAACTTAATAAAAATCATAAAAACTGCTATATACTAAACATTTTTTTTTTATTTATTAAGAAAAATATAATAGTAGTATATTGAAGTTTAAATTTAAGTACACAGCATGATTTTCTATAAATGATAGAAAAAATACCCTTTTATGGCAAAAACAATTAAAAAATGGCTATCAACAGAAGTCTAGAAAAGAGTGATTTTAAGAGAATTGGTAATCTTTCTTTAAATTGAAAAAATGCATTATTTGTCGTGATTCCAGGTTTGTTTTAATGAATTTATCTCTTCTGATAAGACCGCAAACAGCAACTGAAGTTTTTGTTACAATTTTTACTAATCTTTCAGTGGCTAACGTGTAGAAAGAAAAATGGAAATGGCTTGAGATTAGTTCGTCAACAAGCGGTGGATTTTCTTAACAACGTGATGTTAATTAACTGTTCATCCATTTTGTAACAGGCGCCTTGGTCACATTATTTTCGTGCCAGTTTATAAAGTTTTTTATAATTGTTTCCATCAAAATCAAGTTTTGGCCGATCGTAGTTCGAATTGTCAAAATTGTTTCCTGTCGCGTTTCAATATTCTTCACAAGGCTAGAACTCATAGAAAGGCTAAGCGAGTAAGATGTTTGTTGGGTAATTGAAATATCCATTTTTCTGTATAACAGGATGTAGTATCTGCTTTAAATTATCTGTCAAATATCGCGACAGCTAGATTGTCTTGTGTAAGTGCCTAGCACCATTAATATAACGTGGTTAGTTTTGATGTAAGACCACATAAGAGCATCCGCTTTTATTATATAATTGATAATATTAACAGCTTGTCAGAAGGCTAAAAAAAAAACATAAAGCAGTAGTATTCTGTGAGCCATCTTGAATGCACTAGTTTTCCAGGGTTTATTTTTAATAAGCTTTGAGAACAATATCCAGACTTTATAGTTATTCTCCGTCTAATAGGTACATCACATTGGATAGTTAGAAACGAGACTATTGGAAGCTCTTCACAACTTTTTAATACCTTTTCTATGGGTCCAGAGTAACTTTTTTGTCCACTTGTACAACCATCAATATATTCAAATAATTGGCGCGGCAGTTCGTTGGCATGGAGTTGACAAATACACCACTGCAGCGGTTTTACTAGATATTTTATGTACTGTGACCTTGCATCCTTAATTAAACTAATATGCTCCTGTACAATTATATTTCTCTTATGATCCACCATATTAAAGGTTTTATTTTTACGCCCATCAAAGTATAAACCCAAATCTTAGTAATCAGAATCAGTTGTGACACCGCTGAACTTAGTTCTCTGCTTTTCACGGGCTCTTCTAATTTTATTTTGATCAAAAACTTTGGATGAATTGTTGCCAAAACAAGAGCAGCTTCAGTTTTATTGGAAATGCCAAATTTATTCACAGGGTTTTCCAGTATGCCAAAATCAATAGTTTTTAATGAATATGAATACGAAGTTTGAAGTAGCAGTCTCTGAAGTGCTAGTTTTTCTATTACTGTTGAGACTGGTTGTTGAGAGACATCAGTTGATAGGTCAGACAGATTTGGCAATAAACTTGTAGCTTTTTCTTTGTATGTTTCATATTTCTGTTTCCGGTTTAGTTTTTATTTAATTTCTCGCAGCAGTTTTCAAATCAACACTCCTTATGATCATTTATCTTTTGGTTTTTTGATCAATCAGAATATTTTTCAGTTATCGGTACTTTAAGATGTTTTGCATAGTTAAATGAAGCCAATCTGTTGCATGAACACGCTGATATATCAAAAATACACTTAAAAGATCTCCCGCAAATTTGTATGCGCAAAAAATATGAGTAGCGTACAACTATAGTCACATCTCTGAGAGCACCGAATGGGTGACGCACGTCTGCGCGGAGTAACAAAGTTAGGGGGTGCCTCCACCCACCCCTCTCAAATTACAAGATACCAAACACGTAATAATAACTATTTCATTCATTTTAAAGAAACAAAATTATATTTCGTTTGATTTTATCCAATAATTAATTCTTAAGCACAGGGGTAAAAATAAGTAGTTTTATGTATTTTTGTAATTTTTCTGATGACTTGGGGCAGTATAATTAATTAATATTTTGATAAGGTTTTTTTTTATATCAGATACTCACCCCAGAGCAACTTTTCTGCATAACGCAATTACGAAAAAATGATATTTATTTTTTTCCATACATACAGCGATCCACCTTAGTGATCATACCTATAAGTCAAGGAACTGCGGCTCGAAATAGTAGATGCTTTTGTTAAACCATTGCTGCAAATTTTTCAGCCTCTATGTAATTTGGCGCCCTTGAGTTCTTCTCTCCTCAATTTTTCCGTGTATGATAAGATGGAGAAGGTGGTGTTTTTCATTCCTCATAACGGGACTGGAGTGCGTCAGCTTTCTCTGTTTGATGGTTGGCAGAGGTCGGAGGACTTCTTCTTTGGTGACCTGATCACGTCAAGAGATGGACCACAATACACAGTGCACATCCAATAATAATAATAATATTAGGATGATTTATTTGGTGAGCGCTGTTTTTGTGTGTATCACACCTCAAGAGCCCTCTAAATCATAAATCCAATAAATCATGTGTTGCATTTACTGTTGCAGGGATAGTGAACTGTGCCACAGTGGCGCGCGGCATCATCTCAGCATGTAAGAGCATGGACCTGCAGGTGCCCCTGGTGGTGCGACTGGAGGGAACCAACGTGGAGGAGGCAAGACGCTTGCTGAGGGAGGCCAATCTCAAGTTGGTGGAGGCCGCGGATCTAGACAAGGCCGCGGCGCTGGCTTGTGCCGCTAACAAATAAATATCAATATATTTATTTGTTAGCGGCACATAGTAGCATGGGTGTTGCCAGCTGTCAGTCTATCTTATCTTTTGGCGGAGTGTTGTGCATTGTTGTACGCGTTGAGTAATAACATGGAGGAGCAGAAACTAAATTACTGTATTGATACATACTATAGCCCACATTTGTCTCAGTCCTGTCAAACATTGCAGTGGTGTAGTCATACGAAATAAGGCCATTTTGTCGGAATCCATTTTGTGTTTCGACACCCAATTATAACACATGCCATAATGTCTGATAATGTTATCTGTGGACTGGAAATTATTTTAACGAAAATAGACATTATATATCTGTAGGTACTTACGAAAATGGTCATTAGTAAGAAAGAGAACAAAGAACTTCCATGTGTACAAAAAAACTAGGGGGGATGGAAAAATGTTTCTAGAAAGGTGGCAGCATTGCCGCATGCGTACTATGCCTGGAGCAGTCTAAATATAGATGCATGCGGTATAAATCTTGTCTAATCTAAATCTAATCTAAGTTGCAAAGATATGTTACATTGGAGATTCACATTACATGGATTCTCACAACCAGACACGTACAAGTTCGGGCTTGCACATGCCTCATGTGAACCTACAACATAAAAAACCAAATCTAAAATGGACATACACCCTGCAACTCTTGCCGTCCATCCCTGTAACAGGGGTGACATTGGCAAAGTGAACCATTTTTACAGCATGGGTGGTCAGCCGCATACCAACCTATAAGTCAAGGAACATACAACAAATTACATTTTATAAATCAGTAAATAATAATATTATCAAAACTAAACAGAAAACAAATTACAATTTAACAAACCCTAGCCGCCAACATTACAGATCAACCATTGTGATCGATAAAATTGACAAATTTCAAAGGAAAAGGCATTGTTTTAAGACAAGGCAAGTGTTGTAATTGGATGTCAAAACACAAAATGGAGGTCTATAGTATGTATCAATGCAGTAAGTTAGTTTAGGAGGAGTTAGTTAGTAGAGGAGCAGCCTCTATGTTATTACTCAATGCAAAAAACTATGCTTTGTGAGTTCCCTAATGATATTATTAAAGCTAAACCCAAGACAAAGATAAGTGTCAGATCTAGATGCCATTGTTGGCACTTTTATGTCACTAATCTAACTTATTACAAAATTCCTAACATGGTATGTCACAAAAAATGTAAGTGAAAGACGCAGCGTTGACGCAACGCAACACAGTGATGAGGCCTCAACCAAACTTCACTTCCGCAAACACGTTCATTCCCTAAACATGTATTTTTTAATACAATGAATTGTAGCTTGACAGTTGGCAAAACAATATTATTTTTTATTATTTAGCTGGTAAACCTGCAAGACTGTATGAAAAATATTGTTTTACTTAAATGTTCACTTAGTTATGGTCACATTGTCCAATTTCTTGTAATATAAAATTTTATCTACGAATTTATAAATAAAAAAATGCAGCATATTTGAGTTGTATAACTGCAAACGCCGTCATCTCCAAAATTTATGATTTTTGAGATAATGGTGGAATCTGTTTCTGCGCAGTGTAAAAAATCATTTGCTGTGTGCAATATAATGTAAACCTCACTTAATCCTTCGTAATTTTAATTGAAAAAGTATGATTTCGTGCAAACGCCGTCATCTCCAACTGGTGTTGTCGTTTTACAAGTTTATTTTTCTCAAAATCATCGCGTAACGAGTTGACGGCGTTTGCATTTATACGACTCATTTAAAGCATAGGTTATTTAAACCTAAAATTCATACTTAATATTGAGACGTTTCTTTCTAGTAGAATAGCTATTTTTATTGTTTTATAGGTTATGTCCCACTTTTATAGTTAAGTCCGCTCTATAGCTCAGTTAAGAGAATGCTTGCATCCCATGTCGAGGGCTAGAGTTCAATGCCCCCCAAGGATGCAAGATGCCTACAAGGTTTACTCAGCCTTCATAAGATATGAGAACCACCCCCTTTGGCAGCTGGGAAAACTGTCTTCAACTGAAGTGGTTGGCGTGTGGCCGGCCCCCTTACCTGCAAAAATAGATAGATTCTCACATGCGACCCCTTTGGAGACAACGCAGCAAGAAGTTACACACTACTGGTGTTATTTACACACAACAAATCCATGGCTCAACCGCCACCTAATGTAAATTTTTCCATTCAAAAAATTTACAAAAGATTACCCATCGATCAGCTGCGGATCAAACGTGTTGTGAATAACCCTGTATGTGTCTAGCTTAGTTGCGTTTTTGCAGTAATGCCGGCTGTAGAGCCTTTCGCTCACAAAAAGGCTGACTAAGGCTTTTTAGACACCAAAAAAGGCTACTTTTCAAATATTAATACCTCGATAAATAAAAGGTACAAATTGTAAAAAAACACATGATTTAGCTAAGAAAAAATATTAAAATATTAAGAAAGAGAGATTGCATAAAATACGCACAATTTCTCCATTGTATTGATTACTTTGTATTATAATCTTATTTTGTGTTATGTATTTCTTTTAAAATGAACTTGCCTCTAAATAGTGAATCTATACTGACGTATATATGTAAATAAATAAAACGCAGGCTGTCAGTACATCAATTGTTTTATTTTTATTCTCTAAGTCGCAGAATATACAGTATCCTTAATTAAATAAAATATAATATCACGTTGTAAACTGAAGAATAATTCAAAATAATACCTAATTTAAAAAAAGGAGCTAATGTAGAGAACAACCACCATTTTCATCACATAATGGGGAGAATTGAGGAAGAACTCGGACTCTTTAGGAGACAGATGTCCTGGCTTGGAAATATGAGGGAGTGGATCAATCCAAAATGTGAAGGAGCTGTTCTGAACGGCCCAGGACAGGGATGTGTTCGCTGAGGTGATCACCAACATTGACGGCACTAAAGAAGAGTGCCACTAAACAGCGTTATTTAAAATTGTCCAATCATGATGGATGATTTTTTTCCTGTAACTCTGTCGCCATTCCGCTAGGGGTCTCGCTAGAGCCTCTGCCGAGCTGCCTCCATATTTTCCTATCCTGACATACCTCTTTCAATTCATTCATATCCATCACCTTTTTCATGCATTTTCTTCTTTAACACTCACTTTGTATATTCCATTCTTTCTCAATCTGATCACTCCATACTTTTCTCGGTCGTCCCTTACCTCTTTTTCCCACACTTCGTCTGTATATGCACTTAGTCAGTATATCATCATTCATTCTTTCCACATGCCTAAGCCATCTCATCACATTCTTTTGTACCTAAACTTTCACATCTTCTTTCAGCGTACATTCTTTCTTAACCCACTCATTCCTAACTCTATCCTTCAGAGTTTTTTCTGTCAGGTTTTTCTGTCTCTTCTGTGGAGTCATTTAACGGTTCATGACCATCTCAAGAGCACCATAGCTCTTTGTATACAGCAGTTCCTTCAATCCTCTTTTGAATGGCGATGGGTTGGTTGATTCACAGTTCTACGGGTAGCTTGATCCAGGCTACCCCAAAGCTCCTGTCAGCAAATTTAGAGGTTTTCGTCCTTTTGTGTTCTATGACCGTGCTGACAGCTGTGGAGGCAGAGCACAGTGGTCGTCTGGAAGCAATGCAGACAGGACATGGCTTGGCGAGGCATGGTAGTGCCGTTCCCTATAAGGTCCTGTGGACCGTGAGACAAGGGTTTAATTCAACGTTCTCTCCAGTTATTATTACATACAGCTCATGTGTTTTGTTGAGTAGTGTCACGGTGCTGCTCCTATGCAGGCATGTCCATCCTGCTGAGGTACTCCCTGGCCTGTCTCACGGCAGCATGGTTCCTGTTCTCCACAGCCAGGCTCCTCAGGGCTTCCATGTAGCGGGTGATGTTGTTCTTCGTGGCTCCACCAACACCTCCTGGAATAACAAATTTGTACTTGTACAAAAAATACACATGCATCAATCACAGAGTATTTACACCTTCATAAGATTGTATAGGTTGCAGTGGGCTGAACATGTTCACAGAAGAGATGCTCTGGATATGATATTTCTTATATGGATACGGATGTAGGAATTATATTATACTGACAAAAAGAGTGTATAAAGGGAATGTAACAGGTAAGCGTGCAAGGGGAAGACCTAGGAAACAATGGATTGATCAGATAAATGAGATTGCGAATGAATGGAATTTACAGAGTGGAAACAAGAGAAGAGCATGCATGAAAAGAGTGATGAAATTAGATGAGATGAAAGAAGTATGCAAGGACAGTCAAGTGGAGGCACTTGTGTGGAGGTACTGGCCACCCCTAGAGGAAAGGCGGCAGGATACAAGACAAGACAAGTATGCAGTGTAGGTGGGAGCGAGAGGACTGCCAGCCAAATCGGTATATACTTTCCTTAAGGATCTGGGACTGAATAGATCCCAAATAAATGGATTTCTGGAAAGACTTTTAGTTCGGCTGGTCCATCCTGCTGGAATAGTCTACCTCTGGAGTTGAGAACAGAGACCAGTGTTGGCAGTTTCAGGAAGTTGCTTAAGACACATTTGTTTAACAGAAGCTTCAACACATAAAAGCGCCCTTGGGGTGGCTAGTGCCACTAAACGGCGCTGTATACAAATTGTCCAATTATTATTATTATTAAAGGCGGCCATCTCCCAATCAGAGACAGGTCGTAAGTCCTGTGACTCCCATCTCATCCTGACTCCGTGCGGCGGGCCTGAGTTTGGGTCTTGGACTTTAAAAAAAATTAGAGACCTGACTCGGTGAGACCGTGGATGCTCAGCTATTTCACAAATATATATAATTCCCTACTTTTGGATACCGATATTAGATTTTCAAGGCATTGTGTCTCCAGGCCCACGCAGATGTTGTCCTTATAATAGTGAGGCCTGCATGTAGGTAGTGTAATGGTTTACCTGGCAGAGTGACGCTTGTGAGTCCCCTGAGCAGGCGCTCCACCAGGCCCTGCAGGTGCGTCCTCATGGCCGCCGTGCGAGCCCTCAGGGCCCCAGAGTCCCCGTGCACCTTCTCCAGGCCCACGCGGATGTTGTCCACGTGCTTTTGCAGGATTGCATTCTGGAGGACAAACAACTCCAGTTAATACTTTATCAAGTAGTTTTAGAATTTTTAGTTGGTTGCAATATAAATGATTGATAGAAACAATCTCTTGGTTGATTTTTAGTTATACTTTTATTCTTTCTTGTACTTTAGGGAAATGAAAGATCCCAGAGCCCACACACCACTCATATATTTTATAACCACCTTTGGCCTACCGTGATAAATAAATTCAACAATACGACAAATAATTGCTATGTACACACATTAAGAATAACATTATTTTGTCCTATGTTCGGACTGGTCTGGGCGTAGTACGCACGCGGCAATGCTGCCACCTTTCTAGAAACATTTTTACATTTTAATGTACATTGGGGCCGTCCATAAATTACATCATCGATTTTGGCCGATTTTCGACCCCCCCCCCCTTACAATCATCCTATAGTCATTATCTAATGACCCCCCACCCCCCTCTTGCTGTAATAATGGATGAGCTTAATAATTAATAATGTTATATTACTTACATAATATTTTGTATATTTTGTAGAAATTGGTATTTACAAGAACGACGTCACTTTTGGTACTCGTACATCATTTGCCATCATCCGCAGACCAGACTCCCCCCCCCTTAATGCGAATGACGTAATATATGGACAGCCCCTTATCGCCTAGAATGAGGTCTAAACATCGAAATGGGAAATCATTTCTGACACCCTCGGTGTGGAACGAGCCCTAGTTCTGGCATGGAATGTAAGCATTCTACCAACTGAGCTATCAACCGGACTTATTACGAGCTTGGTCGTCGCATAAAAACGCCAATTCTCAAACAAGTCTCAGGGCTCCGTGAGAGTAGGGAGATGAGGTTCCGGTGTACCTGATGCTCCAGATCAGTGTTAGCCTTCCTCAGCTGGCGCAGCTCCGTTTCCCTGAGCTTGTTGTGCTGCAGAAACTGCTCCGTGAAAATGGGGATGTCAGTCTCCCGCTGGCTGGCCTCCTGGGACAGGGCGCCGCATGGGGGAGGGGGGATGCCGTTGGACATGGCGGGGGGAGGAGCAGGCTCAGCCCCTGGAAACATAGCACACAATAATATCTGTGGAATAGAAATTATTTTAACGAAAATAGACAATATATCTGTTTCAACCTACTTACGACAATGGTCATTCATTAGTAAGAAAGAGAACAAAGAACTTCACAGTTGCATTTCCATAATAATAATAATGGTATTAGGATGATTTATTTGGTGAGCACTGTTTTTGTGTGTATCACACCTCAAGAGCCCTCTGCAAGCTTTGTCTTCGTTGTAGAAAGCGCCAATTCTCCAGCACGACCCAGATGCTGTAAGGCTAGATGGACCTTTAGTGACCGGTCTTTAGTAAAAGTACCTATGAATTTTTCACCCAGCGAAGAGCATTTATCAAAATATAAATGTTTTTTTTTTGTGCTCCGCCGGGATTCGAACCCACAACTTTCCATTTACGAGCCAGAGGTGTTAACCACTAGACTACGGACCAGTCATAATTCCATGTGTACAAAAAATCTTGGGCGAATGTAAGAATGTTTCTAGAAATGTGGCAGCGTTGCCGCGTGCGTACTATGCCCGGAGCAGTCTGAACATAGATGCATGCGGTGTAAATCTTGTGATCGATAAAATTGACGAATTTTAAAGAAAAAATTATATTCGACATAATGAGAGCACTCCAGTCGATTGTTCAGTTGGTAGTGTGCTTGAATTCTATGCCGTGAGCTCGGGTTCAAATCCCACCAAGGGAGTCAGAAATGATTTCCCGTTTCGGTGTTTATTTAAAATCCCCAAAAAAAAAATACTGGCTACGTTTACTCAGCCTTCACAAGACTACCATGAGTACAATACACAATGAGTACCAGCCCCCTCGGGAGCTGGTAAACTCCCACTTCAACTGAAGTGGTTGGCGTAAGTCCGGCCCCCTTACCTCGCCATACGCGAAACCCTTCGGGGATAACGCAGCAAGAATTTACACCATATGTGTTGCTTAGTTGCGAGTTGCGCCCTCAATGTATCTGCACACACCGCACATGCCTCACACTATACTAACCTGCATGCTCCTCAGGAGTTTTGGTGCGGGGCTTCTTGGCCTGGCTGGCCTCCTTGCTGTCCTTGTCCTTGCGCACCTGCTGCTGCTGCTTGAAGCTGCGGTACGCCTCCGTCTCCTTGTACGCCGAGCACTCCTCAATGTATCTGCACACACCACACATGCCTCACATTATACATGAGTCAGTAAATACAACTTAGCATACTATATTGGACCGGTCCATAGTCCAGTGGCAACACTTCGGACTCGTAAATGGAAGGTTGTGGATTCGGATCCCGGCGGAGCACAAAAAATATACCATTTATATTTCGAATGTGCTCTTCGCTGAGTTGAAAAATTCATCAGAAAGGTCCATCCAACCTTACAACAACTGGGTCTTGCTTGAGAATTGGCGCTTTCTACAGCGACGACCAAGCTCGCACAGGGCTCTTGAGGTGTGATACACACAAAAACAGCGCTCACCAAATAAATCATCCTAATATTATTATTATTATTATATTCCTGCCCCAGGGCTGGAAGTCTCATCACCACGGTAATTCTCACCTACCGAATATCGGTAATATTTGTATGAAGACTAATCAGCTGTTCACTTGTGGCCATCTTGGATTGACAGGCGTCCCCACTCCCTGGCCATGCAGGATATGGAGCTGTAGTGTACCTGACTCTGTCCTGCTCGGCTGCGTCCAGGTACTGCTGCTTCTGCTCAGCAGGCAGGCGTCCCCACTCGCTGGCCAGGCGGCGAGTCACCTCAGCGAAGCCCAACTGCGGGTTTTCACTACGCAGGTTGTCACGGTGCTCGTTCAGGTACCGGACATAGCCTGATGATAATAAAAAAGAATTATAATATAAAAGGGTACAAAGCATGTGAATTATGAAGGCACACTGATACACAGTGAAACTTGGTTATAACAATCATGGATTGTTAACGTCTATAAGGAGTAATTACTGTCAGAGGTTGTCGTGGAGCAGTGACATCTCTCCGCACCTTGGACTTCCTCTTGTTGCTATCTCTGGTCTAGTATCTTCCCTACAGGCTCTCTATCACAGCGGTTGCCAAAGTGGTGATCCGCGAGAAAATTTCGCTGGTCCACAGAAAAATGTGGATTATACTTACTCATCTAATCTAATCTAATCTAATCTAAGCTGCAAGGATATATACCATTTAAGATTTATATCAAATGCATTCCCACAAGCAGACATGTATAATTTCACGCTAACACATGCCGCATGTGGACCTACATTATAAGAACCCATCTCAAATGAACATAAGCCCTGCAACTCTTGCCGTCCTTCCCTGAGACAGGGGTGACATTGGCAAAGTGAACAGTTTTTTGACAGTATGGGTTTTTACACTCATCATATTAAGTTATGTTTTAAGATGCATTAAAACATGATTCAATTCATAACAATACGCAAGTTATAAAAACTATTAACTAGGTACATTTTATGTGTTCTTTGATCACATTTTTTTTTTATAAATATATTGAACACTTAAAAAATCCAATTAGTGGTCCGCGGGATTTAAATTATGAATTAACTGGTCCGTGACGTCAAAAAGTTTGGCGACCGCTGCTCTATCACATGAGATAGTTAACACACACACACACCTGTCAGAGGTTGTCGTGGAGCAGTGACATCTCTCAGCACCTTGGATTTCCTCTTCTTGCTGGCTCTGGTCTTCTGTGAGGCAGGTTTGTTGGCTGCTGCTGCTGCTATTGTCCCGGGAGTCCCTCCTGCAGGATCTGCCACGGCAGCAGAAGGCTCTACAGGCTTAGCAGGGGGCTCTGTATCAGATGGAACTACGACAGCCCTGAGACAAACACAAAATATAATAAATTTGTATAGGAATAAAATGTATGAGAACAGCTATGCATTAGTTATAAATTGGTGGAGAAGAAACAAGTTTGCGGCATTGTTACACACTATTGGGGATATTCTTAGACATTTTAGTCGTCAGTTGAGCTCACGCTTTGACAAACTAATGATGCCTGGGCTGGAAGTCTCATCACCACGGTCATTTTACCTACCGAATTTTGGTAATATTTGTATCAAGACTAATCATCTGTTAACTTGCGGCATCTTAGATTAACAGGTCTTCATACAAATGCATCATTAGTTTGTCAAAGCGTGGGCTCAACGGACGACTAAAATGTCTAAGAATAGCACCGTATGAGGCTCATCTGTCAACTGCACCTGTCAATGAAAAAGCTGTCAAACTCCACAGAATACTAACTTATTAGCCTTACAACAACTGGGTTTTGTTGGGAATTGGCGCTTTCCATAGCGATGGCCGATGACCAACCTCGCAGGACTCTTTTTTTCCTTTTTTTTTAAATAGATTTGTGAAGAGGAATGCAATTCACCAACCTATTCTGCCTGGCCATAAACAGGTATTAATATCATCAATTAATAATTCATTATTGTTTAAATGAATTAATTAATAATTACCCAATAACATCTGTTGAACCAGGGTCAAAGTTAAAATCAGGTGACCTAAGCAGGGATCGAACCAACATTATTCTATTCCAAATACGCTAGAAAGATCGGCAACTTGGCTTCCTCGGCCATAACACCGACAGAGGTGTTATGGCCTTGAGGTGTGATTCACAGAAAAACAGCGCTCACCAAATAAATCATCCTAATATTAATTAATAATAAAGACTACTGTGAAAGTGAAATAAGTAAGGTCCATACTGTTGAAATGGACTTTCTAAGAAGTATGATTGGGAAAAAACGGAGTGATAGGGTGAGGAATGATTTTATAAGAAAAGAATGTGGTGCAAGAAAAAGTGTGAAAGTGAAGATTAAAAGAAGTGTGTTAAGATGGTTTGGGCATATGGAGAGAATGAATGAGGAAATGAGTGACGAAGAAAGTATACGTTGCAAAAATAGATGGATGTCGTGGTAGAGGAAGACCGAGAAAGGTATGGATGGACCAAATATCCGAAATTGAGAATGAATGGAATATCCAGAGTCATAATAAAAGAACAGCCTGTATGAAAAAGGTTATGACTCTGGAGGAAATGATAGAAGTATGCAAGGACAGAAATAAATGGCGGTTGATCTGTAATGTTGGCGGCTAGGGTTTGTTAAATTGTTATTTGTTTTCTGTTTAGTTTTGATAATATTATTATTTACTGATTTATAAAATGTAATCTGTTGTGTATGTTCCTTGACTTATAGGTTGGTATGCGGCTGACCACCCATGCTGTAAAAATGGTTCACTTTCCCAATGTCACCCCTGTTACAGGGAAGGACGGCAAGAGTTGCAGGGCGTATGTCCATTTTAGATTTGGTTTTTATGTTGTAAGTTCACAGTAGTCGGTGCTATGGCCACGGCGGTCAAGACGCTTGTTCAGCTAGCGTATTTGGTTCAGATAATGTTGGTTCGAGCCACGGCTGGCCCCTTTGGCCGTAACATTGACCCTGTTTCAGATGTCGTTGCATGCACACAAGCTTCTGCTTTCGCATGAAGACAACTGGCCAGGCAAAATAGGTTGGTGAATTGCAATCCTCTTCACAAATTAAAAAAAAAAAAAAAAAAAAAAAAAACAAACATGAGGCATGTGCAAGCGCGAACTTGTACGTGTCTGGTTGTGAGAATGCATGTAATGTGAATCTCCAATGTAACATATCTTTGCAACATAGATTAGATTAGACTGTGATGTCACACGGGCAAAGACTAGGGAAATGAACTTCACATCAGTATTGTATGTGACTGCCGTCCTTAGCAACCAATAATAGACGTTGACAATACTGTGATGTCACCCGGTCGGTTTGCTAGGGAAAAGGCAAACAAATATTTTTTTTATTTGTTGCTAAGGACGGCAGTCCCAGGTAAGACTGACGTTTGCTCAAAAATATTTGGGGTCCATTGTCATTAAAGAAGTGTGACGTTTGCAGGCCGAGCAAAATATATATTTTCAAATTTATAGTGAGTCCATGCTGCTCTACAAGACATTAAATGTTAAAAAAATAATGGAAAGGCTATTGAAAAATAAATAATTCTATTTTTGAAATCTAAGTACATTTGAGTGCACGGGTAGGTACCTAAATGTGAGTAGATAGCAATGTCCGGTGTATTTTCACAGGTGAGGTGATCAATCTTACAGCAAACACTTAATATGAACTGGGGGTGAACCTGCATTTAAAAATTATGCTTTATGTAAAAATATAGCCTTATGTAAAAACAAAAATAATGAATATTTTTATAATTTTAGGTAGGTACATTTCTGATGTTTCTCCGGCGGGCTGCGGAGGTGGGGGCACGGGAGCAGGGTCTTCCACGGGGGCCGTATCTTGCTCCATTACTCAATAAATAAATATTCAACTTATTTTTTTTAACAATCTCCGCACAGATAATGCCCAATTGCCCAATATTTATCTAGAATTTTATGGAATTTTTACAAAAAAATGGCTTCATAAATAAATATTATGTGTGAGTGCCAGTCTAAAAAAATGTATTCCTCAATATGAAGTGGCGCTTGGATCTTATTTTCTACATGAAATACATTTAAATATTATTGTTGGTGTACAAATAAATACAATAAAAAAGTTTTTCGAAGATTTTTCAATATCTGATAATAAACGGGTATATTTCTCGCGTTTTTCTTAATTTGTACGAAATATATTTTTTTCGTCTGGCAGTGTACATGTATTTTTGTTTCTCCGGGTTGGCAGCCATGCGCTGATATTAATTTCATCTCACTGTAAATAATTTTCTATAATCGCGAAACACAGATAATTAAAGTTTGGCATAAGGAAGCCTTCAAATGCCGACTGACTCGATAAACAACAAAATAGTGAGAATGGAGGAGCGGCTCAACGATTTGAAGAAGCCGCTGCCGCCCTCCATTGTCGCGGGGAGCAGGCCAAACAGACCGAGGGCCCCGCAGTCGCTAGGAGGACAGCGGACCCGCTCTCTCAGTATGTCAACCACACCATTCCAACCTAAAAACAACTAAAACAAACGTTATTAACATTAATTAACGACCACACAACAATCTCATTGATATATTTCATATAATCATCAAAAATGATCCAATGATTATTACTCTATTAGCCATAATATCGTAATAATAAATGGGTCACCTTGAGTTTATTTGGAACGGATCATTGTCGTATTTTCTCATGTTTTCGTTGCAATTTGAGTCTCCTCATTTATTTTTCATACAATTCTATACATTACGCCATTACATAACACATTTTATTGTTTTTTCTGCAATCCGCAGTGCTTGCCTGTGGTGTGATGTTATTTGACAGGCTCCATTTTTTTCTCATATTATTCCTTTGGTGCGAAATGTCAAAAAAATTCAATGTTTTGTTACAGTTTTTACTGAATTTCATCCAATAGTTCACATCAGATTATTAGAAAAGTGAGTTATTTGTATCGTTTAAGCCTACTCGAATTAAAATAATGCTAATTTTATTATTTGCTTAGGTGACAAACGAAACCTAAAACAAAACAAAGATATGTAAGTAGGTATTTCAAAATTAAGTTTTTTCAAGGGTTGTTCGACATGTTGTCTGTGTTCTTTTTTTGAAATATTTGTACCTACCTGAGTTATATATTATGTAGAGTGGCTTATGCTGTAAAAAATGGCCACTTAACAAGGCTGATGAACTAAGATTGTATGTATTTGAGAAGAAAACCCTGAGATGTATTATATGTATGGGCCTGTATGCAAACAGCCTGGCAAAGTATCAAGACTTTTGGCTGGCGATACGTAGAAAGAATAAACGATATCAACAATAAAAATAATTTACTCTTCAAATTACCTCTTTCCGTATTGCCGGGCCAGCGGCATGGAATGCTCTCCCAGCTACTAAATGAATTGAGGCCATGAGAGCCAGAGCGGCCTAACTTCTCAAACAAAAGTTTACAGTATAAAGGGAATAAAATGAACTCTGATTTGAAATAAGTGTAACTTTAGTAAATAAATATATTTCATCATTATTTGCTATCTTACTCTCTTATTATGTAATATTCTCTAGGTATTATTTTTAGGCCACTGTGGCTCTACGAGTTACCGTTTACAACAAAATTTTCAAATAAAATCAGTATTGAAAAAATGACAGTTAGGCCGCTCTGGCTCTCATGGCCTCAATTGATAGTTCTTGCTACTAATTGATAGACTTGTAGTACTGATCTTGTATATATCTGTATCACTGTTAACGAATGTGAGTTGAGTAAAGTATGTACCGTTGAAATGGCTTACCTAAGAGCAACGACTGGAAAGACCCTGAATGATAGAGTCCGCAATGGTTGGGTGATGAATGAGTGTGGCATAAAAGAGAATTTAAGAATGAAAGTACAAAAAGCACAATGAGATGGTTCGAACATCTTGAAAGAATGTATGATAAACGTCTAACAAAGAAAGTGTACAGACTAAAGGAAGGGGAAGACCGAGGAAGGAATGGATAGACCAAATAGGTGAGATTGCGAAAGAATGGAACCTGCAGAGTGAGAATAAGAGAAGAGTATGTACGAAGAAAGTGATGAATGTTGAAGAGATGAAAGAGGTATGCAAGGACAGAAAAAAGTAGAGACGCATCTGCGGAGGTACCGGCCTCCCTTAGCAGAACGGCGGCAGGATACAGTAATATTAAAGAGTGGTTTTCCCCAAAATCTGCCGTTTTTGTTTGTTTGAACTTTATTTTCTTCATCACTGTAACTCTTTTGCTAAGATCATAAAGTGTAAGAAACAAAAACAGCAGATTTTGGGGAAAATCACTCTTTAATACTTTCCGTAAACTTTACTTTACTCAAGTTTTGCAACGCGTACTAAGGGTACAGTACATTGAACTGGCAGTGGTGTGTGCCGTTTACTCTTTTTACTTATTAGTTTAACATGAATTACTGTGAACGTTTAGATGAAGCTTAGTGTTTTGTTGTCCAGACCTGCCTGTGCCTGTGGGGCGCCGCCCGACGGAGGATGCCAGCCTGCGGCAGATCTCGCAGAGCAGCGGGCTGCGCCTGGACGGCAACACCTACACCAGCATCCAGGAGTTGGAGCAGTGCGGGGAGCTGGGCAACGGCACCTGCGGGACTGTGGTCAAGATGCTGCACAAGCCCACCAATAAGGTCATCGCTGTCAAGGTCAGTCTCCCCACTTAACCTACTCTATCTCACTATGAAACAGAGTACCATGGAGTAGGTGTGACCCACACAAAAATGGGGCTCTTACATCTATATCTAAATACTATAATCGAAGTTGCACAGGACTATAATCGAAGTTGCAATAGGTCATATCACCAAGTTCAAAAATGGTATGGAATTGAAAAAACCAGTGTACTGGGACTGGAGATACGAGAGAAAGCAGCACCCCAGGTGATTTTAAATTTACCATGATTAATTAAGGATGCAATAGAGCATGAAGCTGCAGAAAAAGCTGGATTAAAATGCTCTGTTTTGTGTGGATTCTGCAGTGGTCAACCATTCGAAAATACGTTGGAAATTCGAATAGATGAAGAGGAGTGTAATGATGAAATTTAAAGATTTTAAATTATGATTACTGTCGTTTGACATTTAAAAAAATGAAAAAACGGATTTTACTGACCGTGCAAAAGAGAAGAACGATTTTCTCTACGTTTCGTCGGAGTCATATCCGACGTCCTCAGGAGACGTGTGTCCTCTACAAGGAGGAACCACGAACTGTTGAATTATTGTTGTTGACTCTATGTTGTTGACACTACGACTCTGACGAAATGTAGAGAAAATCGTTCTTCTCTTTTGCACGGTCAGTAAAATCCATTTTTTCATTCTTTAAAATGATGAAATTTCATCATAAGAAGCCCAGATTTTCAGAAGCACAGAGAATTACACAGAAAATGTTGGTGATGATAATGTAGTTGTCAATATTAATCTACCCCGGCCATCAAAACGGATTAACAAATAAAACATTATAAGTGTTTTTAGGCTTTCATGGCCGGCTTCAGATGATGATGATAAGGATGTAGACTCCATCTTTCCGGGCTTGTAGACCATGTTCAATAATTCTTTTGTAGGCTGCTTTATACTTTTTGGAAGGCTGCTACGTTTCGTCAGTAACATACGACTGACTTCTTCAGGGCTTGTACTTAGACTGACTTAGACTCAGTCTGTACTTAGATTGTACTTAGACTCTAAGTCTAAGTACAAGCCCTGAAGAAGTCAGTCGTATGTTACTGACGAAACGTAGCAGCCTTCCAAAAAGAATAAAGCAGCCTACAATAGTTATTTATGCCACTGCCTAGTAATGATAGTCTTTGTAATACGAGTGCTAGTTTGTGCCATGAGGCGCAGCCCAATGGCACAAAAGAAAGCACGAGTGTTACAAAGGCTAATTACGTGCAGTGGCATACAATACTTTTTCTACGACCATGAAAGAATTAACAAAATAGTGAATAATAGTCATTATAATGTACTCGTCCATTTGAAGGAATTAAAACCTTACCTTTGTCAAAACGTTCGATTATCTAATCTAACCTAAGTTGTAAAGATAAATTATATTTAGGTTTCATATTGAATTCATGCCCACAAGCCGACACATATAAGGTCGCGATTTTACACCCTGCATATAAGCTTAAACATTCAAACCCAAAACTCAAATAAACATATGCCCTGCAGTTGTATTGGCAGGTGAACCAAGTTTGTACAGCATAGGTGATCAACCTCATACCCACCTATTAACCAAGTAACTTTTAGAGTTTGTTTATTTTTTGCGGTGAAAATTTTTGTATTGTTTTCCTTTCAAGCCTTTTATTTTCCTTTGAAAAAAGGAAAGCTTTATTTGGAGCATTCCGATAAATAAATTTGATAAATTTTAGCACTATTAACAATTTTTATTTGACTCTACAAATAAAATATATTTATTTTCATCTGAACAGGGCTGGAACACTCATCACCACGGTAATTCCTACCTACCGAATATCAGTAATATTGTGTGAAGCCTAATCAGCTGATCGCTTGCGGCCATCTTGGACTGACAGGTCTTCATACTCCCATACAAGTTTGACATTTGAAATTAAAAATTGGTTCCAATTGACAATGCGCATGCGCACATTTTCATTTCAACACGGTTACCGGTTGCGGAATGTTACATTACGCAACGGGTGTAGAAATGTATGGCATTGTGATTGCGTTAGCCGTTTTGTAATTAGTAAATTACCAAATGGGAGTAGAAAAAAGAATTATTGAACATGGTCTACAAGCCCGGAAAGGTGGAGTCTACATCCTTATCATCATCAAATAAAACATTGTAGGAGTATAATTTTAACAAAATTTTAATAAATTGATGATTTTTGTCACTTTTTAATTATTAGACTTGACTTAAATTTATTAGACTATGAGACTGGAAAACTTGGATTGTTATTAGAACCCCATACCTAAACAACATATTATGTCAAAATAGCTTTTACTCCACGTTTTGTAAAGCAAAACCCCTACAGACTGGACTAATAGATTGAAAGATATAAATCAAGGAAAAGGAGGATAGAAAGAATTTATTTTGCATAACAGGTTAATTTATTTTTAATTACAAATGATAAGAGAGCGCCGGTTTTGTGTGTGTCACACCTCAAGGGCCCTCTCCGTTCATGGATAAGACTTTCTAAAAAGATGTCTTGAGTGCTCCGCGAAATACACCCACAGATTTGGAGCTCTTCAGTCCGGGTGGCAGTATGTTCCACTCCACCTGACCCGCAACACGGAAAGCGCGGTCCCCGAAATTTGTACGAATCTGACGACGCGGCTGAACCAAATTGACTGCTCCATCGCCCGCGGATCTGAGTGTCTGCCTCCTTACACCCATTTCAACAGGCAAAATCAAATCAGTCAGATAAGGTGGAGCCAAGCCATTGATGGCTTTATATACCATCACACAAACACGGTAGACCACCCTCTCGGGGAAACGAAGCCAATGTAGTTTTTTTAACAGCAGAGTGATGTGAGCGAATTTGGGTATCCCAAATATGAGTCTTGCTGCCGAATTCAACACAGATTGAAAGCGGTTGAACTGCTTCTTTGGCTGACCACTATAAATTATACATTGCATGTATCTTGTTGTGTCTGCAGCAAATGCGCAAGTCGGGCATCCGCGAGGAGAACAAGCGCATCTTCATGGACCTGGACATTGCGCTGCGCTGCGACAGCACGCATATAGTGCAGTGCCTTGGCTACTTCGTGACGGAGGCCGACGTGTGGATCTGCATGGAGCTCATGGCCTCCTGCTTCGACAAGATCCTCAAGAGGCTCAAGGGGCCCGTGCCCGAGGAGATCCTCGGCAAGATCACCAGCGCGGTAAGTACAGCAAATCAACGGTTAAAAGGCTCTATTGTTAGGCATAAGCGACCTAGAATTAAAAATATAAAGACATTCATTGGCATTTCTATTAATGGGATTGTACATTGTTTTATCTTTGGTAAAGGTATATGAATTTTTCACCCAGCGAAGAGCGTATTTGAAAATATAAATGCTATATTTTTTGTGCTCTGCCAGGATTCGAACCAACAACCTTCCATTCATGAGTCCAAAGTGTTAACCACTAGATTACAAACCGGCCAACACATATTCAATGCATTCCCAGTGTAAGCCCGAACTTATACGGTTCTGCTTATGGGAATGCATTTAATATGAATCTTAAATGTAATATATTGTGGCAACTTAGATTATAGATTATTATTAGCTTGCATACTTGTTACATTTCATCCAGAGGTGTAATCTTATTCATACAAGCTTCTCTTACAAGTAAATGTATTGTCTATGGTTTGTTGTCAGACGGTGGAGGCGCTGTCGTACCTGAAGAAGAAGCACGACGTGATCCACCGCGACGTGAAGCCGTCCAACATCCTGGTGAATGTGAGCGGCGACATCAAGCTGTGCGACTTTGGCATCAGCGGGCGCCTGGTGGACTCCAAGGCCAAGACGCGCAACGCTGGCTGCGCGGCATACATGGCCGTAAGTAAACATGCGCTCCCTAACTGACGGTGATAAGTGATAGCGGATAGACTGTGAATCTATAAGAAGAGGAGTGCCTCTTGAGTAACAACTTATTATTCAAACTGTACTGGCTGCGCGGCATACATGGCTGTAAGTACCAAATGCTCCCTAACTGGTGGTGATAGCCGATAGACTGTGATCCATAAGAAGAGGAGTGCCTCTTGAGTAACAACTCATTATTCATACTGTACTGGCTGCGCGGCATACATGGCTGTAAGTACCAAATGCTCCCTAACTGACGGTGATAGCCGATAGACTGTGATCCATAAGAAGAGGAGTGCCTCTTGAGTAACAACTCATTATTCATACTGTACTGGCTGCGCGGCATGCATGCTGTAAGTAAACATGCGCTCCCTAACTGATAGTGATAGCCGATAGACTCTGATGAAGAAGAGAAGTGCCTCTTGAGTAACAGCTCATTATTCATACTGTACTGGCTGCGCGGCATGCATGCTGTAAGTAAACATGCGCTCCCTAACTGATAGTGATAGCCGATAGACTCTGATCCATAAGAAGAGGAGTGCCTCTTGAGTAACAGCTTATTATTCATACTGTACTGGCTGCGCGGCATACATGGCTGTAAGTAAACATGCACTCTCTAACTGATGGTGATAAGTGATAGCCGATAGACTGATCCATAAGAAGAGGAGTGCCTCGTGAGTAACAGCTCATTATTCATACTGATGATTTTAAGGTATAATTTAATTTCATTGTGAGTTCATCGTATTCCTCATCACTGAGAATTGTGCCCTTGAGGAAGTAACCACTCTTCTCCAGTTCTCTCTTGAATGGATTTTTTGAAGTTAATTGTAATTTGTGAATATATGGAACCTTACCTTCAGTTTTCCATCTTTGACCTTTTGTCTACAGAACACAGTGTACATGATGTGTTGTGAATGTTACAGCCGGAGAGGATAGAGCCCTCGGAGCCTGACTATGACATCAGGGCAGATGTGTGGTCCCTGGGAATAACCCTGCATGAGCTGGGTACTGGGAACTTGCCCTACAGCAACTGCAAGAATGACTTTGAAGTGCTGACTACAGTGAGTGATTTTTTCTATATTTAAGGAAATTCTCTGCCATATTCACGGTCCAATAAGGGACGGGAACGTATGGCAAACAAGATACAACTCTGAACCATATGATCTGCACCGAAACGTTTATGTGGTCCGGTTAATTTAAGTCAGCAGACTGCGTTGGCTGGATCACATCCAGTGAATGGACCATCGGAGCCTGGAAAAGATGGTTGTGATGACAGACAATGAAGGATGCAGAGCTGTGGGATTTTTAAGTATTACTTTTGTCTATGTATGTCCTAGTTTGTTTAAGATCCCTCCGTTTTTCATTATTTTTATTACTTGAAAATATTGTTGCAGGTATTAAAAGAGAACCCGCCAGTGTTGCCGGAGAGTGGAAAGTTTTCCCCGGAATTCAAATCCTTTGTTCAGCAATGGTAAGCAACACTACTTAAAATTTTATATTAATTTATAATAGAGTGGATTTTTTTTCTAATTTTATTATCTTTCTGTGTGTTTTTTTTCCGTTTATCATTTTCTTATATACGTGCAATTAATTACATGACCGGTCTGTAGTCTAGTGGATAACACTTCTGACTCGTAAATGGAAGTTTGTGGTTTCAAATCCCGGCGGAGCACAAAAAATATGTGGGTTGAAAAATTCATAAACCTTTACCAAAGACCGGTCTCTAAAGGTCCATCCAGCCTTACAGCAATTGGGTCTTGCTTGAGTATTGGCGCTTTGTAGCGACGACCAAGCTCGTAAACACTTCTGCGGCACTACAACAAGTATCATAGACCACAAGAGTCTCTGAAATCTAGGGAGTCCTCCGCACAGAATTTCTAAAAAAAAAAAAACTCTAGTTCTAGAATTCCCGATTCTCAGCCATAAATGAATGTCTGAATTCATACCTGATGATGACCTACTAGGTCGAAAACGCGTTTGTAATTTATTTAAAGATTTTAATCTTTTTAAATATATTTGAGTGAAAATAAACAGTGTTTTCTTTGAATTCCTTCAAAAAAATTGTAAACTAAATAAATGAATGTGTTTGGTTGTTGTTTCAGTCTGACCAAGGACTACCTGCTGCGGCCCAAGTACGAGGAGCTGCTGAAGCATCCCTTTGTGCAGAAGGCCAAGCAGAGCACCGTGGCCGTGGACCAGTGGCTGGAGCTCGTCCTGCCACAAGCCAAAGACAGGTATCTTAACACACTTACACGCAGACTGTTTCTCTTGTCCAGCTATTAACGCCACGGAGGAACTGCTCGCCTCGTTTAAATAGGATGTCCCACACATTCCCCTGACCTAGCACCTACAGATTACTATCTCATTACCTCCCTGAAGCTGCACATGGGTGGAAAAAGGTTTTCAACCGACAAGGAGGTAAAGGAGGAGGGGGAGAAGTGGACGAAGGGGTTGGCGGGAAACTGAAAAAAGTTGATACTCCGCTTCACCACCTGCGTTGAGAGAAATAGCGACTATGTCAAAAAATAGCTTACATATGTATACGGTTACCAGTATTTTTTTTGTTTAAATAAAAAAAATTGTAACCTACAAAAATTCAGTGCACTTACTTTCTGGACACGTCTCGTATATTACCAAAACATAAGAGGTCTCAATACAAAACTTGAGGAATGGAGAACCAATTTGGATACCCTGGAAGGACTGGTTGTAATCAGAAGCCTGAAGGAAAAGAGAGCGAAAAGAAGACCTCCTTCACTGTAAACCAATCAAGTGAAGACAGAAGCAGGCACCTCGTGAGCATTTTTTACATGGCTATATTTTCACACCAATTGATACATGTTTTATTTACTTTCAGTACTCCAAGCCCTGCAGCCTCTCGACCTCCAGCACCCGCACCTCCTCAAGCTGTGAACACTCCACCGACAACTCCTGGGACATCTGCAGCTGCTGCCGGGCCTCCTGCAACACCTCCTACCCTGTCTCCGGAAGCTTCCAAGCCCTTCCTAGCACACAAACTAACCCTGGACCTCAAAAAGGAGCCCACATACCCTGTAAATGGCAACACAAACCCATTCCTATGCAGCCCAATCCCAGGATTGCAGCAAACCCAAGAAGACACGTCCCCGAAGGATATTTTCAAAGCTACTCCCTTTCAAGTCATAGAAGTCAAACAGAGTCCCACAGAAGAGAAGATATCTCAGAGATTGGGACACGTGTCACTGAGAGAACGGACTGACGGGAGAAATATACCTCCTGTTGAATATGTGAACCTGCCTTCCAATCACAGCTTTGTGCCGTCAAACTCTCCTAAAGAGTTCTACCTTCAGCAGCCGCCGTTGCCGCATCGCACGCGATCATATAGCAACACCGGACGGCCAATGCAGCAACCCAAATTCATCACGGGGTCACCTGTCGTCAATTACTGTGTAGACGTCCCCCGAAACTACGGAGGACCTTCCAGCTTCGGTAGCTACACGGAAACTTCTTACACTTCTGGGGATTACAATAACCATCCTTATGGTTCGCCCGCAGTCACAAGGAGGAACTTTTCTTCGATACGAAACAAAGGATACCCGTCAGAGTACGTGCCGAATAACCAAAGAATCTTTGCTGCGGAAATGGACGAAAAGCGGGCGGGGAATTCAAGAGTTTACGCTCAAGAGTTGGAAGAGAGGTGTAGGATGTATCCTGGAGAATATGCGCCTCATCAGAGGGTTGCCGTACCTGAGCAGAGAGTGTTTTTGACTGATCAGAACGACGGGGTTAGGAATAAAGTCTACCCGATGGAGTACGTCCCGAATAACAGGGTGTTTAATGAGCCGGGTGACGCGGGTACAAGTTATTTCACGGCGACGGTCCACACTACGTGCAGGTACGCAGGTCCGAGTGCGCTGCCTGGATATCATCACAATCCCAGGGGAAGCAGGTCGCAGCCAACCAGTCTGGAAGCTTACAGAGAGCAGGGGCCTTACCCAGAATATCAACTACCCAAGTCAGTCAATTCATGATGCATTTTTTCTTCCTTCTATATCTATAATCTAAGTTGCAAGGATATATTCATTCAAAGCTCTCAGATGTATGCCCACAAACAAACACGTGTAGTTCGCGCTTACAAATGCTGATTGTGTACTTACAAATAAAATTCAAACCTCAAATGAACATAGGGGGTAACTGTAACTGTAACTGTAACTCTGTCGCCATTCCGCTAGGGGTGGCCAGAGCCTCTGCAGAGTTGCCTCCATTTTTTCCTATCCTTACATACCTCTTTCAATTCATTCATATCCATCACCTTTTTCATGCATTTTCTTCTTTTACGCTCACTTTGTATATCCCATTCTTTCACAATCTCCTCAATCTGATCACTCCATACTTTTCTCGGTCGTCCCTTCCCTCTTTTTCCTTTCACACTTTCTTTGTATACATACTTTGTCAGTCTATCATCATTCATTCTTTCCACATGTCCAAACCATCTCATCACATTCTTTTGTACCTTAACTTTCACATCCTCTTTCAAATTACATTCTTTTTTTACCCATTCATTCCTAACTCTATCCCTCAGAGTTTTTCCTGTCATGCTTCTCAAATGCTTCATTTCCACCATACATACTTTACTCATTTCGCTATCGTTCACTGTCCATGCTTCACTTCCATACAACAAAGTCGGTAACAATATGCCATTGTGTACCGCCATTCTCAGATCCATCGTCAATCGCTTGTTCTTTGCTATTCTTCCTATTGCACCGACCACTTGTTTTCCCTTGCACACCCTATTCTCAAGTTCTCTTGTCATCTTTCCATTCTTCTCAAACATACTTCCCAAGTATCTAAATTCATCCACAACTTCAACTTTCGTACCATTCAACAAAAACGTGCACTCTTCATTTTCATCCGTTCTGTCAAAAATCAGTACTTTCGTCTTACTTGCATTAATTTTCAACTTGTTCACACACAGAGCATGGTTCAGACTAGAGAGCATTGCCTGAAGCTCTGCTGCTGAATCAGCAATTAGTACTGCATCATCAGCATAAAGCAGAACTCCGACTTTTCTCTCTCCAATCTGTATGCCATGCCCTTCCAGATTCGCTTGTTTAACACAATGATCCATAATTATATTGAATAACCACGGGCTCATTATGCAACCCTGTCTCACACCCTTGTACACATTAAAATACTCGCTGTATTCTCCATCCACCCTGACACACGCCCTGCTATTTAGATAGATGGCGCGTATCGCGTTCAGAAGTGCTTTATTCACACCATACCTCTCAAGCACACACCACATCATACTTCTATCCACCGAGTCGAAGGCTTTCTCAAGATCTACGAAAGCCGCGTAGACCTTTTTATTTACGGCTAGCTGTTTTTCGACGATCTGTCGAAGCCCCTACAATCATCATATAGTCATTATCTAATGACCCCCCCCCCCTCTTGCTGTAATAATGGATGAGCTTAATAATTAATAATGTTATATTACTTGCATACTATTTCGTATGTTTTGTAAAAATTGGTATTTACAAGAACGACGTCACTTCTGGTACTCGTACATCATTTACCATCATCCGCAGACCAGACCCCCCCCCCTAAATGCGAATGACGTAATATATGGACAGCCCCATAAGCCCTGCAACTCTTGCCGACATTCCCTGAAACAGGGGTGACATTGGCAAAGTGAACCATTTTTTACAGTATGGGTTCCTTAATGTTTGATAATATAGTTGAACTCAGTTAACACTCACAGAAATATAAAAAGCATTTGAGTGGTCTGTTGCATGTATATTTATTTGTTGTTCCTTTGTCCGCTATATCTGGACTAAAAACACGTTTGTCAATGGTTAGTTCCCAATTCCTTCAACGCCTACTTTTAGAATGTGGATTTCTTGAAATTGAGATAGCCGACTTTGGAAACAGACAATTCATAATGTTTATTCAGACTTAATTTCATACAATTGTATTTTGATGGAGTCTTAATGCATCCAGCTAAAAAAACAGTTTGGAACAAATGTGGATTAGGAAGAGGGCCATGTAGAGCGCACGAGCGAATGTATTTGCTTGATCACATGCAGCATGTGTAAGCTTAAGCGTACACGTGTCAGTTTGTGGGCATGCATTAATTAAAAATTTAATGCAGATATATGTTGCTTAGATTATATATTATTTAGACCAGTCCGTAGTCTAGTGGTTAACACTTCTGACTCGTAAATGGAAGTTTGTGGGTACGAATCCCAGCGGAACACAAAAAATATACCATTTATATTTTCAAATATGCTCTTTGCTGGGTAAAAAATTCACATACCAAAGACCGGTCACTAAAGGTCCATCCAACCTTACAGCAACTGGGTCTTGCTGGTGCTTTCTACAACGAAGACCAAGCTCGCAGAGGGCTTGAGGTGTGATACACACAAAAACAGCGCTCACCAAATAAATCATCCTAACATTATTGTTATAGATTATTTTAGTAGCATCTGTTTCAAAATTTTGCAGACAGTATTATTTAAACACAACTGTTGTCATGGTTACAGGCGCGGTGTGGAGAAGGTGGGCCCCTCCTCCCTCTGGTCTCCCCAGCTGAGCGGAGACAGAGAGAGGGACAGGCACCGTCAGCATCATCCCCAACACAACCAGCCTCCTCAACAAGTCACCGTCAAGGTCAGACATCCTTTCTTAATAGTCTCTATCTCTCTCTGGGCTGGAAGTCTCATCCCCACGGTAATTCTTACCTGCCGAATATCGGTAATATTTGCATGAAGACCTGTCAATCCAAGATGGCCGCAAGTGAACAGCTGATTAGTCTGCATACAAATATTACCGATAATCGGTGGGTAAGAATTACCGCGGTGATGAGACTTCCAGCCCTGGCCTCAAACTCCTTCTGTCCCCTGAAGTCGTCCTCCAATAATATTAATAATATTAGTATGATTTATTTGGTGAGCGCTGTTTTTGTGTGTATCACACCTCAAGAGCCCTCTGCGAGCTTGGTCGTCGATGTAGAAAGCGCCAATTCTCAAGCAAGACCCAGTTGTTGTAAGGTTGGATGGACCTTGCAGTGACCGGTCTTTGGTAAAGGTTTATGAATTTTTCAACTCAGCGAAAAGCACATTCGAAATATAAATGGTATATTTTTTGTGCTCCGCCGGGATCCGAATCCACAACCTTCCATTTACGAGTCCGAAGTGTTGCCATTGGACTACGGACCGGTCCAAGATGCCAACGACACGCGGTGTACCTGAGCGGTAACCCATCCAAGTACTATCCGTTACTTACCTTCCAAGGAAGCTGCAAGGCATCTCTCCTCACTCCATCTTGCCACTTGTCTCTTTCCATCCGAACACCCATTCATAAGATTTTTAGGGGACACAACATTGAGTAATAACAAAGAAGAGCAGAAACTAACCTTTTAAAATTGATTCATACTATCGACCACATTTATCTCAGTGCTGTCAAACACTGCAGTTGTGTAGTCATACAAAACATGTTTTTGTGTGTCAAATTTTATGTTTTCTTGCTTTCTCCATTTTGTGTTGTGACACCCAAACAACCCATGCCATAATGCCTTTTTCCTTTGAAATTTGTAAAAAAAATTCGATCACAAGATTTATACCGCATGTGTCTATGTTTGGACACGGTCGGGTATAGTACGCACGCGGCAATGCTGCCACCATTCTAGAAACATTTTTACGTTCGCCCAAGTTTTTTTTGTACACATGGAAATGCCTTCTGGCATGGAATGCAAGCATTCTACCAAGTGAGCTACCGAGTGTTGAGAAAGTATTGATGTTTTGCAGGTTGCTGGCAACACTAGTCCCCTGGTGATCCAGCGATACTTCCACCAGCAGAGTCAGAGGCACAGTCGGAGAGATGCCAGTCCACGCCAACACAGGTGTGTACGGTATATTGTTATGATTTTAGTCGGGGTTCTCTTTTAATTAAACTGCAATTAATCATTTAAAAAAATATATTTTACATGGTTTGGTTCACAATTTACAATGTACTGATTTCTAGCTCTTGCTTTGGACTTCACGGCTCAATGTTTTAATCGACACTCTACACACTAAGACTCGACACACTAAATTTCGGCTTACATTTATAAACATTCATAAGGACGTTTCTTGACTGTTCTTGATTTCTCAAGTATAGTGGTTGATTTCAGAGCTTTGTTCTACCAGCGTGGTTAGAATCACGTATGCACTAATACTATGATATTGTTTCACACGCAAAATAAACTGATGTCGCTTCTCCAAAACACAACTCTTAGACCATCCGCACACTAGGCGACAGCGACAGCTCGACGACTAGTCGCGGCGACTGGCTGCGGCCGATAGTTTTCATTTATTTTGTTCAAAGCTCCGCACACTTGTCGCAGAGTCGCGCCGACAAGTCGCTGTCGCCTGTCTAGTGTGAGGAGGGTCCTATGCAAAGTGTCATTATTTTTCACATATAAACCCTGAGTGTACACACACTTTCATCACAGTTTTCATCGAAATCATCTTCATCATCATACTTCACGCTGAAGAAGCCCATCATAGACATGGGCGAAACGTCCGGAAGCTCCAGTTCCCATAGACCACGGCAACAAATCCCGGAAAACATCACTTCAGCATCATATGGAATCATTTTATTTCCACAGATACATGAAGCAGCCTTATACAACTGATCAACATAAAATTTCACAGTCTATTTCCAGAGTAATCTACACATTTTCTGAAAATTTGGTCTAAATCTGATTCAGCGAGGCACGAGGAGCAACTTTTCCGTATATTTTATTTTTAGAAAATATGTGTTATCCTTGTCTTGTCTTGTATCCTGCCGCCTTTCCTCTAGGGGTGGCCAGTACCTCCACACAAGTGCCTCCACTTGACTCTGTCCTTGCATACTTCTTTCATCTCATCTAATTTCATCACTCTTTTCATGCATGCTCTTCTCTTGTTTCCACTCTGTAGATTCCATTCATTCGCAATCTCATTTATCTGATCAATCCATTGTTTCCTAGGTCTTCCCCTTCCACGCTTACCTGTTACATTCCCTTTATACACTCTTTTTGTCAGTCGGTCTTCATTCATCCTTTCAATATGTCCAAACCATCGCATCACACTTCTTTGAACTTTCACTTTCACGCTTTCTTTTACTCCGCATTCATTTAGAACCCATTCGTTTCTCACTCTATCTTTCAGTGTTTTTCCTGTCATACTTCTCAGATGGGCCATTTCTACGGTGCATACCTTATTTACTTCTCTTTCATTCAACGTCCATGACTCGCTTCCATACATCAGGGTCGGCAACAAAATACAATTGTGTACCGCCATTTTCATTTTCTTTGGTATCCTTTTATTCTTCGCTATTCTACCAAACGCTCCTATCACGCATCTTCCTTTGCTGGCACGCTTCTCTAATTCTTTCGTCATCTTACCATTCGCCTCAAACTTACTTCCTAAATAGTCAAACTCATTCACTACTTCAACTTTTATTCCATTCAAATTAATTGTAAGTTCCTCACATACTTCATTCCTGTCAAAAACTAATACTTTTGTCTTATTCGCATTTACTTTCAAGCTATTCTTACAAAATGCATCATTTAGTTTGGTTAACATCGTTTGGAGTTCCTCCGCCGAGTCAGCTAAAACTATAGCATCATCAGCATAAAGAAGTACTCCAACTCTTGTTTCACCCACTTTCACTCCGCTCTCTGATATTCCAGCTTCTTTTATGCAACTGTCCATGATTATATTAAACAACCATGGACTCATCACGCAGCCTTGCCTCACTCCCTTATATACATCAAACCAGTCACTATATCTCCCATCCACTCTTACACATGCCGAACTATTTTCATAGATGGCACGTATCACATTCAGAAGATTATCATTCACACCGTACTTCCTGAGAACATTCCACAGCATACATCTGTCCACCGAGTCAAAGGCCCTCTCAAGATCTACGAATGCTGCGTAGACCACCCTCCCCACAGCCAGATGTTTTTCAACAATCTGTCTGAGAGTAAAGATTTGGTCCACACAACCTCGTCCTGGCATAAAGCCAGATTGAATATCAGAGACCCTGTGATCGGTGGCCATTCTCACTTTTTTTATGACAATTTTGCATAAGACTTTCCCAGGTATACTAAGGAGACTAATGGGCCTGAAGTTACGGCAGTCTTTCTTGTCCCCTTTACCCTTGTAAATAGGGACAATGACCGCCTTTCTCCAGTCCATCGGTACTACCCTGTCTTTCATACACATCTTGCATAATTCAAACATCCACTCTACCACATATTCTCCTCCTGCCTTTAACATCTCAGCATTCAATCCATCCATACTTGCAGCCTTTCCATTCTTCAGCTCTTTTATGCTTGCTTTTATTTCCTCTTTCAAAATATCCTCATTACTTTCATTTGTAGGGTCACATTCATATAAATTTCTTTCACCCTGTCCTAATATTTCTTCAAAGTATTCTTTCCATCTATTACATACATCATCTTCATCCCACAGCAAGACTCCCTGCGCATTCTTTATGCCCGGAGTTGTTGCTCCCACACTTTCGTTATTATTCCGAACCCAACTCCAGAACATTTTTTTGTTGGTGTGGAAGTCCTGCTGTGCCTTTTCATTATTTTTCTTCTCTAATTCCATCTTACTTTCATACACAAGCTTTTTAGTATTCATTTTTGCCCTTTTATACATCATTTCCAAATTTAAATTACCTTTATCTTTCAACCATCTCATATACGCTTCCTTCTTTTGCTCTACTGCTTCTTTCACTCCATCATTCCACCAGGCATCACCTTTTTTCTTACCAACATTTGTTTCTCCGCATGTCATCCTAGCAGATTCGGTCAGTTCTTTCTTCATCATTTGCCACACTTTTTCCACACATCCTTCATCTTTCATTTTTTGTAGTTCATCCATATTTAATCTTTTGGCAATCTCACTTTGATATTCATCTTGCACATTGTCATCGTTCAAATTTTCCACTTTTATTCTTTTCATTCTTAACAATATTTTTTTCTTTCCTTTCTTACAATCCCCTACCATTATTCTCGCGCATAACAAATAGTGGTCTGTGCTGAGTTCAGCTCCACGGTACACTCTTGCATCTCTCACATATCCTCTCATTCTTTCATCTACGCATATATAATCAATAATTGTTCGATTGCCTGCCCTATTTTGCCATGTATAGAGATGCAAGTCTTGGTGTTTAAACCAGGTGTTTGTTGCAAAAAGTCTGTGTTCTATACATGTATTGACAAGCTTTCGTCCATTATTATTCATCCTTCCTCTACCACTCGGACCCACAACCATTCCGCAATCATCTCGTTTCATACCAATCCATCCGTTCATATCTCCTAATAAGATAATTCGTTCATTCTCATCTTTCATTCTTAGTACATTATTTACACTCTCCCAGAATTCATCTCTTTCTTCTCTGCTATCAGATTCTACTGGAGCATAACACGCTACCATTAGAATTTTCACACGACCTAATCTCATTCTTACCAACAGAATCCTAGGACATATTCTTTCATAATTACTTACACACATTTTAGCCCGTTCGCTCAAAATTACTCCCACGCCTTGTCTCTTATATCCATCCTTAATTCCACTCCAAATAAAATACTCCTCATTCTTCAATACCTTTTCTCCATCCCCGATCATTTTTATTTCAGTCACGCACATCACTTGTATTCTTCTCTTTTCCATAATATCAGTAATTTCATTCTCTTTACAGTCATTCCATTCTCTAACATTCCACGTTGCAAATATCCATTCTTCCTGTTTCACATACTTCCTTTTACACACACTTCCATTCCTGACAGAATTGTCAGCTTCAACACCTCCGCAGAGGCCATTTGACACTTCCTTCGATTCCGGGCGGTGGACATTGTCAGCTTCCACGGGCCCCTCCTTGTCTGCAGCTGTCCCCGGGTTTCTGCGGTCATTGCGGCCGCCTCGTCTGCCTCTTGGTCTTCTTTTAACTCCTCTGCACAAGTTATTCTCACGGATAGTTTTAAATGTTGAATCACTTATTAAATATTTTGAGTCTTTAAGTGCAGAGAGTTCTTTTGTCGAGTAGATTTGAATCGTTAAATTTGCTTTATTCAATTTTAAATCAAATGACACTTATTATTGTTTTAAGTTCGAGTGGGTAGTTTAATTTGGATAACTATTGCTCACTTGGTACTTGTCACTCTATTATTTTATTTAATAAAACATGATTCACATAATTCATTTAAAAATTAAAACATTACAATGATTTTAAAAACACAAGAACACAGAATTAATAATAGTCCGACTGCAAAAATTATTTATAATAATAAAAAGCGCGGAGCTCTCGAGATACAGCGCGTCGCCATTGGCGCCAGCGACAAGACTTGATCCGATCGACATAAAACTTTACAGGAAATATCTGAAGGATATTTTACATGTTTCATTAATTAGACTGATGTATGATTCATTGTTACAGTGTCAGCAGAGAGACGAGTGTGGGGCGCTCGCCAGAGCCTCCCAGGAGAGCCAACAGAGAGGCCAGCTTGCACAGAAACACGCAGACCAATGGTAACTCTATCTTATATCTAATCTAATCTAAGTTGCAAAGATATGTAACATAAGGGATCCACATTATATGCATTTTTACAAGTAGACACGTAAAAGTTCGCACTTAACCTTTTCGCTTCTGAATATTCGGGCTGTTTGAATACCCCCAGTACGGAATACTTTTTCTAGCACATTTGTAAAACATTTATTGTTTCCTATGTTAATTGATTGACGACACTTGTGAACAAACTATGTGCACAGTCACATAGATTAGTTATTCAAGAACAACAATCACAAAGGTTTAGCACATTTAACTTGCAGACTTATGAATTCTTTAACACAGATGTCAGGGATAAGTTCAAAGTTGGATGACGTCTATGATTGACAGCCGCACTGTATGCAAGTTTACACTTGACGCCTATGTGTGTCGCCCACAGTCAAAGAGTTAAACATGCCGCATGTGGACTTACAATATAAAAACCCAAATCTCAAATGAACACACCCCGCAACTCTTGCCGACCTTCCCTGAAACAGGGGTGACATTGGCAAAGTGAACCATTTTCTACAGCACGGGTGGTCAGCCGCATACCAACCTATAAGTCAAAGAACATACACGTCATGATGTAGGAGTGAATAATTTTTATTTTTCTCTGAATTTTACTAAGGAAAAACAACTAGTCTGTTCACTGTATTGCTACTGATGTACTTTATCAGGTGTGGTCATCAATGATGGAGGTCACCCCCTGCTGCGGGAGAGAGACAGAGAGCCTGAGGACCGCGGCCGGCAGAGAGAGAAGCAGCACCACGACCACGACGTCGGCAACGCCAAGGAGCGCTTCCAGCTCACCACACAAAAGGTGCAAACATTTCACTCCATGACACTCACCTCAATCTTCACCAATCCTCACCAATTCATTCAAACCACAGGAGCGTTAGAGCTGAAGCTTCTGAAGGAAGTGTGAAAGGAAAAACGAGGTAAGGGACGACCGAGAAAAGTATGGAGTGGGCAGATTGAGGAGATTTTGAAAGAATAGGATATACAAAGCGAGCTTAAAAAAAGAAAATGCATGAAAAAGGTGATGGATATGAATGAATTGAAAGAGGTATGTAAGGAAAGGAAGAAACGGAGGCAGCTCTGCAGAGACTCTAGCCACTCCAGCGGAATGGCGACAGAGTTACAGTACCAACTTTCTAGGAACATTTTTACATTCACCCAAGTTTTTTTGTACCCTTGGAAATGCAACTGTGAAGTTCTTTGTTCTCTTTCTTACTAATGACCATTATCATAAGTAAGGCCCGGTATTTTGAAGTATAGTAAAGTTAACAAAAATGCAATTTTAGTCAAATTATCGTAATACAGTAGAGCCTCGATAATCCGTACTCAGGCTAATCCGAACGTCGCTATAATCCGAACTGCATACCCCACCCCACTTCCTCGCCTTCGCCTCGCTGCTATGTTGTTTATTAATTAGTCTGCAGTTACGACTGCCACGTTGCGCGTCCATTCCACGTTTTTCTGCTCTGTACTCGTGCGCGGCGTGTTTTTTGAGGTTATAAAGATGGTTCCAACACCAAAACGCAAACATAAAACTTTGACTATAGCCGAAAAGTGCACCATACTAGACAGTTTAAAGGACGGAGTGTCGGCAACTTCTCTTGCTTGTAAGTATGGCGTTGGAAAATCAACAATTACAGACCTCAAGAAAAATGAGCAAAAATTGAGATCTTTTATAGCTAAAACTGAGAAAGGACCAGGGTTCAGAAAAACTCTAAAATTACCAGAGAATCCAGTGCTAGAAGAAGCACTGTTCACATGGTTTTTAGAACAAAGACGACGCCACATTCCATTGTCTGGTGAGGTCGTAATGGAAAAAGCGAGATTCTTCCATAAAAAACTAACAGGTTCGGATTTTTCTGCAAGTAGAGGATGGCTTGATAATTTTAAAAAACGTCATGGCATACGTCAGCTGAAAGTGTCAGGTGAGAAAGTCTCTAGCAATACGGAAGCTGTTCAACCATTCCAAGAAAAATTCCTAAACGAGATAAAAGAAAAGAACCTTTGCCCTGAACAAATTTACAATGCCGACGAATCAGGATTGTTTTGGAAGGTTCTGCCGGACAAAACTTTAGCCTCTTCTGCTGAAACTAGCACTCCTGGGTCGAAAGTGTCTAAAGAGCGAATAACTTTTATGCCTTGCGCAAACTCTACAGGGAATCACAAATTACCATTGCTAGTTGTGGGGAAGGCAAAAAAGCCAAGATCTTTTGGATCTGTAAAATTACCAGTGCATTATGAAGGGCAGAGGCGTGCTTGGGTAACCAGAGATATTTTTCTCGAGTGTTTTAGAGGCCATTTTGTTCCTGAAGTCAAACGCCATTTAAAAAAAATGGGACTGCCACAAAAAGCATTGCTACTCTTAGACAATGCCCCTGGACATCCAAATGCTGAAGATTTGACAACAGAAGACGGCAACTTCTCTGTACTGTACATGCCTCCAAATTGTACGCCTTTGATCCAACCTATGGATCAAAACATAATCCAAAATGTCAAGATAAATTACAAAAAGAAACTCCTGATTCAAATGTTCGTGCAGCAAGAAGCCGATGAGGCTTTAACCTTGCATGATGTTATAAAAAGCGTCACAATTAAAGACTCCATTTTTTCGCTAGCGCAATGTTGGGATCATGTATCATCGTCTCTTATCGAAAAATCTTGGAAGCCTCTTTGGCCTGAAAAAATAAATTCAACAGAAGATAGATCAGAAGAAAATGATGACTTCGACGTAGAAGACGATCTCCCGCTCAGTCTTTTACGTAATCGTGGTTATACAGAAGAAACCATTTCCACTTTCTTGTCCATGAGTGAAGAGGAGAATTGCACAGATCCTATAACTGATGATGAGATCATAACCCAAATAACGCAAGAGAATGACGAGTCTTTAGCTGAAGATTATTTTGCTTCAAATGTCAAGAAAATTACTCATTCACAAGCCATATCATCTTTGAACACTTGCTTGGAGTGGGCTGAAGAAAATGACCTGTCCTTATCGGAAAAGATGATGCTACGTAACTTGAGGGACAAAGCTTTTTTCTGGTCCATCAACAGGACTCGCCAAACTAAAATAGATCAGTTTATGACTAAATAGACAATTTACACCTTACGTATTTTATGGTACCTAATTATTATGTAAATGTACGGTAAGCAACGAGCCGGGCTTTTTATTTGCATTACGACTGTAGTCCTTACGCTGCTTGTAATAAGAGCGTTCCCAAGGTCAATATGTAAAGCCCAGCTCGTTGCTTACTGTACCTCTTAAACTATGTATATAATTAAACACTATTTTAAGAATAAAAATGTTTTTTTTTCTCCTTACATACTATAATCCGAACGCTTCGTGAGTCCGAACAGGGGTTAGTTTTTGCTAGTTCGGATTATCAAGGCTCTACTGTATTTCACTTACCAAATTTTGCCAGTAAATATTTAGTAACTTACGATCTTCAAGGGCGTGGATTCACTCACAGCAGCTGTTCTTTTTTAATGTAAGGATAAGAACATCAAAATTTTTGCAACCTGAACATTTTTGGTGTCATTTTCCATGCTTAATGAAGGTTAGGCATTTGATTTTTATAACCATTTGTTTGTTTTAAAGCTTTTAAATGGCATTGTAATTATTTCCAAGATTTAGGAGCGGGGCTTGTCACTTCGGTAATTCTCGGTTTTAGTCAACTTGGACTTGAGTATTTTGAATAATAGTTCAAGTAATAGTTAACTAAAATATTACTAAACTTGAATGTACCGGGCCTAAGTTGAAACAGATGTAGCATC
Organism: Agapetus fuscipes; assembly: GCA_951799405.1. Classification (NCBI taxonomy): domain Eukaryota; kingdom Metazoa; phylum Arthropoda; class Insecta; order Trichoptera; family Glossosomatidae; genus Agapetus; species Agapetus fuscipes. Next base: position 13,207,458 of record OX637361.1, read on the forward strand.
TATTGAGAGTTTTTAACCGTGTTCCTTGTACAGCAAAAGGAGAATCTGCAGCACCGCAAGGAGAAGGACAGATTAGAGGAGGCTGGGGGGAGGAGCCGGGAGAGCTGCAGCCCCATGCCGGAGAGGAAGCCCTCCAAGGCCAACGGTCACAGCTACAGTCACCCCCACCAAGGTATACTAGCCACACACACATGCACTGCAAGCATCATGTCTGCTCATAACTATTATGTGACTTGGCTTTCATTCCTGAACCCCAAAAATGTAAAAGCTGCGCGTGTAAGAGGGCTACAGGTTGTATGTGCCGGACGACTACACCCGAGGGCGAGGACATGATCTATTTCATGTACCGAAAAGCCGTACTGATGTCGTAGCGCAACACCCTGTGACTCGGAGTATAAACCTCTTTAATAAGTCTAATATAGAAATTTTTGAGTGTAATTTATTAAGATTTGAAAATCTAGCAATAGAGTTCCTCCCAGCGTGTTGATAGCTGTGAGGGCGCACTGTAATTAGGGTAACCTGTTGTACACAAAAAAAAAATACTAAAACTTCTTACTGCATTGTGGAACCTATTTTTTTTTGCAGGCCTTGCCAACCATTTCAGTTGAAGTGGTAGTTTTCCAGCTCCTGATGCAGTCTAATCTAATCTAATTTGCAAAAATATGTTACATTGGAGATTCACATTACATGCATTCTCACAACCAGACACGTACAAGTTCGCGCTTGCACATGCCTCATGTGAACCTACAACATAAAAACCAAATCTCAAATGGACATACACCCTGCAACTCTTGCCGTCCTTCCCTGAAACAGGGGTGACATTGGCAAAGTGGATAGTTGTTGCTCATTATTCTTGCGAAGGCCAATAAACCTTGCCATATTTTGATTTTGGGTTTTAAATAAACACCTGAAAGGCGAAAATTACATTTGAGATTCATATTAAATGCATTCTCACAAGCACACAGGTATAAGTTCGCGCTTACACATGCTGCATGTGTACTTACTACTTAAAAACCATAATTTAAAAAAGAGTTAAACAATTATGTAGAACTCTTGTATACTTCTTTCATTTCATCCAGAGTCATAACCTTTTTCATACAAGCTCTCCTTTTATTATGACTCTGGATGTCCCATTCGTTCGCTATTTCAGAAATATAGATTCCAATAATGGTTTCAAGGTGTGAAAGTCAAGTCACTGTGAGGTTGTACGTCACTAATCATTGTATTAACATGTGTCCATGTATCTACCTTAATTTAGAGGCCATTAGTCAATCTAGTACACCTGCCATCATCATCATCATCATCACATCATGCTATTCTCATTTTAGAATCCATCGCTTACGACCATCCTTCAATCTATTTGTTCAACTTCAGGCTCAACCACATTCCGTTGTTCTGTAGAAAAATATGGTTCCAATGTAATCTTTGCTGGAAGAATCACCATGGTAATTCGTACCTACCGAATATTGGTAATACTTGTATGAAGCCTAATCAGCTGTTTACTTGCGGCCATCTTGGATTGACAGGTCTCTGACAGGCTGATATTTGGTAGGTAAGAATTACAGTGCTGATGAGATTTACAGCCCTGCGCATTTAGAAGGCAAGTTCTTTCATGCTTATCCTTAAAGGGGTAGTAGCATAAGCTGCTGGGATGAAATGAATGGGTAAGCGAACAGTCTTACACCAACCGCTCCTTCTAAAGAAATAAAAAGTTTAAATAAGTCCTACTCTTTATTAATCCCTAAAAAAAAATTGTGTAATCTTTTCATCCTTAAAAGAAAGCCACTCTGATTTTCCATAGAAAGTCTAATAAAAATCTTGCTTAACAGGGGAATTTTTAAAAGTAACATAGCTTAAGAAGTCGCTTACCAAAGACAAATACTCATTTCCTGAAAAGCTGGGTGTACCTTTATGACTGGTCTTGAAATAGGTGGCTAATAATAATAATACCCAGAGCATTTTAAAATTCATATGAATTTTTGAGCTCTTTGTAGGATTAAACTACAAACCTTCTGATTAAAAGTCTGATGTGATAACTTCTGGACTAACATAGATTCACCAATATTTACAGTAATATAATGAAAATTTGATTTCATGGCTTTTTATTTTATTTTGATTAAATGCAGAAAATTGGAGGGAAAACTTTAAATTTAGAACCTTCAAAACTGTCAAGCCCATGATTGTTAAAAATTCAAATTTAGAACATAAGCAAAGATAACAACTCATGGCTACTCACCGGCATCTAGTTGTAAGTCACAGTAACCATTAGTACCTACCAGGCTTCAGCATCATACCTACACACCATACTTAGCATAAATACCTATTGCATTCTTTATCACATAGTGAATGTTAAAACCATTTGACTTTCATCTATGACGGGAAAAATTGGGGACAAATTGTATTGCCGGTGAAAAGGTCAATTGATTTATGAGCTCGGCTTGGTAGTACAGGCCATATACACCACACGGCTTTAAATGAATCTGACTAAAACCATCTTGTATAACATTACTTTTGAAAGTTCTATGTGAAGAAAAATAAAATAATACCCATTGATTTTGGCAGTTTGTAGGCCCTTAAGTTATAAAAGCGCCCTCCTTTAGCTATCATGTAAATTAATTTAAAGCCGTGTACATCTTTACCCCGTATTCACCAACACCATACGCATATTCAGTAATCCTACTAACGCTTCCCTTCGGTCTTACTAGCACTTAGACTGGTTTTATTTGTATGTACAGTGCATAAAGAAAAACCATTCTAAACGCTAGTGAGACCCAAGGCCCTAGTGTTTGTAGGATTGGTAAATATGTGGTTAATTAATGAATAATTATTTATGATTCAAGTCTCGCTTTTGCCGTAAATCAATTCTCCTGGTGACCGTGTGTATGTATAGTTTCTAATACTGCTGCCTTCTGTTTGCTTTCATGAACACTGTTGCACATAACCTCAAAATTTCTGCACCCCACGTATAAAAACTTATGTTAAAATCAACTCTTGCAATTATTTGTGCTGTTGCTCCTACGAGGAGCTCAAAGTATTGCCTAGATGGGGAGAAATGGAAAAAAAAGGATGTACCTACATTGCTGCGAGTTGCACAATCATAGAATTGAAACAGAAGAAGAAGATTGCAATTTACCTAGACTGTAACTGTAACTCTGTCGCCATTCCGCTAGGGGTGGCCAGAGCCTCTGCAGAGTTGCCCCCATTTTTTCCTATCCTGACATACCTCTTTCAATTCCTTCATATCCATCACCTTTTTCATGCATTTTCTTCTTTTACGCTCACTTTGTATATCCCATTCTTTCACAATCTCCTCAATCTGATCACTCCATACTTTTCTCGGTCGTCCCTTCCCTCTTTTTCCTTTCACACTTTCTTTGTATACATACTTTGTCAGTCTATCATCATTGATTCTTTCCACATGCCCAATGAAAAATCAAACAGAGCCTCTTGTGAGTCGCCTACTTTCCATACAATTTAGGTTATGTTACGTTTAACCCCCATATTCACGAATCCCACTAGCACTTAGCTTAGGCTAAACTTGCGCTTGGAAAGGTTTTATTTATGTGCAATACGCATAAATGAAAATCAATGTTAGCATTAGTGAGGCCTAAGGGAAGTGGTTGTAGGATTTGTGAATATGGGGGTTAAACGTAACATAACCTAAATTTGTATGGAAAGTAAAGGACTCACAAGAGGCTCTGTTTGATTTTTCATACACTCTGGGTAAATTGCAATCTTCAAACTGATGTAAAGGTAAGGCTTTATACTTATGGCATTGTACATTGTCATCGGAAAATGCTTAAAACCAGCATGTGACGCTCATATAAAGCTGTATATCTTCTGCAATCTATGGGCAAGTGGAGGAAGGCCCTTCTGTAAAGTTACCAAGCGACGGCACGGCAATACAAAACCCTGTAGGTCAGAGGGATACCCCAGACTCTACAAGAAAAAAGTCAATGGAATCAAAGATAATAGCATATCTCGGGAGGCACTCCTTATGGAATAGTTGCTAGACAAAAAATAAAATAAAGAGTTACATAAGTAGTATCCGATTTGCGCTTTGCTTTTTGGGATGAAACTTCTTATCACATATCTTGTGCAAGTTTGTGCTTACACATGCTTCATGATTCTTACAAGGAAAACCTGAAACCTCAAATTAACATAATCACTGCAACTCTTTCTGCTTTTTCCTAAAATAGAAGGAGGCAACGCAAATGGCAATAAAACGGAATCAAGTTTCGCAATGCAACTTTAGTGTTGTAGTCTCTGAAGGGGTGGTGTATGGAACCTATTTATTTTCAAAAACCAGGGCTGGAAATCTGAATCACCACGGTAGTTCTTACCTACCGAATATCAGCTGTTCAATTGCGGCCATCTTGGATTGACAGATCTTGATACAAATATTACCAATATTCGATAGGTAAGAATTACCGTGCTTATGAGACTTCCAGCCCTGTATGGTTCAGCGATCAGCTGATTACTTGCCCCATCTTTTGTTGCTAAATATTTTTTAATGGATTCGGTAAGATCTACTGATGGCCGTTTAGTCTGCAGGCTCAGGTTTATGGAGGTAAACAGAAAGCGCAGCAGTATCAGAGGTTTAGGTTAGCGTGGGTGTGACCATTCCTAATTCATATTTTTGTTTGCACTCGCCTCCTTGCCGCGCCGCTTGTCGCTCTCTGGACGCTTTCAAAATGGCCGCTCGCCGTTCACCATCAACAACACTCCACCATGATTTGTATCACACTATCTTTCTCTATTATTTTCTCTATTCATCTCTTTCTGCTCTGCCATCACTATTTGTTCCTTATTTGAATGCTTCAATTGCCTGCTTGTATTTTGCACACAATATACATCACTGTTTGTACCATAAACTACCATAAACAATCAATCAAATACCTATCTCAATGTTGTTTTTTTAATTTTGTATTTTTGTATCACAATTTTTATCCTCGTTTTTTTTGTATTTAAATATTTATTACCAATGTGGCAACACACTCACTTTATTTTTGTTTTGTCATCTTTAAAAAAAACATTTATTTTGCATTATGGCATCACTGCAAAATTTGATTTGAATGATATTTTTCCACTGCATTCTATATTTAAATCTCTATCCTACATTTTTCACCAATCAAATGGTTCTATAATCAAAATTCAACTGATTCTCTATTCTAAATTTAAATGATTCTGTATTCAAAATTAAACTTATTGGGTTTTTAAAAATCCAAATGTCTATTCAACATTCAACTGATTCTCTTTTTAAAATTCATTTGATTCTTTATTTAATGTTTAAATGATTCTCTATTGGAAATTTACTTAAATGATTCTGCATTCAAAATTCAAATGATTCTTTGTTCAAATACTTATGATTCAATTTGATTAATTTCCGTTTTCAAAATGGCATCTTGTTCCATTATCGAAATATCATCATGTTCCATTTTCGAACGTTGGAAACGGATTCTGTTGTAATAATGCATTGGATATGATTTATTTCACGCTGCCTCCGACAAAACATTCTAAATTTGAAATGAATAAAGTGGGTTGGTTGAACAGCCTGGCCGGCCTGATGAAGCGCCGCTTCACCTCGTATGTTAAGTTTCATTTGGGTTCAGAGGGGCCGGGGGCGGGGGGCCGGCTGGCGGGCTCGTTAGCGGCGCAGGCGCAGCACACCTCTACAGAGCTGATTGGCGAGCAGGCGAAGCGACCGCTTAACGAGGACCTGCACCAGCCTGGATACAGGTAATGACTTAAGATATTTATAGGTAATCCAGTATTGAATTGGAGTTTAAGGAGGACAAGGCTCGAATTGGGCCATAGAACCATGAAAGAAGAAGTCTATAGATAATCATCTCTTGCAAAGATGGTGCTTTTCCACTATGAGTGCTGTGTCAGGTGTCCCAGATGGTGGAGATCTCTATGGAGAAAATCTCTGATGCACAACCTGGAACAAATGTCCACTCAATATATTCCTGTCCAATCTAGAATATGCATCTGCTTCTGCCCTCTGCTCGTCGACCCTTCATCTGTAGTGATAATCTGTAATGGTTTTGTTTCTTTATTTATTATAATTTAATGCATACCCACAAACAGACATAAGTAAGTTCGCGCTTGCACAAGCCTACAACATAAAACCCAAATCTCAAATGGACATACACCCTGCAACTCTTGCCGTCCTTCCCTGAAACAGGCGTAACATTGGCAAAGTGAACCATTTTTTACAGCATGGGTGGTCAGCTGCATACCAACCTATAACTCAAAGAACAAAAATCTGTATTTTTTGACTTAGTCAACCTGGCAGGCATTTTTTTGTCACGACTGTCAAAAATTAAATTTTATGTGTAGATGGACTGTCATTATTTTTTTAGGTTATGTGGAGGAGCTCCGTGCCCGCCTCCGCGTCGCGCCACCGAGTCCTGGAGCCTTCCTGGTTCCCCGCTGCCCTCCAGGCCCTCATAGTACACCACTCATCATCCGCAGACCACCACAGCAAGCCTCCTAGAGACAAACACAATACACACTCACAAGTGAAAGCTTTCAGTGTCTGAAGCAATTCAAGTTTAAAAAAATGTTGGTAAAATGTTGCGGGACATGAGTAAATCTGTTGCGGGACATTTGTAAAAGTGCTGCACAGCATATTGGAAAATGTTGTTCGACATGTTTAAACTGCAACATACTAAAATTGGATAATGTGTTGTAACAGACATATTATCCTCTTGCATGTTATGCAACAATATCAAACATGTTGCGCTTCAATTTTCACGTTAATTATTATACAGCTCAACAAAAAGGTTAAAAAAGAACTGCAAGAAATTCTCGGGTTACTTAAAAATGTTCCTATACTTTAGTCGGAAATGCAATTTGTTAAAAGAATCTAATCGTTTTCATCAACATTCTTATCTTGGATTGTTCCAGATGCATTTTCATATTAAACACTTCAAATTACTACTCCTGCTGGCTAATATTTCTCTTCGTAATATTACGCAAACTAGCTTTGTTTTTCGTACATAAACTTACTGTCAGTATCTTTGTGTGAAGGATATAGTCAAAAGAGTTGTTGCTCACGGTGATGCATCTCCACTCCTCACCAAACTAAACTGTTACCTAACTGAAATCTACATTTTTTTCTAATCTGCACACACTACAAGGTACTGACAGTATTTAAATTGTTTGTTTTACTTCAGTTTTAGTCAGACTTTTATGTCACAAATTTGTATTGGAATATTGCCTTGCTGTCTTAAATGATATCTTAATTTTTTAGAGCATTGTTTCTTTAATATGGTCACTCGGTGTGATGTCAGTTACATTATCATCATCCCCTATAAAGACAGTGCCTTGTTGTGCCAGCCATCTGTCTCAATTGGTTGTCATTCTCTTGTATGGGCAGTGCCTTGTGCCAGCCATCTGTCTCTGTTGGTTGTCATTCTCTTGTAAAGGCAGTGCCTTGTGCCAGCCATCTGTCTCTGTTGGTTGTCATCCTCTTGTAAAGGCAGTGCCTTGTGCCAGACATCTGACTCAATCACTTGTCATCCTCTTGTGAAGGCAGTGCCTTGTGCCAGTCATTTGTCTCAGTTGGTTGTCATCCTCTTGTAAAGGCAGTGCCATGTACCAACATCTATCTCTACTGGTTTCCATCCTTTCAAGCTGCGAATAGGAAGATACATCCATGAGCCGCTTCAAATCGTGTAAGGATGAAGTTCTTGGACGACCTCTTAATCGTCTTTTCAAGATTATGAAACAAAAATGGCTAGGCCAACAAGGCACTGCCTTTACAAGATGGTAATGATGTTATGAAATAGCTCACATTTTCAAGTATTCCTAAACATCACACTCCAATTGTACCCATGAAATTTTGGTGTATTAAGCAATATTAGTTTGTTAGCCTTAAATTTTGAGTCAATTTGTGTACAGAATATTTTCTATCCGTCTGATCTTGCCTACCCAATAACATACATTCGTATCTTGAATCATTCACGCTGACAGTTGACAACTGAGTGTAAATTTACAGTCTGTCGTCGTAAAAATAAAAAAAATGTCCAAAACTTACAGCATCCATGTACCACAGAAGCAGTTCCCAAAAAATATATAAAACTGATTTATGATGTTCCCTTTTCCTATTATAAGAAACAATGCTCTACAATGTCTGTAATTTGTATCAAAGTGTACCACTTCTGGCTCTCTACCAGGTCAGGGACTTGATGTATATTGTTGCCTTCTTGCTCTGCTGGAGCGCTGCGTGTACATAAGACTGGATTAGCTTGCATCTCACTCGCAAGGCCAACCTCTGATAGGGTGTAAATATTTGTATAGATAGTAAAGAAAGTTGGGCCCAGGTGTGAGCCTTGGGGGACACCACACAATACAGTGAACTTAACATTTGTAACACCAAACCTTTCATATTTCATGACATACCAACATATTAATACATAGGTTGTACTTTTGCCATCTCATCATTCATGTTACAAGAACATACAATACTTCGTTTGCTTGAGTGGTTTCTTCTAATAGGAGCACTAATCACATACTTAGAATTTATGGGACGTGTCATAGCATTGTTTTTTTTTTCTCTATCTACAGTCTACTGCTTCTTCAATCAATTCCATCCATTAAATGATAGACAATATTAAAAGCTGTGGATGATGTATTGGGTTAGGGGCCGTCCACAAATTACGTCATCGATTTTGGCCGATTTTCGCCCCCCCCCCCCTTACAATCATCCTATAGTCATTATCTAATGATCCCCCCTCCCCCTCTTGCAATAATAATGGATGAGCTTAATAATTAATAATGTTATATTACTTACATAATATTTTGTATATTTTGTAGAAATTGGTATTTATAAGAACGACGTCACTTTTGGTACTCGTACATCATTTGCCATCATCCGCAGACCAGACTCCCCCCCCCTTAATGCGAATGACGTAATATATGGACAGCCCCTTAGCGCCACTATCTGTCAGGCCTTTGCGAGCTTGGTTATTGCTTATCGGCAACAATCTCTCAAGCAACACCCGGTTGTGCAAGGTTGGATGAACCATTGTGACTGGGTTTTGATGAAGGTTGTTGAATTTTTTGTACTGTGAATGAATGTTTTCAATGGAAATTGAATTTGCTACCTTCCAGTATAAAGCCTGAAAGTTAACCATTAGACTACAACTGGTCATCAAATCCAGGCTTTTGGCCAATGTATTAATAGAAATATGAATTTTCCCGTGCTGCTTTCCCAGCAAGGTTATTTCAAATGTTGTTGAATGCTTAGTTCACTGATCAAGGTTCTCGAACTGCAACGCATAACCTTAACATGTCACAGACAATCTCACACACAAGATCAACCGTAGACAATTATAGTGTCAATTGTTATTTAAATTCGAATACATGTAAACACTGTTGCCATAACTCAACTATTGTGTTGCCATAATCCAAAAATGCACTTTCCCCATAGTCGCGGGGTAAATGAGTCTAGATATTTTTAGTGTCGCAACATTGTTTAAGTTATTGTTTTATTTGTTTTAAGTGCAATAAATATGATTATACGAGCCTAGCTTTGTGAATGGAGTCCACGCATTTAAATTGGGGAAAATTGTGGCATCACTTGGCACTTGTGATTTTCAAAACCAAATTCAAAATAGCTACAAGGTTTACTCAGCCTTCACAAGAAATTCAAGTAAAGTAGTTGTGTTAACATCAGCCCCCTTACCTGTTAAAATACTTTGGTTTTTTTTTAGCCACATGCGACTCCTTTGAGGATAACATAAATTACACTATATAAGCAGCTCAGTTGCCAGTCAACCTGTTGCATCATCCAGCCCAGAGATATTTTAAATGTGCGGACTCCATTCCGGTAGCATTGTTTGTTTGACTTTTGTCAACATTCACAATCTGTAGCCGAGGAGAAGAGATACACTGAGGGTTTCTGACAGAAGGGATTACTAAAATAACATTGAGTTATAACATAGACGAGCAGAGACTAACTTACTGCATAGATACATACTATCTACCACATTTGTCTCAGTCCTGTCAAACGTTGCAGTGGTATAGTCATACGAAATAAGGCCATTTTGTCCCATTGTATTTTATGTTTCGACACCCAATTATAACACATGCCATAATGTATTAAAATAATGCATTTTTTCTTTAAAATTTGTCAATTTTATTGATCACAAAATTTATACCGCATGCGTCTATGTTCGGACTGGTCCGGGCATAGTACGCACGCAGCAATGCTGCCACCTATCTAGAAACATTTTTACATTCACCTGAGTTTTTTTTTACACATAGAAATGCAGCTGTAAAGTTCTTTGTTCTCTTTCTTACTAAAGGCATTTTCGTAAGTAGGGTGAAACAGATATATAATGTCTATTTTCATTAAAATAATTTCTAGTCCACAGATATCATGTGTCAATGCTAAAATATCATCTCTGCACAGGAATCTTGTGCACCAATAATTTTTTTTTGATCAGTGACTTTATTTTTTCAGAAACCCACCAAAAATGGTGGGTTTTGATTTAGTGGACTGTATTTTGGGGGGGGTGATCCTGTAGCCACAGGGTGGTTCAACCACTAGGATTCCTTTCTTTTCCCCAAGGGGCGGGTTCTGATGCGCCAACAGAATTAAAAGGTAAATGCAGGGACTTACCTGATAGTCCTTCTATTCCAGGATGTGAATAGGCTGGCGCAGCAGGTGTGTTCCGTCCTTGCGTTGCGGGTTTCACTATGTGCGGGATTACTATATGCGCGAGTACGAACAAACTATATTGCACGTTGCGCGGTGCGGTGAGTTACATAGTTGAGAGAGGGCGAAGTGTTCGTCCTTTCTTCAGCGGCAAATGATGTCTGAATCAATTTTTAAAGAAAAATGGCATTGCTAAAAAACATAATAGCATGTGTAATTATTGTGTGTCAAAAAATAACAAGAAAACATAGGATTTCATATTCTGTTGCGTTTGATAGCTTTGTGGTTGACAGGCTAGTCTCATTGTATGTTTCAATGCCACAAGCTAGATTCATCTCCACTAATATTATTACTCAATGATTCTGTCAGTATCAGGGATGTTATGGATATCCGTATCCCTAACCAAAAGTATGTCTGTATAATATATAATCTAAGTTGCATATAAATATTGACATTCAAAACTCATATCAAAGGCATGCCCACAAACAGACATGTGTAAGTTTGCGCTTACTAATGCTGAATGTGCACTTACAAATTAAAATCCAAACCTCAAATGAATATAAACCCTGCAACTTTTGCTGACCTTCCTTGAAACAGGGGTGATATCGGTAAATTGAACTATTTTTTACAGTATGAGTGGTCAGCCTTATACAAAATTAACTAAAATTTCTGAAATTTCAAAATTAAAAAAAGTGAAACGGAAACTATCTGAAACTAGTGGATACCCAATATAATTTCTTTATCCAAAATAATTCCGTATCCGAAACGGAAATAATAATATTCTAATATCCGTATCCATATCCATAACATCCATAGTCACTAGTCAGTATACCCTGGGCTGGAAGTCTCATCACCACGGTAATTCTTACCTACCGTATATCGGTAATAATCAGCGGTTCACTTGTGGCCATCTTGGATTGACAGGTCTTCATACAAATATTACCGATATTCGGTAGATAAGAATTACCATGGTGATGAGACTTCCCGCCCTGGATGTATGTGTGTCTGTCTCTAAGGTACAGTATTTCTTTGTCGCAATATGATGTTTTGTCACATCACAGTCACTTCCTGTTTATGTTTTTATCAAAAGTGACACTTTTCTCATCATCTCTGGAGATCAAGCTTATATACATTTATTTGGCGGAGTTTGTAAGAAACTTGAATATTTTGTATTTATGTGATTTTGTGTTAAGGTTTTCTCAAATATAAAGATTGTGTAAGCTATAGAGAGGTAAAAACAACATAGTCTGATTCTTATAAAGCAACTACACAATTACTTACAGCTCATCATGCAGTTTTACTATCCAAGAATTGATTATCTTTTAGTAGAAACAATTTGAAAATGATTGCCAACTTGCAAGTTTAAGAGTTTGCGTTTTAAACTGTATACTGACTTCGACAGAGCAGGTGTTTTATACATTTATTGTATACTTACTTTACATACAAGTATTTTATATTTGACCGCGGAGTTGCTTTCTGGGACCTGTTGCCGTGGTCTATTGAGCTGGAGCATCGGGATGTTCTGCCCATGTCTGCGATGGGCTCCTTGAGCGTGATGATTAATCTGTTACAACAGACATGGACAAAAGCTCCTAGAGACCACTGCAACAGATCTAATCTAATCTAAGTTGCAAAGATATGTAACATTCGGGATTCACATGCATTTTCACAAGCAGACACGTATAAGTTCTCGCTTAAACATGCCGCATGTGGACTTACAATATAAAAACCCAAATCTCAAATGAACATACACTATTGCCGACTTTCCCTGAAACAGGGGTGACATTGGCAAAGTGAACCATTTTCTACAGCATGGGTGGTCAGTTGCATACCAACCTATAAGTCAAGGAACATACACAACAAATTACATCTTTAAAATATGTACATCAAAACTAAAACATAAAAAATTCTTATTTTATAAAACCCCAGTCAACATTACAGATCAACCGTTATTTTCTTCTGTCCTTACATACTTCTTTCATTTTATCCAGAGTCATAACGGATCCCGGAAAGAAACTCTCCAGCCACGTATACTTACCTGCTTTTCAAACGAGTTTTCATGATTATGCAGTGCATGTAATTCAGTACATGCTTTATAAGGGTCAGGCTGTTAATAAATATTGTAATATGTAGATGTCTAAGTCACCAAAGTATAACTGCATTGTTTGTGTTGATATTTATGTTAACTTGTTATTATTGCATCACAGAATTACAGACAGAGCTCCATAACATACAGAATTCACTGTTTTTATAATGATTTTTATTTAAAATTCAAATTAACTTTAAATAAAATGAATTACACTTTTCGGATATGTAAACAACCATTTTAGGAGAACTTAATTCTTGAAGTTTTGTCGGCGTCACAGCCAATGTCTTCAGGAGGCATCCTTTTTGCACAATAATTAAGGATGAACGAAAAGTGTTGTTAATTTTAATTTGTAAATATGTCAAAAGACTAACTTAAAATTTAATAATGATATTTGTTTTAATGTAATATGCTTGACACACCTTTATCCATTACAGCCTACAGGATAGAAGCATATCCTATATTTTTAGACAAGCTATTTTGGTATTAATCAAGCTCACTTGTCACTTTTGAGTTATTCCTTGTCAAAGTCAGGAAACCTTTTTGGCAGTTCTATGGATGGACTTTTTTTCATTTTTCACATCTCTTAGGTATCAAACCATACACCTTCTAATCTGTAGTTTAAGGCTATAACCACTCCACTAGGACTCATCAAAGCTACCTTTCCTGTAAAACAAATAGGCTGCATCCCCAGATTATTTTGTCTGTAATTCTGTGATACGGTATCAACTTATTTTTTTTTTGTAAATGAATGTGTGAGGAAAGCATTCATAGATATGACAACACTAAATGAAATTACAGAAAATTGGCCGAATCAACCTTTGTGACTGGTCTCTGATAAAGAAAGATAAATTTAAGAACTCCGTCAAAGAGTCTATTTTGAAAATGAAATGATCAATTTTTATGCTCCATCAGAAATTTAACCCACTACCTTTCGATTCCAAGTCTGAAGCGTCATCCACTGGACTATGTCCTGTCAAGTTCCATCTAATCTAATCTAATCTAAGTTGCAAAGATATGTTACATTGGAGATTCACATTACATGCATTCTCACAACCAGACACGTACAAGTTCGCGCTTGCACATGCCTCATGTGAACCTACAGCATAAAAACCAAATCTCAAATGGACATACACCCTGCAACTCTTGCCGTCCTTCCCTGAGACAGGGGTGACATTGGCAAAGTGAACCATTTTTACAGCATGGGTGGTCAGCCGCATACCAACCTATAAGTCAAGGAACATAATTCCAATTTTAATAGAATTGTAACAGAAATTATATTTTAGTTCTCAGTGGGCACATGTCACAGATCTATATAACCAGGGTCTTTAGCATTCAGCAACAAAATATAAGATAGCTTTCTCCCTAGCAACCAGGCCACGTGGCATTGCAATTTTTTGTGCCATTTGTACCGACCTAACTTAATGATGTCCGCACATGAATTGACATTGACAAAATTGTGTCACCCCATGGTTAGGTTAGGTTAGGTCACCCCATGGTCAGGTTGCAAGGAAAATAACAAGCAAATATTTTGTTATTGGTTGATAACGACTATAGCCCCACAAGTGTTATGTGTAATGCCTGTCGAGAAAAAAATCTAAATTAAAAATAGAGTCCATTTCTGTTTTCCATGTTTGTTTTATATTTTAAGTGTTGCCATGTCTATCTCTAGTTTCCCCTCTAACCAAATGTGATGTTCTGGCAATAAAAAGCGGGATTAATTTTTTTTTAAATCTCGCAACACTTGGTTTCAAACCCCTCCCCCCATCTTGCGTTAAACATGAAATTATTTTTGTATTGTTTTCCCTTTTTTTTCAATTTTTAGAAAAAACTTGTGCGAGAACGTGTAAGATATATATATTATTTTTTTATATAACCTGTATAATGTTGTGCAATAAGCAAAGGAGTTCACTCCATACAGGCAAAGGAAGGAGCAGCATCTGACAAAAGGCCTTTGACTTTCAATTAAGATACGAGCCACATAGAATCAAAGACAGAAATCTAAGATATATTCTGAAAATGAGAAAATACTGATCATTTTGTCAGTTTTGGAAAAAAACATCCTCAATTTCTGTTTATTCAATGGACTTGATACAAAAAGTGTAAATACATTTTTTTCTCGGGGAGCAAATGTCATAGCTGCCACTAGTGCCTTTTGCAACCAATATCAAAATATGCCTTTTTAAAAATGAAAAGGCAAAATATTTTGAATAGCAAAGCCTTAAGGTTTGCACTGCCGATGGTTGACTTTGGAGGGTTGCTCTCCGGGATATGTTTATCGGGGCTAGAGCTTTCCGGACATTTCTATCATGTCTGCGATGGGCTTCTGCAGCGTAAAGATAATATGATGATGAAACTTTTACAATGTTATAGAAACTGAATTTTATTGTTGTTGGTTGCTAAAGTCACT
This sequence comes from Agapetus fuscipes, assembly GCA_951799405.1. NCBI lineage: Eukaryota > Metazoa > Arthropoda > Insecta > Trichoptera > Glossosomatidae > Agapetus > Agapetus fuscipes. The sequence goes on from OX637361.1 coordinate 13,222,623, forward strand.
TGCCACATAGGGCTGTGACGTTTGCTCCCCGAGAAAAAATGTATTTTCACATTTTGAGTTCATGAGTAAGATCAGATAAATACCTTATTTCTGATAAACTAATTTAAATGATTGATTCATTATTTAAAGACAAATGCCTTCTTTGTTGTGTCCTTTGTTACTCCGTATGAAATGCTCTCCTAATAAGAATATATTTGTTGTGTGCGTGCAAGCCTGTATTGTATGAAATAGAGACCCGATCCAGTTGTGTCCAGTGCAAGACAAAAAACAAACAAAAAATTTAATTGTATTCTGCAATTTAAACATCTGTTCATACTATCATCTTCAATGTGCTTTAAAAAGCATTCCGTACTGGGGGTGTATTCATATATTCAGAAGCAATAATAATACAGAAGTTTTTTCTTTACTTCATTTTGAAGAGAAAAACCATAATGTCTTAAAACCACATTAGTGTACTTAGGAAAAAATATTAGGGGGCGGAGCTATGGAGAGGGAAGGAGTACTTACTTGGGGTGAAGATGCAGGGATTTGTACATTTATAATATCCCCATTTTGATCTTCTCTGATGCTCTGAATTGATTGTTATAGCAGATCTTGGTTACATGTCTGACAAGTTGTTTGCCTTGCACTGGGTGTAGCTGTGACTGGTCCTAGGGCCCACTGTGGGGCGGAGAGTCAGCTAATATTTAATTATGTAATTATTACTTAATGCATTAAAACAGTATTGTATTTCATGCCATCTCTTCTTATTTATTCCCTTCCAATTTCTCGCCATTGCATTTGAATTGAGGTAAAAATTAATATTATTTTTAACTTAATATTTACCAAAAACTAAAATTACAAATTCAGTACAGTACCCCGAGTATAACAAATTAAGTAAGTCTCACCTCAATTACGTAAATTGCAAATGTACGTAAAAAATATACGGATATACAACGACACTCCTAGAGAGTGATTTAGTTTTCACAATTGAGGTGAGTTTACGCATTTTTTCATACTAGGAGCACAGATCCTGGGACATACTGATCTAATCTAAGTTGCAAAGATACATTACATTGGGGATTCACATTATATGCATTCTCACAAGCAGACACATACAAGTTTGCGCTTGCATATGCGGTATGCGAACCTAGAACATAAAAACCCAAATCTCAAATGAACATAAGCCCTGAAACAGGGGTGACATTGGCAAAGTGAACCATCTTTTTACAGTATGGGTGGTCAGCCGCATACCAACCTATAAGTCAAGATACTGATGAGCTTGATCTAATCTAATCTAAGCTGCAAAGATATATATCATTTAAGATTTATATTAAATGCATTCCCACAAGCAGATATGTATAATTTCGCGCTAACACATGCCGCATGTGGACCTACAATATAAAAACCCAATCTCAAATGAACATAAGCCTTGCAACTCTTGCCGTCCTTCCCTGAAACAGGGGTGACATTGGCAAAGTGAACCAATTTTTTATAGTATGGGTGGTCAGCCGCATAACAACCTATAAGTCAAGGAACATACATGACAAATTACATTTTTTTTAAATCAATAAATAACAATATATACATGGACATAAAAAACTAAATCATAAAACCAATTTCACTTTAACAAACCCTAGCCGCCAACATCACAGATCAACCGCCATTTCTTTCTATCCTTGCATACTTCTTTCATTTCCTCTAGAGTCATAACCTTCTTCATACAAGCTCTTCTTTTATTATGACGGGATATTCCATTAATTCGCAATTTCGGATATTTGGTCCATCCATACCTTTCTCGGTCTTCCTCTACCACGACATCCATGATATTGTGGCTAAATCACAGCAGGAACTTAGAGAGGCTTTCTGTTCACCGAAACAGGAATCCTTTGTGACATCCTTGGTGGGAATCAAATCCTAGCCCTGTGGCATGGAATGTAAGTATATTATATTGGAATGTAAGGAATATGAATATCTAAAAGAAAAGGAAGGAGTAGCTGAAGTGGTTTTTTTATGTTTTAAGACAGATAAAAATTGTCCTGGATTATGTATCGTAAAATGTACAAGTCGTGATGTGAAGAGACATGAAATAACAAAATAAATAAAACGACAATGCTGTATTAAATATGTTATATTTAAAAACGTGAAGTAAGTAGTATAAAGTTCTTACAAAATGTGGATCAATACACTGAGTGCTGGTTCTGTTGGAACAACTGGAAATACTGTAATAATAAGTAATAAAATAAATGCAAAGCTATGAACCAAATAAAACTGGATTTTATGACATTTTTAAAATGTCATGAATTTTTTTTGTCAGATCATTTCTTTATTAACAAAGAAGTATTAAAATATTGCAGATTAAAATAGTCACTCTTTTTGCGTTGTATACTTTTAGTAAAAATACATTTCACGCACTGAAAATATTCTTCATCCTTAAATCAACTTCAATAGGAACTGGCCCATCGTCTTTCGAGAGAAAATATCTGAAAGCAAAGCGATTTGAGCTCGAACCAAGGTGGATATATAAAGAGTCCCTTTATAGTCACCAAGGGCAAGCTTATCATCTGACAAAAAATGCAGCTCTTTCATTGGTCCACGCCATTGTAACAAAGATCTGCTGTTTCCTCTTTTGCTCAGGCGCTGTGCGCAGTTTTGGTATAGCGAACTATGATTGTGGGGCACGCAAGCAATCAATGATCGCCATCGTACTGTATATGAGATTTCCCACCTTGGTTAAAACAGTATAATCAATATATTTACTGTCGGTGTGCAGGACAATAGCGTTACAGCAGTAGCTCATGCAGAGTTCAGTATAGTAATAGACAACTAAGATGAAAAGCAATACCCCAAGTACTTGAAACTATAGCTCTTGTAAAATGTTTTCTTTCTCCTGCGTTATTTGATTTAAAGAAATGTCAGCAATTTTTCAGATGGCTTTAGGGTTCTCCTGCTGCTCAAACTTGGGATATTTGCTCTCCAGATCTTTCCACGTCGTAGCTCCGTCTGTCAGGTCTCTCACCAGCTTTGGAAGATCAGCCGCTGGTACTCTCAGCTGCCCCATCAGATCTCTTTCCCGCAATGTGACGGTGTGAGGAGCAGGAACTGAATCAAAGTCAATAGTAGCGGCATATGGCACTCCAAGCTCGTCTGTTCTGGCGTATCTCCTTCCAATAGAACCCGCAGAGTCGTCTACTTTGTGAGAGACGTCAGCTTCACTCAGGGCTTGGGCGAGTTGCTGAACAATCGGTTGGAATTCAGCGTTGCCACTCAATGGAAGAACTGCACATTTGATGGGAGCAATCTTAGAAGGAAGAGAAAAGAAAGTTCTCTGTTCGTCTCTTATTTTAAAGTTCTGTTCCAGGACGCAGTACATTATTCTTCCGATGCCGAACGATGGTTCAATCACGCTGGGGACTATTTCTTCCACGTGCATAACTTTACGTGTTTTCTTTACGCTGATGGAGGCAGGAGACAGTTTGAAGTCTCTGTTGTCGGCTGTGAGGGTGTATTCTCCTGTTGCATCTAACGCCGACTGCATTTCATTCAACTGCAGCTCTTCCATGGCGACAATTGCATCGTTTATCAACTTGGCGTCTTTCTTATACATTTTCCCAATAGCCGCTTTGTCGACAACAGCTTCAGTAACTTCTACTTCTTTAGGAGCGGGGAGTTTCTTTTCCGCAGCAAGTCTGACGCCGGTGGCTTTCGCGTGTTGTGTCAGGTCATAAGCAGATCTGTCGGCGCAGCCAACGCACTCAACCCATCCATAGCTCGATAAGCACTCGGCGTCCCAGCAGTCACAAGCATAATGAGCCATCTCATTCCCCATGTGTTGTCTGAACCGCAGCTTGTTGGGGCGGATCCCCACATCCAGCAAATACTGGTAGATCCTTGCCATGAAGTAGCCCAGCGTCTCATTGTTGACTATCTTCTTGCTAACGGCTTCCCCGATGGTCATCATCTGCGCAGACAAGCCCTGCTCTTGGTTGTGCGCCGGATACAGCATCATCTCCGTGCCGCTGACGCTCGCAAACTTGGGATGCTCTTTGGAGTCACAGAAGTGCTCGATCTCACACATGGTAAACTCTCTGACTCGCAATAAACCTGAACGAGGAGAGATCTCGTTGCGGAAAGAATTGCCAATCTGCGCCGCGGCAAACGGTAAACGACCCTGATTGAATTCTAATAAGCGTTTGAAGTTCACGAAGATTCCTTGGGCGGTTTCGGGACGAAGGAAACCTTTAATCAACCCGGTGGGTCCGATCTCAGTTGCAAACATGAGATTAAACTCGATGGGATCAGAGAGATCATTTCCGCTAATGGGGGATTTCATGTTGAACTTCCGCAAGATTTCCGTCATCTCGTCTTGCTTCATGCCGTCCAAGCGGACTATCAAATCCGCACACTCCGCTTTAAGCTCTGCCGTGGCATTCTTCTCCGACGCCAACTTCTCAAGATGCGCTTTAATCAAATGATCCAAGCGGAAGCACTCCCCAGTCTTCAGATCTTTCGTCATGAGATCGGCAAATCGTTCCACGTGTCCCGACGCCTTCAGCACGGGCTCCGGAGTGAGGATGCTGCAGTCCACCTCGAGCATCTGCTCCCTTAAGATGAAGAACTTCCTCCAGTACTGCAGCATGTTGGCCTTGAGAGCGCAGCCAATCGGACCAAAGTCAAACAGGCCAGCGATGCCTCCATAAATCGCAAACGACTGGTCATAAAAGAACCGTCTCTTCAGCAGATCTTCCATCTTGGCTCTGTCGAACGTGTCTTCGCTTGGAGCCAGGCTCAGTTCCTTGTCTTCCAGGATCTTCTTCCTGGCTTTGAGTTCAGCTACAGCTTTCTTCACGTCCAACTCCGGAGCTTGCGCCTCCTTGAGCTTCCTCACCAGGTCTCCCTGCTCCTTGACGTGCGCGCGCAGCGGAGCCAGCACTACTTCAGCAGCAGGATCCATCTTTAAAGTTGCCAATTGGACTTTGCGGTGTTTCTTATTGGAGCCCCAGCTGGATGAACTTCTGCACAGGTAATGAGTGACTGGGAGAGCTCTGTCTAGGCACAGAGCGGGGGAGAGACTAACAGCGAGCAGCCGCCACACCAACATAAAACAGTCGTGACTGGTGTTTGTTTAATATTTGCCACGAGGCCGCTGATGCAAGCGGAGGTAATTTCTGACAGATAATGTGAAAGTCGGTGATTTGACATCTGTAACTAACTTCACTGTATTTTCTTACCAGTAAGTTAAAATATTTTCCCTACTTTTTGGAAATGCTGAATATTTCAATCATTTTATACCTACCATTATTTGAAAATGAGGAAATATGTATTAAAATATTTTTATTCAAAATCAGTCATGTTTCAAATCATGAATAATAGATTGGTATTAGGCTGACTACTTCCTATTCCTTGACTTATAGGTTGGTATGAGGCTGACCACCCATACTGAAAAAAATGGTTCACTTTGCCAATGTCACCCCTGTGTCAGGGAAGGTTGGCAAAAGTTGTAGGGCTTCCGTATGTTTTTGTTTTGAGTTGCCTCAGGACTGAGCAACCATTCAAGCAACACCTCTGCGGCACCCTTCCAGGGTGACATACACCCCCAAGACTTTCAAGAATTGAGGAGCCTCCCGCACAGGATTCCTTTAAAAAAAAAAAAAGAAAACCAAATAGAATCCAAAGGGCGCAGCAACACCTTGTTGTGAAAATGAGCCACGAGGGGCTCTCCAGAGCATGACTGTAAAGCAGGGTGGCAGTCTGTTCCACTCCATCGGTCCCGCAAACCGAAAAGTGCAATCCCCAAAATTAGTGTGTATTTGACAGCGAGGCTGCATCAACCTGACAGCACCACTCCCCGCTGATCTAAGTGTCCGCCTCCACACACTTACCTCAACAGGGGAAAACATGTCTGCCAGATATGATGGAGCCGTACTGTTTAGAGCTTTAAATACCATCAAATACACACGGTAGACCACCCTCTCAGGAAAACGAAGCCAATGTGGTTCTTTCAACAGCGGAGTGATGTGAGAGAATTTGGACGTTCCGAAGATCAGTCTTGCGGCCGCATTCAGAACAGACTGAAATCTGTTCAGTTGCTCTGTAGAGAGACTCTGGAAGCTCTGGTTGGCCAAGCGGGATTAAAGCTTTGACCGAGTGCCTCAGCCAATGTAGCAGTGATGTCATACAAACTGTAAGTCGTAATATAAAATGAAAGACAGGAAGTAAAAATTGATATTGTATTGTATTTGTTTTCTATCTAAGTTGTTACAGTACGCATTGTGTCTACACTTTATATTATCATACTTCATGTCTAGTATTTACAAGTTTTTTATTTACAGCTCATAAAAAATTACACTAACTTTATACATTAAAACGTAATCTTAAATGACACATTATTTAAAATTGCTCTAAAATACTTCTTCAAAAAAAAAAAAAACAGACTGCTTGCTACAACACCAGTCTACTAAAGACTTTGAATTACTCTAAAAATTTGGTTGTAAAAATTTTCTTGTTTTTTTCGTCATGATTTTTCAATGGATTGAACAGATATTTTGCTTATTTATTTAGTGTGTCAGCAGGAGTTGCAGAGGTATGTCCATTTGAGATTCGGTTTTCACATGCAGCATGTGCAAGCACGAACTTGTACGTGTCTGCTTGCGAGAATACATATAATGTGAATCCCCAATGCCACATATCTTTGCAACTTAGATTAGATGCTATTCTTTGATGTAAAACACCTCAAGGGCCCTCCGTTAGGTTGTTTGTCACTAATCAGGATTCACCCGCACTATTTGCACTTGTCTTTTTGCTCAATAAAAATACCAACTATTGTTGATACTGAAGAATTGCTTTGCGGGATCTATCGCCGTGGTCTATCAGAGTTGGAGTTTCTAAACCTAAGTTGCAAAGATATATATCATTTGAGATTCATATTAAATGCATTCCCACAAGCAGACACGTATAAGTTGGCACTAACACATGTCGCATGTGAACCTACAATTTAAAAACCCAATCTCAAATGAACATAAGCCCTGCAACTCTTGCCAACCTTCCCTGAAACAGATCCCGGAAAGCAATCCTCCAGTACCAACCGCCGGCCGTGAAAGCCTAAAATTTCTATATAAATTATGATGAATATAAATACAGTTCACATTCACTTCAAATATCTTTATTTTAAAAATAACTATCTAGCTCAGAAGTTTTTCCCATAGGAATAAATATTGAAATAGGAATTTTGTTTAATTACTCGTATTAGTTATTTATGCCACTGCCAAGTAATGATAGTCTTTTTAACACGAGTGCTAGTTTGTGCCATGAGGCGCAGCCGAATGGCACAATAGAAAGCACGAGTGTTACAAAGACTAATTACGTGCAGTGGCATACAATACTTTTTCTACGACCATGAGAGAATTAACAAAATAGTGAATAATAGTCATTATAATGTACTCGTCCATTTGAAGTAATTAAAACCTTACCTTTGTCAAAACGTGTGATTTATCATTCCCTTCGATTATCTAATCTAACCTAAGTTGTAAAAATAAATTATATTAAGGTTTCATATTGAATTCATGCCCACAAGCCGACACATATGTATAAGGTCGCGCTTTTACATCCTGCATATAAGCTTAAACATTCAAACCCAAAACTCAAATAAACATATGCCCTGCAGTTGTATTGGCAGGTGAACCAAATTTGTACAGTATAGGTGATCAACCTCATACTCACCTATTAACCAAGTAACTTTTTGAGTTTGTTTATTTTTTGCGGTGAAATTTTTTGTATTGTTTTCCTTTCAAGCCTTTTATTTTCCATTGAATAAAGGAAAGCTTTATTTGGAGCAATCCGATAAATAAATTTGATAAATTTTAGCACTATTATAGTTATTTATGCCACTGCCAAGTAATGATAGTCTTTTTAACACGAGTGCTAGTTTGTGCCATGAGTAGGGATTGCAATTGCTGGATCCCTCATCCAGCAATCCAGCTGGATCCAGCGCATTTTTTGGCCTGCTGGATCCAGCACCAGATGCTGGATCCAGCGCTGCGGATCCGCAAGTATAAAACTTTCCAAATAATGTCGCAAAGTCTGGCTTGCCAGCATTGGCGCTTTGCTAGATGCTCTTACAGCTCGGCGGGAGTGATGTTGCCGCTCTATTATGATGACAAAGACATGGACACCAATGAAGGCTTAGTTGTAGTAATTAAACTAACACCAGCTGAACATGAAGTAATTCAGCGATACAGTGAACTTTTTAATAAAATGCGAAAAGTTGTAAAGACTTTTAAATGATCACCTACCAAAGATGAGATGTTTTTGCAAAAATATATAAAGGAAGCAAAGGGCAAAGAATTGAGTTTGATTCTTGACTGCTGCGCTAGGTGGAACAGTTTGCCCAGCATGCTGGAACGTTTCTACTGAAAGTTGAAAAGTTTGCATCGATAAAGCCTTCATAGACACTGGCTCAGAAACTAAATTCTCAGCGGACGAGTGGTCACTAATCAGTGAGTTGATCGCCAGGACGCCAGTTTTCAACCGGTTAAACTGACCGTTGAAGTTCTCTCCAGAAGAGAGCCGAATTTGATAACTGCTGACACAACCCTAAAATTTGTCTTAGACAAACTAAAAAGCCAGGACATAATCTTGAGTGCAGATCTTTCTGAGGCACTCCACAACAGAATCGAAGAACGGCATCTTACCGATGTCACAGGCATGCAGATTTATCTACAGAACCCTAAGAAGTATGACGAAGAAATTTACCATTACCAAAAAAATATGCAATGCGTCAGGAGATGAAAATATGCTGAATCGTGTAAACGCATATTTAGTGGAACCATCAACAGTGCAAGAGCAAGAAGATATAATGGAAGTAGAAAACTATGGACAGGATAAACCGGACCTACTGAATTTGAATTGAAACAAGAACTGGAGATTAAGCTAAAATGTGAGAAAGAAAACTTCATGAAACCGAAAGAAACGAGAACTCAGATGGATTATAAGATATTAAAAAAGGAAATAACTGTTTATGAAAGTGAGGGAGTAAGAGGTGAAAACCGAATTTAATTTACGATTATCAACGTTAGAATATTACGATTATCAGAAACTAACCAACAAGTGTAAAGGCAGAAAGGGCCTTCTCTGCAGCCAGATATATATGCAGTTCATTAAGAAGCCGGTTGGGAGACAACACCATTAATACCATATTTTTCTTGAGATCATACTAGGTACCAGAAAAAAAAATTGTCTTAATAAAAAGTCAAGAAAATACTTATTTTTGTTATAACTTTTACTCTGTGTGTCTACTCTAAAAGTAAGAGTTTATGTTATAATTTTGATTATTGGGATTTGTTATTTTGTTAAAATGTTTTATTAACACGTTTCCTAAGTATTCAAAAAAACAGTTTCATTTCTTCGAAAATCAATAAATTGCTGGATCCGCGCTGGATCCAGCTGGAATAGTGTTGGTCCAGCAAAAATCCAGCTGGATTGAAAATGCTGCTGGATTGCAATCCCTAGCCATGAGGCGCAGCCGAATGGCACAATAGAAAGCACGAGTGTTACAAAGACTAATTACGTGCAGTGGCATACAATACTTTTTCTACGACCATGAGAGAATTAACAAAATAGTGAATAATAGTCATTATAATGTACTCGTCCATTTGAAGTAATTAAAACCTTACCTTTGTCAAAACGTGTGATTTATCATTCCCTTCGATTATCTAATCTAACCTAAGTTGTAAAAATAAATTATATTTAGGTTTTATATTGAATTCATGCCCACAAGCCGACACATATGTATAAGGTCGCGCTTTTACATCCTGCATATAAGCTTAAACATTCAAACCCAAAACTCAAATAAACATATGCCCTGCAGTTGTATTGGCAGGTGAACCAAATTTGTACAGCATAGGTGATCAACCTCATACTCACCTATTAACCAAGTAACTTTTTGAGTTTGTTTATTTTTTGCGGTGAAATTTTTTGTATTGTTTTCCTTTCAAGCCTTTTATTTTCCATTGAAAAAAGGAAAGCTTTATTTGGAGCAATCCGATAAATAAATTCGATAAATTTTAGCACTATTAACAATTTTTATTTGACTCTACACATAAAATATACTTATTTATTTTCATCTGAACAGGGCTGAAAGTCTCATCACCACGGTAATTCCTACCTACCGAATATCACTAATATTGTATGAAGCCTAATCAGCTGATCGCTTGCGGCCATCTTGGATTGACAGGTCTTCATACCCCCATACAAGGTTGACATTTGAAATTAAAAAATGGTTCCGATTCTGACAATGCGCATGCGCACATGTTCATTTTAACACGGTTACCGGTTGCATAATGTAACATTATGCAACGGGTGTAGAAATGTATGGCATTGTGATTGCGTTAGCCGTTTTGTAATTAGTAAATTACCAAATGGGAGTAGAAAAACAATTTTTATTTGACTCTACACATAAAATATACTTATTTATTTTCATCTGAACAGGGCTGAAAGTCTCATCACCACGGTAATTCCTACCTACCGAATATCACTAATATTGTATGAAGCCTAATCAGCTGATCGCTTGCGGCCATCTTGGATTGACAGGTCTTCATACCCCCATACAAGGTTGACATTTGAAATTAAAAAATGGTTCCAATTCTGACAATGCGCATGCGCACATGTTCATTTTAACACGGTTACCGGTTGCATAATGTAACATTATGCAACGGGTGTAGAAATGTATGGCATTGTGATTGCGTTAGCCGTTTTGTAATTAGTAAATTACCAAATGGGAGTACAAAAAATAGTTTATAGCATTTTTGAAACTTCGGACTTGTGATTAAAAGGTAGTGGGTTCGACTAATGGCGGAGCACACAAAAATATGCTATTCGCTACGTTGAAAACTAATCTGCCTTTAACCAAAGACCAGTGTCAACATGATGCATCCGGCTTTACAGAAACTGGGTCTTGCTTGAGTGTTGGCGCTTTTTATAGCCGAGCTCAGAGGGTTCTTGAGGTGTGATTCACACAAAATTAATCATTCTATAATCAGTAATCAAAGTTGCAAAGATATATTGCATGCCCACAAGTAGGCACAACTAAGTTCGCGCTTACACATGCTGCATGTGTACATACAGAATAAATCAAACCTCACATGGATATATTTTGCAACTCCTGCCACCTTTTTTTGAAACCGGTGAAAGTAAACCCGGCAAAGGTGAACCCGGCAACCGGTAAACCCAGTAAACCAGTAAACCCGGCAACCGGTGAAAGTAAAACCGGCAAAAGTAAACCAAGTTTTTACAGCATGGGGAGTCAGCCTCATGCCAAACTATTAGTCAAGGTCTAATAAGTCTTATATTATTAATATTATGTTAAGAACCACAAACTCTAAAAAACACAAACCTTCTATTCAACTATTGTTATTCTTGGACCAGTCTGTAGTCCAGTGGCTACACTTCGGACTCGTAAATGGAAGGTTGTGGATTCGAATCCCGGCGGAGCACAAAAAATCTACCATTTATATTTCCAAATGTGCTCTTCGCTGGGTTGAAAAAATTCATAAACCTTTACCAAAGACCGGTCACTGAAAGGTCCATTCAACCTCACAACAACTGGGTCTTGCTTGAGAATTGGCGCTTTCTACAGCGACGACCAAGCTCGCAGAGGGCTCTTGAGGTATAATCTAAGTTGCAAGGATATATTCATTTAAAGCTCTCAGATGTATGCCCACAAACCAACACATGTAGTTCGCGCATACAAATGCTGATTGTGTACTTACAAATAAAATCCAAACCTCAAATGAACATAAGCCCCACAACTTTTGCCGACCTTCACTGATACACACAAAAACAGCGCTCACCAAATAAATCATCCTAATATTATTATTGTTGTTGCAACAAGCAGCCCCAATTGATTGATAAATATTGCTCATTCAAAGCATTCTTCTATAAAATACATTTTAAAAATGGCATCTAGTAAAAGATTAGGTGTCGATACAAATCTCACTTTTTAGGAAGTGTTCACAATAAATACTCTATCTGGTCTCTATCACTTTTATAGTACTCTTCAGTCACTGGGAGGGTAGACACACACTCAAAGTGGTGGTTTCCCTGCTCCCGAGGGGGCAGGTTCCCATATCTTGTGAAGGCTGAGTTGTACCTTGGTGGTACTACGATTTCGGGTTTGAAATAAACACTGCAATGGAAAATATTTTTTTCAAGTTACAATGGTGTCCTTTCATAGAGTGTCTATAAACTGAGCTGCAAAGATGTTGGCATTTAAGGCTCATATTAAATGTATGCCCACAGGCAGGCACATGTAGATTAGCACCTACACATTCTGCATGTGTGCATACAAATAAAGATAACCTCACATGAACATAAACCTAGCAACTCCTGCCGCCTTTCCATGAAACCGGGGTGGCATTGGCAGAAGTGAATCAATTTTTATAGCACGGCGGGTCAGCCTGTCCTATGTTTTATTGAGCACATTTTATTTACACAATGCCCTGTGGATCGCAAAGCCAATATAACAGTGGTGTTATGCGCGAGTATTTTGATTCCTTATGTATAGGAGTCAAATACCTTTGATATAGGTGTACTTTTTTACTGTCAACTTAACAACAGACCGGTCCACAGCTCAGTTGGTAGAAAACAAGCGTTCACAGCCAGAGCGCTAGGGTTTGATTCCCATAAAGGTTGTAGGGAATGCTTTCCCATATTGGTGTTTGTTTCCAACCCAAAATAAAAACTCAGCCTTCGCAAACACGAATTGAGAACTAGCCTCATCAGGCAGGGGCGTGCATCCCATACAGGCGTATGCGCCTAATAATTAGGCAATATATGGTAAAAAACCATTTAAGTTTGATATTCAGATTTAAAATTCAAAAAAATTAAGTTTGATCGGAGCCATCGTTGGCACTCCATTCAATTTCAAAGGAATGGTAGATAATATTTATTCTGAAATGTATTTGCCCATACCCTATGCTAGCGCCTGCCATCTGTACCCTTACTCCGAGTTGCAAAACTTGAGTAAATTAAAGTTTACGGAAAGTATTTTTATTAAAGTACTTTTCCACAAAATCTACCGCTTTTGTTTCTTACACTTTATGGTCTTAGCAAAAGAGTAACAGTGATGAAGAAAATCAAATTCAAACAAACAAAACCGCAGATTTTGGGTAAAAAATCACTCTTTATTACTTACTGTAAACTTTACTTTCTTCAAGTTTTGCAACTCGTACTCAGGGTACAGGAGCTGGGGAAAACCCCCACTTGAAATGAAGTGATTGGCGTAAGGCCGGACCTCTTCCCTATAAAAATAAATAGTTTCCACGTGCCACATGCGATCCCTTCGAGGGCCATGCGGGGAGGAGCTGATGGAACATGTTTAACAGCTTGTTTGCGTGGCTGGTGATGAGGGGACAGAAGATGTGTCAGATGTTTCAGTCGGCATTGTCCCAGCGCTCAACTGCTCCTCACATGCCCTGGTGCTCGTCTGCTGAAGCTTCCTGCTGCTGCCTGGACTGGATGGGAGTCGTCTGACCTGGAAGCAGAACAAACCGTCATATCATTCTTATATTTATAACGGCTTTATACTATACTTTTTTGTTGTATTTTCAAGCTTAGAATACCTGACGATGACTTGAGAACCTAAAACATTTGTAATCTTTGTTTGTTTCTCCAAGATGCAAGTTGCAAGTCCACAAAGAGCACATATGATAGACAACAACACCCCTATAAAATTGTCTAATGTTGACATTTTGCCTTCTTCTTGTATCAAACTCCTAGGAGTTCACCTAGACAGTTGTCTGACTATGAAAACTCAAATAAATAAGACGGTCAGTTTGAGTTTCTACGGACTACGTCAGATCAAGCTTGTCAAGAACCGTCTACATATGGAAGCAAGTAAAGCCTTAGTAAATGCATATGTGATGTCAACGATAGACTACTGCAATAGCTTATATGCAGGCCAACCAAAATATCAATTGAATAGGCTCCAATTGGTCGTCAATGCATGCGCTAGCATGATTGCTGGTCAGTCAAAATTACTCAAATTACTCCTCTTCTCCAGAAGCTTTCCTGGCTCCGCATCCCGGAGTGCGTCAAGTTTAAAGTGTGCACAATGGTCCACAAAGCTTTATTTGGAAAAACACAAAAATATCTTACTGATTTAATCAAACCAGCCACCCTCGGCAAAAAAAGCCTAACACTACGCTCGGCTGAAACCGGAGTCAATCAAAGATTGAAGAACCGATAAAAAGAGTTAGCACCATGTTTGGAGAGTGCGCATTTGCAGTTGCTGGTCCTCTGGCCTGAAACCACCTGCCACATCATGTGAGAGAGCTAGAGGACCATAGATTCCAGAATGCACTGAAGACAAGCAAATTTCTGGCATCATTCGCACAAGCGCCCTTGGAGTGACTACATTACGAATCGACGCTATAAAGAAATCATCAACTCATCATCATCATCTGCAGGGGAGAGGAGGAGAGGAAGATTTGAGGGAGAATAGAGCAAGTGGACTAAATAAGAGATGCAGCAATGTTGTAGTTACCATATTTGTCGTGGATGCTGCGATGCCTCTTGAGCGCAAACCTGTCAGCGAAGGCCGCGGTGCAGATGTCGCACTTGAAGGGCTTCTCCCCGGAGTGCACCTTGGCGTGGTTCTTCAGATGCGCCGCCTGGCTGAAGGCCGAGCCACATATGTCGCATCTGCAACACAACACACACATGCAACATGAGACATTCATACTGTTAGGCTTTCATGGCTTCAGATGTTTAGGACCTGTTGCACCAAACTCAAATCAGACAAAAATCAAAATGAAGTGTGATTTCTCGCATCAAATAAAAAATTTGGTTGCATGTACGTAAAATCAGCTGATGTACATCATTTTTCCTGTTCAAATTCCATCATTTTATTACCCACTTCCGAGAAATATTTAACCGAGGTCCTTACCAGAATTCAGCAATCAAATTTGAGGTGTCAATCAAATATTGATTGGAGGTTGGTGCCTCAGGCCCTTAATATTGCTCTTCCTGATCTTGATTATCTAATCTAATCTAAGTGGCAAAGTTATGTAACATTGGGGATTCACATTATATGCATTTTAACAAGCAGACACGTATAAGTTCGCGCTTAAACATGCCGCATGTAGATTTACAATATAAAAACCCAAATGCCAAATGAACATACACCTGCAACTCTTGCCGACCTTCCCTGAAACAGGGGTGACATTGGCAAAGTGAACCATTTTCTACAACATGGGTGGTCAGCCACATACCAAGCTATAAGTCAAGAAACATACACAACAAATAATATTTTTTAAATGAACAAATGATAATATGTATAAACATCAAAACAAATACAGAATACAAAATTATAATTTGAAAAACCCTAGTCCTAGCCGCCAACATTACAGATCAGCCAATTCTTTCTGTCCTTAAATATTTCATCCAGAGTCATTACCTTCTTTATACATTTTATTTTTATTTTTTAAGAAATCCTGTGCGGGAGACTCCCTAGATTCTAAAGACTCTAGGGGTCTATGACACTTGTTGTAGTGCCGCAGAGGTTTACGAGCTTGGTCGTCGCTACAAAGCGCCAATACTCAAGCAAGACCCAGTTGCTGTAAGGCTGGATGGACTTTTGGTGACCGGTCATTGGTAAAGGTTTATGAATTTTTCAACCCAGCGAAGAGCACATTCGAAATATAAATGGAATATTTTTGTGCTCCGCCGGGATCCGAATCCACAACCTTCCATTTTGATACATGTAGATATATAAAAAGTATAAAATGTGGATTTATGGAGTGCATCATCTGCATACTGTACCCTTAGTACGAGTTGCAAAACTTGAGAAAAGTAAAGTTTACGGAAAATATTAAAGCGTGATTTCTCCCAAAATCTGCCGTTTTTGTTTCTTTCACTTTGTGATCTTAGCAAAAGAGTTACAGTGATGAAGAAAATCAAGTTCAAACAAACAAAAATGGCATATTTTGGGGGAAATAACTGTTTAATAATTGACGTAAACTTTACATTACTCAAGTTTTGCAACTCGTACTAAGGGTACTATCACACTCCTATCACATTACTTGGCTATCAACCAACCAAGCAGAAAACTTAAGATCCACATCATGTTATAATAACTCTGTCGAGGCGAAGTGGCGTGTGTCCTAGAAACACGTCTCAACATCGTTTGCACAAAGATTCTTTCACTTTCGGGGTCCATTTTTATACAACAGGATTGATAGTAAGGTGGATGTATACTCTTTGACAAAGTTGGAATGCAAAAGGAAGGTGGCATCCTGGTTACAAGACCTTGATTATGCCGCTACAGAATCCCTCTTGGAGGTTACTGTTACTGTATCCTGCCGCCGTTCCACTAGGGGTGGCCGGTACCTCCGCAGATGCGCCTCCACTTTTTTCTGTCCTTACAAACCACTTTCATTTCCTCAATATTCATCACCTTTTTCATCCATACTCTTCTCTTATTTTCACTCTGCAGGTTCCATTCTTTCGCAATCTCACCTATTTGGTCTAACCATTCTTTCCTCGGCGAGGTTGTGGGTTGAAAATGAGTGCACACACTCACACACACACACACAAATACACACATACACTCACACGCACACAGAGTGACTGGAGACCTATAAGAACAGGCAAGACCTAGTTTAGGCTCCAGCCCTCCAAAATAAAGTTTGTTCAATATATAGTTGAAAATGTATTTCTCTTATTACAAAATTGTATTGTATTTATCTATAGAAATAAAAATTATTATTATTATATATATTATAACTGTCACTCACTTGTAGGGCTTCTCCCCCGTGTGGATCCGCCTGTGGTTCCACAGCGTCGCGTGTCGGGCAAATCCTTTATCACACACCTGCAACACAACCATTGATAACTTTAACGAAAATAGACAATATACATCTGTTTCAACCTACTTACGAAAATGGTCATTAGTAAGAAAGAGAACAAAGAACTTCACAGTTGAATTTCCATGAGTACAAAAAAATCTCAGGCGAATGTAAAAATGTTTCAAGAAAGGTGGCAGCATTGCCGCGTGCGTACTATGCCCGGAGCAGTCCGAACATAGACGCACGCGGTATATATCTTGTGATTGATAAAATTGGTGAATTTTTAAGTAAAAGGCATTATTTTGTGACATTATGGCATGTGTTGTAATTGGGTATCAATACAGAGAACGCAAGAAAACATAAATTGACACATAAAAACATAGTTCTATTTTCACTTAAAAAGTGAAAATAAAACTATGTTTTAAAAAAAGTTTTTTGAATTATATTTAAAATAAATTTTCACTCTGTGAATGCACTAATGCTAGAAAATTTACATAAAAACATGTTTTGTATGACTACACAACTGCAACGTTTGTCAGGACTGAGACAAAAGTGGTAGATAGTGTTGTATAGTTTACCTCGCAGACGTAGGGCTTCTCCCCGCTGTGGGTCCTCTCATGGTTCTTGAGGTGCGGGGACTGGGAGAACTGCATGCCGCACACGTTACATCTGGAACAAGCCAACACAACTTTATATAGTTAGATAATTTATCTCTTTTGGGCGCCATTTAATGTCTCCAGCCACCCCACCGGAGTCCATCCTTCACTTGCTTCTTGGAAAACATATAATTCTTTGACTTCTTCTTGAAGTGTTCTTCACCGGTCTTCGTCCTCAGCTTCAAAAAAAGCTGGTTCCAGCACAACGATCATGCTGAGCCAAACGCCGCATCCCAAAACCCATTTTACCAAGTTCTTCTCCCCGGAGTGCAGCTTGTTGTAAGATCATAATGTATCCTGCAGCTGAGATAGCAGAGGGGACGGTGACTTGCCTGTAGGGCTTCTCCCCCGTGTGTATCCTGGAGTGGTTCTTGAGGTACACGGCCTTGGCGAAGGCCAGCCCGCAGATGGGGCACTTGAAGTTCTTCTCCCCGGAGTGCAGCTTCTTGTGGGACCACAGCGAGGAGTAGCGCGAGAAGGAGCCCCCGCAGATGTTGCAGTGGAAGGGCTTCTCCGCGCTGGGGGCACACCAACACACAACAATTAGGATACATACACACATCAGATAAGTTCAAGATGATCTATAATATAAGCTGCAAAGATATGTTACGGTTTAAGGCTCATATTGAATGCATGCAAAAGGCACATGAAAGGGGGCCGGCCTTACGCCAACTACTTCGGTTCAAATGGGGATTTCCCAGCTCCCTAGAGGGCTGGTACTCATTTCTTGTGAAAGCTGAGTAAATCTTGCTAGTATTTAATTTGGAGTTTGAAAGAAACACCGGAACAGGAAATCATTGCTGACGGAATTGCAGGATTTGGAGTAGAGTAGGGTGGAGCTAGTTACTTGGCCGTGTGCATCTTGTTCTTGTTGCCCCCGATGAAGATGATGCCGGAGCCGTTGCACTTGTGGCACTTGGTGACGGAGGCCAGGTTCCTCTTCTTCACAGGATGGTGGCCGGGCACTGCACCGACAACAACACAACAACAATATTAGCAACCCATATACATCACTAATGATGGAGGCCAAAGACCCTTTGTATTGTACACAAAGCATTTCTTTTTGTGTGTGAGTGTTGTTTCCTTAACGGGGGCGTGAGCGTTTCGGAGAAAACGGCACATGTTTGGGATGTACTTTAGCATACAAACGATGGAATAGAAAAAAAATAAAAAATCAGATTATTTAGAAAAAGTCTTCATTTACTCTTGTTGAATGCTAAAACTGTAAAAATAAATACTTCACAATACAAAAAAAGAATCCCAAGATTATCATTTCCTCAAAATTGCTTGAAAAAGGGTGTTATTGTGGACGTTTTTTTTGGTATCCACGCTAAACAAAATAAATTTAAAAAAATCTGGCCTGTAGTTTAACTTGTTATCTCAATTTAAGGAGTCTTAAATTTTGTTATTTTTAGCCGGAAGAATGTAAAAAATATATATTTCAAATTTAAATACTTTTTCCCATACAAATTGAAGCAAATCCCGCCGCTAGGGGATTAAATCTGTCAGTCGTGAGCTGTTATCCGAGCGGAACGCACGTCAAATTTGCGGACACTATAGAATACGTCAAAAAAGTGGAAAATTTTGAGTTTTCTGATATAAAAATATAAAAGGTGCTAATATCTTTGAAATAAATCGTGAGTAAAACCTTAATTCTTCATTTTTACTATTATTTTGGATAGTTTTTTGATTTTAAAAGAATTTTGTGGTGCTGCCAGGGCTGCATGAAATGTTGGTAAAATATTCGTACATAAGACGTATTTGTAAACAATACGGTTTTGTTGACTTGCTTCTGTACTGTACTGTACTGTCACCTGCCGCCGTTCCACTAGGGGTGGCCGGTACCTCCGCAGATGCGCCTCCACTTTTTTCTGTCCTTACAAACCACTTTCATTTCCTCAATATTCATCACCTTTTTCATACATACTGTAGCTGTAACTGTAACTCTGTCGCCATTCCGCTAGGGATGGCCAGAGCCCCTGCAGAGTTGCCTCCATTTTTTCCTATCCTGAATACTCTTGATGAATACTCTTCTCTTATTCTCACTCTGACATTATGTTGCAGATTTTTTCTCAGTGTCGGCCCAATGAGACTGAAGACCTTAAAGGCAGGATGCCTGCTTGCATCATGGAGGTGGGTGGGTGGATGAAGCAAAACGGCCTTTTCCTCAATGCCAGCAAGACCGAACTTATATGGTCGGTCACATCCAGGCGCGATCACCTCCTGGATAATGGGGTACCTCTCTCCATTAGGGGAAGTTTGATCCAGCCTTCAGTTCTTCTAGAGTGAGGGTTTCGGAATCTGTTGGCATTTTTAAGGGAGCACTGAAACGACACCTTTATAAAATATCTCATTCATGTTTAGGAGGGCCCTTGAGGTGTGACACACACAAAAACGGCGCTCTTTGGTCATGTAAAAAAATTAAATAAATAAATTATCCTCATATATATGTATATATATATATATATATATAAATATATCAGTCATCATGATTCTCAATGAGATGTAACCTAGGCAACTTAAAAGTTATAGATGCTTTTTGTTATGTTTAAGTACTTTTTTCATGTTTTCCAGCAGAAGGTATTTTATTTATTTATTTTTTGTGTTTGATTTGTTTTCAGCGATATGCAATTTTATTTAAAAAAAAACATAAATTGAGATTTCGTGTTATTCTTGCATCCCTGCGTTATCAGTTTTTTGCCATAGATGTAAGAGAAATAAGTATTATTCTATAGTAAATCTAAAGTTTGAGTCTCAATGATATATTTACATTTAAGTTTCACAAGTTCATGCCCACAAGCAGACATGTATAAGTTCGCGCTTACAAATGCTGCATCTGCACTTAAAAATTCAAATCCAAGCCTCAAATGAACAGAAATCCTGCAACTTTTGCCGACCTTCCCTAAAACAGGGCTGACATTGGCAATATGAACCATTTTTTATAGTGTGGGTGGTGAGTTTCATACCAACCTATAAACCAAAGAATACAAAAAACCAGTAGCATTTACGTATATAAAAAAAACAAAACCTAAAAAAGTAAATCCGTACAAAAAACAAATATATCGTAATTAGTATTGTTCCTTGACTTAAAGATTGGTATGAGGATGACCACCTATACTGTAAAAATGGTTCACATTGCCAATGTCACCCCTGTGTCAGGGAAGGTCGGCAAAAGTTGTAGGGTTTATGTTCATTTGAGGCTTGAATTTTATTTTAAGCACGCATTCAGTATTTGTTTACTACACGAATTTGTGGGCATGCATTTTATATGAGCTTTAAATGTTAATATTTCCTTGCAACTTACATCATAGAGTTTAGATTTATAGATTGTAATTAAGAGCCCATTACGGGTTTCCACAGACATAACACAGTTGGGAATCAGTATCAAAATCAGTGACCCTAGAATAAAACATTGCATAAATTCTCCCCGACTGCACAAATCGAAAAATGTATGGAAAATACAACACCACCCTTTGTGAGTGATACAGTTACCATTTTTGTCTATTTACAAGATCGCGGGGAATTCATGCAATACTTTTTCCTCAGTGTCTCAAAACAAAACGCAACGCAACAGCACTACGCAGCTAACGGCCCTGCAACCGGACAAGGACCACCTCTGCGACACTATAACAAGTGTCATAGACCCTTAGTCTTTTGGATCTAGGGAGTCTCCCGCACAGGTTTTCTTAAAAAAAAAAAATCCGAGTACAGAATATAAATAACAAACAATTATGGTATCACTAATACATAACATACCTATACTTAAACAAAAGGAAGGTACCTATACAACTTAAAATAGAAGAAGAGAAACAACTTTCAATTGTTAGAAGAAAGATATTCAAATTTCTTTGTAAGTTACCAGCACATATGCATTTATTCTGAAATCCCCAAACATAATTATACAAACGCAACGTAAAGCAAGTTCTTGAAAGATACATATGAGATATTCAAAAGAAAAAATGTACTAAATCCTTTTTTCAGTTTCAACCTCGATTAATTTTTATTAAAATGCCCATGTTGGCAACACATATTAGCGTGATTCGAATGATAAACGGCAGCGCTGCGCCTGAGCAGTTTGTGGCAGTCTGGCTTACGTACCTACCTGGCTAAATACCTACTCAGCGAGACTCGCGGACGCGTGGGCGGCCCTTAAGAGGGTGCTAGGAAATTTCTCGAAAACACAGTTTTTGACGTGGTTTTTTTTCAATAAATATGGACAAATATAAAATTTTGATAACTTTAAGTGTTAGTTAAACATTTCATTTGCAATATGCATCAAATAATATATGTCTCTAAACGCTTTTATTACTTGAAAAAATAAAACTTACCAACACCTTCTTGCGGTAAGTGGAAAACATACAATTTTTGAACCAGTTTTTCTGTAAATTGGTGGTATTTTGAAATCTAAAAAAAAATTACAAATATACTTTATATCCTGTTTTAGTTCGTGGTGTGATTTAAAATGTGATTCAGATTAAGAAAACTGGAATAAAACAAAAAATCTAGAAGCAAAAACTTTAAAAAAAGTGTGTATTGTATCTCCAAATAAAATCTCAAAAAATCGTTTTTTGTGACCAATAATTTTCAAATATTAAAAAATAGAATCTTAAGTTTACTTGTAATTTTTTTCAAATTTTATTTTTCATAAGATCTATTTATTTTATAATTTTACAAATGGCTTTATATTTCATGTTTTTCCTATTATCTTCCATTCGCTCTCAGGAGCTCGCCGAAAGCGGACCTATACCGCGCTGGCTTTTAGCTACAAAAAACACTCTCTACTACTTTGAATTACGTCAGCAAGTGATACGCAACATTTTCGCAGTGAATATTTTCCATGTTACGTTTTAAATAAATATTATTTTTTGCAATCAACAATTTGTTAATAAGACATTCCTTGACTTATAGGTTGGTATAAAGCTGACCACCCATACTGTACAAAGATGGTTCACTTTGCTAATGTCACCCCTGTTTCTGGGAAGGTCGGCAAAAGTTGCAGGGCTTATGTTCAACTTCTATGTGTGTGCTTGTGGGAATGCATTTAATATGAATCTGAAATGATACATATCTTTGCAACTTTAATTTAGATTAAGACTTTGATACTTAACTTAGAAATTTACTATTACTATTTTAGAAATAATCGGTCGACATTCTACTTCCTACGGATTTTACGCTAAAAAATAATTTTAGTCATCAAGAAAGCGAAATTGCGAGAAAGGAAACGCAATTTTACAGTATGTGAAAACTAAATATTTACTAAGAAATTCTGCGTGTATGCACTATATTGACCACTTTTTTCATAAAATTCCTTGGAACCTTCACATATCCATAACATCTGTAGTTACGCTTACGAGAAACTAAAAACTTGTTTTTTTTTTATTTACATGTTTTTCAAAATTCTAATGAATTAATATACTGGAAATACACAAACCATTACAAAGACCCGTCACCAAAGTTCATCCAGCTCTACAGCAACTTGGTCTTGATTGAGAATCGACGCTTTCTTTAGCGACGACCAAGCTCGCTGAGGGCTCTTGAGGTGTAATTTACACAAAACAGCGCTCGCAAAATAAATCATCCTGATATTATTATTACTAAAAATATAAATTTTGAAACTATTATTTCTTTGATAAAATAAAACTAAGGAATCTAATCTAATCTAATCTAAGTTGCAAAGATATGTTACATTGGAGATTCACATTACATGCATTCTCACAACCAGACACGTACAAGTTCGCGCTTGCACATGCCTCATGTGAACCTACAACATAAAAACCAAATCTCAAATGGACATACACCCTGCAACTCTTGCCGTCCTTCCCTGAGACAGGGGTGACATTGGCAAAGTGAACCATTTTTACAGCATGGGTGGTCAGCCGCATACCAACCTATAAGTCAAGGAACAGGAAGTTAATAAATTTTTCATCTTTTATTCACATCTCAGTCTACCCATACAATCAAATACATTTTTAGTACCGCTCTTTCCTCTTTTGAAATATGAAATATTTGTGATGTAATTTATACAACGATTCAAAAGGTTGAGCCTATCTGCATTGCATTAAAAATGGCGTAGAAAAAATGTGGGACATACCTACCCATGAGTTATTACATAGAGGAGCGGAAACTTACTTGCTGATGGGATACATCTTCGCTCCCCCAGTTCTTGTTTGCCCTATACACCAATTCTGTCAAATATGACTTTTTAATCTCTTAAGAATCAAATTCTACACAATCTGAGCTAAGAAAAAACGTAAAATTCGATAATGTGAGAGTTGTTTGAAAATTTTTGAAATCAATTTCCTGTTTTCAAGACACATTGGTCCAGTACACATGCAAACATTGCTCATGTAAAATTAGCTTAATGGTCTATACGGCAAACAAGAACTAAAGCATCGACATGCTACCACTTGCGTTTCTCTCCTGTCACACGTTGCAGTGGTTTTAATGAAATGAGTGATAAAGTTTTTTGGCACGAATTTTGGCGATCACAATATTTATAACGTGTGTTATCTGTCAACTCTAGCTATTTCCGGTCTAGTCGCAGCCGTTATTTGAAATGGTACCAACATTCAAGATTTTTTTTTTCGTTCTGCCGAGTTTTTTGTACACATGGAAATGCAACTGTGAAGTTCTTTGTTATTTTTATTACTAATGACCATTTTCGTAAGTAAGTTGAGACATATATATATATGATTTTTTTGGTTAAAATAATTTCTAGTCCACAGATATTATAAGTTAATATACGTACCTTGGAATTTACTACAAACGAACGCGAGAACAGAGCGTGGAGCGCGCCACGGTGCCAGATATACTAACTAAACGAACACGAATTTTGAAATCAAAAATTTCTGAGAGCGCTCTTAACAAATTGTGTAATTTGTCTTTTTCGAGTCTGTTTCAAGGTCAACTTAAATATTTTTCAGGGTTTGGTGGTTTACACAGTGAAAGTCCATTGTATAATTAATTAAATAAATACACTGTTTTAATTCACTTATTATTTTATTTTAATATGTCAAACGCTTTTGCCTATAAAGGCGAAAACGTTTGACATATTAAAATAAAATAATAAGTGAATTAAAACAGTGTATTTATTTAATTAATTAAATAATTAATTAATTAATAATTAATCAACTTAAATATTTTATTTCAAATATTTACAAATGAAAATAAATGCTTTGAATTTATTGGTGGATGTTTCCGATCTCAAACTTCACATTGCCATATGTTGAGTTGTGACTTACATATTTTCTGTCCTATGGGGATGACGTTCTGTGTACCCAGCGCATCAGTGGGCTGTGTTTCCTGCTGCGTGTGGGGAGTGGGCGGCAGCTCTCCCATCTCAAACTTCACATTGCCATCGGGCGCCACAAAGATCTGCGTCGCTTGACTCACTGGAAAATTTAACATGTCAATCATACAAATTTAAAATAAATAGAATGAATGTTGACACGGAAAATAATTTGTATACTTGGGAAGTAATTTTGAAAAAGATGGAAGAATGGCTGTTGAATTTGAAAAGGCCAGGAGTGTACTGGTACAAGAACCAGAATGCTGAAGTGATGTTTTCCGGGATCTGTTGCCGTAGTCAATGGGAGCTAGAGCTTCCGGACGTTTCGCCCATGTCTACGATGGGCTTCTTCAGGAAAACATCCCCCGGAAAATATCACTCCAGCATTATCAGCCAGCCGTGTAATCCTAAAACTCTTATTCAAGAACCAGAATCTTACAAAAAATGTTTGATTGGCGGTGCACTGTGGCATACTAGTGTATGTCTACGATGTATGGAAGCGAAGCCTGGATGTTGAATGAAAGTGAAAGTAGTTAAGTACATACAGTAGAAATTGACTTTCTAAGAAGTACAATTGGGAAAAAATGGAGTGATAATATGGATGATATTTGTATGAAGACCTGTCAATCCCAGATGGCCGCAAGTGAACATCTGATTAGTCTTCATTACCGATATTCGGTAGGTGAGAATTACTGTGGTGATGAGACTTTGAGCCCAGTAGAGAAAACGTTGGTTGCCTGGCATATGGGAAGGAGTGACTCACGTCTCTGCTGGTGGTTGATGTTGTCCTGGTTGATGCACTGCTCGCAGCGTATGAGCTTGGGCCCCTTGCGCTTGGGGTTCAGCGCTATGGGGCCCCCACACGTGATGCACTTCTGCGTCTTGTCTATCAGCACGGCCTTGGATGACACTGCAAGTTACAATACATACAATTATACACAAAGCACCGAGAAGACTTGCACCTGAAGAATTCATCTATAGATTTTGAAAACTGCAAAAACTTAAAGTTAGGGCCGGTCTTATAAACGAGAGACCAAATATCCGTAAGTATCTCGGCAAGTTACTAACGGATGGACGTTTACCGACTGATCTTACCGATGGTCGTCCTATAAAGCTTTTTTAACCATCCATTAGTTCTCAATAATGCACTCGTATTTTCAATGATTTTTTACGTGCATTCATGAACATACGTCATCCGTTTGCTGTCAAAGACGAAACATAACCTAAAGTTGCTTTTGACAAATACGAAAACGACTATGACAGCGCAATATTAATGAATTATCTATCACTTTTGGAAGAAATTATCTTCAACAGGATAGAGCGTAGTAGTCCAATGACACGCAAAACTCACCGCAAAGAAACAATGCTTTGACAGCTGACCTAACCTCAAACCTTAACTAACCGGCCGGTATCTGCCATTAATCGATGGGTCGGCTGTCGGTTAGATCTGTCGGTAACTTTTACGGAAATAAAACAAACGGATTCTTATAAGACAAAAAATGTGACGTTTGTATTATATTTCGGTAAATTTGGTACGACAGTGAACTAACGGATGTTTATAAGACCGGCCCTTAGACATTCCAACAGCTGATTGTTCCAAAAGTCGTGGGCTATAATACTCTATAACTATAAGGTAGCTCCCTGCACCAGACCTCCTCTCTACAGATCCTCCAAGGCTGGAAGTCCCATCACCACAGTAATTCTTACCTACCGAATATCGGTAATATTTGTATGAAGACCTGTCAATCCAAGATGGCCGCAAGTAAACAGCTGATTAGTCTTCATACAAATATTATCGATATTCAGTAGGTAAGAATTACCGTGGTGATGAGACTTCCAGCCTTGGCCTGCTGAGCATTGAGCAGGGCTACTGACCTTCAGTGATCTGCACGTGATGGTTGTGGTGATTGTCAGGCTCCGCAGCCACTATCTGTATCTGCTGCGTCTGCACCAGCCCTCCCCCCTCCGCAGATCCCCCCAGCCCCGCGCCTCCCACAAGTCCTGACTGGGAGCTGGTCTGCCCTCCTGACTGGGTCACCACTGTGATGTTGCCATCTAAACACACAACACACGCACATCATTAATCACAAATGTTTCAGAAAGTGGTATGTGTGAGGCAGGTCCCCTTACCCGTAAAAATAAAAAGGTCCCAAATCGCCACATGCGACCCCTTCGGGCAAGAAGTTACACTATATGTTATGAAGTTACACTATATGTGTATCGCAGTTACCTGTGTCCTGTGAGTGTATCCTCTTGTGCGCGTTGAGCAGGGACAGATGGGCAAACATGAGTCCGCACACGTCGCACTTGAAGGAGATGTTGCTGATGGTGTTGTGCACCCTGTGCCCGTCCACCGTCTGCGCCAGCTGCATCTGGTTGACGAGCGCGTAGTTGTAGGAGAAGGGCTGCGCGATGTAGCAGGTCTTGGTGTCGTCCGTGGTGCTGAGCTGCGCCAGGTTCACCGTACCCCCATGGCCCCCTGCCCCGCCCACCCCCACTCCCACCCCGCCCAGCTTCTGGATCATGTTCACGTTGGTGGTGTAGCAGAACGTCTGGAACTCCTGCAACAAACAAGGAATTATACTTTAAACATAAACAGGCGGTTGACCTGTAATGTTGGCGGTTAAGGCTAGGGTTTTGAAGTTTATACAATATATTGATGTTTGACCAGTCCACTTCTGACTCGTAAATGGAAGGTGCCTTCTGCTGAGAGTTGTCTATGGTCTTCTGCTCCTGGTACACTCCAGCATAGTGAGCATCCTCACACACTCATATTAACTATGATCACCTGTTGTCCTTGCGCATTCTGTGTCTGTGCCTTCTGCTGAGAGTTGTCTATGGTCTTCTGCTCCTGGTACACTCCAGCATAGTGAGCATCCTCACACACTCATATTAACTATGATTACCTGTTGTCCTTGCGCATTCTGTGTCTGTGCCTTCTGCTGAGAGTTGTCTATGGTCTTCTGCTCCTGGTACTGCACCCCCACTCCAGCATTCTGCACCGCATTGGTGGTGAACATCCTCGCACACTTGTATTGTATCTGCAACTAAACAATGAGGCATGGACATAAATCGACAAAGACATAACTGTGACATCACACAACTGGATTGCTTGGGAAAAGGATTGTGAAATAAAATATATTGAACAAACTGCAAGAAATCTCAAAACGAGAATTGATGAGCATCACCACTGCCTCACAAGTAACAGCCACTCGGAATTTGCGAATCACATCATGGAGTCAAACCATTCATTCCACCACTCCCACAAATTAAAACTCCTACACCATATTACCCCATGATATTACCAATAAGGGAAAAATAATGTATAATTTCAAAAATCTTTGCAGCTTAGATTATAGATAAATTCAATCAAATAAAGTGGCCCATGGTCGTCCACATGTTATGGGTTATGGTCGTCCACATGTTCAACAAAGGGAAAGTGGTACGCTGGCATCCAGCCATCTCTTCCTAGTTCCCCATGGTTTTGCAATTATTCTGTTAATAAACAACAAATTTCTACCCTTTGTCGCATAAGAATTGGCCATTGTTGCTCTCCAGCTCACCTTTTTAAAATTAATGTTGTTGATTCTCCCTTTTGCGATTGTAAAACCGAAATAGGCGATTTAGACCACATTTTCTTTAACTGCTCTCACCATTTATATCAATTGTATTTTCTTTTTCTAAGAACTGGCGTCTCCATTCAATATCCTGTAAATGTTTCCTATCTTTTATCCCTAAATTTGAAATCCATTAACCTTCTGTTTCTAAAATTTATTTCCCACAACAACATAAAATTATAATTTACTTTACCCAAAAAAACTCCTTAGTTAATTTTCTTTAATTCCCTCAAATAATGTTTTACAAGCGTTTTTTTGTTTTTTGTTTTTACTCTTTTTGCTTTTTATTATTGTTTAAAATCAATTAGTGTGTATCGTGACCATTGAAGCGTATCCTTTTCCCATCATTCAAAATCCCCACTCCTAGTCTACTTGACACTGGCGCCCCTGCTCTCCGCGGGATTCGCCAAACAGAAGAAGAAGAAGAAGAAAGTGGCCCATGAAAATGGACATCTCACCTGTACAAATAAATAGCATTTGATGTGACAAACGACTTTGTTTTAAAAATGTGCAATAAGGAAATCTATATAAATAAAATAGAGATAAAAAATCTCAAGTAATTAATGGAGTTAAGTTAATTAATACATTTTTATGTAAACAAATTTTACTTGCTTAAAAGAACAAACCTTTTCACAAAAAAGTTCGATTTTTGAACTTTTAAGGATTTCTAAAATTCAAAATACGGAATTCAAAAATATAAACAAATGTTTGAATTAGGAACATGGAGTGAGAGGAGATAAAGAAATGATGGGAGAGAGAAAGATACAAAAAGACAAAGTGAGCGATGGGAAATGGGAATATCAGGTTATCCTTTGTGGACGAATGTCTTGTCACGGTCAAAGGCAAATACAGCGCGAAGGAAAGGGACGACGAGCGTGTGTGCGGAAGTCTGCGGAGCATCACAGACGCCATGCAGGTACAAGGCAAAAGGGGTGACGCTACCGTCTAAAAAACTTCAATTACATACCTGCAGACAATAACGAGGTATACACAATCTAAAACACGAGCAAACTCATCACAATTACAATTATCAGCGATTATTTAACTTATAATGGCGATTAACGGCGCGCAACTTCAGAAAACTGTTGGTTTTCTATCTCGCTTCAATGGCGGCTCAGCCCTTCTCACGAGAAAAATGAAATGGCTATAGAAAAGATGGCGAGCGTGGGGCAGACGCTCCGCAAAATATTTTTCCCTACAACGACTACGGGAACTTATATACCTAAATATATGAAAAAATAAATTAAAACCAGATATAAATCACTTCTTCCACTGAAAAATAAATGCATTATAAGTTTCAAAACATAAAAATAGAAAATTTACCAATACAAACCATTTGAATAGTAAAACAAATTTTACTTGTAGGGATAATTTCTACACTGGTATCCAAATCTATCAGCTGTTTTCTGTCACCAAAACATTTTAAGCAATACTACCTACATACTCTGTGAATACTACTCTGTGAAGCAATATTATTGAAGTTTGGCTGAATGTGGAATTGAAAATGGCAGAAATAACACCGGGAGGTTTTAATTTCCACGAGCTAATGCAGCTTATGAGCGACAAGATGGCGTGCGATTTTGATGGTTTCAGTTCATCGTTTGAATTCCACATTGCCAATCAGTTGTGCCATAACGAACAACTCCGGTACTTAATTTTTTAGGTTATGTTCCCCAAAAATAATTACTTTTAGCTTTTTAAAGATGAGAACTTATCGCTCGTATTGCTAAAATTCCTAAGCGTTGAACGTCACTTAAGTACTCTCCCATTTTTTCAAAATTAAGCTTAGTTTGCAAATCATAGAACCGGCAAGGTTTGCTCAACCTTCGCAAGAAATATAAGAACCAGCCGCCTCGGGACAACAGCTACTTCAAGTTGAGCTATCAAAAGTGACGGTTTACAAGATAGCGGCTTTATTTCAGATTTTCTCCATGTTCAGTGTAATCCGTGTAGCACTATAAGTACAGTCAAGTGGTGTCGACTGGCGTATTTGAAATAAAAACTACGTCGGTTCGAGTCCCGCCAGGCTCCTTGGCGATAGCCTTGACCCTGAGTTATCAGATGTCATTACTTCAACTGAAAGTGGTTGGTGTGAGGCCGGCCCCCTTACCCGTAGAAATAAATAGGTGCCGAATCGCCACATGGGACCCCTTCGGGGATAACGCAAGCAAGAAGTTACACTATATGTGTAGCTTAGTTGCGTTTTTTTATTGAGAAATTATTCATTTATAAGAAAACCACCTGTTTCTGGTAATGCAAAAATGAGTTGATGAATTGCAATCTTCTTCACGAATTTGTTTTAAAAAAAAAGTAACCAAAAAATGCTCACAAGCCTTGTAAGCTCAGTGCCTCCCGCACCATAATCCTCCAGGGCTCTGTCTTGTGCCACTTCCCTCTATGGTCCCCTTACTCCCAGGACTACCTCTTCATTGTCTGCCCACCGTGATCCGGGACATTCAAGTGATCTGACACCAGAGGAACCACCATTCAAAACATTTCTGGTTATGCTGGAGTCCTCTGCACATGTCCGGCTCGCTGAAGTCTTCTTGATTTCATTACTGACACAATGTTTGACTTTTGAAAAGGAAAGCTATGATATTAATTATATTAATCTAATCTAAGTTGCAAAGATACGTTACATTGGAGATTCACATTACATGCATTCTCACAAGCAGACACGTACACGTTCGCGCTTGCACATGTCGCATGTGAACCTACAACATAAAAACCAAATCTCAAATGGACATACACCCTGCAACTCTTGCCGTCCTTTCCTGAGACAGGGGTGACATTGGCAAAGTGAACCATTTTTACAGTATGGGTGGTCAGCCGCATTCCAACCTATAAGTCAATGATTTTCTTCATTTAAATTTCAGGGAACATTTAGTGAATATACTAGATTACCAAGAAACTCGTTTCACCTTGAAACACAAGCACACTCTCTCAGAGGTCAAATCCTGTCAGAGGTCGTCAAGGTTACGCTCTAGGGGCAATGACCTCTTCAAGGACAACAAGATGGCGGACGCTAGAATGGTGTACACACAGGCTGTGGCAGCAGCCCCCATAGACAAGGAGGAGTTTGCTGTGGCGCTGGCGAACCGAGCAGCTTGTCTTGTGAAAGAGCAACACTTTGCTGTAAGCAAAAAGATATTCTAATCTAATCAAATTTAATCTAAGTTGCAAAGATAACACACACAACAAATTACATTTTGAAATAAACAAATAATACCATGCATTAACATTAAAAAAAAATATAAAATTCTAATTATAAATTTGAATGAATTAGAAAAACCCTAGCCCTAGCCGCCAACCTTACAGATCAATCACCATTTCTTTCTGTCCTTACATACTTCTTTCATTTCATCCAGTCATAACCTTCTTCATACAAGCTCTCCTTTTACCATGACTCTGGATGTTCCATTCTAATCTAATCTAATCTAATCTAAGTTGCAAGGATATGTTACATTGGAGATTTACATTACATGCATTCTCACAACCAGACACGTACAAGTTCGCGCTTGCACATGCCTCATGTGAACCTACAACATAAAAACCAAATCTCAAATGGACATACACCCTGCAACTCTTGCCGTCCTTCCCTGAGACAGGGGTGACATTGGCAAAGTGAACCATTTTTACAGCATGGGTGGTCAGCCGCATACCAACCTATAAGTCAAGGAACACACACACACGACAAATAACATTCATTCGATATTTCAGATATTTTGTCCATCCATAGCTTTCTCGGTCTTCCTCTACCACAACATCCATGTATTCTTGGTGTCTCTATCAATTTAAATTCATGTGTTGTGTTGACAGGAAGCCCTGGATGACGTGCTGCTGTCTCTAGAGTCAGGTCTGTATCCTCGGTGTCTCCTGTACAAGCTGCTGCTGAGACAGGCAGAGTGTCTGCACTTCCTGGGACGACCTGCAGAGGCACACGCAGCCATGAGGAAGGCACAAGATGCCTTGGAGCAGCAGTCAAACCTGCAAGAGAAAGCTGTCGGTAATTAGTTCTTTTTATTCAATCATCGGTACTCAATCAATCAATCCACCCATACTGTAAAAAATGGTTCACTTTGCCAATGTTACCCCTGTTTCAGGGAAGGTCGGCAAAAGTTGTGGGGCTTATGTTCATTTGAGGTTTGGATTTTATTTGTAAGTACACATTCAGCATTTGTAAGCGCGAACTACACTTGTTGGTTTGTGGGCTTACATCTGAGAGCTTTAAATGAATATATCCTTGCAACTTAGATTATAGATAGATTATAGATCGGTACACAATGGTATATTGGTACCGACATTGATGTATGTAAGTGAGGCGTGGACAGTTAACGAATGTGAGTTGAGTAAAGTATGTATGGTTGAAATGG
This sequence comes from Agapetus fuscipes, assembly GCA_951799405.1. Classification (NCBI taxonomy): domain Eukaryota; kingdom Metazoa; phylum Arthropoda; class Insecta; order Trichoptera; family Glossosomatidae; genus Agapetus; species Agapetus fuscipes. Next base: position 13,255,377 of record OX637361.1, read on the forward strand.
CTTACCTGAGAGCAGTGACTGGAAAGACACTGAATGATAGAGTCCGCAACGATTGGGTGATGAACGAGTGTGGTATAAAAGAGAATTAATGTCAATATCCAAATGTCAAATATCAACACAAGCTCTCCTCGGATTGAACTTTGTTTTTCCTGTATTGTAGCTCAGATCAAACAATATATGCTGGAAATGCTGAGCAGTATGGACAAGCTTCCTGCCCAGGTGTCCCGCCCTTCTCCGACATTCACGCTGGAGTCTCTCACAGAGCTGATGCCCTCCACCAATAGACTGCTGCCCGGGGGATCTGGCTGCATCACAGTCAGGTAAGAGTACCATGAGGAAGAGGACCAAGGTCTGTAGTCTCAACGTGATAACAGAGATATTATCGATCTTTTCGGTAACTAAATCATGTCTTTACAGTGTTAAGGATTTTGGTAGCTTCAAGTAACCGGTCTAGACTACAAACCAGTCCGTAAAATACAATTATTGTAGTTCCTTAAAAGTTCAAAATTCAAGCTTAATTTTTATCAAATAAGAGTTTTAGGCGGATGATGCTGGAGTGATGTTTTCCGGGATTTATTATATTTTTTATTTTATTTAATTATTAAATTTTTATCGATTGTAGAGGCAACTTTGTAATTGTTCATCTTAAAAAATAAAAAATAAAAACAACTTTGTTTACGATTACTTGGAGTATAGTTAATTAATTCCACAACCGGCCTCGCAAACAACCTGTTGGCATCATCAGGATAGAACGTCCAGTGGTCTGTCCTGCCGGAAGGTGCTCCCGGAAGGACGTGCTGGCGGTATCAGGTCCTGCCAGTAGTACTCATTTTATCGTTAAATTTGTATGGATTTTCCTCACTGGTCCTGCCGGCAGGCCCGACTTGCCGTGCGTAACGAATGCGGGTAGAAGTAGACAACCTTTTGATGACATTCTAGTTATGCTTATAATTCTAACAATTAGTTATGGTATAATTCTAAAAAAAGTATAGTAACATGTAATTGGAGGTTGAGAGTTGTATTGGTAACACCCATACACAGTTGTTTTTTACTTTTCTTACTGTGCCCGAACAATGATATGAATTTTTGTTACAAATACAAAAATGTATTTTGTAACAATAGCTACTATCGTAGTCGTCCACAAAATGTTCACAACCCCACGTGTTTTCGCCATTTTGTTCATAGAAGAATGTCGCTTTAGCGCGAAAGCGCACCCCACGTCTTATACTGGCAGCCATTTGGGCCCAACTGATTGTAATGGCATGATTTAAAAACTCACTAGGAGCGAATGAGATGCACTACGTGTCAAAAAAAATGACGTCCTGCTAGCAGGTCTAGAAGTCTTCAAATAAACAGAAAACGCGCGTCCTACCGGTAGGACGTAAAGTCCCGCGAGTAGGACGCTGGACTTTCTATCATTAATAGTTCAGAAACGAAATCAATCTTAGAGGGTGTCATTGTGTGAGGGTATGAGGAAGGGAGGGGGTGCAGGACGGCCATGTGGGGAGTTTATGTCATCTGGATCATTTCTGGATCATTTCCCTTATGCCGAGGACAGAGACGGATGGAGGCTGAAGATAACTGAGGCCAAGGCTCAATATGGCTGTAGAGTTATTGAAAATGCACTCATGTTTCAATGGCCTTCATTACATGGCAGATGAAAGGTTGTGCTCTGTAAAACCATGTATGTTTTTTTTGTCACAGGTACTCGCCAGAGAAAGGCCGTCATGTGGTTGCGCGCCGTGACGTGAAGAAGGGAGACGTGATGTTTGTGGAGCGGCCGTACGCGCTGGTGGTGCTGCCAGGAGAACAAGCTCCCACGCACTGCTGCGAGGATTGCTGCAAGATGCTGCTGGCGCCACTGCCGTAAAATCTAACTGCTTTCTAATCTAATCTAATAAGTTGCAAAGATATGTAACATTGGGGATTCACATTATATTCATTTTCACAAGCAAACACGTGTAAGTTTGCGCTTGAACCTACAACATAAAAACCCAAACCTCAAATGAACATACACTCTGCAACTCTTGCCGACCTTCCCTGAAACATGGTGACATTGGCAAAGAATCATACTTTACACTATGGGTGGTCAGCCTCATACTAACATGTCAAGGATCTTGCTTGTATACTTGGCACTTTTTACAGAGAAGACCAACTTCGCAGAGGGCTCTTGAGGTGTGATTCACACAAAACGGCGCACACCAAACAGATTAATATACAAGTATTTATATAGCTGTTAGCGTATTGTAGGAGTATGTAGGTACACACCGCGGTGGAATAAAATTTATTTATTATATTTTTATTGAAACTGTATAAGCTGGTAGATGAGTCTAGCTTTACACACAGTGGGTTTATTTATGCAAGAAAATCGAGAACAGATCCTGTGCAATTTATTTTAAACTATATTAGTGATGTTTGGGATGATGTTACTACTAAGTTGTAGTCTCTGATCGGATTTGACTTGTAATCTGTTTCTGTATTTGTTTTTAGATAAACAAGAGCAGAGAATGCCTTTTCACAGAGGTATGTGGTTGATAAAAGCAGCAAATGTTTCAGTGCTTCTTCTGATATTTCCTTATAATTTTTCTTTACATTCCACCCATAATACTAAAACCTACTTCCAGACTGTAGAGAACCGTAGGGGGGTGAAAAATTTGTGTTTGGATTTTAGTATTACACAGCATTTGTCAGGCCATGGTAAATTTAGGGAGTATTTAAATCGCTTCAAAATTGTAGATAATCCAAATTGTAGTTGTGAAGATAATATCATTGAAAATTCAGACCATATACTTTTTTTTGCAAAAATTATGACAATGTTCGGATACAATTTTATATAGAATGTATAACACTAGGATTGCCTTGGCCACCTCCAAAATATGAAATTTTACAGTTTGAACTTAGACATTTATTTTTCAAATTTATACATAGAGTTGTTTTAAATGGGTAAATATAGCTTCAAATATAAATTTAATTCCGAATAAACTCCCCCCCATTAGGGTTACTAATGGGGGGAATAAAAAAAAAAAAAAAAAAAAAAAAAACATTCCACCCATAAACTTGATAAAGAGAATTATTTAAAATAACATTTCATTGCTGAATGAGAATTGCTTGAACGAGACTTTTGTTGGCATTTATTTATTATTGTTAGATGGTCCAGAGATGTGACTACGGACACCCATTCATATATTTGCGGACCCGTAGGGATAGCGGACCACAGGCTAGGAAACACTGGCTTAAATCCCAACGATGCCACATTTTTGTAATTTTCCAGATGCGTGTCCTGTGATGTGAACATGTACTGTGGAGTAGCCTGCAGGACAAATGCCTGGGCAACATATCACCAGTGGGAGTGCAGCGGCAGCAAGCTAGCTTCGTGGAAGCTGATCGGTATTGCTCATCTGAGTCTGAGGTAATGTAGAATAAATGCTTGGACCACATATCACCAGGGGGAGAGTAGCTGCAGCAAGCTAGCTATCAAATGCGTGGGCTGGAAGTCTCATCACTACGGTAGATCCTACCTACTGAATATTGCTAATATTTGTATGAAGACCTGTCGATCCAAGATGGCCGCAAGTGAACAACCGATTACTCTTCATACAAATATTACCGATATTCGGTAGATAAGAATTACCCGGGTGATGAGAGTTCCAGCCCTGGGCCATATATCACCAGTAGGAGTCATCATGAACTTCTAAATGTAGGGCCTTGTTGTGCCAGCCATCTGTCTTGTTGGTTGCCATTCTCTTGAGCTGCGAATAGGAGACATCCGTGAGCCGCTTCAAATCCTGGAAGTATGAAGTTCTTGGGTGACGACTTGTTCGTCTTCCCAAGATATTTAATTAAAAAATGTTGCTAAGAAAGGTGCTATGCCTAACCGCAGGTCCTATTACCTTGGTTTTCCAATTCAAAATGTGTCTCCTATTTCTTCACTATCTCTAACACCTACTGCACGCCGCACACAACTCCTTCGGAACATAGTAAGAAGTTGCACTATTTGTGCAGCTGTTTATCTGCGTATAAGTAACTATTGAAACTATATAACATGAAATTCTTAATACAACTTAAAGCAATTTATTTGCAGGGTTTTATTGGTGGCATCGCACGAAGCATTTAAAATAAAACTCAACAGGCCTGATTCCAAATCTCAGCCTCAAAAAATCAACGCTTGCTTTGCACTTTCTAAAATCCAGACACAAGAAAGTAGAAGTCATGTGGAAGAAGGGGAAGTTTTAAAGCAAGGAGAATCTGGAAACGGAAGAACAAGTGATGACAAGGAAGAGAGGACTAAGAAAGGGAAAGATTATACTAGTGTTTATGGACTCGTGACCAACTTTGAGAAGATGCATAAAGATGACGTCAAGCAGTACGCAGTGGTAAGTTTAAATCAACTATTTCATTGATGCTGGAGAGATTTTTTCCGGGATCTGTTGCCTGGGTCTATGAGAGCTGGAGCTTCCGGACGTTTGGCCCATGTCTCCCCGATGGGCTTCTTCAAACATCTCTCTAGCACGGAGGTCGGCAACCCGCGGCTCGCGAGCCACATGCGGCTCTTTGGATCTGAAACTGCGGCTCTTCGGCTCTTTAGTTCCAAATGCAAATATGATTAATTTTATCAAAAATCGAAACACTCAAAAATTGTTTGGATTCAATCTCTCAGCCACTTGTACTAGCTTTCAATCTCTCAGCCACTTGTACTAGCTTTCAATCTCTCAGCCACTTGTACTAGCTTTCAATCTACCAAAATAACACGCTTTTTACCGAATTCCTCACTACTGTAAATACCCTATTATAGATTGTCTTATTTGAATCAACAATTTAACTATCCAGACCAGTTTCCTGCTGATGCTCTACCTCAAGAAGCACTCTGACTTCTTCACGCACCATCTGCCCCGGGTCCTCCTTACTGCCTCTTGCTGCATGGATGAGGAGGAAGCCGAGCTTCTGACTGTGACCCTGCTCCTCCGTCACATGGCGCAGCTGGTTGCCAACGGGCATGCAGTCACCATGCTCGATCACAGCCTGAAGGGAAGGGCAGACTTCCTGGCAGAAGTCAGGCTTGCCACGGCTATATATCCTGGGGCTAGCATGATGAACCATTCCTGTAGACCTAACATCATGAGCAGGTGATATATCCACTTAACTAGTATGTAATAATAATATTAGGATGATTTATTTGGTTTTGTGTGAATCACACCTCAAGAGCCCTCGCCCTTCGCCCATGATTTTTTGCATAGGTACATGGAAATGCAACTGTGAAGTTCTTTGTTCTCTTTCTTACTATAATCTATAACCTATAATCTAAGTTGCAAGGATATATTCATTCAAAGCTCTCAGATGTATGCCCACAAACAAACACGTGTAGTTCGTGCTTACAAATGCTGATTGTGTACTTACAAATAAAATACAAACCTCAAATGAACATAAGCCCTGCAACTCTTGCCGACATTCCCTGAAACAGGGGTGACATTGGCAAAGTGAACCATTTTTTACAGTATGGGTGGTCAGCCTCATACCAACCTATAAGTCAAGGAATACGAGTAATAAATAACATTTAAGTATAAAAAAAAAACAACAATAAAATCTTAAAAATAAATCTATACAAAAAAAGTAAAAAATTTCTTATGTAAAAAATGTAGCAAACTAATAAACCAACATTACAAATCAGCATTGCAAATTAGCCGCCACTTCTTCCTGTCCTTGCATACTTCTTTCATTTCATCCAGAGTCATAACCTTTTTCATACAAGCTCTCCTTTTATTATGACTCTGGATATCCCATTCACTCGCTATTTCGAAAATTTGGTCCATCCATACCCTTCTCTAGCTCATATTCTCATATAGCTCATATTTTTCTAGCTCATATTAATTAACTACGATAATACTGCTATGATTTAAGTTGTGGTTTACTTTTAATTAAACTGTTATTATTTATTTTAACAGAATTTATTTTACATGGTTTGGTTCACAATTTACAATAATTGACATTCACTGCTTATTGGTCTTTCACGGCAAACTAATCTGCTGATGCCCTTTTTAGTCGTGTATATAGGCACAAAAGGGATCGTTCTTGCATATTCCGGATCATTCAATCTCTCGCTCATACCAGGCCGCTGTTCTATGTACCTTACTAAGACTGCCATCACGCTAGAGCCAGATTGTTCTACCAGCGTGATTAGAATCACGTATGCATTAATACTACCATATGCTCTTAACAATACAATACATCATGATTATTACTTTTTTTTTACATTCCAGTCATCATGGAGACATCCTGATCGTAAAAGCCATTGAAGACATCCCTTGTGGAACAGAAGTGTTCAACTGCTATGGTCCTCAGTACCCCAGGATGTGCTTCAGGGACAGGCGGTCCTCCTTGCTGGGGCAGTACATGTTCACATGTGACTGTACTGTATGCATGGACCCTTCCACGCAGCAGATAGAGGTATGTGATGCGTGTACAACTCCCATGGTCCTCAGTACCCCAGGATGTGCTTCAGGGACAGGCGGTCCTCCTTGCTGGTGCAGTACATGTTCACATGTGACTGTACTGTACTCGTATGCATGGACCCTTCCACGCAGCAAATAGAGGTATGTGATGTGTGTACAACTCCTATGGTCCTCAGTACCCCAGGATGTGCTTCAGGGACAGGCAGTCCCCTTGCTGGGGCAGTACATGTTCACATGTAACTGTACTGTATGCAGGGACCCTTCCACGCATTCCAAGCAGATAGAGGTATGAGATAGCACCTCTTTCTTATTCTTGTACATCTGTAGTGAACTTATGCATAGTGTTTTGGACCGACACCAAAATATCTCATAAACCTGATAGCACCGGCAACAACAAGCAACAGGACCTCAACACTTCCATCAGCCGCATCATGCCGCAGCCAAATAGAGTTTCCAAGGATGAAAAATATCAAGGCGGTCTTTGGAGATCGAGCCTTCAAGGTGGCTGCTCCAACCGTATGAAACGGCCTACCAGATTAACTTCGTAATATGGAGCCAGGAGCTCATTCAGAAGCGGACTAAAGAACCACCTGTTTGCACGTACATATATATGAGCATGCGCCTTTGGGATGACCAAGAGTCATGAAAAGACGCCATACAAATCTTGAATTTAATATTGTTATTATAGTATAGAAGGGGGGCGCTAGAATGTGAATTTTATGTCGTGAAGCCATTTTCTGAATTCATCCATAAAAACATTGTGCTCCTGCCAGATCACTGTCTTAGGTTAGGTTAGGTTAGGTCTTAGGTTCTTCGACCAGAATGTTGTTAAGATTGCTGCCTTTGATTCTACATGACTCATTGTAATTCTTTGTGACTGTTAATTTGTTGTCTTACTTCTAGAGAGAGATGAGTGGATACAAATGCAGCCTGTGTATGGGAGATGACACTCTATTGACTGATGAAGGAGTGTGCCCTCAATGCGACAGAGAAAATGACCTGACGCAGTTGAACCATGTGCTGGAAGAGTTGCAGAGGATCATAGAAGGTAACGTGTGATGGCATTCTATAATACAAATGGCGCATGAAATTCATGAATATCTAATCTAATCTAAGTTGCAAAGATATGTCACATTGGGGATTCACATTATATGCATTCTCCTACAACCTACAACATAAAAACCCAAATCTCAAATGGACATACACCCTGCAACTCTTGCCGTCCTTCCCTGAAACAGGGTATGACATTGGCCAAGTGAACCGTTTTCTACAGCATGGGTGGTTAGCCGCATACCAACCTATAAGTAAAGGAACATAATCCACAAATAATGATCAATCAACTTTGGGTACCGATGTACTATATGAATGAGGCTCTAGATGTTATTTCATGTATTTCAGACGACATGCGTTTGAAGCTTTCAAGCCAGTATCTGCATCCGCATAATGAAGAACTGTATCTACTGAGAGACCAGCTGGCCAGACAACAAATCACAAGTGAGGACATTTTCCTAGTTTTAGTAGAAATTTCGTTAAGACGAAATGAACTTTTGAAAGTCCTTTTTATCTTTAACAAACTTTAGATCTAATCTAATCTAATCTAAGCTGCAAAGATATATATCATTTAAGATTTATATTAAATGCATTCCCACAGGCAGATATGTATAATTTCGCGCTAACACATGCCGCATGTGGACCTACAATATAAAAACCCAATCTCAAATGAACATAAGCCTTGCAACTCTTGCCGTCCTTCCCTGAAACAGGGGTGACATTGGCAAAGTGAACCAATTTTTTTAACAGTATGGGTGGTCAGCCGCATAACAACCTATAAGTCAAGGAACATACATGACAAATTACATTTTTAAAATCAATAAAATAACAATATATACATTGACATAAAAAACTAAATCACAAAACCAATTTTACTTTAACAATCCCCAGCCGCCAACATCACAGATCAACCGCCATTTCTTTCTATCCTTACATACTTCTTTCATTTCCTCCAGAGTCATAACCTTCTTCATACAAGCTCTTCTTTTATTATGACTCTGGATATTCCATTCATTCACAATTTCGGATATTTGGTCCATCCATACCTTTCTCGGTCTTCCTCTACCACGACATCCATATATAGTAAAGATAATAGATAGGTAGTAAAATAATTGACCATGTTGCTTCTGCGGAGAACCCTGGGTCTATTCACGGCAGTGCTGCATGCAGATCTCAAAGTTCCCCGCCTACCCTCTACTGTGTCCTCCACACATAGCTCTGAGACATACAGTGGCACAATGTTCTGTGACGGCTTAATTATAGTTAAACAGACTTTGTACTCCACCCTCTCCTTTATTTTCAGCCAATGAAGCTGATCCCTGAGTGAGGGTGTGACGTGCTCAGTAGATGTTAATCTGTTTGTTCCAGATAATTATTGCCGGCAACGAGAGTCCGGTTGATAGCTCAGTTGGTAGAGTGCTTGCATTCCATGCCGTGAGCTCGGGTTCGAATCCCACCGAGGGTGTCAGAAATGATTTCCCGTTTCGGTGTTTATTTCAAACCTCAAAATAAATTACCGGCAAGGTTTACTCAGCCTTCACAAGAAATGAGTACCAGTTCTCTCGGGAGCTGGGAAAACCCCACTTCAATTGAAGTGGTTGGCGTAAGGCCGGCCCCCTTACCTGTAAAAATAAATAGGTTCAACTCGCCACATGCGACCCCTTCAGCGATAACACGGCAAGAAGTTACACTATATGTGTAGCTTAGTTGCGTTTTTTTTTGCGAGAGCATAGCTATCGTTATGTAAATAGTAAATTAATATAGGTGTACATCGTAGGTAGTAATAACTATTATAGTGTTATGTCAAAAGTAGATTAATATAGGTGTACATCGTAGGTAGCAATAATTATAGGCTTAAGAAATCTAGAAACTAAATGATCCTTTTGTACTCTTGAAGTTGGTGGAACATTTGAGAGTTTTGCTGGCAAATTAGCCCCTAGAGACTTCTGTCACTACAGTATATAAGGAGCAAAATTGGATACAGCAAGACAGTTAGATAGTCGCCTTTGATTGAAGAGTGTGAGCGGTGCTGAAATGTGAAAATAAATTTGAGTTGCTAAAAGTATTAAAAATAAATATAAATTGTAAAAATAAATTAAGTGAAAATAAAGATCCTGAAAGAAGACCTGTTTGTTTTAATTTAGAGACTTTCCGAACCCAAAAACACTACACTATTGTCACTTTCAAGATTCAGAACAACTAGCCAAAGGTTATGAGTGTAGAGAGGACAATGAAATCTCCTCCTCGGTTGATATCTTCCACCTGAATGAGAATCTTCAAATGACAAACGCAACATTTGTTAGGCCGGTCCGTAGTCTAGTGGCAACACTTTGGACTCGTAAATGGAAGGTTGTGGGTTTGAATCCCGGCAGAGCACAAAAAAATACCGTTTATACTTTCAAATATGCTCTTCGCTGGGTTGAAAAATTCATGAACCTTTACCAAAGACATCAAAAGATCTATCCAGCCTTACAGCAACTGGGTCTTGCTGCTTGAGAATCGGTGCTTTCTACAGCGACGACCAAGCTCGCAGGTGTGACACACACAAAAACAGCGCTCACCAAATAAATCATCCTAATATTATTATTATTGATTCCACTATTGTGTTTCCTCTGTTAAAGATAAAAGTGGGGATCCATTTCCCCTGCTGGAGGAGAATGCGTCGGTGATCATGCGTCAGTATGGAAAGGACAGCATCCAGATGGCGCACGAGCTCAACAAAATGGTGGACGCGGCTGTCATAACCTCAAAACAAGGCAGACCTGTCACCACCAAAAAGAGGTGAAAAAATTCATAGTTGATTAACCACCCTATGCATATGAACGTACGTGATACGCGAACTTTGAGTGTAGCAGACTACATCCTGTATGGCGTACGCGCTTAAGAAAAAAATATATATTTGGAAACTACAAACGGTCTGGCGTCCGCTTGAGTTCTAAAGTCATGTCAATACAAGCCTCGACAAGTTAGCTCCTCAAGTAGGGCATGGAATACCGGAATAATTTTAAAAACGTAAACCATATGAGCCGCTTAGTAAGATTTTAGTTTTTCTGAAGATGGCTGAATTTGGTGAAGATGGCGAACGGGTCAAACCTCATTACTTGTTCAATCAACAAATAAAAATATCAGGAGAATACAACAGTGTTTAGTTTTCATGTTGATGTATATATTTTTAATTCAAATCAAAGGTTCTGCTATCAAAGGTTTTAAATAAAAATAAAAATTGCATAAAAAAATATTACGATGATTTATTTCTATATTTGTGTAAATCACAATGGCTTTAATTATTTACAATAATAATAACTAAGTTAACTAAAATAACACAGTTAAAATTGATTACTCGGATATTAGACGAACTGTTATAAGAGATAAAAGAAAAACAGCTTTGTTTTCGATTACGTGAGTATTTACCACAACCGGTTTCGCAAACTGACGATGCAAACAGATGTTTGCAAAACTGGTTGTGGTATATAAAAAATAAATACTCACGTAATCGAAAACAAAGCTGTTTTTCTTTTATCATTAATGCTCCTTGACTGATAGGTTGGTACGAGGCTGACCACCCGTGCTGTAAAAATCGGTTCACTTTTGCCAATGCCACCCTGGTTCAGGGAACGGCGGCAGGAGTTGCAAGGTTTATGTCCATGTGAGGTTTTCTTTATTTGTATGCACACATGCAGAATGTGTAGGCGCAAACCTACATGTGCCTGTCTGTAGGCATGCATTTCATATGAGCCTTAAATGCTTACATATCCTTGCAGCTTAGATTATAGATAGATAGATGAACGATTACAAAGTTAATGCCTCTACAATCAATAAAATTGTTATAAGAGAACTTACATTGTTCTCGACGTTTCATTAGCGACGTAGCTAGCGTCTTCAGGAGACACCCTCTCTGCATGACAATTGAGGATGAACTGATTTTTCAATAACAATTGTCACAAATCACGGCATACCTTGAGGGAAGGTAGTAATTATGATTGGGTTTGTCATAATTATTAACACTTTTATTTTGTTTCCAGTCCACATCAGCAGATGGCACTATGTTACCCGTGCATACAGCGCTGATTATATCATTGTCTTGATTTAATTATTTTTATTCTTTATTCGCAGGGCTACCACAATGGCAAAAAAGTCGTTTGCTATATTCTCTTGTTACTACGGACCGTGGTCATCTCTGTACCAGTCGGCTGAGCAGCTAATCAAAACCATTGAGGGCATGGAATACAGGAAGTTCCTCAAATGAAATACTGCTTGCAGACTTTCCCAAGAGGTGGTGCTGTTTTCGCTAAGGAACTAAAACAAGACTTTACAGTCTCATTCGGACATTTGAATGAGAATGTCACTCTGTTATTCACAGTTCCTTTCATTTTGTAATATGAAATCATTGTTGCATTGTAGTATTTTAATAATGGTTTTTGAAATAAATAATGTTCATAGTATATTTCAGTGATTTTATTATTGCCTTTTTGAAAAAAAAAACATGGTAAGAAAATAAAAAATATTACAATCAAAGTGCTGGAGAGACGTTTTCCAGGATCTGTTGCCGTGGTCTATGAGAGCTGGGGCTTCCGAACGTTTCATCCAAGTCTACGATATGCTACTGCAATGGCATTTATGCTGCGCAACCGAAATGCCAACTAAACAGACTGCAGTCAGTAATGAACGCCAGTGCCTGCTTCTTCAACGTGTTGAAAACTGTGATGTTGATCATCACAGTTTTCATCAAGACCATCTTCATCATCACACTTTACGGTGAAGAAGCCTATCACAGACATGGGCAAAACGTCCGGAAGCTCGGAAGAAGTCCGGAAACAGATCCCGGAAAACATCTCTCCAGCATCATCAGCCGGCCGTGTAAGCCTAAAACTCTTATATACAATCAAATTGCCTAACAACACCGCTGTTTGACATTGAAACTTTTTTGTCAATGGAACTTCTGTTGGCTACTGTCAGGTTTTACAATTTTCAAGGAGTTAAAATCCTAAATCAGGTAGAAAGTCTTCACTACAATGTTGTCCACCTGAGTGTTGACTCTTTTCCAAAGCCACCACTCTCCTCTCTTCACACTCCCAGAACTTCTGATTAAATTCTCTCACCACCTGGATCTTGCTCTCTTCCATTTCCAACATCCTCTCCTCCATCTTCAACCTGCCTTGTTCGTACTTCAATCTTTCTTCTTCCAGAATTAACTGCTTTCGTTCCACCTCCAAATGTTTCTCTTTCAAATCCAATGATCTACGTTTGTTTCTGTTAAACACTTTGTAAATTCTCAACTTCTGTTTGTCCATCGCCTTGTTTTTAATTTGTGGTACATTTTTATCTACATTCACTTTAGTAGTTTCGCTTTTTTCTTTTAAAAGAGTTTGTGTTTCTTCTGGCAACATCAATGGTGAAATTTCAAACTGGAGAGGTGCGTATTTGTGTTTTGGTAAAATAGCAATCGGTTCGCCCGCAACACCGGTAGGTATCTTCAGAGATTGAGAATTTCCCATCGGGGGAATTGATTTTATCACTGGCGACACATGTGATTGCAACTGGAATGTATTTTGATTTGAATTTTGAACACCAAAAGAATAATTTGTTTTGTGGTTCTTTTTTTTGGATAGATAATTTGCAGGTGCGTATTTACTGGTTCTCGTGTTTGCAAACACAGCTGCATGAGCTCCTGGAGTGCGACTCTTCATGAATTCGACCAGTTCCATCTCAATGGGCTGCATCGGGCTTTGCTTGACGTTCCTCATGCTTTGCCAGTATCTGATCTTTGTCTTGTGTTGCCAGTCTACCCATGTATGCCTCCATTGTGTCAAATTCTTTTTGGGGCCGAAGATTTGGTTTATTTTCGCGGTCAATTCTTTCCACTCCGGTGTAAGGAAATACCCTCTTTTGTGATCTAAAAATAAAATATAATTAAGACCCTTTATGATAAGATCTGAAATGACTGGGTTATGAATGAGCGTAGTATCTGTAATGTAAGTTGAAAAGATATATTGACATTTGAGGCTCAAATTTAATGCATGTCTACAAGCAGACACGTGGAAGTCCACGCTTAAACATTCTGGTTACGTATTTACAGAATAAAACAAACCTCACATGAACACAAACCTTGCAACTCCTGCCACTCTTCCTGAACCTTCCTTAAAATGGGAGCAAAAGTGAACAGCATGGGGGGTCAGCCTCATACCAAACTATTATTCAAAGAATTCAAATCTCTGGCAGCTTGAAAAAATTGTCTTTGACGATTTAAAAAAATACTTCAATGAATTTTTTTCATTATTAACATTGGACTCAGCATAATCTTCAATTTAAAACTTATTTCTTGGCGAGCAAGCATCACACTTGCATGGGGCTATTGTCCTTAGTAATCAATAACAAAATATTTTTATGCATTTTCCCTAGCAATCCCGGCCGTGTGATGTCTCAATTTTGTCTATCTGAGTCCTTTATATGTTTGAATAGTATTGGATGATTGCAAGTTCATATAAAAATAGTGCTTTGGCTACCAAATAAAAATTGTTAAGCATCAATTTAATAGGTACAGAAAAATTACATAACATTTGAATTTTGAAATAGAATGCCTTACTAAATATGGGGTTCTCCTTCATGTAGTTCAACAAGAATCGCTTTTGTTCCTCTGTCATTCTCTTTGGATTGTCCATTAATGATTCTCCAGAAACATTTTTATTTGAATTCATCCCACTGGACTTATTCTGTGTTTGGTCTGCTTTTCCCAATTCATTATTTTTCTCAACATTTCGAGTTTTTTTGCTAAAAGGAACATCCCACGTTTGATTTGAATTCAAATTTGAATTGTTCTTTTTCAGGTTTGTTTGATTTTTGCTTCTCAACTGTTTAGAACAACTTTCAGTGTGGCCGCTCAAGGAATAAAGATTCCCCTGCGTTTCAAAACTTTCGTCTGGTTCTGATTTCAATACAACCCCCAAAGGATCTGCTTGTTCCAATTCGGACTTATGAGCTTCACCGTTGATTATATATTCAACCTCCCTTTCCCCGTCGCTTTCTTGATTGTAACAATCTTTCTCATTAAACATTCTTATCTGCTTACTGTCACTCATAGAAGTAATATTTTCTAAGTGATTTTCCTCTACATATTCCTCTTGTTCCACTGCATCATACTCTATTAACATAGTATCTTCATTTTTCACTACTGGGTGCTCCATAGTTTTCAATGAAATGCAAACATAACCTCAAACTACTATTTTGTGATTTTTCTATGAATTTGAGCAGATTATACTTTCAAAATGGGCACAGTTTATCATTTATTCTAATAATAATGAAAAAAGCACAGCTAAATCTATGGAAAAAAGATAATTTCAGTAGGAAGTCGAAAAAGCGGAGCTGTCAAATAAGTAAACAGAAGTCTTTTTTTTTTCACATTATGGGGAATTTCGATTCAAATTAATTTTAACGAAAAGTAGGTACCTACCTACTTAATTTTTTTTGTGTGAAATCCGAGGTAACTTTCGGGATAGAGGGTTTAAGAAAAGAGTAGGATTTATGAATGGGACGAAATTAATATTTTTTATCTTATCGCACTGGAAGGCATTTTTACGATAGGTAGCGGGAAAAAACATTGATAATGCCACACTTTTCACACAAATTTTCTAAATTTTTATGCTAGAAGCAAGTAATGCTCTAAGCATACAAAACATTTGCGAGGTTTTTAAAAGTTCATGTTGTTATTGTTGTATGAAATTTTGTTGATGTGTTCATGAAGAAATAGTGAGAAAGGGAAAAAATTTGAGTTATTGTTGACAGCACAAAGAAATCGGCCATCTTAAATATTTGAGAGACGCCGATGTCGTGCGAAGCTTTGCGTTTGTAACTTTATTGTGTTGTTTTATGGGATTGGTGCTTCGTTAGAAGGCGATGGATGACCCCAGCAGAATGATGGCTCACGGCGGCGGGCTCATGGGGCCGCAGGGCTACGGTATCGGCCAGGATTCTGGTGGAGAGAACGAGGCCCGCAAGCAAGACATCGGCGAAATTCTCCAGCAGATTATGAACATTACGGATCAGAGTTTAGATGAAGCTCAAGCCCGCAAGCACACGCTCAATTGCCATCGCATGAAGCCTGCGCTGTTCTCTGTTCTGTGCGAAATTAAAGAAAAAACAGGTTAGCCATTTTCCACATACATCAAAATATGTATCGCCTTCTGTAAGGCTACAACTCCGAACGGATATTCCTTTTTCAAATTCAATCAGCGTTCTAAATATGAAATTTGAATTTCGAATACCTATTCATTATGTTGTCTTGTTCACTTTTATTTATCAAACCAAGCAATATTTATACGAAATCGTTAATTAAGAACCAGTTTTTAGTTTTGAAAGTAGGCTGATGCTATGCAGCAGTGCCTTCACATGTAGGGCGCCTATTCCATTCAAAATCTTGCACAATTTTTTTACCTCTATCTTTTTTGTTTGGTTAATATTGTCGAAGGAATAGGTTTTCATTTCTAGCGGAATCTGTGTAAGTAAATCATGCCAGTAGTACAATTGTTCAAATATAAACCTTTAGAATTGAAACTCTATTCTCAGCTCAGAGTGCCCAAATTCTACCTATTGAATTATCAATTAGTCAATCAATATAAATTCTATAGACTTTTCTTGTGTTGGTACAATTTTAAAGGCACCGCTTCAATAATTTTCTTAAAATAAATTATTTTGCCCAATTATAACACATTCCGTCTTATAAATGGGCAAAAATAAAGTGTTCCGGTCCAAAGCTCCATTGGTTAAATACTTGCATTCCATGAAGAGTTAGGGTTCGATCCCCATTGAAGGTGTCAGGAAAGATTTTCCGTTACCCCTTTGGGAGCTGGGAAACCACCCCACTTCAAATGAAGTGGTTGGCTTAAGGCCTGCAGCAAGTACAGATAAATAGGTTCCACACACCACATGCGATCCCCAAGCAGCAGGTTTTTATTTCTTACTATTTTATATTTAAGGTGAAGTCCGATAGCTCAGTTGGTAAAATGCTTGCGTTTCATGCCTAAGAGGTAGGGCTTAATCCCACCCGAGGGTGTAAGAAATGATTTCTTGTGTCAGTACTTAACCAGCACCCTTCACTAGAAAAGAGAACCAGCTCCCTTGAGAGCTTACACGGTACTGAATATCGGTAGGTAAGAATTACCATGGTGATGAGACTTCCAGCCCAGCCCACTGCAGGTGCCCTATTTTGAACTGATCACATCAGACTCTGTGAAGATGTCATAGAACTCCTTGTTGTCTTGACAATGCCATCCATTATTATCACTCACTGGACCATAGATGGTTCTGAGAATCCTCCTTTCAAGTGTTGTTATCAAAGTCCCAGTCTTTTTCTCATAGCCCAGGTTTCAGAGGCAACATCAAGACTAGCTTGATTAGCGTCTTGTACAGCAGCAACTATGTGTTGCACCGAACCAGCTTTGATCTCAACGGCCTTTGGTCATTGGTGTCAACCGGGTGTCATCCAACCAAGTTTTTACAGGAAAGGAGGTCAGCGTCATACCAACCTATTCATCAAGCAACTGTACGGTTGGTAAATATGCTAAATGCAGTGTCATTTCAAAGTACATACGTACATGATTAGTCCCTCCACCCCGCATTTCAGAAAGAGAAACTCGTAGTACGACTCATTCATCCCTTTGCAGTCAATCTCAAAACCATGAGAACTTGGCGTTTTCATGACTGAATCCTTTGCCGAACTGCCCGTTTATGCAATGATCTACCAGGATCTGTGTTTGCTTCCCAATTTAATCCAGTTTTATTCAAAACCAACATCAATCGCTACTTCCTTGCAGCGCCCCACAATAAGAAGCAACACCTCTGCGGCACCCTACCAGGAGGTCATAGACCCCAAGACTTTCAAGAATTGGGGAGCCTCCCGCAAGACATGATATTTTATTGAAGTTATGACTCTGTCCTGTCTTAAGCCTGGCCAGGCGGCATCGCATGTACTCCTCAAATCTCAAAATACTGTGAGTCTGTTGTCGCTATATAACGGGTGGTGTGTGTGTGTCCTCTAGTTGTCTCCCTGCGCTACATGCAGGCCGAGGAGCCCCCGGACCACGAGCTGTTGCGCCTAGACAACATGCTGGTGGTGGAGGGCATCGGGGGCCCGCAGAAAGCGGACGAGGCGGAAGGTCCGTACACTCTAGGCCTCTTACCCTCAACTTGTTACAGTGCTGTCGCTGCGCAACACGCAGGAGGAGGAGCCGCCCGACCCGCAGCTGATGCGGCTGGACAACATGCTGATCGCGGAGGGGGTGGCCGGCCCGGAGAAGGGCGGGGGCGCGGGGGCGGCAGCCAGCGCCTCGGCGGCTGCCCAGGCCGACTGGGGTGAGTGTACGTATACAGAGACATGCATTTATAACACCTGCTAACACTTAGGCACAGTATTTTCAACGTGAGTGTAGCGGTTTAAATTTACACCTGTAATAGTAAAGGTCTTTATTGTTTTTATCAATTTGTAAAGAATAATATTACAATTACAATAAATACTCCTCAAAGTAAGCGTAGCTTGTGTTTCCGTTTGAAAATGTAGAAGGTGTAGATGATCGTATTGCTTCTCCTGAAACTAGTACGTCGTGCATAAAACTCAATGTTAATTGTATCTAAGTTGATGTTTTATTTAAATTTATATGAATTTATTAGCATAGCGCATTGTCCGATCGATAGCTCAGTTGGTAGAATGTTTGCATTCCATGCCGTGAGCTCAGGTTCGAATCCCACCGAGGGTGTCCGAAATGATTTCCTGTTTCGGTGTTTATTTAAAATCCCAAAATGCAACCCCTTTAGGGATTTCGCGGCAAGAAGTTGCACTATATGTGAAGCTTAATTGCGAGTTGCGCTGCGCTTTATACTGAATGAAATTAAATTAAACTGAATGTGTATATGGCAAGTGTGTGGGTAGTTTTTTTTATCAGTTTTAAGTCACACAAGCTAATGTTGAAAATACTGGCCTCACAGGGAAGACCTATACTAAAATCACCATCATTTACCATCACAGTGCCAGGTGAGTCTGTAGAGTTCACTGTTGGTTTTCTTTTGATTTATACAAGTGATATTCCTTGACTTATAGGTTGGTATGAGGCTGACCACCCATACTGTAAAAAATGGTTCACTTTGCCAATGTCACCCCTGTTTCAGGGAAGGTCGGCAAAAGTTGTGGGGCTTATGTTCATTTGAGGTTTGGATTTTATTTGTAAGTACACATTCAGCATTTGTAAGCGCGAACTACACTTGTTGGTTTGTGGGCATACATCTGAGAGCTTTAAATGAATATATCCTTGCAACTTAGATTATAGATTATAGAGAGTCTAACACACATTATACACTAGACACATCTGCCTGGTTTGTCTAAATCTTTTTCTATCCGGCACCAGGGCTGGAAGTCTCATCACCACGGTACTCTTACCTACCGAATATCGGTAATATTTGTATGAAGCCCTGTCAATCCAAGATGGCCGCAAGTGAACACCTCATTAGTCTTTATACAAATATTACCGATATTCGGTAGGTAAGAATTACCGTGGTGGTGAGACTGCCAGCCCTGCTCAGAAGTCATTAGTGTGTAGTTTGTCTGGTAGTCTGTAGAGAGTCCGGGTGGAATGCATTGTCTGAAATGGCCCAAACTGTGTGCGGGTTAGAAACCATGTGATTTTAATTAAATACATGGGAGTAGAGGGAGGCCGGACAAGATGCCGATTGCTGTGGAGGTGGTAGTACCAGAGATAGTAGACCAGGCCAACTGGGGTGAGTCTAAATATACAGAAATATGTATTTATACGCTTGTTAACATTTCCAGCTAAGACCTGCACCAAAATCATCATCATTGCCATGAAAATCCAGGTGAATCTTTCCATCATCACCATATTTTTTGCCAGGCCCGCCTCAGCGTCAACGACTACTTCTGAGATACTCTTTGTCCCAGACCTGAAGTCTCAACGGGCGTCGGGATCTTCCTGCATCTATTTAAAGATAGAACTCAATAAAACATGGAAGTGTGTAAACAGCTGATCGATGAAATACAATGCTTGGTAGGAATCCGGACGGGGATCGGGAATCACAATAAAAGAGGAACACCGGAGAGGACTACAACTCGCAGAAATCAAAGTCGTTGTTTTTTAACACGCCATGTAACTACACGTGTTTGTTTGTGGGCATTCATTTGAGAGCTTTAAATGAATATATCCTTGCAACTTAGATTATGGATGTATTAGTTGAAATTTACACACGCCACAACCCAACCTGCTTGGTTGGAGGTCGGTACAACAGAGAGAGATTTTACGTACAAAACGACACAACACAGAAAATGCCTTCTTATTCTTTTTACTTTTAATAGCGTCAGTGTTATGGCCGAGGGGGCCAAGTGGGCTGATCTTTCTAGCGTGTTTGGAATATTATAACGTTGGTTCGATCCCCGCTTGGATCATTTGACCATAACTTTGACCCTGGTTTAACAGATGTAATTGGGTAATTATTAATTAATAATTCATGAAAATAAACAAGTATGAATTATTAATTGATGCTATAAATACCTGTTTCTGGCCAGGCAGAATAGGTTGGTGAATTGCATTCCTCTTCACAAATCTATTTAAAAAAAAAACTATTAGAGCTATATTCGTTCTTATATGACAAACTGTCAGCTAAAGTCAGACCAATGCTGCTTCCACCATTTTGTTCAGCTCATCCACCACCTGAATGCTGGCTTCTTCATCTATAGCCATTTTATAGTTGAAGTTGGTGTATGAAGCAGTCTGTTACTGTTGCGTGATGTGGGTGTGCATGTTGCAGCACATGTTTCCTGTGACGTTGCAATGTTGCAGGCGGCACGGGGCAGGCGGACAACGCCATCGAGCACTCGGACTACCGCGCCAAGCTCGCGCAGATCCGCCAGATCTACCACCAGGAGCTGGAGAAGTACGAGAACGCCTGCAACGAGTTCACCACACACGTCATGAACCTGCTGAGGGAGCAGAGCCGCACCCGGCCCATCACACCCAAGGTAGGATAATAATACTAATAATTTGACAATATTTTTAGTGCCGTTTTGTGAGTTCACCGTAAGGGCACTGCAGAGCCATAGCCCCTTCTTAACAGACATGTCGTCAATCCTGACTTAAAAGCATTTACATAATAACTATAAAATTACCAAATTTGTTTAGCGCGTTTTATGACAGTGTGTCACTACAAAGGTGCTTGTCCATATGATTGGACGAAGAGGTGAGTCTTGAGACTTCTTTCAAAGAGTCTCTCCAAATCCAGTTCCCTCAGTGAGGCGGGAATAGCATTCCAAGTCATTGGAGCGGCCGCCTTGAATGCCCCGTCTCCAAAAACAGTGCGGGGCCTTCTTGCAGGGATGTCCAGGCAGCTTCTTGATGCAGCTGACCTCAGTGTTGTCCGCATGAGGTTGTAGTTGCTGGAGACACCAGCTCTATCAGGTACCCCGGAGCACTCCCATGCAGTGCTTTAAAGGTGAGAAAGCTCGTGTGGTAAGGCATTCCACAGCAGAGGACCGGGAATGCAAAAGGCACGACCTAAATAATTGACCATATCGCTTCTGCAGGGAACCCTGAGTCTATTCACAGCAGTACTGCATGCAGATCTCAAAGTTCCCCGCCTACCCTCTACTGTGTCCTCCACACATAGCTCTCAGACATACAATGGCGCAATGTTCTGAGATTCTGATTCTGCAAAATTCTGAGCTCAGGATATGCTGCTTGGCCTTCAAGACTACATGGAAATGCCTCAAAACATGTGAAGGAGCCAGGCGCGTGCATAGGGTATAGGCAAATACATTTCACCATAATTATTTTCTCCCATTTCTTTAAAACAGCTTCTTTGAAATTGACTGAAGTGCTAACAATCGCTCCAGTGGAACTAAATTTATGAATTTTAAATCTGAATATCAAGCTTAAATGGTGTTTTATTATATATTGTCTACCTATTAAGCGCATGTGCCTGTATGGGATGCACGCCCCTGGAAGGAGCTGACATCTCACGCGACCACAACCACACAAAGAAGTCTGAGGTCAGCGAAACCAAGACTCAGCCTTCTGTATGACCTGTTTAAAAATTAAATGCTGCAATTATGCCTGTAGAGAACTTTAATTTTTGTACAGAATGTGTGAATATTTGTTTGCTTGTCTGTCTGGCGCAGGAGATAGAGCGCATGGTGCAGATCATCCACAAGAAGTTCAGCTCCATCCAGATGCAGCTGAAGCAGAGCACGTGCGAGGCCGTGATGATCCTGCGCTCCCGCTTCCTGGACGCGCGGCGCAAGCGGCGCAACTTCAGCAAGCAGGCCTCGGAGATCCTCAACGAGTACTTCTACTCACACCTCTCTAACCCCTACCCCAGCGAGGAGGCCAAGGAGGAGTTGGCGAGGAAGTGCGGCATCACCGTCTCACAGGTAAACTGTCAAGCTGTTACTGCTTAGCAACTTCAAGTAAGCTGGAGGACGGCGGCCGAGGGCAGGATGGATCTAGACTCAAGATAGCCAAGGCCAAGGTAGATGTCAACTTTCTGCAGAATAATAATAATGCTGACAAAGCCAAAATAAATTAACCAACAAATTAAACCCATAGGTGTTTTAGGCTGACACGGCTGGCTGTTGAACTGGAGAGTGACTTTCTGGGATATTTCTTACCGTGGCCTATTGGAGCTGGAGCTTCCGGACATTCTCACGCCATTTCATTACGCCAAATAAAGAATTCCATGAATTACAAATTGACACTGTTAATACCTGTTTCTGGCCAGGCAAAATAGGTTGGTGAATTGTATTTCTCTTCACAAATCTATTTAAACAAAATAAACACTGGCTTTGGAATGTGGGTCTGCCGTTGAATGATTTTGTCTTTGCACTGAACATGTGTTGCGTGCGTCGTGTTGCAGGTGTCCAACTGGTTTGGCAACAAGCGCATCCGCTCTCAGCTCTGCAGAGGCTCTGGCCACCCCTATCGTAATGGCTACAGTTACAGTAACACTGCTCTTGGAATGTGGGTCTACCGTTGAATGTTTTACCTTTGCACTGACCATGTGTTGCGTGCGCCGTGTTGCAGGTGTCCAACTGGTTTGGCAACAAGCGCATCCGCTCTCAGCTCTGCAGAGGCTCTGGCCACCCCTATCGTAATGGCTACAGTTACAGTAACACTGCTCTTGGAATGTGGGTCTACCGTTGAATGTTTTACCTTTGCACTGACCATGTGTTGCGTGCGCCGTGTTGCAGGTGTCCAACTGGTTTGGCAACAAGCGCATCCGCTACAAGAAGAACATCGGCAAGGCGCAGGAAGAGGCCAACCTGTACGCAGCCAAGAAGGCCGCCGGTAATGATGATTTTCATATGTTCGACTAAATGTGAGGAACAAATACAATCTCATTATCAAACAACCACTACACTCTCCTCCGACTTACCACCACACCCACTCTCAGCTTACTAACCAGTGACACTAGACAATAAGGCATGCGGGAGGATGGACTTCAACTAATCAACCATGTAGAGATTCTGAACCTGCAGGATGCCACTCTTTTTTTTTCTTTTAAGCAATCCTGTGCGGGAGACTCCCCAATTCTTGAAAGTCTTGGGGGTCTGTGTCACCCTGGAAGAGTGTTGCTTGAATTGTTGCTTCTGTCGTGAGGCGTTTGCAAGGAAGTGGCGATTGATGTTGGTTTTGAAGTACTTACTACGTTTGTTTTTGTTTTTCTTTAGTATTTACACAGGAATAAGATTGAAAATATTGTTTAAAATTCTCTGATATGATCTACCAATCAAAAAACTCAAGTCAAAAACTTTTTGTTGGTAAATATTTGAAAAAAAAAATGTAGTTGACCTTGAAAAATTACATGCTAGAAGTCAATTTTCTAAATTCCTTCATAAAACACTCACACCTAAACAATAAAATGTTTTGTTTACATTCCAAGGGGTCATTGATCTGTAGATTTTTTTTTTCCTAATGTTATGACCCAGTGCAGTAAATAGTTCACTCACTATGTTTTACTAAATTATGCACAAAAAAAACTTTATTTCACTGTTTTTTGAGATAAAAAAAAACAGATTTAGAAGAGAAATATTTGTTTATCTTTTGAGATAATTCAAATCAAAGCCAAGAATAAAAATGAAATAGAGTACTTGCAGGGGTACATTAAAATGGATAGTAGCAGGAGATGAAGAAAGACTAACCTTTTCTTACACCAACTGACAACTCACCCGACTAACTCACTAATCTGATCATACCAGCACTTGTCTGTCTCGTACTAACTCTGTGTCTTGTCTTCCTATACGTAGTTAACTTTGTGGATTGGTTAGTTTTAATGTATATTTTTGAGCCCGGTGCACACAAAGCAACTGAAATCACTATGATTGCCAACTCAATGTAAAATGAACACAACTTTGTGTACGTGTTGGTTACTATTTTGGTGAAACTGCTAAAATACCTTCAATGTTGACTTAGCCTTCACAAGAAACCAGAACTGTCTCTTTAACTGAGTAGTTGCCGTAAGGCCGTCCACTTTACCGGCAAAAATAAATAGGTTCCACCCTTCGGGGACAACGCGGCAAGAAGTTGCACTTCATGTGTAATATGCTTTGTTCAATACCTGTTAGCTACTATTTTGATAAAACTGCCGGCAGCTCTCTATAATCTGTGTTGCAAAGATATATCAACATTTAAGATTCAACATTCAAGATTGCTCCCTGTTATGCGAAAACATTCCAAAAAAAAAAAAAAATGGTTGTATTTTAATTGATTATTACACAATTTATTTCAGATTCATATAAAATGCATTTACACAAACAGAGGCTTGTAAGTTCATACTTGTACATGGTGCATGTGTACCTACAAAATGAAAAACCAAACCTTGCAACTCCTGCTGGCCCTCCTTGAAATAGAGGTGGCATTGGCAAAGTGAACCATTTTTTTTTTGTATGGGTGCTTTTATAATGATTAAAGTTGTATTGTGCTTGTACTCCATGTTTTATTATTTTATGAGTCAAAATCATAATATTTGCATTGATGAGGTCAACTGTCAGTGGAGCAGGCTGAACCAACGGTTTGAAGTTAGGAACGCTTATGCCGCCCCACCTCTCTAAATAAAGTAAAACAGCCAAGCCGTTATCGCTCATATTATTTTCTGTCAGCGAGCTTCCTGAACAGTTTGTGAGTGCTCACATTACTTAAAGGCGGGTCCAGAAATGTGTCATTTGCCCGATCCGATCACCGTATCACGTATCAAGTTGTGGACGCCTCGATTTGCTCCGTATCCGTATCTTCACAATAGTCATGATCGCCCAAATCAAATTGCCCAGTTCTGTGCCAGCTCTCGATCAAACATGTCATCGCCGTTGGTTGAAGTGTATGAGAATTTTGCATCATTTTTGCATTCAATGTGAACATCAAAGTAATCCCCAGGTGGTTGCTTACATTTTTGACTGAACATGAAACCGCAAACCGAGAATGAAATGCAAGTGAGTTATGAACGCGTTCAAAACTGATCGACGCCCGTATCTGTATCACATTTGATGATCAGACAAAAACCGACATGTCATGGGACGGGCCGTATCAAAACGGTGTATCGAGATTGCATAACATCACCCGTCCACATTTGCGCTCATGATACGCGTCGACGATACGGATACGGTGATCGGATCGGGCAAATGTTACATATCTGGACCCGCCTGTAGGTGTGCTTCCTGAACACAGTCATATTGTAATAATCTGGTATATTTAGGTGTTCCCCACTTTGTGCAATGTATTGACTAACCCGCTGACCTGTGCCGGTGATATTATGATGCAGGGGCCTCCCCGTACAGCATGGGCGCAGCCTCGGGCACCGCCACCCCCATGATGTCCCCCGCGCCCCAGGACTCCATGGGCTACTCGCTGGGGGCGCCGGGCTACGACCCCCCTCAGCCCTACGACTCCTCCATGCCCTACGACCCCATGCACCAGGACCTCTCCCCATAGAGGCGCACACGCTACACGTGCTAAAGGAAATGTTCATGCGATCATTGTTACACATATGCAGCTAGAGAGAGAAGAGAAAAGGATCCATAGCCAAGAAAACTACTCCAAACTTTATTGAACAAAATTATTGCCTTGACCACTTGGCCATAGCGCTAACAAAACAATAATAATAATACAGTAGAGCCTCATTAATCTGAACCCCTAAAAATACAGGAGGGTATGTAATAACGGGGTGTTCAGATTATAGTGTGGGACAAATTCTATGGAGGTGGAAAATATAAATTGGGATTAGGCTTCTCATGACACTTTGGCTTCTCATGACCCTTTGGCTTCTCATGACCCTTTGGCTTCTCATGACCCTTTGGCTTCTCATGACCCTTTGGCTTCTCATGACCCTTTGGCTCTCAAGACCCTTTGGCTCTCATGACCCTTTGGCTCTCAAGACCCTTTGGCTCTCATGACCCTTTGGCTTCTCATGACCCTTTGGCTTCTCATGACCCTTTGGCTCTCAAGACCCTTTGGCTCTCATGACCCTTTGGCTTCTCATGACCCTTTGGCTTCTCATGACCCTTTGGCTCTCAAGACCCTTTGGCTCTCATGACCCTTTGGCTTCTCATGACCCTTTGGCTTCTCATGACCCTTTGGCTCTCATGACCCTTTGGCTTCTCATGACCCTTTGGCTCTCATCCCTTGGGCTGAGGTTATAAATGTGGGAAGAGGTGGGTCTTCAGCTGTCTCCTAAAGATCGCCTCAGCATTTGTTATCCGCAGTCTGTCGGCAAAGAGTTCCAGCAACACAGGTGCGTTCATTAAATCTGGTGTTAATATTATTTAATTTTGTTGTCCGTAATGAGAACAAAAAACCGGGAAGCTTAAAATGAGTTAAAAATTGTTGCTCTAACCATTAAGCAGATCTGCAAAATCCAAGCCCTCATCAAAACACCAATGTGATCAATGGATACAAAGCTTATCACTAACAATGTCTTCTTTAACGTGTGCTATGATTGTCAAATGAATATTTCCTCTTGCAAGGTCGGCAAGTCCTAATGTGTGAACTGGAATTGAACTGTACTTAAGGAAGCGCCGTTTACGGCCCATCGTGTCATCTCACGGCCCCGCCATGTCATCGTATGGCCTGTCGCGTCACCTTGCGGCCTAATTATTATGATATACGTAACATTAGACGAGTATACCATCTGCATATACCACCACTGTAACTATATATACATTTTATTTTCATAAGTTTTAGCGCTCGTAAGTTCTTTCAGAGACATTTTACAAAAATAATGTCAATTTATGACTCTCGGTTCTTTCTTCTCTGTTTAGCAATCCTGAACAATCTGATGAAAGGCCAGAAGAATAAGCATCATCTCAGAAAATGACTAAGCGCATTATAAATTTACTAAATTATTGTTAAAATGTCTCTGAACCATAGGCAAGTAATTGTTTTATTAGTGTAAACAATGTTTTGTGTATTGGAGTGATACGCAATATGCATATTCTTGAACAAAAATAATCTAAAATAATAGTCAAGTCAAAGTCATTACAGGAGTAGCGTGATTTTGTGTCACTCCACCGTATGGTATGAACCTCAAGTGATTTGGATAATGATGAATACTGGTCCATTCAGATACTGCCAGTAATTTTTTTTTTTTTAGTTACAGTCGTTGAGTTATAATATGGGTGGAGACAAAACTAACTTGCAGAAATGTAACATATTATGAGGCTAACCCTTCAATCACAGAGCTGTCAAATTACATTACAATTATTACACATGCGATTATGGTTTACCATCTAAGAAAATAAAACAAATTTTGCATGAACACGATCCCTGCGACTCCTCCCGCCTTTCTCTGCAACGAGGGGGCATTGGCAAAAGTGACCTAAGTCTTTACAGCATGGGGGTCTGCCTCACACCTGTTTGGCAAGAAACAATGGTGACATTTTTCTTTAAAAATTGACTAATTCACTGACCATAACTATCGCAATGCTTGCGCACAATTTTTGCGCAGAGATGACATTGTAGTAATGCCAGCAATGCAGGTAAAAATAAATCATCTTTGCCTTTTGCCTGTTAACAGTGTGTTGACACTCGGAGTATGATTGTTGAAACAGATTTAGCGTCTACTTGCACCAAAATAGTTTTGACTACTATAATATAATTCAATGGCTATACAGTAATAGAGATTCCTAATGCGACATTTGTTAACAATGAAACAGATTGAGAAATTATAAGTTAACTCCGATAATAAGTGACATGTTATGTGTAGTTTGAATTTAAATTTAGGACTTCAGTGCTGGCCACGTCTATTATTTTTTTTTTTTAATAATTATTGTAAATCCCATCTTGACGCATAATTTAATTTTACATCCACGGCTTACAAGCCAATTTTATAATGTCTTTTTGAAATTTTTATGTGGTCTGGAAGATTTACCGATAGTCATCTCATAAGCTTCGGTGTGAGTGAGTCTATCATGGCTCATTCTGGAGACATACTATTCTTCGATATTTTAGTCGCCCGTTGAGCCCACGCTTTGACAAACTAATGATGCCTTAGCGGAAAGTTTCATAACCACCTACCAAATTTTGGTAGTATTTGTATGAAGAATAATCAGCACTTGCAGCCATCTTGGATTGACAGGTCTTCATACAAATGCATCATTAGTTTGTCAAAGCGTGGGCTCAACGGGCGACTAAAATGTCTAAGAATAACCCGGATGGTCTCTCATCATACTATGGTCCCTATTTTGGCATGCAGCAAAATATCTTTCAGTGATTTTAACCACTTGACCAATACACACACCATTTCAAGTGACATTTCACTGGATGAACACATATAATTCTGTACCTTAGAGCATAAACAACGGAAGTCCACTTTTTTGTGTTTTTGAGTTAATAATGCAGAAATTATAATAATTAACTGTTCTATAAGTGGTAAAAATATTGGAGTCCTCGGACTCATAGTTACTGAGATATCAAGTGTAATAAATATGGGGTGCACATATAAATGCGAGCATAAACCACGGAAGTTCCACATACGTTGTTCACATTACTTCACATTAAATAAATATCAATAAAAGAAGATAAACAGTTTTTACAGATCAAAAATATCTCGTCTAGTTTAGAAGTTATGATGGTTTTATAAAAGTGCATATTTTTACTAAAACTCGTCTCCTGCACATTTTACTAAATGTGACTACCGTTGTTTATGCTCTAAGGTACAGAATTTATTTGGCAAGCGTCTTTATCGCAAAGGAAGATTCGTATAAAGAGGTGGGAAACCTTTTCTAAAAATTATAGTTCGCTGTACCAAGGCCCGCCAAAGTTGGTTTTGTTGTTTATCTTGGGCATCCATATGGTTTGAATCTCGTCGACATTGTTTTAGTTGTCTGTGGTCAGTGCTTCCGCTTTTTGTAAATAATGAATGGAATATTCTTGTGCATTAGGTTTAATTAAATAATAATAATTAATTACTAGATGATACAAAACAATAGAGTAGGTAATTTGTAAGCTACTCCACTTGTTTTTGGGTCGGGCAATATTTTTAATATAATGTTTTAATGTGTAAGCCAGTGTATGGAATAAGAAATGTCTTTTCTCAGTTATGTTTTTTTTTTTTTAAATATTATTCATGCGTACAACCATTGATACAAGAATTACTCCAAATGGAATCCAACCATCCTTGACTGATTGGTTGGTATGAGGCTGACCCCCCGTGCTGTAAAAATCGGTTCACTTTTACCAATGCCACCCCTGTTTCAGGGAAAGGCCGCAGGAGTTGCAAGGTTTATGTTCATGTGAGGTTTTGCTTATTTGTATGCACGCATTCAGAATGTGTAGGCGCGAACCTACATGTGCCTGTCTGTGGGTATGCATTTAATATGAGCCTTAAATGTTAACATATCTTTGCAGCTTAGATTATAGATAATAGTATGGACACAAATAACAAAGGCAAGAAAATTGTGACATTGTCCCTGAAGGGGTCCTTGTGGACCTTTTTTAGTTTCACAGGTAAGAGGGTTGGCCTTACATCAACCACTTCACTTGAAGTTGCTCATTTCTTGTAAAGGCTGAGTAAATCTTGCGGGCATTTTTATCTTGGGTTTGAAATAAACATCAAAACAGGAGAATTTCTGACACCCTGTTGGATCCTGGGGATTCACCCCTAGCTCTTGGATAAAGAACACAAGTATTCTGCCAACTGAGCTATCAATTCTGCTGATAATTATCCAATGACATCTGTAAACTCAGGGTCAAATCTATGTTCAAGAAGGCCTGTCGGTACTTGAACCAGCACTGTTTTATTTTTAACATATCCCAGTTAAATTACATCGCCTTTTCCGCTTGGCCATAGCGTCAGCAATTTTGCAAATAAAATCAGTTTTCATGTATCTTTGGTTGTGTATTTTTTGTTGTTTATTTGCACTTGAATTTTAAGTCATTTTTGCCACTTTTCAATGCAATTTTCTTGCATTCAAGTGCAAGCAGACATAATATATAAGTTGTGCGTCATGTTTACGTGTACTGTTAAGAAAATTCTGCCTGAGGTTACGTTTACGCAATTATAATAATATCTCTTTGACATTGTATACGAGGATTAAAGCGTAAACCAAACTCACTGCTGTACTGGGGAGAAGAAATTTACAAATCTATAATCTAAGACGATGCAAAAATGTATTGACATTTAAGACGCATATTAAATGCATGCTCACAAGCAGACACATTTTTGTTCACTCTTACACATGCTGCATGCTTACTTACAAAATAAACCAAATCTCAAATGAACTTATACGCTGCAACTCTGATCAAGCTTTCCTGAATCGGGGGTGACTTTGTCAGAGTGAATATTTTTTTACAGTACGGGTGGTCAGCCTCATACCAACCTATAAGTCAAGGGAAAAATAAGATTCAACGACTCGGCATACATTCTGTAGATTAAAATTTGTGAAGTCACCAAACCGAGTCGCTAGAGAGAAAGCTTATTGATATTTTGTCACTAAGGAGCCTAGGCACACAGAGGTATGATGTTTGCCTGTAAAGATTTTTATAAATTTTGAACTCTTCTTTTTTCCCTTTCAAAGACAAATACACTGCTTAAAAAGTTCACTGTTTCAAAGAAAGGTTGCAAGAGTAGCAGAGATTATATGAGTCGTATAACTGCAAACGCCGTCATCTCCAAATTTTATGATTTTTTAAATAATTATTGAATTTGATTCTGCGCAGTGTAACAAATCATTTGCTGTGTGCAATGTGATGAATACCTCACTTAATCCTTCGTAATTTTAATTGAAAAAGTATAATTTCGTGCAAACGCCGTCATCTCCAATACACAAATAATTGCGTTCAAAACACAAGTTTATTTTCTTAAAATCATTGTGTAAGGAGTTGACGGCGTTTGCATTTATACGACTCATATTCATTGGAGGTTTTCTTTTGTAAGAAGGCATGCAGCAATTGTAAATGAAAATTTGCACAAGATTGCGAATGTGTTTGTGTTTGGAATGAGAACTTTAAATGATCACAAAATTTTAAAATCTTTATGGTTGAATATACTAAATATCTGTATCCGATAAAATGTAAGATAATTTTGGAATTCTCTTCCCAGTGTATTTAGTGAGTCCATCTGATGTACTAGTGTTTATGGATGTGTGTGTGAATGTGTCCGAGTGTGTGTGTGTGCGTGTGTTTACCACTACATGTATACGACAATGACTTATCAATCAAAAAAAGCAAGACAAATAAATAATTGTGATTCAAAGACAACATACAATGTAATTGTACGCCTTTCATTTGCTTTGTGTCCCTTTGTAGGTAATCTGTCACTTGTGCGAGGAGCATGGAAGATTGTAACATTTAAGTTAGCTTTGCAGAACAAGAAAATTGTGAATTTCCATTGAAGGGAGTATGCTGGGAACCAGCCTCAGAACAGGGCTCTGAATCAAGAGATCCACAGATACATGTTTTTTTTAAGGAATCCTGTGTGGGAGGCTCCCTAATTCTTGAAAGTCTTGGGGGTCTATGTCACCCTGGAAAGGTGCCGCAGAGGTGTTGCTTGAATTGTTGCTTCTGTCGTGAGGCGCTGCAAGGAAGTGGCGATTAATGTTGGTTTTGAATAAAACCGGATTAAATTGGGGAGGGAACACAGATACAGGTAGATCATTCCATAAACGGGCAGTTTGACAAAGGAATGAGTCATGAAAACGCCAAGTTCTCATAGTTTTGAGATCAACTGCAAGAGGATGAATGAGAGTCGTATTACGAGTTTCCCTTTCTGAAATGTGAGGGGGAGGGATTAATGAATGGAGCTCATTAGAACAAGCTCCATGGTAATATCGATAAAAAAGACTGAGCATCCCAACTTTTCTTCTGTGCCGGAGCGGCTTCAGATCGGATGTCAGGGAAGGATCATTGATCAACCTCACTGCCCTCCTTTGCACTGAATCAAGTTGCTCACTCAACTTCTTGGACATCCCAGACCAGAGATGGCTGACATGGTGTCGACTGATATCATACAATGTATGGTCTGCTTAGAATGGCGTTGGGCAGGTCACGTCACAAGACAGGATTGAAAAGGATTACCGATGGTGACCCAAAATGTCCGAATGGGGAGTAGGAGACCCTTGCTGAGGTGGCCGGACGACATCAGAGGAACAGCGGGCCGGAGATGGCTGAACATAGTAGCCAATAGAAAAGCATGGAGAGGATTGGAGGAGACCCATGTCCAGGAGGGTGGGCTGTGGAAGTAAGGAAGAGACAAGAAATGTACACTGCTTTGTGTAAATAGTACCGCCCCTCAGTTAGCTTAGTCGTTGCTTTAGAAAGCGCCAATTATCAAGCAAGGGACCCATTTGCTGGAACGCTGGATGGACTGAATGGCCTCATACCAACCTATCAGTTAAGGAACATAGAATTAATATCTGGTCTTTCAAGAAACTGAAAGAATCCATTTGATTGCCTAAATGCTTGAAAGGTTATGTACCTATGCCCTTGATCCAAGACATGAGCGAAACATCCGGAAGCTCCAGCCCTGATGGTCCACGTCATCACATCTCGGAAATCAACCTTGAAGTATCATCATCACTTTCTTGTGTAGCCTCAGTCCATGGTTCACTGACACCCAGGATTCTGGTGTCATTTGAGTTGGAGCCTCTAAGGAAACTACTGAGGTGATTTCTGAGTAAAAATAATTAGAAGGTAAGTATGTTCATTCACAACTGATGCATTTTTTTAAATAAATCCTGTGCGGGAGACTCCCTAGATTTTAGAGACTATTTTTACAGGTAAGGGGGTGGTCTTTCGCCAGCTGGTTTTTGTAGGCTGGATACCCTTCCCGCTGTGTGAATTACACCTCAAGAGCCCTATTAACTACCCCATACTTAGTCTTTATTATAATATGAAAAAAAACATCTCACATGGCCGGCTTGTTAGGGAAAGGCAAGTAAATATGTTATTATCGGTTGCTTCGGACCCCTGAGGAGGAGGGGAGGGTAGAGGAGTGATGTTTGCCCGCCGAAAAAGCTCATTTCAAATTTGTTCCGAGTCAACAAGTGTAAAGCTGAATGAACCTTTGTGACCGGGCTTTTGGTAAAGGCAAATAATTTTTTCAACTCGTCGAAAGAGGTATGTAAGGATAGGAAAAAATGGAGGCAACTCTGCAGAGGCTCTGGCCACCCCTAGCGGAATGGCGACAGAGTTACAGTTACAGACGCACATATTTAAAAAATAAAGTTTTGTTTTTGAGTTCAGCCGGGAATCGAACTCACGTCGTTCCGTTTGGGAATCCATAGCGTTTCACCGTTATTACACAGCAAAAAAATATTTTATAAATCTACTAAAAAAAAAGTAAGGATACGCTCATGTATAAAAAAGTGTACCGCTTGAAGCGAGACAATCTGTGAGAGTGAGACGGCGACATGTTTTATCTCTGTCGTGTCTCGGCTCCGTGTGCAGAGTACGTTGTCGGGTTCACTGACCTCCCCATACAGTTGCGACATTCAGAGATAAGCACACACACATACAACAACGTGTGAGTGTGTTAGTGCGGTGTCAACGGTTCCGTACATTATAGTAAAACTCCTGTTTTTTTTTCAATAAATTCAAAACTACAAAACGTCCAGGATATATCAAGATTTTAATAGTCTTATCTAATAACGCAAACGCAACTAATCTAGATCTAAGTTGCAAAGATAAATATCATTTGATATTCATATTAAATGCATTCCCACAAGCAGACACGCATAATTTCGCGCTCACACATGCCGCATGTGGACCTACAATATAAAAACCAAATCTGAAATGAACATATGCCCTTCAACTCTTGCCGACCTTCCCTGAAACACGGGTGACATTGGCAAAGTGAAACATTTTTTACAGTATGGCTGGCCACCCCTAGCGGAATGGCGACAGAGTTACAGTTACAGTGGTTAGCCTCATACCAACCTATAAGTCAAGAAACAAGCTAAATAATAAAAATAATATTAGGATGATTTATTTGGTGAGCGCTGTTTTTGTGTGTGTCACACCTCAAGAGCCCTCTACGAGCTTGATCGTCGCTGTAGAAAGCGCC
Organism: Agapetus fuscipes; assembly: GCA_951799405.1. NCBI lineage: Eukaryota > Metazoa > Arthropoda > Insecta > Trichoptera > Glossosomatidae > Agapetus > Agapetus fuscipes. Next base: position 13,289,408 of record OX637361.1, read on the forward strand.
TATTCTCAAGCAAGACCCAGTTGCTGTAAGGCTGGATGGACCTTTAGTGACCGGTCTTTATAAATATAAATAAGGAATATAATTTTTTCACCCAGCGAAGAGCGTATTTGAAAAATAAATGTATTTTTTTTGTGCTCCGCCGGGATTCGAACCCACAACCTTCCAGTCAAAAGTGTTAACCACTAGACTACGGACAGGTCTAAACTAGACTAAACATGTAGTGTAACATCTTGCCGCGTTGCTGTCGCATGTGGTTAATGGAACCTACTTATTTTTACAGGTAAGGGGGTGGTCTTTCGCTACTTGCCACTTCGGTTGAAGCGTATCCCGAGAGAGCCTGTACTCATTTCTCGGGAAGGCTGAGTAGACCTTGCCGGTATTTTTTTTTTTTTTGTCACCAACGGTCCATCCACCCTTACAGCAACTAGGCCTTGCTTGTATAATCGAGTGGGTCAGAGCCAAACATGACTAACCCACAATAATAAGAAAAATGAGTTAGGCACGTTCACGTATCCTTCCCCTTTACTTCAATATCAATCGGAGCCAAAGGTGATTACAAGGATTATATATCTACTGCAAGTGCTGACATCTGACTAAATTAATTAAATTTATTTGGGTTTGAAACTTTCAAATCCGTTTACTCAAAACAATGGAAAAGTGGGTTAGTCATCTTTGGTTCCAACCCACTCCATTGTCACTTTCTGTAGCGACGACCAAGCTCATAAAGAGCTCTTGAGGTCTGATTCACACAAAAATATCGTAATATATGTAGAAATCTCTCCAGGTCTTTGAGAACAAAACGCTTCGTCGCATAGACCTTTACCTGTGAGTGAGAGGTGCGCCATCCATACCAACGCGTAGCTTCCGTACTTCAAGAATTAAACATTATATCTGTACCTTAGAGCAACGGTCCACTTTTTTGCGTTTTTGAGTTAATGATTGTGATGAAGAGATTGGAAGCGCGGCCCTGCTGGGCCCCCGCGCTGCCGCGAACCGTCACCTCTTTGAGGTTAGGATTCCGACAACGGACAGGGGGCTCCTTTGAGGTTAGGTGCAGAGGCGGCTCCTCAATAAAAATGTTGGCAGTTCATAATTTCCGCAAGTTCATTTTTTCTTGTATTTTTTTTTGCTTTGAATGGAAATTGCAAGAAATACGTAAATATATATTGTTTTATTTAGTTATTAAAAAATCTGTTTTATTTTCACTTTTTATTATTATTTTTTTAAAGGACACAAACGTTTTCGACTACACAGTAGTCATCATCAGGTCTGTGTCCTTTAAAAAAATATTAATAAAAAGTGAAAATAAAACAGATTTTTTAATAACTAAATAAAGATAATTTTCACAGTGTTAATGCACCAACCATCCAAAATATATTGTTTTATTTACATACACGAGTAAGTACCTACACCGTTTTGTTGCATAACAAATAAGCGTATTTTAAGCTCGTACTTACAGTTACATATTTGAAATGGAAATCCATCCGTCGCTCCTTTGCTTGAGCGAAAGCCTCAATCAAAGCCAAATCAGCACAAAATTTTACACAATCAATTATTCTAGATATAATTATTAATCTGTTTGAACGCACTTCGTCATTGAACTTTTTACTTGATTGTCTATAACTAACATCAAGCATTTGTCGAAGATCTGTTCGGCCTAATAAATTGAAATGCATTACAAGCTCAACTTGAGTTTGCGAAAGTGCATGCTGTTTAACTTTGATCTTTTTCACCATCTTTACACACTTGCGATGCTTTCAAATAATGTTCTTTTTCAAATACTATTCAACTATGATTTTTTTTATAATGTCCACGTTTACTTTATTATTAAAATTTATCGTCAGGAAATTAGTAAAAAACAAAATTGTAAGTTGTTTCACGATAAATTAGAAAATAATGGGAAAAATCTTCACGTTCGATGAAAAAACAACCAGCAGCTGTTTATTTTAACGTCAACTGATGACGGAATGGAGGTCAACCAAATTCGAGTTACTGGCTTATATTATTTGTAATCAATGTCCTACAAGGATTTCATTGTTTTCGAATATACACGCACGAATAATTATTATATGCCGGCAATGCACGCAGTTCTCCTTGTCGCACGCACAAAAGGCCTATAATTTATCAGCTCTCTCCCTCTATAGCACGGTTTCTAACTGATCTCAGAAAATGTAAAGGAATTGTTCATTGAAATCCGTTCACTGGGACAAATGCACGAGGAGTATAACTAAACAATAATATTATGTATTATGTACGGCGGCTTTGTATGTACTAGCGTAAACCTCAGGCGCTCCATATAATTATGATTTTTAACTTCAGCGACCATTCAAAACATCTGCCACACAATATACTTTTATATTTTAAAGTTTATACAATTATTTTGTTAAAATTATTACAAAATCTAGGCAGTGCACTGTCCCGTTGAACTGTAATGGCGAACCGCCTCTGGTTAGGTGGCGCGCTTTTGCAGTTGCCCGGCTAGCCAAAGACTCCTCAGGGTGGTGTTCAGGCCCAACACCTTGCTCGCTTTCCACTGATGCTAAAGAGGTTCAAAAATATAGGTGATGGAGAGAAAAACCGGGTAAAGGAAAGACGGGATTTATTTTAAATTATGAGAAATGAGAGCATCACCACGCTAAACTGCACGACTGACTGGTTCTAAGTTAAATTAGATAATGTATTTAAAGGGTTTGATTAGCTCACGAGGATGGAGAGAAGTCTTGATGCTGGGATGCGGGTAGTCGATGCTGGGGCGCCGGCAACGGCAACGCTTTTGGCGGGATGTCGGGCTCCACACTCTGGAGGAATTGCGGCACGGGGCTCAGCCCGCGATAAGACGGGAGCGCTCGGCTGGACGGGGCAGGCGCTCCGTCCTCCTGAGGAACTGTGGGCACGGGGCTCCGGATATCGAGTAGCCAAGCGGGCGCTTGCGACGGGTAAAGCAGGGGCTCCTTCCTTCCGAGGAATCCGCCACGGGGGACCCAGGCGCGGCCAGGGGCTGTGTGTTGCAGGCAACAACGGCGACTCAAGCCTTCTCCGATAGATGTTCTTGGCCACGCCTGGTAGGTGTTATTGGTTCAGGTGTTGAAGAGCTTGTGTCCTCAGAGTTTGTGTCCTCGATTGTGGGAGGTCGACGCCTTTTATAAACTCCCTACCAGCGCGATGCGGAGCTTAACCGGGGATTTTAAGTGTTTCCCTCCTAACTGACAATCTCAGCCTGTCTTCTTCCTCTCATTTGGATCCGGTTCAATTTCTGTGGCTAAAGATGCGCCTCAATTTCTTTCAAGTTGGTAATGACATTATTTTTCCTTTGACAGGTATAATGTTTTGACAGATCTCGTCTTCTTCTTCTTCTTTTTTCCCACAGGTAGCTATCTGACATGCTAGCTACCTGACATGATGCAGAAATTATTATAATTAGCTGTTCTATAAGATGTAAAAATATTGAAGTCCTCGGACTCATAGTTACTGAGATGTCAAGTGTAATAAATATGGGATGCACATAAAAGTGCGAGCATAAACCACGGAAGTTCCACATATGGTGTTCACATTAAATAAATATCGATAAAAGAAGATAAACAGTTTGTACAGATCAAAAATATCTCGTCTAGTTTAGAAGTTATGATGGTTTAAAAAAGTGCACATTTTCACTAAAACTCGTCTCCTGCACATTTTACTACTACCGTTGTTTATTCTCTAAGCCCTAAGGTACAGATATTAGTTATGAAATCAAGAAGACTATTTCTGGATAATCAGAAATGTCTTGGATGGTGCCCATTCGGGTGTCAGACTACTCGGACGTCCCAGGATACGGTGGGCAGACAATGTTGAAGCCGACGCAGAAGTTCTGGGAGTGAGGGGACCATGGAGGGAAGCAGCGCAAGACAGAGAGTCCTGAAGGATTGCGGTGCGAGAGGCCCTGAGCCTTCAAGGCTTGTGAGCCGGATTAAATAAGTTAGTAAGTAATATATAACGCAGGCAATATGTTACACTTTATGTGTAGCTTAGTTGCGTTTTTGGTTACCAACCCGTTCCACCCGATTCACCCCGTTCACAGATAGTTTTACGTGGAAGGAGCTTCCGGATGTCCTGTACCTTCATGCAATCTTTGTATGTACAGTGATGTCAGCCCCCCGGTCGTCGGTTGACCCCCGAAGCCTTCACGAGCCCTGGCAGTGACCCTGGTGTAAGGCACCACACATTCAGGATCGATAACCAGAGCTCCGAATATACTCGTACATCTATAATTTGAGTTGCATATACAAACATTTGTGGTCCATTCTTACAGCATTGTATACACGCTGCAGGTGTTCTTGCATAAGAAAGCATACACGGAAACTAAATACGCTGAATTTCTAAACAGGGCTGGAAGTCTCATCACCACGGTAATTCTTACCTACCGAATATCTTTAATATTTGTATGAAGACTAATCAGCAATTCACTTGGGGCCATCTTTGGATTGACAGGTCTTCATACTATCTTTAATCTATCTATAATCTAAGTTGCAAGGATATATTCATTCAAAGCTCTCAGATGTATGCCCACGAACAAACACGTGTAGTTCGCGCTTACAAATGCTGATTGTGTACTTACAAATAAAATCCAAACCTCAAATGAACATAAGCCCAGCAACTCTTGCCGACATTCCCTGAAACAGGGGTGACATTGGCAAAGTGAACAATTTTTTACAGTATGGGTGGTCAGCCTCATACCAACCTATAAGTCAAGGAATAAACATACAAATAATAATAATAATAATATTAGGATGATTTATTTGGTGAGCGCTGTTTTTGTGTGTATCACACCTCAAGAGCCCTCTGCGAGCTTGGTCGTCGCTGTAGAAAGCGTCAATCCTCAAGCAAGACCCAGTTGCTGTAAGGTTGGATGGACCTTACAGTGACCGGTCTTTGGCAAAGGTTTATGAATTTTTCAACTCAGCGAAGAGCACATTCGAAATATAAATGGTATATTTTTGTGCTCCGCCGGGATCCGAATCCACAACCTTCCATTTACGAGTCCGCAGTGTTACCACTGAGCTAAGGACCGTTCATTATTAATCTTTCAAGACCCAAACAAAATCTTATTTCGAGTTTGAAATAAACACCGAAACGGAAAACCATATTTTCTTACATCCTTAGTGGAAATCTAACCCTAGCCCTATGGCATTGTAAGCTAAAATTATACCAACTGAGCTTTCGACCGACCACGCATGATGATCACCGATTTCCCCGAAGAGACACTATGGCCAAGGGCTCAAGTCGTTAATTTCGACTAGCGTATTTGAAATTAAAAAAAAGAAGCTGGTTCCATTCGCGTCCGGCCTCTTGACCATAACTTTGACCCTGGTACAACAGATGTAATCGAGTACGCTATTTAGCTCTTGCCTGCGATATCTCCGAAGGGGTCGCATGTGGCGATTCGGGGCCTATTTATTTTTACGGGTAAAGGGACCGGCCTCACACCAACCACTTTCAGTTGAAGTGGGGGCTTACCAGCTCCCGGGGGGGCTGGTTCTCATTTCTTGTGAAGGCTGAGTACACCTTGCCAGTATTTATTTTGGGTTTGAAATAGACACCGAAACGGGAAATCTTGTCTGACACCCTCAGTGTAGATACTTATTAATTAATAATAACTAGGGATGGGCCGAATGTGGTTTGAAGCGAATACGAACTTCGGCCGAACATTCGGTGGAAATAAAAAATCGGTCGAAATTCGGTTCGGTAAAAAATGGTAAAACAGTTACACATTGAAGTTTGTAGTTACTGTTATTTGTTAGAAGAATACTAAATTTATTTCATTTTTGTGTTAATCTAATGTCTATGTAACGGAGTAGAAAAAGATTTAATTATTATCAAAATGTAGGTAAACGTTCACTTGTTCCTACTAAAATAAATGATCATGAGTGAGTATGTAAGGGACTTATTTGTAGTTTACGGTTATAAAATACACTATGACATCCAATTATTATAACAGTCAAAATGGTGCAAGTAGGTATTTTGTTTTACTTTTTTTACACCGAATGTTCGGCATTTGAACCGAATTTCAACCGAATTCTAAAGTTCGGTGCAAGCTGCCGAAATTCGGTTAAACCGAATGTGAAACGAATATCAGCCCATCTCTAATAATAATACTCAGGGTTGTTACAAATTAATTAATGAGCCTTTCAAATAAATGTATCTTGACAATAAAAATAAAATACATTCCTCTTTACTAATCTATTTTTAAAAATAGCCACAAGAAGAAGAAGAAGAATAAGGGTTGCTATGTATAATATCTTCATCCCTTACTCCTATACAGTACTGTAGTCTATAGTGTGGTTTTTAATGCGCATGCGCCAGAAGGAACATCAAGGTCGCTGACCTCAACACTGGGCCGCGGGGGCAATGACCCGCCCGACGCGCCGACACTGCGCGAGTGTGTTGGTGAGGGTGCAGACTTGCGCCAGTGTTGGTGGGTTACTGATCAACCCCCATACTGATGTAATAGAGGGAACAGAAGAATGCCCGCTGCATTTCAGAGGTATGGGAAAATTCCTAAACAACACCTACAGTACTCAGTTTAAATTTGTTGTTTTAAGAGGCAAATTTGTAAATGGGACTTATAGGTTGGTATGCTGCTGTAGAAAATGGTTCACTTTGCCAATGTCACCCCTGTTCCAGGGAAGTTCTGCAAGAGTTGCAGGGTGTATGTTCATTTGAGATTTAAGTTTTTATATTGTGAGTCTACGTGCGGAATGTTTAAGCGCGAACTCATATGTGTCTGCTTGTGAAAATTATGCATATAATGTGAATCCGCAATGTTACATATATCTGCAACTTAGATTAGGTTAGATAAGATAAGCAGTCAACCATTACCAACATTATGATTCATCATCAATGGCTGGACAACCAGGGGTGAGTCTTGGCTTCCTTGATCAACCGCAGCCACCGCTGCCTGTCCAACACCTTCCTCCTCCTGTTGGCTGTCCCATACTCCCCCCGCACGGCAGTCTGCAATAACTCTGTCCAGGCACCTGAATCTGGGCCTGTCATTAAAATCCTCTTCGCCAAACTGAAAGTTCAAATGTCTTACTAAAAACCGTACACCAACGGTCCATCCACCCTTACAGCAATTGGGTCTTGCTTGTATAGTTGTCACTTAAGGTAAGGGACAAACGAGAAAAGTATGGAGTATAGAAAGTATCAGATTGAGGAGATTGTGAATGAATGGGATATACAAAGCGAGCGTAAAAGAAGAAAATGCATGAAAAGGGTGATGGATATGAATGAATTGAAAGAGGTATGTAAGGATAGGAAGAAATGGAGGCACCCGTTACAATGTTTCTTCTCCGTCAATATTATAATTTAACGATTGACAGATTAGTGGAAACACGAAGATAACTGTGATCCGTTATCATAGAAGGAAAGCGATGGATAGACAACGTTGGCCACGGTTCATGAGAGCTGGAATCTAACATTGATTCGACAACTATGAATGATAAAATTGAAGCCATTTAGTATGTGTCCCAGCCACCTTACAGCCACTGCCCTGCGTCCTTCATATCATGGATCTGTCATATCGTGGTGACAGGGTCTGTCATCACAATTCACAACTATCCTCTCCAGGCTCTGATGGTCCATTCACTGTATGTGTCCCAGCCACCTTCCCACTGCCCTGCGTCTTTCAGGTTTTGTCATCACAACTATCCTTCCCAGGTTCTGATGGTCCATTCACTGTATGTGTCCCAGCCACCTTTCCACTGCCCTCCGTCCTTCAGGGTCTGTCATCACAACTATCCTCTCCAGGCTCTGATGGTCCATTCACTGTATGTGTCCCAGCCATCTTCCCACTGCCCTGCGTCCTTCAGGGTCTGTCATCACAACTATCCTCTCCAGTCACTGTATCTTACAGTTCTTCGACGTACCATTGTATTTTGTCTGGAAGATTTTGATACACATTGGTCAAGTATATTCAGTTTCCATTTTTATGAAGACTGGTTTTGTTAAACAGTGTTGAATAGAAAGTAGCTTTACTCTCTGTGTCAGCTGTCTTGAATGAAACCGTCTAATGATGTCGGATCTATAATTTAATTCAATTTAACACTTATCTTTTAATTATTAATTTATTACCTTGCACTGGATCCTTCCGTGGTCTTCCTTTTCTTCCCTGAACTGCGCCTCCTTCCCCCTACCCCACTTGGTCTATAAACTTCAGTATCATTCAGAACGTCGTTGCGCGGAGGTGTCGTGTGAGCCGCTTCCAACAGAGCAAACCAACACGAAATATTGAGATTATTTTACATTTCGACCGCGAATTCGCCGTTTCAGTGATAGTGGATCGTTAGATGCCGTGTCTGGTTGTGATTTGAGTGGTCGTGTGTTCGATTCCTCCCTGGATTACCGAGTTTGAACCGAAAGGATGTGAAGTGGATTTATACAGGATTTCATTGTGTACAAAAGTGTTTTGAAATGTTTTTTTTCTTTTCAACCCAAATTGATTCAACATTTTTTTTTATCTATTTCACCTGAATACAAACCTATAAATTAGATTTTATTAAAGTTTTTAGTTGCTTAGTTTGAATTTAGTTGCATTGTTACAAGTCTTTCTACCCTTATAAAATTCACTAGGAGTGGCTCATGGTTTTCATTGTTTTCATTGACAAAAACATATTAATGCTTTATTTACTTCCATGTATTTTTGCTAACACTTAAATCTAATCTATGCATCTTTGCTTTCTGTTTAGATTTGCACATTTAGAAAGATCTTTTCAAGGTTAAAAACATCAAAGGTATTTTGAAAAAATATTCCCAAGTACCATTACTTTCTTTTATGGTATTTACGTACATAAATTGTCTTGTTCAATTTTTTTTTTTTTTATATGTTGCTTTTCACCTCATATCGCTCCAATTTTTAATTCATCCAATACCTAGGAGGGATAACGGTCATTGGAAAACTCGTGACTCAAAAAACCTAAAAATAGAAAAACGACCACTACATTTTCTATTGTAAGTCCTTTAAAATAACCACGTTTTTAAGTAGTTTATTAAAAAGTACCAACCTGTGGAAATTCTCGCGCTGCATTGCGGGATAATTTTTTCTACTGATAGAGGTCCGCACAAAAAAGCTGTGACGACACACAGCCGTGTTGCAGGGCGATGACTGATTATATTTTTATTGGCCAAGGACTTAGTTGCAAAGACGTGTGACGTTTATCGGATGAGAAAAATTCCAATTTGGAGCATCCGTGTCAAAAACATTCGGCTTCTAATGATCATTTATAAAGTTATCTTTAAATTAAGTCCTTGAGATGTAATACAAATTTGAGGCTTATCAATGTTTCAGTAAAAAATATCTGAATTGTCCGGTCGATAGCTCAGTTGGTAGAATCCTTGCACTCTATGCCAAGGACTATGGTTCGTTCCCCACATAGGTTGTCAGAAATGATTTCGATAAACTACGTTTAAGAAAAAATAATTTTATTTTAAATTTCGATAACCATTTCAATTTCAAATACATGATTTCTAAAGAAATACCGGCAAGGTTTGCTCAGTCTATAATCTATAATCTAAGTTGCAAAAATGTATTAACATTTAGAGTTAATATTAAATGCATGCCCACAAACAAACACGTGTAGTTCGCGCTTACAAATTTTGGATGTGTACTTACAAATAAAATCCAAACCTCAAATGAACATAAACCCTACAACTTTTGCCGACCTTCCCTGACACAGGGGTGACATTGGCAAAGTGAGCCATTTTTTACAGTATGGGTGGTCAGCCTCATATCAATCTATAAGTCAAGGAATTCAAGGAGTCTTCACAAGAAATTAGAACCAGCCCCCGGGTAAACCCCCTTTTTAAACTGAAGTGGTTGCTAAGTAATAGGTGTGCAATTCCCTAAGATTATTTTATACCGTTGTCCTAACATCCTTATCTAGATTGCATTCTTTTTGAACCCATCCATTCCGTTCTCTAACTTTTAAAGGTTTCCCTGTCTTAGCTGAAAAGGTGTTAGTGGAGTGAAAAAGTGAATGAAAAGTAGAGGTGAAAAACCTGACTAGAATGGCAGTAAAAAACTTTCTAAGATGTAGTAGTACAGAATGAATGTGTTAAAAAATAATGTAATATAGAAGACGATGTGAGGACAAAGGAATATTATATTAATAATATGGGTTGGTTTGGGCATATGGAAAGAATGGATGATGGCGCTTGACACAGGGGAATTGTAAAGGCAAGAAAGGAAGGGGAAGACTGAGAAAGGAGCTGTGAGATTGTGAAGGTATGGGAAACACAGAGTGAATTTAGTAGACGAAGGAAATGTATGAAAAGGGTGATTGATGTGAATGAACTAAGAAAAGTAGAGTGTCGGGATTGTAATAAGTAGAGGTTTTGGTGACTCCTAGTGGAACGACGACAACGGCACAGTTACCGCCTTACAGTTAGTTACCTGTCATCCTTCTCATTTCACCATCATTCACTGTCCACGCTTCACTTCCATACAAAACTATATATCCTATGTTAGCCTATTTTTTCTCTCTCGCAAAAATTAATTAAAAGTAGTAAATCCTCGAATAATAATTTAGATCCCAGGTGATTCACTTTTTTCTCAGATTGAATTACAATGCGTTGAAAGTGAATGGCTGTGATTACTGCAATGAGTAAAGTGGAGAGTGATCTAGTGAGTGAGTGAGTGAGTTGTGAATGAATCTACTTGCTGGCTGATTTAACTGTAAGTCTAGTGGAAACAACGGGACTTCTAGTAAAGTGGTGTGAACGGGTCTACAAGATGCTTGCAGCAAACTACTGCACAGACTTGATTGCCTTATAAATGGCGCATTCACACCATGTTTTAACCGTACAACACCGAAGAAAGAAATCTAGAATTTGTTTTATAAAATTAAAGTTGCGTACCTTTCTTGATTTGAGATGAGGCTGACTCCCGTGCTGTATGGTTCACTTTTTTAAATGCCACCCCGTTTCAGGGAAAGGCGGCAGGAGTTGTGAGGTTTATGTACATGTCAGATTTGGTTTATATTGTATACGTGCAGTATGTGCAGGGACGTGTACAGCATTTTAGCCATGGTTAGACAACAATATATTTTTTTTCCGATTTACGGAAAGCATGTTTTAATTCATTGTAAATAAACAGTACCTACTAGTATATAATTATCTATCAACCTAGTGTTTCAAGGACGTCTGAACTAAAAAATCATTCACATGAGTACTTAGGGCCTGTTGCACCATATTGCAATCAGACAAAAATCAAAGTTACGTGTAATTTCTCCCATAAAATAATTTTTTTTATTGCATTTACGTTAACAAGCTGATGTACATCATCTTTCCTGTTCAAATTCCATCATATTATTACTCACTTCCGAGAACTATTTACTACCGAGTTCCTTACCAGAATTAAGCAATCAAATTTGATGTGCTAATCAAATATGCATTGGAGGTTGGTGCAACAGGTCCTTAGAATCGGATCCATTTATTGTTCACTTAGTCAGTCAAAAATAATTTGCTTTTATCGAGTTCTCGCCACTGTCTTAAATATTTGTTCAACTCGCCACATGCGACCTCTTCGGAGAAGTTACACTATACGTGTAGCTTAGTTGCGTTGCGTCTAAAGGTATAATATTCAAGTAACGCTCGATGCTTTAATAAGAGCGGGGAAAGAAAACAAAATTTTTTTTCGAGAATTAAATAAAATGATTCTGCCTTGAACCCTGCCTTGAGAAAAATATAAAAAAACAACAAAACAAATATTACAAACATAAAAACACAACATAAGCCATCGCGGCACAGCTATAGGTATCTATAGTCTTGTTATTCTGTCGACTTGGTTGTCCTTGAGTGCATTTGTGTTGGACATACTACGTTGCAAAAATATCTTAGGAAATGTGCTGGTGATACGCAGTTCTCTGGACTGTACGTACAAGTATATGTATAGTGAAATATTTGCAAAAATTACTTCCGGGGAAACAGCGATTGGATTTTATAAAAATTGCTGAGCGTGTTCCTTGCCCAATAGGATGTTATGGTTGCTCGACTGGCGGTACACGGTGGGATACTTATACCCACCTTGATGTATGGAAGTGAAGCCTGGACGGAGAATGAAAGTGAAATTAGTAAAGTACATACTGTTGAAATGGACTTTCTAAGAAGTATGATTGGGAAAAAACGTAGCGATAGGGTAGGAATTGATATTGTAAGAAAAGAATGTGGTGTAAGAGAAAGTGCGTAAGTAAAGATTAAAAGAAGTTTGTTAAGATGGTTTGGGCATATGGAGAGAATGAGGATGAAAGACTGACGAAGAAAGTATATGTTGCAAGACTCGATGGATGTCGTGATAGAGGAAGACCGAGAAGGGTATGGATGGACCAAATTTCCGAAATTGCGAATGAATGGAATATCCAGAGTCGTAATAAAAGGAGAGTCTGTATGAAGAAGAACTCTGGAGGAAATGAAAGAAGTGGACAGGAAGAAATGGCGGTTAACCCCTGTTTCAGGGAAGGTCGGCAGGAGTTGCAGGGTGTATGTCCATTTGAGATTCGGGTTTTTTTATTGTGGGATTACATGCGGCATGTTTAAGCGCGAACTTAAACATGTCTGTTTTGTGAAAATACATGTAATGTGAATCTCTAACGTTACTTAAATTTTGCAACTTAGATTAGATCAGATTAGATTAGATGGAGCTGAGCATCCCCATGTTGTAAAAATATTGGTTCACTTTTGCTAATGTGACCTCTGTTTCAGGGAAAGGCATAGCTTAGTTGGTGCTTGCATTCCATGCTGCGAGCTCGGGTTCGAATCCCACCGAGGTTGTCACAAATGATTTCCCGTTTCATTGTTTATTTTAAACCCCAAATATAATACAGGCAAGGTTTACTCAGCCTTCACAAGAAATGAGTACGAGCCAGTACGAGAAGTGGTTGCATGCGACCCCTTCGGGCATAACGCAGCAAGAAGTTGTACTATATGAGTAGCTTAGTTGCAACTTGCAGTCCAGTTGATAGCTCAGTTGGTAGAGTCCGATTGCCACAGAAGGCGTCAGATTTGATTTCTAGTTTTTTAAAATCCAAAATAAAAATAACCTCTAGATTTATTAAAATTTCACAAGAAATGAGAACTATGCGGAATTAGGGAGCTGAGAAACTTCCACTTCAAGTGAAGTAGTTTATCGTAAGGTTGGCTCTCTTAACCTATGAAAATAAATAGGTTCCACATCCCGCATGCGTGCGATGCGACAGGATTCGCAAGGTTTATATTCGAGGTTTAGAAAAAAAAGAAAAAAAAAAGTGAAAAGTTTAACGAAACTTCTTTGGAATGGAGAGCAATTAAAAATTGTAATATTAGAAAAAAATAAGTTTGCTAAATCATGGAAAGAGGCCAAGAAATTTCATGGAAAATAATAATTGTTTTCCACATTCACATTCCACGTCCAGGGATTAAAAATGCTCAGGCGCATCTGTATTGCAGTTCCGTAAGTACCTGCTTCCATAGCCGCATGCTACAACTCGTCTGTCAAAATAAATACCAAATTCTTCATCCGAAACATCATCTTTCATATCAATTTTATAGACTAACTTTCGGACGCTTTCCAAATGTGGTGCTGGAGACGCATGGTCTGAGTCACATGGATGATGGACAGTTAAACGTACCAACGAGCCAATTCGTCAGGAGCTACGTTTTGATGATGGTGATGATGATGGATGATTTCTTTCCTGTGGCGCCATTTAATGGTCCAGGACCATCTCAAGGGCGCCATGGCTTCTCGAGAAAAGTAGTGTCTTCAGTTCCTTTCTAAAGGTGGTGGTAGGCTGGTTCGCGCGAACACCGACGGGCAAATTGTTCCAGGCAACCGGCCCGGCCACCGCAAAGCTTCTGTCTGCAAAATTGTGTTCGCTCTATTGGGCACTATATAACCTTGTTGACAGCAGTAAGGGCAGAGCGTAGTGGTCTTTTTGAAGTCTTATCGACAGAGCATAGCTCAGCGAGACATGGGGGTGCCGTGCCGTTAAGGGCCCTATGTACAGTGAGACACAACTTAAATTCTACCCTCTCTCGGACCCTCAGCCAGTGCAGTTCTCTCAGCAATGGCAAAATATGACAGCTCTTTCCCTGTCGAAAAATTGCCCTGGCAGCAGCATTGAAAGCTGATGGCTCGACTCTAGCCATTTTACGTATAGGTATGTACACTGACATAAGGAATACTGCAGGACGGAAGACATTCTAAGATGGGGAAGAGAACGAAGACGATACTGGTAGGAACATCTCAATAGAATGGGAGATTATAGGACCATACGGATTGTTCTTCAAGGGAATCTAGGAAGAAGATCTGTGAAGAGATGGCGTAATAGCAGTCTATTAAAGATCAACAATAATACTTTATAATTTCCATTAATTTAATAATTACATAGTCGTAGAGACGGTATTGTATGACACTGCACGTAGCTAGTCATTCTAACACTCGTAGTATCTACTTTAAACAAGTACTCATGTTACAATGCCCCTCATTCTTTGGCAGTGTAAAATTACCATTTTGTGCAGGAAAAAATGGAAAATTATCTGTGCACTCTCACCTAACAGTATTATGTGATAAATTTAGAATGTACAGGATAACACCGCACGTAACATTTGATACGAGTCTATTAATTATTATGTATTCGTATCGCAGTAAAGGATTTTAACCCCACGATGCGTCATGTACTCTACACATAAATCATACCAGCTCTAATCTCCATGTTAGTGCACTCCAAATTTTTGCTTGCTAATAAATAATTATAAATATCTGTAATAACTGAATTGCGTGAAGTGTATTGGTGTTTACAGTGTAAAGCTAACTCAATTTTTTATCACAAATTGTTCGCGGTTCTCTCTGACTGCTGCTTATGTGTTTTTTTTTTCAAATTAAAAATAAATGTTTCATCGCTTGTAATATCAATAAGGACTATTTTTGCAAATCTGTCCAATAAATTGCAGCCAATAAACATAATTGCTTAAATATTATTGCTGAAGACTTTGTAGCAGGGCTGTCACTGCAATTGGGATAAATAAAAATAAACACAATAATCAAATAAATTGTACCTGTGACATAAAACAATAATATTATACTTAAATAATATAAAACTTAAATAACCCGTGAGAAAAAAAATATAATTTATAATTACAAGTAACTTCTTTTTTTTTCCTCTTGTCCAACGATTTTTAACAATGGAATCAAACGTTGTTCAACTAATAACGGAGGCATCAAACCTTTTGAATACCATGCAACTGGCGCTAATAAATGGCAATAATTCTGCAGTGAAGGCAGTTAAGGAGTTGACTTCTAAATTGCTACCCACGACGGCGGGACTGGCAAGAACGATGTCCCTGATTGGAGTTTTAACCGGCAAAATGGAAGGAGAATTGCAGACATTCAAGAGTAAGCCCATTTCAATGGGCGAGTCGGAGGACTCAAAGCATAATTCTATCTTCGATGCGATTAGCGAACTCGAGGAACGACGTGAAAAATCTAAGAATGTAATGTTGATGAATATTCCAGAAAGCGCGGCCTCTACCCAGGTGCAGCGACTGAATGATGACCGCAACACTGTCATGAATATCGTCAGTAAGTTCGATGAAGTCAAAACGGATTGTATCAAGGTATCCAGAGTTGGAAGAGTGGCGGCTGACAAAGTAAGGCCTGTTAAAGTTTCCTTTGCTGATTCTTCGGAGGCCAGATATGTGCTGCGTAATAATAGGCTTCTTGGCGATGGTGTGCGAGCTAAAGCTGATCTGACTGTCTCACAGAGGGAACATCTACGGGGTCTATGGAATGAAGTCGAGGAGAGGCGAATGGCTGGTGAGGAGGAGCTGACGGTGAAATTTTTCGATTCAATTCCAAAGATTGTAAAGCTCCGAAAAAACTTACCAGGAGAATCGGCGCAACTGCCTACTATCAGAACGTCCGTGGAGTAAACACAAAACTATCTGAATTATCTATTAGTGCATCTTTAACTTCATATGATATATTGTTTTTTACAGAAACCTGGTTGAATGAAGGTGTGCGTGACGGAGAGCTTGGTTTTGACCGTTACTGTGTGTATAGGAGAGATCGTGATCGTAAAGATAGTGGCAAGTCCAGGGGAGGAGGTGTTATGATCTGCGTTGCCAAAAGGTTCAGGTCCTGTATAATAAAATGTCTGAACACTTCATTGGAGCAAATATTTGTTAAAATCATTCTCCCGATTGGAATTTTAATTGTGGCTTGCGTATATATTCCGCCAGGTTCAGACTCTGAATCCTACTCCAATCATTGTAAAGATATGGAAAGAATCCGTTTTAAATATCCAGACGCTAAAATCTTGGTTGCTGGGGACTACAATTTGCCGGGTGCCAAATGGTGTGAGTGTGAGGCCAATGCGGTGATAGATGATGAGTGTACCGCCGAAATTAAAAACATGTCCTCGTTCCTTGGTTTGGTTCAGTGTAATCTGGTACGTAACAGTTTAAACCGATTACTGGACTTAATATTTACAGATATTGATGGTCTTAATGTTTCCACAGCCGCGGAGATCATCCTGCCGGCTGATGCCCATCACCCCCCATTAGAGATAGATTTTATTGTGAATTATGAAAGGGAGTCCTTGCCGGAAAGAATTACAAAAAACTTCAAAACTTGTGACTACGACGTCATATTTAACCATCTTAATGAGGTTGATTGGTCTTTCCTTGATACAAATACCGACGTAAATGAAATTGTGTCACAATTTTACAACGTTATAAATAGTTCCGTTCACGATTTTGTGCCTATCAAACGGCCACCATGGGGGAACTACCCCAAATGGTTCACACGCGAACTTGTTGATAAGATTAGTTTGAAAAAAAGATTGCATGCCCAGTATAAGGCAACTGGGGACCCCAGTGACTACGAAGCATTCAGTAGGGTAAGAAAGGAGTGCCAGGTGCTTTCAGCAGCGCTAAAACGTGAATTTTATAGAAACATAGAGAGTCAGTTACCAGGAACCTCCGTGAATTTGTATAAACTTGCCAAATCTTTAAAAGACGATCATAGCGATTACCCGAAAATAATGTATTTCAATGACAGGTCTGCCAATAGCGTGAGTGATGTAGTGGACTTATTTAGAAAATATTTCCTGTCAATCTACGAGGACGTTCTCATGGGTGTCAACACTCCGGCGCTCCCGCTGACTGATCGAGTTCATATCGCGCGTGTGATATTTTCCGTGTCGGACGTGCAGCGTGGTATTGATTCGCTGGATACTAATAAATCTGCAGGTCCTGATCAACTGCCGCCTGTTTTTATTAAGAATTGTTCAAATGTTATGTGTTGGATTTTACAAAAAATATTTAATAAATCTATTGAATCGGGAATTTTTCCAACAGCTTGGAAATCTAGCAACATTATTCCAATTTTCAAAAAGGGAGATAAATCTGATGTCACTAGCTATCGCCCAATATGTATACAATCCTGCATACCGAAGTTGTTCGAATGTATTCTTCTCAGTAAGATTAAGAGTGACTTAGCACTCGTTATATCGGACCAACAGCATGGTTTTATGCAAAACCGATCGACCTTGACAAACCTTTTGGAATTTCATTGTGATATCATGGATGCTTTTGTTACCAGGAGTCAGACGGACTGTGTATATACAGACTACTCCAAGGCGTTTGACCGCGTCTCCCATACAATATTGTTGGCAAAGCTTCTTTCTCTTGGTATTGATGGTGCACTCCTTGCGTGGTTTTCGAGCTATCTTGCTGAAAGGGAACTTAGGGTTTGTGTGTCGGGCGTTGTTTCATCTCCTTTTTTGGCGAAGAGCGGTGTGCCGCAGGGCTCACATCTCGGACCCATTTTGTTTAATATATTTGTCAATGATCTCCTGAGCGGGTTTGACGGGGTGAGATTTGTCATGTTTGCTGATGACTTGAAAATTTACAGAGTGGTTAACTGTATTGGTGACTGCGAGATATTACAAAGAAATATTGACGTGCTTTATGACTGGTGTGTGAAGAATGATTTAACTTTAAACATAGAAAAATGTCAAGTAATGCGTTTCCACAAAATTAAGAATCCCACGGTGTACCCTTACTCGATTGATGGTACACAGCTTATGTCGGTTGCGCAAATCAAAGATTTGGGAGTATTGTTGGACGCGGGATTAACATTTGTACCACACATAAAGGCAACTGTGGATAGGGCACTCAGAACATTAGGATTTTCCTTACGACTGTGTGAAAAATTTTATAACGTGCACACCTTTATTTATATTTTTACAAGTTTGGTGAGGCCATTGCTGGAGTATAACTCCGTGTTGTGGTCTCCTCACTACCAGGTACATATACGTAGTATAGAAAAGGTACAAAACAAACTACTTCGCTTTATCAACTTCAAACTCGGAATACCCATCTCGGATATCAATTATAACCAACTCCGAGAATCGTATAAACTTGCACCGCTCTCGGCTCGGAGAAGTGCTGCTGACATGGTTTTTCTATACAAACTCATTAATGGCTTGACCGACGCGCCCCAACTCCTATCAAAAATTAATTTCCGTGTCCCAATAAGGAACACGCGTAACGTGGATACTTTTGATGTGGCAGACTGTGCCGTGAACTACCAGTATTACTCGCCTTTTCAGCGACTGCCCAGGGAGGCGAACAAGCTGGAGGTTGATATTTTCTCCACGGGATTCTATACATTTAAAAAAAAAAAAAATAGTATGTAGGTATCCGCATTTTGTCGGTCTCTCATTATCCATTCTTTCCACAGGCCCAAGCCATCTCAACACATTTTTTTTTGTACCTTTAGTTTCACATCTTCTTTCTTTCTTTGCACAACACATTGTAAATTGTATGTTGTAATGCATTGTATGAAATTTTTTTATAAAAAAATCCTTGAAATTTTAAATGATCTTTTGTTTATTCTATTAATTTTAGCAAATTTTACACCTGATTTAGGATATTATGTTTGTGACAACCCTGATCAAATAATGAAGATTTGTTGTTATTACAACAATTTTTGTATACAACAATTGCTTACACTGGTTTATGGTTTTTGCATTATTATTTTTAAAGTTTATTGTTATTATTTTTAAATTGTTAGTTCTATTGCTTTATAACCATCGTATATTTACATCTTTGTATATTATTTATGTGTCATTTATTTGTGTTATATTTTAAGATATTAGTTTTATACCTATAGATACAGTACCTACTTATGTACCTACATATTTATATTTATCGCAATGTTGTAAAAGGCTATATAGCCGTTTATACTTCTTAAATAAATGTTATAAAATTACATTGTTCTTTGTTTCCACACACACTAGTCACAAAATATTCAATTTAAGCGCGAGAAGTATAGATTTACGATAGATTCGTTTTTAGAAAGTAATATACATATATTTTTTTTAAGAAATCCTGTGCGGGAGACTACCTAGATTCTAGAGACTCTATGACACTTGTTGTAGTGCCGCAGAGGTGTACGAGCTTGGTCGTCGCTACAAAACGCCAATACTCAATCAAGACCCAGTTGCTGTAAGGCTGGATGGACCTTTGGTGACCGGTCATTGGTAAAGGTTTATGAATTTTTCAACCCAGCGAAGAGCAAATTTGAAAATATAAATGTTATATTTTTTTGCTCCGCCGGGTTTCGAACCCACAACCTTCCCATTCAGAGTCCGCAGTGTTACCACTGAGCTAAGGACCGTTAGACCATAGTCTAATCTAATATAATCTAAGTTGCAAAGATATGTTACATTGGAGATTCACATTACATCATTAGCATTAAATGCATTCTCACAACCAGACACGTACAAGTTCGCCCTTGCACATTTCTCATGTGAACCTACAACATAAAAAACAAATCTAAAATGGACATACACCCTGCAACTCTTGCCGTCCTTCCCTGTAACAGGGGTGACATTACGCAACGCGATGCAACTAAGCTACACATATAGTGTAACTTCTTGCTGCGTTCTCCCCGAAGGGGTCGCACGTGGCGAGTTGAACCTATTTATTATTTCTGGCATTGTGAACCATTTTCTACAGCATGGGTGGTCAACCGCATACCAACCTATAAGTCAAGAAAAATACGACTCATTTTATTTATTTACTCTAAGCTCGCAGGTTTTTTTTTTGGATAGAAAGGCGTTTTTAGGTCAAAGATACTATAGGTACACAAAGATTACGGATTGATATTGAGTTGGTACATATTATACATATATATATGCATATTTTTTTGTATTCAGTTGAAATCTTTTCACAGCTATTTTATCGTCTTGAACTGATAGTGAAATTTTTACATTTTTATCTGCTGGGCCAAGATCATTTCCAAGTGTTGGATAATCGTTGAATTATTATCAAATATACTAATTTTAATGAGGACACGGGCGTATACAAAAGGGAGGTGCTCTATTAATGAATACATTTGCCGGGAATGTCATCATAGAACTTGTGGTAGTGGATCGTAATTTTTGGGATTTTCTTGAAAAGCCTGTAGAGCCTAGTCCGTGCTTGCACTTTACCCATGGTAAGGGTAAATAAGAGACCTCAAATGAGCTCAACCACTTCTTAAGGTCGTTTAACCAAGATGTTTTTCCTGTAAGCCATCACCCATTCATTCTTCCTCACACCAGCTATTAATATTTTTTCTCTAGTTACATGGATAGATGATTTTTTGGTTTGCTTTTCGTAAAAATATGTTTTCGTTTGTCGTGGGCCGTGCAGTGCCGGTTCTGTTACTGTTGCAGCTTCTCCACCGAGCCTGGAATTGATAAACAAGCCTGAAGAATAAACAACTTCTTCTTAGACGGGCTTGCTGCAAGGTTTGTAAAAAATATATTGAATATTATTGTCAGTCAACTTATGAGGAGATTTTATTTTATTTTTACCTATTTTAACTATTACTCGGGTGTTATTTTTTATTCCTATCTTTCTACACTTCTTTCAATCCATTCATATCCATCACCTTGTTCATAAATCTTCTTCACGTACATTCACTATGTATGTATATCCCATTCTTCAATGCCGCTTCAGCCCAACTCGAGTCTTGGTATCCATTAACTTTTGCCTCCAACTTTGTCTGTCCTCCGACGCCGTTCTCCAATTAGCAACCTGCAGAAGCTGAGTTTCACCCCCCTCCACTTCATCTCTCCATTTTATTCTCTCTTCGTCTTCTCCGTTCTCCCATTCCTATCTTCACTATCATTCTTAACATTTCTTCTCTAACTGTATATTTTTATTATTCATGCGTTTGCGACTTCTCAAATTTTCAAAATGTAAATGAAGATACTATCTCTGATTCTGCATACAGCACATAAGACGTTGATTTTATCCAGTCGATACAATTCAGCAGACTGCATGGTCTGGGACACATCCAGTAAATGGACCATCAGAGCCTGGAGAGCATAGTTGTGATGACAGACCCTGAAGGACGCAGGCCATTGGAAAGACTCAGAGCAAGATTACTGGATGCATTGTCGTGTAGAGAGTGTGGGACTGGAGAGAGAAAGCGATGAATGTAGTTGCTTAAAGTTTTTGATGAAGAAGGCTTGTATCCTGTAAATATTTATCTTCATTGAGTCATCTATAGACCTTTTATTGTCCCAGTGAAGGCGATGTCTATGTTCCTCTGGTTTCCCTTGAAGAGATCATCCATGGAGCAGCTTGCCGGACAGGAGGGGCAATAGAGCAGGTGCTTCATAGCTTGCTGAGCTCCACACTCACTGAGTGAAGAATCCACCTGTTCCAGAAATCCTCAGGTTGACCTGGTCTCTTCCAACATTAGCTCTCAGCCTGTGTACGGATCTCCACATAGGCCACTCAAGGTTATTTCCATAAGGAAGGTCTTCCCCAGATTGTACGAAGTCTTCAAGACATTCCTCCTCCAAAATTCGCTGTGAAATATGATGATGATTTTCAATTGTGATTATTTTTTTTCAGGTCTAAACATCGGCAGTCTTCCTCAATCAAAACATCAAGACTGCAGAGAAAACATACAATAATATTAATCTTTTACAAATCAAATAAAAGTCGAGCAATATTTTACAAATAAAAATTCCAAATTTGGTATATTCATTCATTGAATATTCAAAATTAAATAAATCAAGTACGGAAAAATGCAAGCTGTTTTAAAATATTATCAATAAATAATTAATAGTTGGTTAATTGTAACAATATTTTGGAATCCAAAATGGTTTGACAATCTACATGTATTTGTGGAAAATATTAAGCAAAAAGTGATTTGAAAGCTTCCCAGTTTTTCCTTTTGAATTGATTTCATACTTGATAAAGTTATTGTATAACTAGTACTTAAAAATAGTGAGTGGTGTAAAAAGTAAGCTGTGTTTTTACTGTGCCATAAAGTTACAAAATTTTAAGTGATTAATAATAATACGTGTAAAAACTCGGATTGCAGTGTTTTGTTTTAATATGTGAAACAACTGGTTAAAATAAAATAAAAATTAAGTGAAAAATTGTGTTCAAAGTTTCCAAATTTAATTTGGAGTACAGTGATGGTGGTTTGACGTGAATAGGTGCGTCTTTAGTGTTGCGTTGTGCGTATTTTGGATCCAGGGTCTCTGATGCTCGGAGATCTTTGACGTCTGAAGAGGTGGACCGCCAGGAAGATGCCTGGACCTCCTACTCCCACCTAAGGCCCTGCTTTGGGCCTTCAAAATGTGAGTCATTTTAATATTTTATTTTTGTATACTGTTTGTAGGAACCAGACCTTTTTAAATTCCTCGTACTCACGTCTCTAAAGAAGGGCAATTTTTCGATCCAAGATCTTCAGTTACACGCAGATGCAGTATTTGAGCGCGGTCTTCCAGCTGGACGTTGACCAATGAGGTCTTGTCTAGTCTTGTATCCTGCCGCCATTCCTCTAGCGGTGGCCGGTACCTCCACACAAGTGCCTCCACTTGACTCTGTCCTTGCATACTTACTTGCATAGATCTGAACATTCAAAATGACCCTCGGCTATGTGACTTCTATAATCTATAATCTAAGCTGCAAAGAAATGTTAACAAGGCGCATATTAAATGCATGCCCACAGTTCGCGCATACACATTCTGCATGTGTGCATACAAATAAAAAAACCTAAGCTGAACATAAGCTTCGCATTTTCTGCCGCCTTTGTGGCATTGACATAAAAACCGGGGAGGCATTGGCAAAAATGAACCAATTTGTACAGCACGGGGGATCAGCCTCATACCAACCTGTTGCAAGGTTTATGTTCATGTGAGGTTTTCTTTATTTCTATGCACGCATGCAGAATGTGTAGGCGCGAACCTACATGTGCCTGTCTGTGGGCATGCATTTATTATGAGCCTTAAATGTTAACATATCTTTGCAGCTTAGATTATAGATTTTATTTATAGATTATTAGGTGTATTATTAAATTTTGCATTAAAACGACGTTCTTACAACATGCAATAAGTATGTTTAGAATTTAACCTCTAAAATATTTGTTAAATAAAAACTTTTGTATGGATGAGAGACTAGCACCTCTGGCGGCCAAATTTGAAAGTAATCCGGCCGAATTATGACGTTTATTTTCGCGCCCTTTCCCACCTCATTGTCATCTTATAAGCTTTATTTGGAAAAACACCCAAATATCTCGCTGATTTAATCAAACCAGTCACCCTCGGCAAAAAATCCTAACACTGTGCTTGGCTGAAACTGGAGCCAAATCAAGGATTGAAGAACCTATAAGAAGAGTTAACACAATATTTTGGAGAACGTGCATTTGCAGTTGCTGGCCCTCTGGCCTGGAACCACCTGCCACATCATGTGAGAGAGCTAGAGGACCATGGAAAGTTCCGGAATGCACTGAAGACAAGCAAATTTCTGGCATCGTTTGCACCAGCGCCCTTGGAGTGACTACATCACGAAACGGCGCTATAAAGAAATCATCAACTCATCATCATCATAAGCTATGGTGTGAGTGAGTCTATCATGGCTCATTCTTTACTTATTTTGATATTTTCATGAGTATTTTTTTAAACGTGTTAGGAGCCAACTGCATATAAAAATAGATTGCACACATCTATGTAGAGAATCTTGCCGATTCTTATCAAACAATGAACGATAACGGAAAGTCCATACAAGATAAGCGAAATAATATAAATAAGTACAATATAAACCAAGAATTTAAATATTACATTTTGAATTTTTTTTTTCGTCTCAGTTTTATCAGGTCAAATTATTTTGGTTTTCAAGAAACAATCATTATTTCGAAATGTAAGGTATTTCGAAAAAAAAATGACTGCATACAAACGTATTAATTATTGTAGAAAAAAATATTTTATTGTCAGTTCTTATTGTACAAAAATATTATTTTGTGTACGTAACTTTATCTAGCTTTATCTTTATGAATTTTAAATGTTAGTCTATCTTTGCAACTTAATTTATAGTTTTAAACTAAAAAAATAACGTTAAATAAGTTGATATGAACATCTGTTCGTACAGCTTCTTCGTTTAGTCAATACAATAATTTATATGTTGAAAAAATGGTAAAAATCCCATACATAACGCGATATTTGAGAACAATTACTTCACTATGGTTGATATAATAGTATGTAAAGTCCTTATATATTCAGAGCCTTTCTTTTCATTTAACAAAATTTTCCTAATGTACTCAAAAATGACATCACAAAGAACGAAATTCAAAAATATGTTTCGTAAATTTAAAAGTGTTGCACACAAATACAGATATTTTGCAATTACTTTGTTTTATTTTCATTTAGTAGTAGGTAAGTAATATTGTATATACGGAGCTTTTATTTTTAATATACCAAAGAACAATATTGAAATATATGTTATATATACATTTAAAAGTGTTGTACACAAAAGCAAACGTTTTAAGCGATAACTTTGAAATATTTTTAATTATTGGTATTGAATTTGTGTTATGTATGCAGAGCATTTATTTTTCTCTGTCATAGCGCTGTCCATGTTTTGCCGCGCGGTCGTTGACGCAAAAGGAACAAGATTGTGCTAATCGCAGACGGAGCTGACAGAATGTAGAGACAGAGCTATCGCGGCAGAAAGAGAAGCGCGTATGTTTGAGGTGGATGCTTGTAGACTGAGGACGGTCGACGACCCTAGGCGACTCACCTACATACACATTCAAGCGATATACCAGACACAATAGGGTGACCAAAGTTGAACCTATTTTGATACATTTTAGTTGCGGTTTTAAAAAAATAATTTTATAATAATGATATTTGCTAATGACTTAAAATATTCAACTCTTCATTTTTATACATTTAAAATAAATAAAATACACTGTTCTTCATTAAATAAGTATGTTATTTTTTAACAGAAAATGTGTGACCTTGCCGTTAGGACGTGATACAAGAACTCTTCAATTTATTTGTATGAAATGCATGCCAATTTCACCTTTAATCTAAGTTGCAAATATATATTTACATTTAAGATTCATAATTAATAAATTCTCACAAGCAGACACGTGTAAGTACTTGCAGAATAGTACCGAAAACTCAAATTAATATAAGCCCTGCAACTATTGCCAACCTTCCCTGAAAACAGGGTGTCATTGGAAATGTAAAGATTTTTTTTACGTTATGAGTGGTCTGACTTATATACCAGCCTATGTCAAGAAACAAAAATTATAAAATATTTTGTAATAATCTAAAAGCTTTAATTTTTATGGAACTTAATTAAATTCCGTTCGATGCTTACACCAAAGATTTTTTCATAGATTTTTTTTCTTATGAGCTTACACAAAATAAAAACAGGCAGTCATATTATGTATTGTCCGGTCAATAGCTCAGTTGCTTGCATTCCATCCCGTGAGCTGGGGTTCGAATTCCACCGAAGGTGTCAGAAATGATTTCCCGTTTCGGTGTTTATTTCAAATCCCAAAATAAAATTCCAGCAAGGTTTACTCAGCCTTCGCAAGAAACAAGTACCAGCCCCCTCGGGAACTGGGAAATCCCCACTTAAACTAAAGTGGTTACATGCCCACTCGCTACATGCGAAACCCTTCGGGAATAACGCGGAAAGAATTTAAACTATATGTGTAGATTAGTTGCGCTTTTGTTTGCGTCGTGTATTTTTGTACGTAGGCTTCTCTTTTATCTTGATTTTTTTTTCAGTATTTTCCATTCACTCCATGGTCGCCCTATCGCTCCCGAAGAGCGTTGACTCTGTCGCACCACTACACCCGCAGAAATCCCAGTTCACACTGTACACACACATCCCATGCTCCAAAATCCATCACCAGCACACGCAAACACAGATTATTGACACTGAAACACATACACTGGCATTCGGGAACACAAATACACACACACACATTACCAACACTAGTAAAAATATTCATACACACACATATATACGGAGAGCAGCGTGGTCTTCCTATTTAGGGTTTATTTGCCCCTGAACTGTGAATTCGAATTTTGAATCTGGAATGCAGGTAGATAGAATCTATAACCTAAGTCGCTAAGCCCTAAAATCAGCTCAATAAGTTTCAATTGCTACAGAACGCCGCAGCTAGACTAATATATGGGGCTGCAAAGTCCTGCCACATCACTCCTCACCTTCAAGCTCTGCATTGGCTGAAAATCCCTGAGAGGATCACCTTCAAAGTCGGCTTGCTCACCTTTAAAGCACTACGTGGGAGTGCTCCGGGGTACCTGATGGAGCTGGTGTCTCCAGCAACTACTACCTCGGACAAACACTGAGGTCAGCTGCATCAAGAAGCAGCAGCCTGGACATCCCTGCAAGAAGGCCTCGCACTGTTTTTGGAGACAGGGCATTCAAGGCGGCCGCTCCAATGACTTGGAATGCTATTCCCGCCTCACTGAGGGAACTGGATTTGGAGAGACTGTTTAAAAGACGTCCCAAGACTCACCTCTTTGTCCAATCATATGGACAAGCGCCTTTGCAGTGACACACTGTCATAAAAGGCGCTATATAAATTTTGTATTAAAAATAAAAAAGACGTACCTACATCGACCGGTCCGTAGTCTAGTAGTTAACACTTCTGACTCGTAAATGCAAGGTTGTGGGTTCGAATCCCGGCGGAGCACAAAAGAAAGCATTTAAATTTTCAAAAATGCTCTTCGCTGGGTGAAAAATTCATATACCTTTCCCAAAGACCTGTCACTAATAGTTCATCCAGCCTTACAGCGACTGGGTCTTGCTTGAGATTTGGCGCTTTCTACGGCGACGAACAAGCTCGCAGATGGCTCTTGAGGTGTGATACACACAAAAACAGCGCTCAACAAATAAATCATCCTAATATTATTATTATAAGGTATTACCATGTTAGAGATTCACTAAGATTTACACTTCATAAGAAAACACGTGCAAGTTTGCGCTTACATAATATGTAGCATAAAGGATTCACATCATATGCATTTTCACAAGCAGACAAGTATAAGTAGGCGCTTGCACATGCCGCATGTGAACCTACAACATAAAAACCCAAATCTCAAATGAACTATACACCCTGCAACTTTGCCAACCTTCCCTGAAACAGGGGTGACATTGGCAAAGTGAACCATTTTTTACAGCATGGGTTGTCAGCCGCATACCCACCTATAAGATTAATGTTATGGACTCGAGCATCAATTCCATAGATAGACAATAACATAGTCAAATCACACGGCCGGGTGGCTATGGAAAAGCCGAGGTAGGTAATTGTTTTGATTGACAGTTCCTTGACTATTAGGGTGGTATGAGGTTGACTACGTATGCTGTCAAAATTGGTTCACCTATCCAATATCAACCCTGTTTCAGGGAAAGGCGGCGGAAGTTTCCAGGTTGACGTTCATTTGAGATTTGGGTTTTTATTTGGGTTTGGGTTTTTATTTGGGTTTTTAATATCCGAAATTGCGAATGAATGGAATATCCAGAGTCATAATAAAAGAAGAGCTTGTATGAAGAAGGTTATGACTCTGGAGGAAACGAAAGAAGTATGCAAGGAGAGAAAGAAATGGCGGTTGATCTGTGATGTTGGCGGCTAGGGTTTGTTAAAGTAAAATTGTTGTACATACATGTACAATACATGCTGTAGATATGGTTCACTTTGCCAATGTCCCCCTGTTTCAGGGAAGGACGGCAAGAGTTGCAGGGTGAATGTCCATTTGAGATTTGGTTTTTATGTTGCAGGTTCACATGAGGCATGTGCATGCGCGAACTTGTACGTGTCTGGTTGTGAGAATGCATGTAATGTGAATCTCTAATGTAACATATCTTTGCAACTTAGATTAGATTAGATTAGATGCTTAAAGGATGGCCATAACCATATCAGGCGCGTGCATAGGGTATAGGCAAATACATTTCAGAATAATTATTTTTTCTCATTCCTTTAAAAAGGCTCATTTTAAATGACTAACAATACTAACAATGGCTCCAATCTAACTTAAATTTGGAATTTCAAATCTCTATACGTTTTTCACCATTTACTGCCTACCTATTAGGCGCATGTGCCTGTATGGGATGCACGCCCCTGCCACATGTGTGACTATAGTACAGCGTTTAGTTCGCTCTAATTCCACAGGGCGGCGCCTGTGTCTGTGACGTCACCCCGCCGCGTTCTATTTCCAAGCGATCAAGTTCAATGAGCCTATCAGCGCGCGGCTGTGCTCCCCCCGACCTGTCTCCGGCTCCAGCAGTCTTACGGCAGAAGCCGCCAGCAAGGTATTACGTAAAGATGGAGGGAATCCGCGTATAGACACAGACCAACATCGCACGACTTCTTCTTCTTTTGATTTCCTTGTACTAAAGATAAGAAATCTAGATGTAGATAGAAGCTAGAAGGAAAATATAGAAAGAAATCTAGGTAGAAGAGAATCTGTGTTTAGACACAGACCAACATCGCACGGCTTCTTCTTCTTTTGATTTCCTTGTACTAAAGATAAGAAATCTAGATGTAGATGGAAGCTAGAAGGTAAATATAGAAAGCTCTAGAAAGAAATCTAGGTAGAAAAAGAGAATCCGTGTTTAGACTCAAATCAATATTGTTGCAAGACTTCTTCTACATTTGATGTTCTTACTAGGACAGAAAGAAATGGGGGTTGATCTGTAATGTTGGCGGTTAGTGCTAGGGTTTTGATGTTTATACATATAATTATTATTTTTTTAATGTAATTAGTTGTGTATGTTCCTTGACTTTTGGTTGGTATGCGGTTGACCACCCATGCTGTAAAAAATGGTTCACTTTGCCAATGTCACCTCTGTTTCAGGGAAGGTCGGCAAGAGTTGCAGGGCTTATGTTCATTTGAGATTGTTTTTTTTATATTTTAGGTCCACATTCGGCATGTGTGAGCGCGAAATTATGTGTGTCTGCTTGTGGTAATGCATTTAATATGAATCTCAAATGATACATATCTTTGCAGCTTAGATTTAGATTTAGATCTATCTAGATTGGCAATCTAGATCTAGATAGAAGCTAGAAAGAAACATTAAAGTAATGCTAGAAGGAAACTCGTAGTACGACTCTCATTCATCACTTTGCAGTCGATCTCAAAACTATGAGAACTTGGCGTTTTCATGACTCATTCCTTTGCCAAACTGCCCGTTTATGGAATGATCTACCAGTATCTGTGTTCCCTTCCCAATTTAATCCGGTTTTATTCAAAACCAACATCAATCGCCACTTCCTTGCAGCGCCTCAAGACAGAAGCAACAATTCAAGCAACACCTCTGCGGCACTCTTCCAGGGTGACATAGACACCCAAGACTTTCAAGAGCCTCCCGCACAGGATTCCTTTAAAAACAATCTAGAAAGCTCCAGAAAGAAATCTAGATAGAAGAAGGGAATCCGTGTTTAGACTCAGATCAACATCGTTGCAAAACTTCTTCTTCATTTGATGTTCCTACTGAAGATTTATAACCTAGATATTAATCCTTGATGTTCACAAACTTCTGAAGATTGTTAGGCTTAGTTTGGAATTACGGTCGTTTAACATATTAACAACAATACTATTAGACGGACCGTTAAAAGAGAACTTACATTATTCTCGACGTTTCAATAATGCCCTTTTCCATTAGAATTCGTTAATTTTATCCATCACACGATTAATACCGCATACGTCTATGTTCGGACTGCTCCGGCAATACTGCCACACGCGGCAATGCTGCCACCTTTCTAGAAACATTTTTACATTCGCCCGAGTTTTTTTGTACACATGGAAACGCAACTGTGAAGTTGTTTCTTCTCTTTCTTACTAACGACCATTTTCGTAAGTAGGTTGAAACAGATATAATGTCTATTTTCGTAAAAAAAAATCTAGTCTTTAGATGTTATAAGTCAATGGCAAATAACGCAAATAACCTATTGATTATCACCTATAGGTAGGGACTGGAAAATTTCGCGATCGCGATAAAACGAATTTATTCGCGAATTTTGATGTTTTTACGCGAATAACGCGAAATTTGAGGTTTTACGCAAATATCGCGAATTTTCGTACTTTTGGTAGAAATTGTGCGAAAAAGTTGTCATGTGTCGCTTTTGCAACGCAACGATTTTGTGGGAAAGAAAAGATTCCTGTGAAAACCCTTTGCAAGGTGCAAAGCACAGGAAAATTGGTCGGTGTTATAGCCGAGGGGGCCAAGTGGGCTGATTTTTCAACGTTGAAACACGCTAGAACGCTAGACGCGGGGTTCGATCCCCGCCTGGGTCATTTGACCATAAATTTAACCCTGGTTCAACAGTTGTAATTGGGTAGTTATAATTTATTAATTAATAATTATGATATTAATACATGTTTCTGGCCAGGCGGAGTAGGTTGGTGAATTGCATTCCTATTCAAAAATCTATTTTATTAAAAAATATAATGATAAGCAGAACTGTCCTGGATCATCCAAGCAGACTTGAATCGTGACATCAATGAAGGAAAATACTTCAAGGAGTAAAGCTTTTGCTGGATTGGCCAAGGACACAACTTGAGGCTTTCATAAAAGCCAACATCCCTTGAAAATTTAGATAAACCTCATCTAGAGACTAAATGCACAAAAATTAAATATTTGAAAAGGATATTGCAGTGTCATTCGGAGTGACATTGAATTTTTTTTTTAAACAATGGTTTTTTGTAAGTTAGGTAGGTACTCGTATTGATTCAGATGTTGTTTATTTATTGTTTTTGTACGCACATATTGTTGTTTATATAATAAATTGTAAATATTAGTAATATCTTTTGTTTTGCAATCACATAAACCTTTATTTTCATCAAATCAACCCTAAAAATAACGCGAATTTCCCTGTTTTCGATTAAAAATAACGCGAATTTCCTAAAAAAATAACGCGAATTTCCCAAAAAAGAACACCACTATTTTCCAGTCCCTACCTATAGGCTATAGCACTTTACTGTTGAAGTCATTTATAGGTTACACAGCTAACTGTTGTTACTTCATTGTTAGGTAAATATTTTGCAACACTGGATTGTCGTTCTGATATAATATTTTGACAGCTGGCCACCCCCTCGTCTGTATAAACTGTGTGTGTATTTAATACGTGTATGTGTGCGTGCCTGTGACTGTGTTGGTAACACATTTCACGGCCAAGCTTCGACTGGCAGGTCATTCACCTCTGGGGCTGCCATACCACTCTTACTTTTGAGACGGCAACTCTGTTTTAAAGACGTAACCAAGGTTGGAACGGTATTCTTTTTTACATGGCAATATACATGTGTTTAACAAAGACAAATAGACCGAAATAATTTAAAAAAATGACATGCTTTCATCACAGAGAGGCACAAGGAGGCCATCAAGGGTAAATAGGTTCGGATTAAGCCCATCGGGGATTCTGGTGTTAGATACGACATGGGCCTCCCATTGCACTTTTTTTTTACTTTCAGATCCTAAACGAACCAGAGAACTAACTGTGGCTTTTTAAGTGGGTTTATCAATTTCCTGGCTTGTTTTGATCACTGCTGAATAATTTTATTTTCATGTGAATCTCCAATGCAACATATCTTTGCAACTTAGATTAGATTAGATCCATTCGCCGTAAAAGTTTACATTATCTGTTCAAAAGTCTTTACAAAATTAGTTTAAACTATTGTTAGAGATTCTTCAGGAGTGTAAGGCTAAGGACCGATTGAAAAAATCCTGCCTGAAAGAGATTGGATATGAAAAGCTTTTGAACGGGAAAAAACTTTATAGGAAAAACTCTATGACATAGAGTTTGAATGAATAGGTAAAAGAGAAATGCCAACTGAAGGTACAAAAAATGGTGACGAAGTGGTTTGGGCATGTAGAAAGAATGAATGATAAAATACTAACAAAGTGCAGATGAAATGTGAGAGAAAACGGGAAAGCGAAGACTGAGAAAAATATGGTTGGATGAAATTGGTGAATTTGTGAAAAATCGGGTTGTACAGAGTGAATGTAAAAGAACGAAATGTATGATAAGGTGATGGATATGAATGAACTGAGGGGTATGCAAGGATAGCAAGACATTCAGGCGACTCTGCAGAGGCTTTGGCCACTCTTAGCGGAACGGGTGACGGAGTTACAGTTACAGTTACTTTGAAGCGTTCTTGGAAAAGAAGAAGAAACAAATTAAATTAGGTACTATTTTTTTAAGTATTTGGGGAGACATACAGTGAATGGACCATCAGAGCCTGGAGAGGATAGTTGTGATGACAGACCCTGAAGGACGCAGGGCAGTGAGAAGGTCCTTCGCAACTCGCAACGCAACTAAGCTACACATATAGTGCAACTTCTTGCCGCGTTATCCCCGAGGGGGTCGCATGTGGCGAGTTGAACCTATTTATTTTTACAGGTAAGGGGGCCGGCCTTACTCCAACCACTTCAGATTAAGTGGGGGTTTCCCAGCTCCCGAGAGGGCTGGTACTCATTTCTTGTGAAGGCTGAGTAAGCCTTGCCGGTATTTTTATTTTGGGGTTTGAAATAAACACCGAAACGGGAAATCATTTCTGACACCCTCGCCTCGGCGGGATTCGAACCCGAGCTCACGGCATGGAATGCAAGTACTCTACCAACTGAGCTATCGACCGGACTTCAGGGTCTGTAATCACAACTATTCTCTCCAGGCTCTGATGGTCCATTCACTGCATGTGTCCCAGCCACCTTCCCGGGTTGCCGAAGATTTTACGTTTAAAAAAAGTACACACATATATTAATTGTATTGGTTTTTAAGGATCGTAGTCCTATACAAGTGTTACGTTTGCCCGCCGAGATAAATGTTCTGAATTTAATTGTGTGTCCATTTGGATATATACGAAGAAAAAGAAGTAAACGTTACATAAACATTGGTTCAGCAGCCACAAAAAGTCAGTGAACTTGAATCCTAAACACAAGTTCAAGAAATTCGTCAAACTCGACGTATAATTAAATGAGTTTAAAAATACAATTATTGTACGCTCTCTTATACATGTACGCTCACACGTGCGGGTGTGTGAGTGCGTGAGATTGTGTGCGTGTGTGTATTTATAATATTTAAATGTGTGTGTGCACTCAAACAAAGGTACTCAAATTTAAAATATACTCAATAGAGTTGTGTAAGATCAAATGCGGCAATCAAGGCTCTTAATCGAGATACAAAAATTTGGAAGTACATAAATGTTATTCTCTGTGTTTCTATATTTACTACTTACATATCTATCTCATTTTAGATCTTACATGATAATCAATAAACAATGTTGCAATTTGCAAATATACAATAAATTTGAGTTTGCGCTTGCACATGCTGCATGTGTATTGTGTACTCACAAAAAAACAAACATTACATGAACATAAACCTTGCAACGCCTAGCGTCCTTCCCTGCTGAAACCGGGGTGGCATTGCCTAAAGTGAACCAAGTTTTTTACGGCATAGGCGTTCCGCGTTACCCTCAAACAAATTACTTAGTCAAGAAACAATATAAGAACCTTACATTGTAAAATATTTGTGCAATTTAGATTGTAGATCTAAATCTAAATCAAAATCTAAGATGCAAAGATATGTATCATTTGAGATTCATATTAAATGCATTCCCACAAGCAGACATGAATAATTTCGCGCTTACACATGCCGCATGTGGACCTACAATATAAAAAACCCAATCTCAAATGAACACAAACTCTGCAACCTTGCCGACCTATGGGTGGTCAGCCGCATACCGGTCAACCTATCAGTCAAGGAAATATATAAGTCTATAAATAAGTTAAATAACCACTAGGGATGGGCCGAACTTCGTTTTACATTCGGTTTTACAGAATTTCGGCAGTTTGAACAAAACTTCGGATTTCGGCGGAAATTCGGTTCAACTGCCGAACATTCGGTGTAAGAAAAACTAAAACAAAATACCTATTTGCACCATTTTGACTGTTATAATTGGATGTCATTGTATCTTTTATAACCGTAAAATAAAAAATAGGCCTTTATATACTCACTGATGGTCATTTATTTTAGTAGGAAAAACTTAAAATTTGATACAAAATAAATCTTCTTCTACTCCGTTATTTAGATATCAGATTGTAACAAAAATGAAAGCTTAGTGTTCTTCTAACAAATAACAGTAACTATAAACTATAATGCGTAACTTTCTTTAACGAATCGAAGTTCGGAATTTTTTATTTTAACCAAATGTTCGGCCGAAGTTCGTATTCGATTCAAACCACATTCGGCTCATCCCTAATAAATATTTAAGCACACTAGAAAATTTGCATAGAATATTTTAAAACTGAACGTTTATATTATTTTGTACCTATTTTAATTTTGTGTTCAAATATTTTATGAAAGATATTTTTAAAAATGGAACACCATCTTAATAATTTTTCGTATATTAGTGTTTATTCCGCTAGTTTCAAACCCTTGCATAAATGTACAGGCACAAAATATTTCTTAAAACAACATGTTAAAATAGAATGTTTATTTTTGTACATAAGCTATTTTTGTGTACAACTACTTTACCTCGCAAACCGCACTGTTTTATTTCAAAACATGTATCTGTACATAAATTGTACTTATACCGATTCCTATTATGTAGATTGGAAATTTTGTATTGAAAGTATTCTTGTATACAGATCTTTTCGTTTAAATTTCACATGGTTGGGAAGGAACGCGGAACCGGGCAGGACATTGACCTCCAAAGTGAGTGCGAGCGAGATAAATATAAGCAATTCGTCATACATTAGAAAGAGAGAGCAGCGCAATACTTTCAGTATGGGAATTTTCATACAAAATTTTCTATCAAATACAATGTTATTTTTTTCAAAATAATAATGAGGTCCGCACGTGAATTGGCATAGACAATATCGTGTCGTTGCCCGGCCGGGTTGTAAGGAAAAAGTCATACAAATATTTTATTATTGATTACTAGGGCCCGGATTAATATGTAAATACATATTTTTTATTTCAATAGTTTCCATTAATTATTTAGTTTTCTACATAGATTATGATGTTTTGAGCTGGAAAATGCAGATTTTATTTTCCATATTTTTCCATATTTCTAGGTTAAGACCATATTTGCACACGAAAATCACATTAGTCCATATTTTCAATGTTTGGTACTTAAACTAGAGAGAACGGAATAATTTTTGCTTTCATAGCGCTTCGGAAATAATTAGTTCGCGGTTTGGCGCGGCAAATACTGAAAACAACGAGTAAAAAATGAACGAATCGTTTCGCCGTTCACTGCTCGGCCGGGCGTTCGCCCGAAGGCCGAACGTCAGCTCGTCGTCAGCCAGTCACAACCATGCTTAGGAATCTTCCATACAACACTATTGACCACCAAGCTTCCTTACTCTACCAGTAGATGCTGCTTTATTGGTTCTTGTCCAAAATAATAGTAGGAAACTACTATTTGGTATTACCGATATTCCCTTGACAGCCAAAATGGCGCCCACAGATAACGCTTGCTTGGCGTGGGGTCGTAAGTTTTTAACCGTTGAATGCTGTTTTTGGCTGTTTTCACAGGCGTTAAATTGTGCAAAAAGTTATTTGAAAAGAATATAATACTTTGTGCGTGAAAAAAGTGCGTGAAAATGGTGTATTGGTGGCCTGGTGCCGGACAACGTATTTCCGTCGTAACCTCAAAAAAAATTCGTTCACAAATATAAGACAGCTATAAAGTAAAAAAAACCTTCATGTTTTTGTTACGTTCCAGCTAAAAAATACTAGTGCCTCTAAATAAAGTTTAATTGACATCAAACTTTCAAAATGATTTACATTATTTTAACTTAATTTGCCAAAACCTTAATTACCTTAATTTAGCTTAAAACCAAAATGTAGTTCGGTGTATTATTTAAGAATGTATATTTGTGTAAACTTGTATATTTTATTTTAAAAGAAATAAATTTTGAAAACAAAAAAAAAACTTTTATTTGACATGACCTCACCATTAGTTTCCTATAATATCAAAAATATTTTAAATAAATTTTAGGTATAAGTGATATTATACATTCCATAATATTATCAAAAGCTTCCGTAATCTCCCCAGAGGTGGCTAAGATTCTGGCATTCCCACTTTTTTTTTTAAGTGGGATCTCTATAAACCTATAATACTCTATGGTCACAACTTGTTAATCGTCGCGCGTACTCGTGTCGCCTGCTTGTGTCGCACACATTGAACTTCTTTGTCTTGCGTCGTGATTTAAGTATTCTCCTGCATATTATTATATCCAAATTATTTAACTGTGCCCATTGAAATAATGCCCAAGGACAAACAACCTTTGCGGTTTAAATTAGGAAAATATATTGAAGATTTCCCAAACCAGTCTCTGAGTACAGATGGTAATGTACTGTTTTGTAATGCTTGCGAAAAATCCGTTTCGACTGAGCAGCGTTTCTTAATATCACAGCATGTATCTACCACAAAACATAAGATGAATATCTCAAGGAAAAGCAAATTCAAACAACAATTTTTTTCTGAAGCAAAAGCCAGCGGTTCTCAAAGTGATACTTTCTCGAAGATTTGTGTCATGCCATGATGAGTGCAGATATACCTCTGTGGAAAGTAAACAATCCTGTATTGAAAATCTTTCTTGAAAAGTACTCAGGCAAATCTATTCCCGACGAATCCACATTTCGGAAAAAAATCGTAAATGATATTTACGAGGATTGCTTGGCATCGATTCGAGAAGAAATTCAGGACGGACCTATATGGGTTGCAATTGACGAGACGACGGACGCCATGGGCCGGTGCATAGAAAATGTGATTATTGGGCTCCTAGTGGAAGAAAAATCCAGCAAATCTTTTTTGATAGCATGCGAAGAACTTCCTAAATGCAACCATCAAACATCAGCCAAGCTGTTCAACGATGCAATGAGTGTTTTGTGGTCCGATGGTGTTAAACATGTACAAGTTTTCTTGCTACTGACCGATGCTGCTCCTTACATGGTCAAAGCCGGAGATGCCCTTAAAGTGTTGTATCCTAAAATGATTCACGTAACATGCTTGGCACATGGAATTAATAGACTAGCCGAATGCGTGAGATTCCAGTTTAAAAATGTTGATAGTTTGGTATCAAATGTAAAGAAAATCTTTTTGAAAGCACCAAGTCGGATTTTAAAATTTAAAGAAATGCATCCAGACATACCTTTGCCACCAGAACCTGTGCTGACGCGTTGGGGTACGTGGTTAGCAGCGGTTGAGTACTACTGCGAGTATTATACTGAGATGAAAACGATTGTTTTTGAATTAGAAGATGAATCCGCTAGTATTTTAAATGCAAAAGAACTTTTCGAAAATGAAACTCTTCGAAATGATCTAATCTACATAAGAAGCAATTTTTGTTTTCTGTCACATCAGATCAAAGCACTGGAAAATCCATCAACATCATTAAAAGAAAATGTTAAGATCATTAAAACAATTGAAACCACAATTATGGAGGCGGAAGGCCCTGTTGCTGAATTGGTAAAAAACAAAATAAAGTCTGTACTTGAAAAAAATAAAGGGTATACAACGCTACAAAAAATTAACAACATGCTAAATGGAACAGCAACTGGCAATCCAGAGGAGGCATATTCACCCTCAGAGTTGTGCAAATTTAAGTTTGCCCCAATCACATCCTGTGATGTTGAAAGGTCTTTCAGTCAGTATAAGGCGATGTTTCGAAAAAACAGACAAGGTTTTAATTTTGAAAATTTAAAGAAACATGTTATTGTGTACTGCAACAACTTGACTAAAAAGATAGACGCAGAGTAAATATAAGGCATTTTAAGTTCTTTGATTTTATATTTTATGTTCTTTGATGTTAAAATAAAGGGTTTTGTACTGGGTAACAGTTGTTTTTTATTCCATATTTTTCCATATTTCAGTTTTTTATATCCATATTATATTTACATATTTCGTGATTTTTGATACATATTAATCCGGGCCCTATTGATTACTAAGGATGTCAGTCCCATACAAGACTGACGTTTGCTCGCCAAGTTTTATAATTCCTTCACCTTCGGAAAATTTTGTGTTCCATGACAGAATAATTATATTGATATGAGGCTAAACCCCATGCTGTAAAGAAATGTTCACTTTTGCCAATGCCACCCGGTTTCCGGGAAAGGCGGCAGGAGTTGCAACGTTTATGTCGATGTGACGTTTGGTTTATTTGGTCTGTACACCTGCAGCATGTGTAAGCGTGAACTTAAATGTGCCTGCTTGTGGGCGTGCATTAAATAGGAGCCTGAAATATAAATATAAACTAGATAGATTATTTTTTTGTAATATTTTGTATTGCCATTGTGATTTATTTTGCATAGGTACCTACTTAAACTAATTTCCAATTCTTGACTAATAGATTGGTATGAGGCTGACCACCCATGTTGTAAAAAATTGGCTTATGTTTATTCGACCTTCGGGTTTTTATTTTGTTTTTGGGCAGCAATTTGGTCTTGCTTTAGTATTTGGTGCTTTTTATAGTGACCAAACTCGCAGTGGGCTGATGAGGTGTGATTCACTCAAAAATTGTCCCTGGGCGCTCGAATTTAAAGAGGCACTAACGCTGGTTCTAACCCCGCCTGCGTTATGTTCTATGGGCAGTAACTTCGACCCCGGTTGAGCAGACGCCATCGGGAAGTTATTAATTAATAATTCATTAAAAATAATACAAAATAATGAACTGATAATGAATGACCGGTCCGTAGTTCAGTGGTAACACTTCGGACTCTGAATGGAAGGTTGTGGGTTCGAATCCCGGCGGAGCACAAAAAATATACCATTTATATTTTCAAATTTGCTATTCGCTGGGTTGAAAAATTCATAAACCTTTACCAATGACCGGTCACCAAAAGGTCTATCCAGCCTTACAGCAACTGGGTCTTGCTTGAGAATTGGCGCTTTGTAGCGATGACGACCAAGCTCGTAAAAAGGTCGATAGCTCAATTGGTAGAATGCTTGCATTCCATGCCGAGAGCAAGGGTTCGATCTCAAGGTTTACTCAGCCTTCACAAGAAGAAATGAGAACCAGCCCCTCCCGGGAACTGAAAGTGGTTGGTGTGAGGCCGGGCGGCGTGTTCCCATTCCACCACTCAACTCGAATGTTCACTCACACATGCACACGGGTTTCACTGTTACTAGTAAATATATTTTTGCTTTTCGAGAACATTTTCGTGCTGTTTTTGGTGAACTTTCGATTTTTTCAAATTGCTGATCCAATTTTATAAAGCTTTAAATACAATCTGCAGCGAATTCATTACATTGGGCTATAATTCAATTCTACCTCGATATCGAAACGAAATACCTTTAACTTATAAAGGTTTGTGCATTTACTTAGTGAAAATTCATCTTCATCTATTGAATTTCTTATAAAACGTAAGTTTTTTTTTTTTTTTAAATTTGTTATTTTATCCTCGAGTACTTTCGACTGTCGTCATTTTCAAGAGTCATTTATATAGAAATTAAATAAAAAAAACTGCAACTTTTCATTAAATGTAATCCAGCTGTCTTATTTATCAATTTTCAACACTCATAACTGTGTATGTGCATTAAATTGCTTGTGTGCCAGAATATAGCTATTTGATAACAGTTGGTTTTCAGCTAGGTTCACTCATCTGCAATACTTCCGTGTGCATGTGTGAGTGAACATTCGAGTTGAGTGGTGAAATGGGAACACGCGGCCGGGCGAGCCCCTTACCCATAAAAATAAACATGTCCCGAATCGCCACATGCGACCCCTTCGGGGATAACGCAGGAAAAAAGCTACACTATATGTGTAGCTTAGTTGCCTTTTTTAATGGCGTTTAATAATTGATAACATTAAAATCTGTTTCTGGTCAGGCAAAATAGGTTGATGTTATATATAACAGAGGCGGCTCGTCAATAAAACTTTTGGCAGTTCATAATTTCTGCAATTATAGTTTTTCTTTTATTTTCCAATTTGATTTGAATGGAAATTGTAAGAAATACGTACATATATAATGTTTTATTAAGCTATACATGAGTACATACCTACACCCGTTATTTTGCATATCGAATATATGTATTTAAGCGCGTACTTACAGTTATTTAAAATGGAAATCCATCCGCACAACAGCACAAAATTTAACAAAATAAATTGTTCCAGATAGGTATAATTAATCTGTTCTCATGCACTTTATCATTGAAATTTTTGATTGATTCTCTATAACCAACATCAAGCCATTGTGGAAGATCTGTTTGGCCTCATTAATTTAAAGGCATTACATGCTCAATGTGAGTTTACGAAAGTGCATGATGTTTAACTTCCTCAGTAAGGTGAGCGAGATCCATGACACATCTTCGCTCCACGATTTTTCACCACAAATTATACGACACGGAAAGAAAAAAACCATTCACAACCACACAGCC
Source organism: Agapetus fuscipes (assembly GCA_951799405.1). Taxonomy (NCBI): domain Eukaryota; kingdom Metazoa; phylum Arthropoda; class Insecta; order Trichoptera; family Glossosomatidae; genus Agapetus; species Agapetus fuscipes. The sequence goes on from OX637361.1 coordinate 13,330,132, forward strand.
ATGATGCTTAAATACCCTATTCACTGTTTTAGATTTAGCTTTACATTGTTAAACAATTTTTGTTTGAAAGAACAACAATTTTTTTTTATTAAGTCCACGTCTGCTTTATTATTGAAATTCATAGTCAGAAAATTAATTAACAACAATCTTGTAATGAATTTACGATGATTTTTAAAAGAATGTAAAAAATATTCCCGCAAAATCAAAGGCCAACCGATGACTGTATATCTCTACGTCAACTAACAACTGAACGGATGTGAATCATCCAGAGTCCAGTTTGGCAATTATTATTTATAATCAACATTGTAATAACCAATGTTTTCTTTAAAATGCTAAGGAGAGTAAGACCTCCGCACACTAGACGACAGGCTGCGGCCGACAGTTTTAATATATTTTGTTCAAAGCTCCGCACACTTGTCGCCGAGTCGCGCCGATCGCCGATTCGCGCCGACAAGTCGCTGTCGCCTGTCGTCTAGTGTGCGGAGGGTCTAACTTATGATGGTTTCATTGTTCATTGTTCATATAATGTCAACACACGTCGACTATTTCATAATATTTGGGTGTTGCACGTAGCAAGGCGTTTGCCATCTTTGTCTACCGCGTTACAGAAGCTATGATTGATCTGCTATCTCTCTCACAGCCACGGATTCGACAGTTTTTCATAATATGTATGGAAGTTTTTCAAGATCTCTGTGCATTGAGCGATATGCCCCGAGAAGTATAATAATTATACTATAATATTATGTATGACAGCGGTCCTTTGCGCTTATCAGGCGCTTCGTATAATTATTAGTGATTTTTTACTTCAGCGATCTTTTAACACATCTTCCACACGATATATTTTTATTAAAAGTGTATACATTTTTTTGCTAAAATTATTACAAAATCTAGGCAGCTCACTGCACGGATGCACGTTAATAGAAACCGCCTCTGATATATAAGTGTATTTATCTTCACAAATCTTTTTTAAAAAATCAAACCAAACTACAAGTCAAGGAAGACTGAAGAGACATAGCGGTAAAATCTTGCGTACTATATGTGCAGCTTAGATAAACGTACAGGTATTCAGGATAATGCTCATTTTTCGCGTATTAAACAGGATTTCGAAGTTGAATAAAAAAAACCGCTTAGATTTTTTTTATTTTTTATAAACATGATACGAGTACTTGAAGCTTGATTTCTTTATTTTATTTTTGTAGTAGGTACAGTGATAAAGGCGTCCCTATCTCGGTTGTCCCACTTACTCGCTAATGATAGTCACCCTAGCGCAGATAGCGGTCACCTCTGTCCCACATTCTGCGCCATCCACCAGATTAATGGTCACCCTATGACGGAAATCCACGACTGGCCATTTGCTTGTGAAAACAAAACAATTATAAAAAGTAAATTATTATATTTTCAAAGGTTTGTAAATAAATACCGTGAAAAATCATTATTCTATCTATAATCGAATAGAATAGAAAGAAGGAAAACCGAGAAAGATATGGATGGACCAAAGTTCCGAAATAGTGAATGAATGGGATATCCAGAGTCATAATAAAAGGAGAGCTTGTATGAAAAAGGTTATGACTCTGGATGAAATGAAAAAAGTATGTAAGGACCGAAAAAAATGGCGGCTAGTCTGTAATGTAGGCGGCTAAGGCCAGGAATCATTTTTCATTTTTATAGATGTTTTGTAGATTTTTTAGTGTTTGTTTGTTTGTATATCTGGATGTAATTGATTGCTTGTATTCCTTGACTTATAGGTTGGAATGAGGCTGACCACCCATACTGTAAAAAATGGTTCACTTTTCCAATGTCACCACTGTTTCAGGAAAGGATGGCAAGAGTTGCAGGGCTTATGTTCATTTGAGATTGGGGTTTTATATTGTAGGTCCACATGCGGCATGTGTGAGCGCGAAATTCTGCGTGTCTGCTTGTGGGAATGCATTTAATATGAATCTCAAATGATACATATCTTTGCACTTTAGATTAGATTAGATTAGATTACTTGCTAAGATATTGTTAATATTATATTGCGCGGGCTCTATTCAGTTGAAAGAGCGTTGACCATAGAGGCGTTGACTTATTTTACACAATTTATTTCAGACTCCGTTCGGAATCAGAGTCACTTTACGCTTGCACAATATAACGGTCGGTTGATTTTTCCCGCTACAGCGCGTTCCTGTCCTTATTTTATAGTAAGAATAAAGATCATTCTCGAAATATGGAGATTTGCTACTTGCTAGATTTTGACAGAACATTCTACCTAACACTCGAGCAATCTCAAACAAATACAAATTCTTGTAAGTACCTAACATTTATTTATTTTTAGAGAGACTTACACAGATACTATTTGAGACAATTCACAACACACAACTTCATATTCGCAATAATTACATCCAAATTACATTTAGAATTAATATTACTAAATGCATGTCCACAAGCAGACACGTACATGTGGACTTACAACATGAAAACCCAATCTCAAACGGGGCTATTCTTAGACATTTTAGTCGTCGGTTGAGCCCACGCTTTGACAAACTAATGATGCCTGGCCTGAAAGTCTCATGACCACGGTCATTCTTACCTACCGAATTTTGGTAATGTTTGTATGAAATCAGCTATTCACTTGCGGCCATCTTGGATTGACAGGTCTTCATACAAATGCATCATTAGTTTGTCAAAGCGTGGGCTCAACGGGCGACTAAAATGTCTAAGAATAGCACCGAAAGTACCTAACTAAGCCCTGCAACTTTTGCCGACCTTCCCTGAAACAGGCGTAAGGAGCTGGGCTAATGTTAAATACATGCCCACCAGCAGACACACGTTCCTATGTAAGTTCGCGTTTACACATGCTGCGTGCGTACTTAAAAAAAATCATGCCGCATTTTCCTGATACCGGGGTGGCATTGGCAAAAGTGAAACAAGTTTTTTAAAGCATGGCGGGTCAGCCTCATACCAACCGAATAATACAGGAAGCATTCACTCTGGATATCCCATTCTTTCACAATTTCACCAACATGTACTTTTCTCGATCTTCCTTTCATATTAATTCCTCAGTATTGGTTTCTAATGACCACGACTCGTTATCGGCTAGAATTCTGCATGCATGCTCCGCACACAAGATGCAGTCCTTAGGAATTTGTAAACACAACTTGTGATGCGTTGCGCTGGTCAGTTGTTGTATGTATACAACAATATTACATAAACCCATGCATATTGTAGAAATAGGTGAACGGGTATTATAGCTACTGTACGACTACTGTATGAAGGCAAAAAATCTGATTTAATTACTATATATTTAAGATAGCTCATCTGGCATGCCAGAGGGCTAGGGTTCAATCCCCACGAACGGCTTCTGAAACGATTCTATCTAATCTAATCTAATCTAAGTTGCAAAGATATATGTTACCTCAGAGATTCACATTACATGCATTCTCACAACCAGACACGTACAAGTTCACGTTAACACATGCCGCATGTGAACCTACAACATAAAAACCAAATCTCAAATGGACATAGGTACACCCTGCAACTCTTGCCGTCCCTCCCTGAACAGGGGAGGCATTGGTAAAAGTGAACAATTTTTACAGCGTGGGTGGTCAGCCGCATACCAACCTATAAGTCAAGGAACATACACGACAAATTAAATTTTTTAAATCAATAAATATTAATATGTATGGACAAAACTAAAGCAGAAAACAAATTTCGATTTAATAAACGCTAGCCGCCGACATTACAGATCAACCGCCATTTATTTCTGTCCTTACATACTTCTTTCATTTCCTCCAGAGTCCGTTTCGATAGGTTATAATAATATTGGGATGATAATTGGGATAATAGAATATTGGATTTATTTGTTGAGCGCTGTTTTTGTGTGAATCACACCTCAAGAGCACTCTGCGAGCTTAGTCGTCGCTATAGAGAGCGCCAATTCTCAAGCAAGACCCAGTAAGGTTAGATGTACCTTTGGTGACCGGTCTTTGGTAAAGGTATATGAATTTTTCAACCCAGCGAAGAGCAGATTTGAAAATATAAATGGTATCTATATTTTATGTGTTCCGCCGGGATTCGAACTCAAAACCTTCCATTTACGGGCCTGAAGCGTTACCACTCAACTACCGACCTGTCAAATGTTTATTTGACTAGAAATTAGATTGAGAATTGGTTCCTTGACTTATAGGTTGGTATGCGGCTGACCACTTATGCTGTAGAAAATGGTTCACTTTGCCAATACCACTCCTGTTTCAGGGAAGGTCGGCAGAAGTTGCAGGGTGTATGCCCATTTGAGATTTGGTTTTTATGTTGTAGGTTTACATGTGGCATGCGCAAGCGCGAACTTGATGTACGTGTCTGATTTTGAGAATGCATGTAATGTGAATGCCCAATGTTACATATCTTTGCAACTTAGATTAGATTAGATTAGAGAACCAGTCTCTTCCAGAGCTGGTAAATTCTCACTTCAATTGAAGTGGGTGGCCTAGGTTACCTGTGAAAATAAATAGATTCCAACCGCCACATGCAAATCTTTCGGGGACATCGCGAAAGTAGCGCTTTATGTGCAGTATAGTTTTTTAACGAAATCCGCAATAAATGAACGCCTTCTCATTGTTCACTTTATTACTTTGTTACTTTATAGTAGGTTCACTTTCCTATTATGTATCATGTTTGTTTAAGGAAGGGCAGCAAGAGTTGCAAGTTGTATGTCAATTTGAAATACGGGTTTTAATTTTGTAAGTTCTCATATTATGCCGCATCCTGCTCGTGACTTTTTCAATGTTCTATAAACTAAATTTATGTAAGAAAATAATATTTCAGATGAATTATATGGCTATTATAATCTATAATCTATAATCTAAGTTGCAAGGATATATTCATTTAAAGCTCTCAGATGTATGCCCACAAACCAACAAGTGTAGTTCGCGCTTACAAATGCTGAATGCGTACTTACAAATAAAATCCAAACCTCAAATGAACATAAGCCCCACAACTTTTGTCGACCTTTCCTGAAACAGGGGTGACATTGGCAAAGTGAACCATTTTTTACAGTATGGGTGGTCAGCCTCATACCAACCTATAAGTCAAGGAATATTGAGAAGCAAGAAATAAAACTGAAATAAAAAGTGCATTTAATTACTATTAGAAGTGCACTGCCATCTGTGTTTGAGTAGCATAAACTAATAGTAAAGTAAAAAATATTGATGAAATAATTCTTCTACCAATCAATAGATGGCAATGCAACATCGTAACGGTAAATTTTAAATTCTTTATTTCTAGCGTAAAGCTCTGTGCACAATATTGCATAGAAAACAAATTTACTAAACTGCGCACTACCTATAGTGTTGCAATTTCATTTGTGTACACATCTTATTTGATTATCTGGTAAATGTTTTGTGCATGACTCAAATAAACCGTTTCTAGCAAACCTGTTTTCATTAGATTTTCTACGTTTCACTTTCTACCAGACAGACTTCTTCGCGTGTTTATTTGTGGAGTCAATAGATGACAGCACCAGAGTCTATTTTTCCTTCCTCGTACCTCAATGATTTTCCCGTTAGTTTAATATGCAAAGAAAATACCAGAAATCATTCTAAATACGGGCTAAATAGACTAATTATGTTTGAACCCATCAACAAAGTATAAGCTATCTATGTATAATCTAAGTTGCACAGATATATAAAAACATTTACGATTCACAAATTTGCTATTCACGCAGGCGGACACGTATAAGTTGGCGAATTTACAACATAAAAACCAAAATCTCAAATGAGCTATAGTTCCCTAAAACAGGAGTTACATTTTCAAAGGAAACCATTTTTACAGAATGGGTGTTCAGCCACATACCAACCAAGTCAGGGAGTAGTAGAAATCAAATCAATGCACTATGGATGGCCAGAGCCTTTGCAGATCTGCTTCCACTTTCTTTAACGCTTTTTAGTCGGGAATTGTCTTGTCTTAACTTGTATCCTGCCGCCATTCTTCTAAGGGTGGCCAGTACTTCTACACAAGTGCCTCCACTTCTACACAAGTGCCTCCACTTGACTTTGTCCTTGCATACTTCTTTCATCTCATCTAGTTTCATCACTCTTTTCATGCACGCTCTTCTCTTGTTTCCACTCTGTAGATTTCATTCATTCGCCATCTCACTTATCTGATCAATCCATAATTTCCTAGGTCTTCCCCTTCCACGCTTACCTATTGATGTCAGAAATCCTTTGTTGCTTTGGCCATTTTTTGTTGATCTCGTCCGTTGACGGAGTCCGGTCGATAGCTCAGTTGGTAGAGTCCTTGCATTCTACCTTAGCATCTCATCATGAAGGCAAGACGATCTCCAAGTCAAAGAATAACATATTGGACCGGTCCGTAGTCCAGTGGCAACACCTCGGACTCGTAAATTGAAGGTTGTGGATTCGAATCCCGACGGAGCACGAAAAATATACGATTTATATTTCCAAATATATGCGCTCTTCGCTGGGTTGAAAAATTCATACACCGTTACCAAAGACCGGTCACTGAAAGGTCCATCCAACCTTACAACATCTGGGTCTTGCTTGAGAATTGGCGCTTTCTACAGCGACGACCAAGCTCGCAGAGGGCTCTTGAGGTGTGATACACACAAAAACAGCGCTCACCAAATAAATCATCCTAATATTATTAAATTGATTAAAGAACTTGAGACAGTGGTCCGGCAGAAGCACAGGATCGCCCTTTCGTGTCGCTGTATCGAAGTTGCAAATCGCTTTTATGATCGCTAATATGTACAGAGACAGGAAGTAGAAGAAGATAGACAGACCAGTCCCGTGTTGTTGTGTTGGTGCTAGTAGGTACCTATAACTGGCTTAGCATGGAGGTGAAAGGCCTCGGCTGAGTTACATCACGACAGATCAGTTAGAGTTAGCCTCACTTCTTCCGCTTAGAGAGGCAGCCACGCTATCATCCACTAGAAGTTGCGCAACACCCGCCATTTCACTTTCTAAAGCGCTCTTCCTCGACTCTGCACGCTGCAGATCTACACGATCATTACTTGTTTATATGTATACATCCGAACAGAGACGGGCGCTCCGCAGAGGCCAAGAAAGACACCCTACAACCTGCAGCCGCCTGTTGATACAGGATAGCTTATTTACAGGATGTGTTGCCATGATCTATTGGAGCTGGGCTGGAAGTCTCATCACCACGGTAATTCTTACCTACCGAATATCGGTAATATTTGTATCAAGACTAATCAGCTGTTCACTTGCGGCCATCTTGGATTGACAGGTCTTCATATAAATATTACCGATATACGGTAGGTAAGAATTACCGTGGTGATGAGACTTCCAGCACTGTAATTTTTAGGACGTTATGTCCATGACTGCGATGGGCTTCTTCAGCGTGATGATTTAATCTCATCTCTCATCTAATTTGTAAATATATGTAACATTGGGGATTCACATTACATGCATTCTCACAAGCAGACACGTACAAGTTCGCGCTTGCGCTGCCGCATGTGAACCTACAATATAAAAACCAAATCTCAAATGGACATACACCCTGCAACTCTTGCCGACCTTCCCTGAAACAGGGGTGACATTGGCAAAGTGAACCATTTTCTACAGCATGGGTGGTCAGCCGCATACCAACCTATAAGTCAAAGAACATACACGACAAATTACATTTTTTAAATCAATAAATAATAATATCTATGGACATCAAAACTAAAACAGAAAACATATTTCAATTTAATAAACCTTAGCCGCCAACATTACAGAAAAACCGCCATTTCTTTCTGTCGTTACATACTTCTTTCATTTCTTCCAGAGTCATAATCTTTTTCACACAGGCTCTTCTTTTATTATGACTCTGGATATTCCATTCATTCGCAATTTCGGATATTTGGTCCATCCATACCTTTCTCGGTCTTCCTCTACCACGACACATGCATCTATTCTTGCAACGTATACTTTCATCGTCAGTCTATCCTCATTCATTGCGCAAACCATCTTAACAAACTTCTTTTTTAATCTTCACTTTCACACTTTCTCTTACACCACATTCTTCTCTTACAAAATCATTCCTCACCCTGTCACTCCGTTTTTTCTTAATCATTCTTCTTAGAAAGTCCATTTCAACCCTGTTAAGCAAAATGTATTTCATGTATTTAATAAACTATAAACTATAAACTGCTATCGGAAATCCATTTTTTTATTTCCTACGGGTGACGTCACATACGCATCGCAACTAAGCTACACATATAGTGTAACTTCTTGCCTGCGTTATTCCCGAAGGGATCGCATGTGGCGCTTCGGGACCTATTTATTTTTTCATGTAAGGGGGCCGGCCTCACACCAACCACTTTCAGTTGAAGTGGGGGTTTCCCAGCTCCCGGGGGGGCTGGTTCTCATTTCTTGTGAAGGCTGAGTAAACCTTTGAGATCGAACCCTTGCTCTCGGCATGGAATGCAAGCATTCTACCAATTGAGCTATCGACCTTTTTACGAGCTTGATCGTCGTCGCTACAAAGCGCCAATTCTCAAACAAGACCCAGTTGCTGTAAGGCTGGATGGACCTTTGGTGGCCGGTCATTGGTAAAGGTTTTATTAATTTTTCAACCCAGCGAAGAGCAAGTTTAAAAATATATATGGTATATTTTTTGTGCTCCGCCGGGAATCGAACCCACAACCTTCCCATTCAGAATCCGCAGTGTTACCACTGAGCTACGGACCGGTCTATATACATAACCTAGGGAATCTTACATTGTGCCGCGTCTATTAAATAAAAGAAGAAGAGGTCAGCGATTGTCGAAGCTTCGTCTTCTCCCCGCTAGATGCCCCTGCTGCTCGCTGTTTTGGCCTCACTCACACACCGACAGCTGCGCGCATCGTCTTCTTCCTCGAATAGCCGCCGCCTCTCTGCGGAGAGAAAGTCGACCCAGTTTCCGCGCCCGGGTTAAAGACCTCCTGGCCGGGCTGAAGTGCGGATCGCGCGTCGTGTTGGCAACAGCAGAAAAGCCAAGTGACTCAAGCGGGGGCCATGCGAAATGGAGCCCAGAAAAAAGTACCCAGAAAAAATCAAAACGCAACTGAGCTACACATATAGTGTAACTTCTTGCATGTGTCGCTTCGGGACCTATTAATTTTTACAGGCAAGGGGGCCGGCGAAGTGGGGGTTTCTCGGCTGGTTCTCATTTCTTGTGAAGGCTGAGTAAATCTTTGAGATCGAACCCTTGCTCTCGGCATGGAATGCAAGCATTCTACCAATTGAGCTATCGACCTTTTTACGAGCTTGGTCGTCGCCGCTACAAAGCGCCAATTCTCAAGCAAGACCCAGTTGCTGTAAGGCTGGATAGACATTTGGTGACCGGTCATTGGTAAAGGTTTATGAATTTTTCAACCCAGCGAAGAGAAAATTTGAAAATATAAATGGTAGGTATATTTTTTGTACCCCGCTGGGAATCGAACCCACAACCTTCCCATTCAGAGTCTGAAGTGTTACCACTGAACTACGGACCGGTCAAGCTTGTAGGTATCTACTTTTCACGAGGTTGGTATGCGGCTTGACCAGCCATGCTGTAGAAAATGGTTCACTTTGCCTGCGTCACCCCTGTTTCAGGGAAGGTCGGCGAGAGTTGCAGGGTGATTTGGGTTTTGATGTCGTAGGTTCGCATGCGGCACGCGCAAACGCGAACTTACACGTGTCAAATCTAATCTAATCTAATCTAAGTTGCAAATATATGTAACATTGTGGATTCACATTAGGCATTCTCACAAGCAGACACGTCCAAGTTCTCGCTTGCACATGCCGCATGTGAACCTGCAGTATAAAAATCCAAATCTCAAATTGACATACACCCTGCAACTCTTGCCGTACTTCCCATAAAAAGGGGTGACATTGGCAAAGTGAACCATTTTCTACAGCATGGGAGGTCAGCCGTATACTAACCTATAAGTCAAGGAACTGCAAGGATATGCTTGTGACTTTGTGAGAATACCTACAATATAATATGAATCCCTAATGTTACATATCTCTGCAACTTAGATTAGATTAAATTAGATAAGTCTTCTTTTTGTGTCTTGTCAGGTCCTTCTAACCTTGACTATCACTTGAGCGTAGGCCTCTCGGTCTTGGGTATCTCGGAATGGTTCCTCTACAGTCCTGCACCACCTCCATGGCTGGAAGTCTCATCACCACGGTAATTCTTACCTACAGAATATCGGTAATTATTGTATGAAAACCTGTCAATCCAAGCTGGCTGCAAGTGAACAGCCGATTAGTCTTCATACAAATATTACCGATGTTCGGCTGGTAAGAATTACCATGGGGATGAGACTTCCAGCCATGTCCTCTTTAAGAAACTCCTCGCCTCTTAATAATAGAGGGTTTCGGAATCTAAACGGCACCTTTATAAAATACCTTTTTCGTGATTGGGAGGGCCCTTGAGGTGTGACACACACAAAAACGGCGCTCTTTTATCATGTAGAAAATAAAATAAATAAATCTTGATCATATACATAATAGTCAAAATTTATATTAAGTTCGAACTTCAGTCAGTTACATGTCTATGTGATTGGGGTCCTTAGCAACCGATAACAAATTATGTTTTAAGGGCTTAGTATTTCACACTTTGAAACTCCATTTAATATTAATTCTATAATCTATAATCTAAGTTGCAAGAATATATTAATTAAAAGCTCTCAAATGCATGCCCACAAACAAACACGTGTAGTTCGCGCTTTCAAATGCTGAATGTGTACTTACAAATAAAATCTAAACCTCAAATGAACATAAGCCCTACAACTTTTGCCGACCTTCCCTGACACAGGGGTGAAATTGGCCAAGTGAACCATTTTTTACAGTATGGGTGGTCAGCCTCATACCAACCTATAAATCAAGGAATCGAGTATAAAATATTGCGTAAACTCCCCGTGATTGTGTTAATCGAAAAATGACTGAAAACCAATTCACTCACTAGAAGTGCTGTCGTGTGTTTTTGTATATTTTAGATTTACGGATACGAGGGTAGCTTGTGTGAATGCTTGTACTCGGGGTGGTGTTCTGGATAGGGGAGATTCGGGTCGGTTGGGAAATGACCCAGTTCCGGCGGTGTTAATGACCTTTGGCATGCTCCAAAACAACACGACCTCCTCTTCCTCTATTTACACAACTTCGTCACGTGGACAAGATGGCGGCGAAACGCGCGCACGCAAAACCGAAAATTGTAATTTGGAACATCTGTTTATGTAACTGTATAGTCAGGTGGCGGTCTTGTATATGATTATTTATGTGTCGGAGGAAGCAGTCAAGAAGTGTCCACATTGGATGGAGATTATGGATTGATAATTTCTATTATTGTTTATTTTTAATTACAGTAAAAAATAAATAATGTATATTCAAGATTACGACACCCTATAATCTATAATCTAAGTTGCAAAGATATATTAACATTTAAGACACATAATATCTGTACCTTAGAGCATAAACAACGGTAGTCACATTCAGTAAAATGTGCAGGGGACGAGTTTTAGTGAAAATGTGCACTTGTAAACCATCATAACTTCTAAACTGGACGAGATATTTTTGATCTGTAAAAACTGTTTTTCTTCTTTTATTAATATTTATTTATGTGAAATGATGTGTTCCCGCTTAGAGCATGAACAACGTATGTGGAACTTCCGTGGTGTATGCTCGCACTTTTATGTGCATCCCATATTTATTACACTTGATATCTCAGTAACTATGAGTCCGAGGACTCCAATATTTTTAACACTTATAGATCATTAACTCAAAAGACTTCCGTTGTTTATGCTCTAAGGTACAGATTATATGCATGCCAAAAAACAGACCAAATGCTGAATTTGTGCATTGACAAGATGTCTGTGGAAGAGTTGTCTTTGTCAAAGACAGACCGGCTATAGCCGGTCGCAGTTGTATCCAGGGCTGGGAGAGTCGTCACCACGGTAATTATCACCTATCGAATATCGGTAATATTTGTATGAAGACCTGTCAATCCAAGATGGCCGCAAGTGAATAGTTGATTAGTCTTCATACAAATATTACCGATATTCGGTGAGTAGGAATTACCGTGGTGATGAGACTTCCAGCCCAGCATGGCTGCGACTTGGTACTGTATACTTGCTACCTGCGCGTCCTGGTTGGGCCGGGAGCGCTGCGAGGGGGCGTCAGGAACCCTGGGAGGCGACCTAGATACCGCCCTGTGTGTTAATGACCTCCAACAGGGGGCGGCATCGATCCTACCCTGCTCTCCCCTATAGGATACGCATGCACCCTCGCGGGTACACGAAGCTACCTTGCGCTAGGATCCACACGCGTCTTATAAGGCTCCATACGATCCATACTCTATAATCTTGTTGCAAAGATGTATTGACATTTAGGTCCTGTTGTACCAAACTTCAATCAGACGAAAGTCAAAATTTAAGTGTGATTTCTTCCATCAAATCGAAAATTTCGTGACATGTAAATCTAATAAAAAATGTAAATAATTAAAAAAAAATGTAATTTGTTGTGTATGTTCCTTGACTTATAGGTTGGTATGCGGCTGATCACCCATGTTGTAGAAAATGGTTCACTTTGCCAATGTCACCCCTGTTTCAGAGAAGGTTGGCAGGGTTGCAGGGTGTATGTCCATTTGAGATTTGGTTTTTATGTTGTAGGACTACATGCGGCATGTTTAAGCGCGAACTGTTTTTTTTTTTTTAAATAGATTTGTGAAGAGGAATGCAATTCATCAACCTATTCTGCCTGGCCAGAAACAGGTATTAATATCATAATTTAATAATTCATTATTGTTTATTTTTAATGAATTATTAAATAATAATTACCCAATAACATCTGTTGAATCAGGGTCAAAGTAATGGTCAAATGACCCAAGCGGGGATCGAACCAACGTTGTTCCATTCGAAACACGCTAGAAAGATCAGCCCTCTTGGCCCCCTCGGCCATAACCCCGACGAATTTGTGAAAATGCATATAATATGAATCTCTAATGTTACTTATATTTTGCAACTTAGATTAGATTAGATGTACGTAAATCAGCTGATCTTTCCTGTAAAAATTATATCATATTATTACCCACTTCGAGGTCCTTACCAGAATTAAGCAATCAAATTTGATGTGTCAATCAAATATCGATTGGAGGATGGTGCAAAGGATTACCTATATTTAATGCACGCCTACAGGCAGACACAGCTAAGTTCGCGCTTGCACATACTGCATCTGTATGTACGAAAAAAAAAACAAACCTCACATGAGCATAAACCTTTCCCTGAAATCGGAGTGGCATTGGCAAAAGTGGGCAAGTTTTTACAGCAAGGGGGGTCAGGTTCATAATATTACCTACATCAACAAATTAATAAGATTTCTTATACTCAACAATCTAGATCTATGCATTTTTAAATATTATAAAAACATGCTTATTTTAACTAAGTACAAGAATATACTTTTTTCTTGTATACTGTCTATGTGTAGTTAATAGGTGTGATGAGATGGTTCGGATATGCGGAAATAATAGATGATGAGAGTCAGCTTGACTGAAATCTTCAACGCATATCCTATAGGGTTGGCTCAAGCCTACAAAAAGCTATCTCTATTTATTTAAAAAAATTCTGTGCAGGAGACTCCCTAGATTTCAGAGACTCTATGGGTCTATGACACTTGTTGTAGTGCCGCAGAGGTGTTTAAGAGCTTGGTCGTCGCTACGCAGCGCCAATACTCAAGCAAGACCCAGTTGCTGTAAGGTTGGATGGACCTTTTTAGTAATAGGTCTTTGTTAAAGGTTTATGAATTTTTCAACCCAGCGAAAAGCATGTTTGAAAATGTAAATGGTATATTTTTTGTGCTCCACCGGGATTCGAACCCACAACCTTCCATTTACGAGTCCGAAGTGTTGCCACTGAAATACGGATCGGTCGATTTGCTCCCCCCTTCAGACGTTTTTAAAATTGATTTAAGTATTTTTTTTCTTTTCTTTATTTTATTTTAAATTGTCTATAGGTCATTGCCATAAACAATCCTCATCTAAGCAACCCTTTCGCATTGAATTTCCGTTTTTAGATAAAAGAAAATAACGTGTTGAACGTCAGGTAGGCCATTGATCGATAAAACGTTACCGTCAACGATGAAATATAGACCATTTACGTTTTTACCAACGAGGTCGGAACATTTTCTCGGCGAGCAAACCTCAATACTGTATGGGACTGCCATCCTTAGCAACCAATAACAAAATAGTTGTATGCCTTTTGCCTAGCAAGCCGGGTGACGACACAATATGTCTGCCAACTCACATGAATGCCTCATTAATTTTGAATTTTTCGGAAAAACATTTATTGTATATTATTCCTTGACTTTTAGGTTGGTATGAGGCTGACCACCCTTACTGTAAAAAATGGTCACTTTGCCAATGTCACCCCTGTTTCAGGGAAGGTCGGCAAGAGTTGCAGGGCCTATGTTCATTTGAGATTGGGTTTTTATATTGTAGGTCCACATGCGGCATGCGTTAGCGCGAACTTATACATGTCTGCTGATGGGAATGCGTTTAATATGAATCTTAAATGATATATATATTTGCAGCTTAGATTTAGATTTATATTTTAGTATATTAGCAGTATCTAGCGTCTTTCTGTTCGCTATGTATTATTTATAATATAAGTTGCATAGATGTATTAACATGCAAGACTCATATTTATTGCACACCCTTATGCAGACATGTGTTTGCGCTCATACATAATGCATGTGTACTTAAGAATTAAAAAAACACGCCTCAAATGATCATAAACCCTGCAACTCTTGCCGACTTTCCCTGAAACAGGGTGACATTGTCAAAATGTGAACCGATTTTTACAGTATGGGTGGACAGTCTCATATCAACCTTTTAGTCAAGGAACCAAAAATAAGCAATCTTAAAATAAATAAACTTATGTTTAGGACTTATACCCTGCAGCTCTTTTTATAAATAATGCAATTCATCAACTTATTTTTGTCTCGTCAGAAACAGGTATTTACACTATAAATATAGTAACTCATCAAAATTTATTTTTAATTAATTACTAATTGATAATTACCCACTGTTATCTGATGAACCAGGGTCAAAGTTATCGTCAATAGGACACGGCGGGACTCGAACTTACGCAACGCAACGCAAACGCAACTAAGCTGCACATTTAGTGTAACTTCTTGCCGCGTTATCCCCGAAGGGGTCGCATGTGGCGAGTTGAACCTATTTACTTACGCTTGTTTCAAAAACGCGAATTCGAGTGCCAACGCTATGTTAACATAATACCATTTTTTTACAGTAGCGGGTGTCAGCTTCAGGTCAATCTATGCATCTATTAGTCGAAATATATTAAGTGACATTTTTTTTTTCAAAAAAATTATTTGTTCTATTTTTTGTAATTGACAGCAACAAAATATATTTACAATATTGCCATGTACTTGAGAATAAACTGCAGATAGGTATTTATGTAATAGGTATTTATATTGCTAAGAAATAATGATGCTTATTGTCTATGTGTTGGAGAAGGCGGGCTTAGTTCGTCGTTGCCATTTTGTAAACAAGACAAGTTAACCCGCTCTCAGTGAAAATCGCTTTGAATGGACTAAGAACATTTTTTCTATTTAGAGCTTTTTTCTCGCAGAGCAAATGTCATATTTTTATAGGACAACAGTCTTTGGCAACCAATAAAAAAATATTTATATTTTCCCTAGCAATCCGGTCGTATGTCGCCACAATTTTGTTTATGTTACTTACGTGAGGAGTCCATTTTTTATTTCGTACCTACATATATAAAATGAAGAAAGAAAAAGAAGACCGTTTTTGTAGATCGAGCCTTCAAGGTGGCTGCTCCAACGATATGGAACGGCCTCCCAGATGACCTGCGCGAAATGGATCTTTTGGACTTTTAGAAAGGGGTTGAAGACCCACCTGTTCGCGCGCTCATATGAGCAAGCGCCTTTGGGATGACCAAGAGTCATGAAAAGGCGCTATAAAAATCTTGTTTTACTATTATTATTAAGTTGTAGGTACGTACTAGTATTTTCAAATATATTTCTGTACAATTTTATAGAATGTCAGAATTAGAAAATAATTAGACATGTCCAGTCGATGACTCGCTTTTTTAATAAGAATGATTTATTTGGTGAGCGCTGTTTCTGTCAGAATCACGCATCAAGAGCCCTCTGCGAGCTTGGTCGACGCTATAAAGAGCGAGAATTCCCAAACAAGACCCAGTTGCTGTAATGCTAGATGGACCTTTGGTGACCGATCTTTGCTAAAGACACATGAATTTTTCAACCCAGCGAAGAACATATTTGAAAAAAATATAGATTTGTTTTTTGCTCCGCTGCGAATCGAACCCATGACCTTCCAATTACGAGTACGAAGCGTTAACCACCGGTCAAGTTGATAGAATGCTTGCGTTCCATGCGAGAGGACTAGGTTCGATCTTCAACAATCGAGTCATAAATGATTTTATTTCAAACCCAAAATAAGAATACCGGTAGGGATACTCAGCTTTCGAAATAAATGTGAACCTCTCGCATAGGAATAAGGGAAATCCCCATTTCAAGGGAAGAGGCTTGCGTAAGGCCCATTTACCTGTGAAAATAAATAGATCCCGCACGCCACTTCTGGGACGTCGCGGTAAGAAGTGTCACTATATGTTTAGCTTAGTCGTGTTGCGTTTCGAATACTCGTGGATAGCATTGCATTGATAATAATCTTTAATCTCTGTTGATAAACATTTAAAATTATTTTTGTAATGCATGCCCTCAAACAGACACGTAAAAGTTTGCACTTACACATGCTGCATGTGTACTCACAAACTACAAAATTCAAAAGAAAATAAACCTTGCAACCCTTGCCACCTTGTCATGAACAGGGGTGAATGGCGTACCAAGTCTTGAGTATGGGTGAACAGCCTCATTCAGTCATCATTAGTTTAGGAATGAAATCATAATTAATTTATTAATTTAAAGCTTGGCTGGCCACTATAATAATCTATAATCTATAATCTAAGTTGCAAGGATATTATATTCATTCAAAGTTCTCAGATGTATGCCCACAAACAAACACGTGTAGTTCGCGCTTACAAATGCTGATTGTGTACTTACAAATAAAATCCAAACTCAAATGAACATAAGCCCTGCAACTCTTGCCGACATTCCCTGAAACAGGGGTGACATTGGCAAAGTGAACCATTTTTTACAGCCTCAGGTGGTCAGCCTCATACCAACCTATAAGTCAAGGAACTCCTACCTAAAAAAATGGTTCACTTTGCTAATGTCACCCCAATCTCAAATGGAGAGAGAAAATGCAAACAAATTGTTATTGGTTTCTAAGGACGGCATTGCTATAAAAGACTGACGTTTGCTCGCCGAGAAAAAAAATACAAATTAAAAATGCACATTTCATGTAGGTGGCAACAAAAAGGAAATGAAATGCAAATTTGCAATTTATATTGCAGATCAAAAGTGCGGAAATGCTTTACTTTGAGTTTCCTGCTTCATGTGGGCCCCGCTGTCGTTTTCACTACAGAAGTGGGGTTAGGTTCGCGCGCGCCTCAGTTCACTTGCCTATGCGGGATAGCGACGACGTGTTCTAAACAGCACTGTGCCTACAACTATTCAAAACAAATAGTCGAATAGTCGAATATAAAGACAGGTGAATAGTCTGCGGTATTCGTCGATAAAAATATTCACTTTCATTCACAACAAAGCAAAGTAAACAAAAACAAATGAAGATGTGAAAAACTGAGTGTTTATTTTTTTAACTGTGAACTTTATAACAACAGTTTAATAATAATTATAATAAAAACAATTAATTTATTTTTAAATTTAATTTATTAAAGCTGTGTCTAGTTTAAAGCAAAATTTATCTGAATATATTTTTTGTTTTTACGTGATTCGTTCTTTTCAGGACTTTTCAGTTTTTTTTCAGTAGCATACTGAAGACTTTGGATTAAACCAAATTTTGAAAATTATTCTATTGTAATTTTAAAAATAACTTGTAGATTAAAACAATTTAAACTGCATAATGTGAGGTCGTTATTTCTGTTAATTTATGAAGAAACTTTGTTTGGAAAACTATTTCATGTTAATCTGCAAATTTTCCTTAATTAACTGAAACATGGGTGACATTTGAAAGAGAACATATTTTTGAAAGTATGCAAGGATAACTTCATAGCAATTTATTTTTGCCATTACTGGCTCACTTTGCCAATGCCTTCCCCGTTTCAGGGAAACGCGGCTAAAGTCAAATAGTATGTTTAATTGATATTAGAGTTATTCTCTTTTAAGTACACATACATCATGTATATGTGCAAACTTACACGTACCTGTTTGTCGGTATGCTTTTAATATGAATTATAAGTGTCAAGATATCATTTCAACTTGATTATAGATTATATTGATGAATGTAAAACTCATTTTGAATTATACTGATGTATTTTAATTCATCATCACGCATAGGTTTTCTACGTTGTTTTTGAATTGCATTCTAGGGGTGGCTAGAGCCTTTGTGGGGTTGCCTTCACTAATTTCTATCCTTAAATAATATGAATCTTAAATGTTTTTTAGTGTTAATCTGTTTACACAGTGAAAGTCCATTTTTAATTATGTAAAAATTCAAATGGGTAAAACAGAGTCTTCTTACAAATTAAAAAAATCTTAAATGTTAATTTATCTTAGCAACTTAGATTATAAATTATTATTAAATACCTCTCCTTTTCTTTATTTAACTATTTCATAATTTTCACGAAACAATTCTTTGTTGATATTTCTTGTCCTCTCTTGCTTTTAACATTTTTTCAGTACGAACACATAGTCAGTCAATCATAATTTTTAAATGTACCTAAAGCTCATCTATTATCTAAGTTGCAAAAATATATTGCCATTAAAGGCTTATATTTAATGCACGACCACATGCTGACAGTGTAAGTTCGTTGTGTTACACATGCTGCATGTGTACAGACGAAATAAACTAAACCTCACATGAGCATAAACTTTTTAACTCCTGCCGTTTTTCCCTGAAACCGGAGTGGCATTGGAAAAAGTGAACGAAGTTTTTACAGCATGGATGTCAGCCTCATGACAGCATAAACAATCCATAAGTCTAGAATATAATTGTATTATTTTGCAACCTTTCCTCTAACTTCATCCACTCTTCCATTTCATTCTTTACTTTTCCGAGTTTTTCCTATTTTACTAATCAAGTTTTTCTTTTGTACCATTTATGCTTTATTAGTTTCGCTTTCATCTATTGTCCATGCTTCACTTCTGTACACGAGTGTCAGTAACATATGTAATCTTCTCATCTACTATAAAGTTATTCTTCTCTGAATTCCCAATGCATTTTCTGTATATGAAAATTTGCATAAAAACGGAAAGCTTTGAAAAAATTACTTAAATGCAGCAGTTGTAAAAAATATATTGGTTTCCCTGTATGATTATTTAAATAAATTCAGGATGATTTATTTGGTGAATGATGTTTTTTAATGTGAATCACACCTCATTAACCCTCTGCATGCTTGTTCATTGCTAGTCAGCGCCAATTTTACTATTAAAATCTATTTGCTTTAATATTGCATGAACCTGAGTCTATTGGGAAAGGCAGATGAGTTTATCAATCCAGCGAAGAGTACATTTGAAAATAATATATGAGTATATATTTTCTGTATTTATCCAGGAACTTACGACCTTTCGTTTACGAATCCGTAGCGCCCTAGACTACGGACCGGTCTATGCCTCACAATGTTTCAATTAGATCATGCCTTTGATGTAGCCAACCGTCTTTTGCAGAATGACTCCTAACATGAACTAAGACTTTTTAAATGATGTAGTAAAGAATTGTCGAAGAAAAAATATTTTCATTTGCAGCAAGTTTAAAAACCGCCTCTTTTGGTCATAGGGAATTTTTTCACTGACTTATTGGTTAGTATTGCAGTCAGCTGACCACCGTACCTGTACAGATAAATAGATTTCATACGGCATTTTGTCACGGTAAAATTGATTCGCTTTTTCTTTGTCACACCTGTTTCAGGGAAATGCAGCAAATTTTTTTTTTTAGATTTTTGTTTCCATTTCGTAAATACACATGCAGAATGTGTAAGCGCGAACTTACACGTGTCTGTTTGTTGACCTGCATTTAATATGAATTTTAAACTTTAATAATATATATATTTACAACTTAGATTATAAATATATTATTATTAATTCTATTTTTATATGGAATCTATAAGTCGTATATAACCACAGGCGGCAATATAGGATTTTATCGACAATGAGAAAAATATGTGGATAAATAGGAAATGATTTCTCATCCGTTTCAGGTTTTTATCTGATTTTCGAAACAAAATTCCCAGATTTACAACTAAGAGCCCGTTCCCACTTGTCGGGTGTCGGATCCGTATATTCATCGGAGGTTCCAGTTGCAGAACATTATGTATGGAGCTATTCACACTTGTCGGAAACCGATTTTGTCCGAAATGTTCTGCAACTGGAACCTCCGATTAATATACGGATCCGACACCCGACACCCGACAAGTGGGAACAAGCTCTTAGGTTCTATAAGACTGATATTTGCCTGTAGACATTTAGTCCAAGTACACTTTTATATGGACCATTTACCGTTTATAATATCGTTAACAGTACGCTGCCTTAGTTCTTGTCTATCGTATACGGCGTATACTATACGCCATTGAGAAAATTTTACATGAGCAATGTTTGCATGTGTACTGGACCAATGTGTCTTATGAAAACAAGAAATTTATTTTTTAAATATTTAAAAGAACTCTCACATTATCGAGTTTTACGGTTTTTCTCAGCTCAGATTGTGTAGAATTTGTTTCTTAAGACAACTGCATCAAAAAGTCATATTTGACACGATTGGCGTATACGATAAACAAGAACTGGGGGAGCGAGTAGTCCACGTATAAAACATTGCGAAAACTTAACTAGTCTAATCTAATCTTAGTTGCAAAGATATGTAACATTAAAAGGATTAATATTATATGCATTTTCACAACCAGACACGTATAAGTTCGCACTTAAACACGCCGCATGTGGACTTACGTATATAAAAATCCGAATCCCAAATGAACACACACCCTGCAACTCTTGCCGACCTTCCCTGAAACAGGGGAGACATTGGCCAAGTGAACCATCTTCTACAGCATGGGTGGTCAGCCGCATACCAACCTATAAGTCAAGGAAGAATTAGGGAATCAAATTTGATGCGTCAATCAAGTATTGATTGGAGGTTGGTGCAACAGGCCTTCAGTGTAATAATAATACAAAAAATTATATAGCGCTTTTTATGACAGTGTGTCACTGCAAAGGCGCTTGTCCATATGATTGGACGAAGAGGTGAGTCTTGGGACGTCTTTTAAACAGTCTCTCCAAATCCAGTTCCCTCGGTGAGGCGGGAATAGCATTCCAAGTCATTGGAGCGGCCGCCTTGAATGCCCTGTCTCCAAAAATTCATTGTAGAATTGTAAAAATTGAAGTGTAGGAAGCTAGGTTTAAATTACTGTTTTTTTTCGAAGGACATTAAAAAGGGACTTGAAAATGTTGACGTAGTGCGTGTGCCTGGACGTTTTGGTTTATTGTGAGGGTGTTGGTGTGATTTGTGAGGAGCTTCAGGGTCTGCCATGGAGGACCCCGGGCCCAGGGCGCGCGCCCAGGCGGCCCCGGCGCACCAGAGGTTCTGCCCCCCCCAGCCAGGTGAGAAATGACGATTATTTCAACGAAATTATGTGAAAAAAGCTCTTTCATATAATTTTTTTTTTTATATATATAATATATATATATATATATGTTTATAAATTAAAAAAAGTAGATTTGCGAAGAGGAATGCGATTCACCAACCTATTTTGCCTGGCTAGAAACAGGTATTAATATCATCAATTAATAATTCATTATTGTTTTTTTTTTTTAAATGAATTATTAATTAATAATTACCCAATTACATCTGTTGAACCAGGGTCAAAGTTATGGTCAAATAAGCGGGGATCGAACCAACGATATTCCATTCCAAACACGCTAGAACGATCGGCCCACTTAGCCCCCTCGGCCATATCACCGGTTATTGGTAAAGGTTTATGAATTTTTCAACCCAGCGAAGAGCAAATTTTAAAAATATAAATGGTATTTTTTGTGCTCCGCCGGGATTCGAACCCACAACCTTCCATTCAGAGTCCGAAGTGTTACCACTGAACTACGGACCGGTCAGGTTTTATTTTTAACACGTTCCTTGACTTATAGGTTGGTATGAGGCTTACCATCCATACTGTAAAAAATGGTTCACTTCGTCAAAGAATGTCACCCCTGCTGAACCAATACATCGTCTTATAACCGTTTGTAGGTGAACCATTTTCCGTCTGTGAACAATTTAGTCTAGTTTTTGTATGTTGATAATTTGAATATGTTTACAGTTATAATAACTACACAGTTAAAATTATATGATATTAGATAAACCTCAGTTCATCCTCAGTCGTCGTTCAGAGAGGGTGTCTCCTGAAAACATTAGCTACGTCGCTAACAAAACGTCGAAAGAACGAAAAGTTCTCTTATAACGGTTCGTCTAATATCCGATTAATAAATTTAAACTGTGTAGTTATTATTATTGTAAATATGTCAAACGACCGTAATTCCAACCTAAACCTTACAATTTAAATATGACTATTTTCGTACGGATTTCTTGTACATGGACAATTCGTATTTTAGTCTATTGACAATCCGTCGTAGATCTACATGTCTTTGTACTATTTGTCTTCGGACAATATGCTAAGACATACAAATTGTGGATCATTTGTCAAAACTATTTGTCTAGTCTATCTATCTGTAAGCTTTTTGTCAATTTACTTTATTTAAAAAACATTTCTCCCACTGACTATACTAAAACTTAATCTAAATCTAAGTTGTAAAGATATTTATCATTTGAAATTTATATTAAACGCATTCCCACAAGCAGACATGTATCTATAAGTTCGCGCTAACGCATGCGGCATGTGGACCCACAATATAAAAACCCAATCTCAAATTAACATAAGCCCTGCAACTCTTGCCGACCTTCCCTGAAACACGGGTGACATTGGTAAAGTGAACCATTTTTTACAGTATGGGTGGTCAGCCGCATACCAACCTATAAGTCAAGGAATCACTTCTTGGTAATTGATTTCACTAACAGTAATAATATTAGGATGATTTATTTGGGGAGCGCTGTTTTTGTGTGTATCACACCTCAAGAGCCCTCTGCGAGCTTGGTCGTCGCTGTAGAAAGCGCCAATTCTCCAGCAAGACCCAGTTGCTGTAAAGCTGGATGGACCCTCTGTGGTCGGTCTTTGGTAAAGTTATATGATTTTTTCGCCCAGCGAAGAGCAAATTTGAAAATATAAATAGTGTATTTTTTTGTGCTCCGTCGGGATTCGAACCCACAACCTTCCATTTACGAGTCAGAAGTGTTACCACTAGACTGCGGACCGGTCTTAATGTTTATATATCTTTGCAATTTTGGTTATAGTTTGATGGCAGATAAATATATGACTTTTGTACCTACACGAACGAAGACTGACCTCCTCATCTGTAAAAGTGAATAGGTGCCGGAGTGCGTCATGGATTCACAAGTGGGTTGTATAATTTCCCCGCTAGGATATTGCATTATTAAATACTTGTTCATTCAGGGATACCTACTCAGTAAGGGACAGTGAAGGATTCAGTAAAACTGACGCCCGTGAACTTTTAATTTTCATTATATTTTTAAGTGTAAGGCCCGGTATTTTGAAGTATCGTAAAGTTAACTAAAATGCACTTTTAGTTAAATCATCATAATATTTCACTCACCGAATTTCGGCAGTAACTATTTAGTAACTAACTTTCGATTTTCAAGATGGCGGCGCTTCACTGACAGCAGCTGCTCTTTTTTAATGTAAGGATACATCAAAATTGTTGCAAACTGAACATTTTATGTCTCGTTTTCTAGCTTAATGAAGGTAAGGGATATGATTTTTATGCATAGTTGTTTGTTTTAAAGCTTTTGAATGGCATTTTAATTATTTCCAAGTTTTGGGGGCGTGGCTTCATACTTCGGCAATGTTCGGTTTTAGTTAACTCGAGATTGAGTATTTTGAATAAAAGTTCAAGTAATAGTTAACTAAAATATTACTACAGTTCAATATACCGGGCCTAAGTGTATTATATTCACACTATGGAATTGATTGCAAACTTAAGAAATCACTCTAAAGAAGTCATTTTTTCTTTATTTTTTTGTGTATGTCAATTCATTGCGGACCACAATCTATTGATAATCTGTGTTCCAAAGATATATTTACATGTAAGGCTTATATTTAATGCACGCCCATAGGTAGACATGTGTATGTTTGTACTTGCACATACTGCATGTATATACATATATTTTTGTAAACTTCACAATTGTATCTTTCCTACATAATTAATTAGGTAGTAGTTTTTTTCTACATATTTTTTTGGACAATTATTCTCATAGATAATTTTGAAAGATACAATCGGTTTTCAATATAATTTTTAGAGGACTCTTGAGGTGAGATACACACAAAAACAGCGCTCACCAAATAAATCATCCTATGATTAGACGTTTTAGAAAGAAAACGGATTTTACAATTCGTGCTGTAGAGAAGAACGGTTTTCTCAACGTTTCGCCGAAAGCGTACCCGACGTCATCATGAGACGCGTCGCTTCTTTGACGAAGAAGCTCGAATGAAATTATCATAAAAAAACTGTTGTTCTTCGTGATCGAAGTTAATAGGTACAAAGATCACCTTCTGTGTGTGATTCATCTACAGACCTATCGATCTTTCATCTGTGATCTATTTGTCAATAAACCATTCGTCTATAGACCCCATGTCATTCAATGTGTTATTTTTTTCCACATCTATCTCCATTGAATGATTTAAGAGCCATATTCCTTATTTTTGTACTCCTATTTCATTTATATGCATACTAATAATAACCCTTGCAAGTCAGTTACACGAAAAAACGTCACAGATTCTTTTTATAAAATTTGAAGAACTTTTTTGTACATACCATTGTCCTAGGGCGCCATTTTCTATTAGCCCCGCTCCCGCCCTGTGTCGCTCTATGCAGCTACCTTGAAAATCAGGTCAGGAGGGCAATGACCCAAGCCCCATATACTCTTTACTCTTTACTACCACACAAACACACACACACATACACACCAACACATGCGCACACTACTCAACAACACATACAAACACTGGCGAATAGATCGCGCATGCCTGGACACAAAATTATAAAATTCAACGTATCAACTCAACCTAAAAGCTTTCCTGAAAAAAGTATACACACGCCTCTAGAGAGCGTTTTTGTTTCTATACATTTTTTTGTACGTTTGCTGAGTCTAAACGTAAAGCTGAATACATACAAGATAATAATAATACTAGATTATTAATAGATGAATTTCTGGATACTATGATACTATGAGGTATACTATCAACTTCATTATCTCAAGTGTACAACTTTACGGATTATGAGAAAAAGTGTGATTAATTTGTAATACATTTTTTTTTAAATAGTTTTCAATATTTCTAATGGTAATTCATTTCCAAAACATAACGCATTACAAATATTTACGAAAATGTCAGGTCTGTGTAAGCTCAGTTTGTAGATTGCTTGCATTCCATGCCGAGGGCTAGGGTTCGATTTCCAAAACGCGTATCACAAATGATTTCCGTTTAAGTGTTTATTATTTTAAATAAAATACCGGCAAGCTTTATTCGCTCTTCACTAAAAATGAGACCTACTTTATTTGAGGTGGTTGGCATAGCAAGAACCTTACAACAACTGGGTCTTGCTTGAGAATTGGCGCTTTCTTCAGCGACGACCAAGCTCGCAGAGGGCTCTTGAGGTGTGATACACACAAAAACAGCGCTCACCAAATAAATCATCCTAATATTATTATTTTCATTATAGACAGGCTACTTTACCTGTAAAAATAAAAAGTTTCCACACGCCGCATGCGACCCGAGGACAACACGGGAATTTTCTCTATCACAGTTTTCATCAAGATCATCTTCATCATCACACTTCACGCTGAAGAAGCCCATCGTAGACATGGGCGAAACGTTCGGAAGCTCCAGCTCCCATAGACCACGGCAACAAATCCCACAAAACATCACTCCAGCAATTTTTTCTGTATTTGTAATTTAGTTACGTTTTTTCAAGCCGGTGCGATCGTGAAAGAACAAAAGAAAACACTTGTTTTTTAAGTGTTGTATTTTTTCTAATCTGTTGGTCAGCCTCATACCGTGTATTGCAGTGTAAAAGTGCAACAGTCACAGCTATTGTGTGACGTGTGTGCTGACGTTTTTACGTAATCAGAGAAAATACGTGAAAAAAACTGTGAAATATATTAATAATATAATATAAGTATATCAGAGTACGCTGAAACTGGGGCAACAGACTTGGCGGGTTCAAGGCGGCCACTGGTAGAGTGTGACACAACTGCGGCGGCGATTCTAGAGAAATTAGAATGAGTGGGCGGGAAACGTTGTGTGCTGAATTGAAGAGAATGAAATAAGGAATTTTCTAGTGAAAAAATCGTCGTAATGCGTTGGTTAGTTTAGAAGATATTTAGAATTTTGTTAACATGGAAAATTGATAATTTATAACTTGTTTCTCGACGGGGGACGCCACACTTGTCCTTAGCAACCAATAAAACATTTGTTTTACATTTCACTAACAACCCGGTCGTGTGACGTCACAATTTTCCCAACGACAATTTATGCGCGGAGTCTATAATTAGTATTTTTCGGAGTAGTTTGACTGAAATATATTATATTCGACTGATAGACATTACAGTATCCTTAGTACGATTTACAAAACTTGAGTAAAGTAAAGTTTACGGGAAGTATTAAAGAGTGATTTGACGTTTTTGTTTCTTACACTTTATGGTCTTAGCAAAAGAGTTACAGTGATGAAGAAAATCAAGTTCAAACAAACAAAAACGGCAGATTTTGGGGAAAACCACTCTTTATACTTTCCGTAAACTTTACTTTACTCAAGTTGTGAAACTACTCAGGGTACAGGCCTTTAGTAAATAATTACTTTATAAATAATTATTATAAAAAAGAATTATTAATTAAAAGTAAATAATTATTGAAAAAAAAAAATCTAAACATTTACTGAACGTATGTAGATGGTAGTTGAGGGATTTTAGGGCCCACAAACTGATAAAATCAATGGGTATGATGTTATATTATATCTTCAACAAAATATCATATTCACTTTGAATTATCGAAAGTGATGATAGATATAGATAGATTATAGATGACAGGAAACATTTAAGGATGGAGTGAGAAACGAATGGGTTCTGAATGAATGCGGTGCAAAAGAAAGCGTGAAAGTGAAAGTTCAAAAAAGTGTGATGCGATGGTTTGGACATATTGAAAGGATGAATGAAGACCGACTGACAAAAAAAGTGTAAAAAGGGAATGTAATAGGTAAGCGTGGAAGGGAAAGACCTAGGAAAAAATGGATTGATCAGATACTTGAGATTGCGAATGAATGGAATCTACTGAGTGGAAACAAGAGAAGAGCGTTCATGAAAAGAGTGATGAAACTAGATGAGATGAAAGAAGTATGCAAGGACAGAGTCAAGTGGAGGCACTTGTGTGGAGGTACCGGCCACCCCTAAAAGGAAAGGCGGCAGGATACAAGACAAGACAATGTTTTTAAAGATGGCGGCTTTAGTTCTGATTTTTACCACCTTCGGATTAGCCGGGCAGTTTTTTTTGTCGTATTAGAGCATACCTACCATCCCGGCAAAGTGACGTCACACTTTTTCACCCTGATTTCAATACACACACTCCATTCAACGATCTTTTTTCTAATATGTTTATTTTGTTTATTTTTCCTTAAAAAATAATTGCTTAATAGTCTAAAAGCCGGGTTTCCGAGAGTGCAGTTTTTATTAAATGTATGTCAAATTATCAAGAAATATGCATCAGTGTTTGATGCAAATATACATATTATATGTACTGTCGATTTGACAGTTTTTACAGACTAAATTATGACTTGAAATTTTGCGAATTTGGCATTATTTTAATTTTGAAATTGTGCAATATTTTTTTGAAGATCAATACCGCACGTGTATTGGTCAATAACATAAAAAACGTGTTTTTTTTAACCAGGTCACAGTACCGGCAAGGTTTACTCAGTCTTTAAAAGAAATGAAAGAATCTTCGGTACAAATTGAAATTGAAATCCTCGTTTGAAATGAATGAGATGCGTAATTCTTTCGTCTGTACTTGTAAAAAGTTGCAGAGATAAATTCACAGCTAAAATGTACAGCACTTTCTATGGACTTGGATGATGGCGCTTACACATGCTGCATGTGTTAATTTATATTGTTTATCAAATAATTTTGACTTATTTATGAATTAATAGTAGGATGGGCCGAATGTGGTTTAAACCGAAAACGAACTTCGGCCTAACATTCGGTTAAAATAAAAAATTCGGCCGAACTTCGGTTCGGTAAAAAAAGGAAAAAAAGTCACGCATTATCGCTACTGTTAATTGTTAGAAAAATACTAAATTTATTTCATTTTTGTTTCAAACTGATATATCTATGTAACGGAGTAGAAGATTTATTTTTTAACAAATTTTAAGTTGTTCCTACTAAAATAAATGACCATGAGTCAGTATATAAAGGCCTAGTTGGTATGAGGCTGACCACATATACTGTAAAATTGCCAATGTTTAACCATGTATTACCTCTGCTTCAGGATAGGGGGCAAGAGTTACGGGGCGTATGTTCATTTGAGATTTGTTATGTGCCAGCTCAAACTTACACGTGTCTGCTTGTTGCCATGGGCTTAATAAGAATCTTAAATGTTAATATATCTTTGCAACTTAGATTATTAGATAGAAGCTCAAGAGCCTAATGCTAGGTTGGTCGTTTTTAGTCGAGACGTCATTTTTTTACTCACTTTTTGAAATTTGCTTGGGCTATTCTCGAACTTACTTAAAAAAAAGTTTGCAGCTTTTTCTGATTCAAGGGGACTATTGAAATAATGCATTATTTTTTGCACTTCAAGTCGTAAGTCTCATATCACTGTTACTGTTACTGTATCCTGCCGCCGTTCCACTAGGGGTGGCCGGTACCTCCGCAGATGCGCCTCCACTTTTTTCTGTCCTTACAAACCACTTTCATTTCCTCAATATTCATCACCTTTTTCATACATACTCTTCTCTTATTTTCACTCTGCAGGTTCCATTCTTTCGCAATCTCACCTATTTGGTCTAACCATTCTTTCCTCGGCCTTCCCCTTCCGCGCTTTCCTCTGACATTTCCTTTGTACACTTTCTTCGTTAGTCGTTCATCATCCATTCTTTCGAGATGTCCGAACCATCTCATCGTACTTTTTTGTACTTTCATTCTCATATTCTCTTTTATACCACACTCGTTCATCACCCAATCATTACGTACTCTATCATTCAGTGTTTTTCCAGCCATTGCTCTCAGGTAAGCCATTTCAACCGTACATACTTTACTCAGCTCACATTCATTAACTGTCCACGCCTCACTTCCATACATCAATGTCGGAACCAATATGCCATTGTGGACCGCCAATCTCATATTCTTCGTAAGTTTCCTATTTCTTGCAATTCTTCCAATCGTTCCCATTACACTTCTTCCTCTACTAGCACGCTTTTCCAATTCTTTCGTCAATTTCCCATTCGACTCAAACTTGCTTCCCAGATAATCAAATTCTTTCACGACCTCCACTCTTGTTTCATTCAGTCTTATCTCAATTTCCTCGCATTCCTCAGTCCTGTCAAACACTAATACTTTCGTCTTACTGGCATTCACTTTTAAACCGTTCTTACTAAAAGCATCATTCATTTTGGTGAGTATCATCTGGAGCTCCTCCGCTGTATCAGCCAACACTACGGCATCGTCAGCATAGAGAAGAACTCCAACATTCGTCTCACCCACTTTCACACCATAATGAGAAATTTCTGCTTCTTTCATACAATTGTCCATGATTATGTTAAATAACCACGGACTCATTACACACCCCTGTCGTACTCCCTTGTAAACATCAAACCATTCGCTACATTTACCATCCACTCTTACACACGCCAAACTATTTTCATAGATGGCGCGTATTCCATTCAGAAGCTTGCCGTTCACACCGTACTTTAGGAGTACTTTCCACATCATACCTCTGTCCACCGAGTCAAAAGCCTTCTCGAGATCCACAAAAGCCGTGTAGACCTTCCGACCCACAGCCAGATGTTTTTCAACAATCTGTCTGAGAGTGAAGATCTGGTCTACACACCCTCTTCCTGGCATAAAGCCAGTCTGGATATCAGAAACCCCATGACCGGTAGACAGTCTCACTTTTTTTATGAGAACCTTACACAATACTTTCACACACTTTCATACAATACACAATCAGCCTATTGTAAAACAGGAATGCTTACTACGAGTACTTTAATAGTTTGTTTGAAAATTCTAAAATCCATTACTATTGTTTTTTTTTCAAATTATATTTGTCTTATGATCAAAAACGTTTGTAAATCAGTCAACTTAAGAAGTAGTATAACTTCTTGCCTGCTTTATCCCCAAAGGGGTCGCATGTGGCGATTCGGGAGCTATTTATTTTTACAGGTAAAGGGGCCGGCCTCACGCCAACCACTTCAGTTGAAGTGGGGGTTCCCAGCTTCCATTTCTTGTGTAGGCTGAGTACACCTGGCCGGTATTCATATGGATACTATTGTGAAATCACGCAGCCGGGTTGCTAGGGAAAATGCAAACTATTTTTTTTTCATTGGTTCCTTGACTAATTGTTTGGTATGAGGCTGACCCCCCATGCTGTAAAATCTTGGTTCGATTTTGCCAATGTCATCTCGCTTTCAGGGAAACGCGGTGGGAGTTGCAAAGTTTATGTTCATGCGAGTTTTGGTTTAATTTATATGTACACATGCAGCATGTGTAAGCGCGAACTTACATGCGCATGCTTGTGGACATGCATTAAATATGAGTCTTAACTGTCAATATATTATATTTACAAATTTATTTATAAGTTTGTCAAGGACAGCAGCTATCCCATACAAGTTGGACGTTCGCCCGCCCAGATTTTTTAAAATTTTAAACTTGTTCGGTGTCCATTTTTTTTTTTGTAAATACTAAATTCACATTGAATTATGAAAAAAGTGACGTTTTACAAGATGACAACGTAAGTTCCTATTTTCACCTTATTCAGTTTAAGCCGTGCACAAGTGTAATGGTATTTTTTGCTTGCGGCAACCCTGATTGCATAATTCCTATTTTCTAAGCTGGAAACCCTGAAAGGGAAGTGCAACGCCTGAAATGTGTGTCACGCCGTGCCAGAGCGCGGAGAAATGCTCTGGACACAAGCCACGCGACACGTACAATATTCACAGTGAAAAGTTCCATAATGTGCACGGCGAATTCACTTGTGCTCACATCTTTTCTATACAGTGAAATAAATTATTTCATACCTAGCTAGAAATAGTTTCGAATACCTATTGTCTATTTTTATACACAACATTTAAAAAAGAATAATGTAAATATGGAACCATGCATTTTGTTATGTTCTAATCTAATCTAAGTTGCAAAGATATGTAACATTGGGGATTCACATAACATGCATTCTCACAAGCAGACACGAACAAGTTCGCGCTTGAACATGCCGCATGTAAACCTACAACATAAAAACCAAATCTAAAATGGGCATACACCCTGCAACTCTTGCCGTCCTTACGTGAAACAGGGGTGACATTGGCAAGGTAAACCATTTTCTACAGCATGGGTGTATGTCCAAGGACGGTATGTGTAAGCGCGAATTTATACGTATCTGCTTGTGGGAAGGGTATTTAATATGAACCTCAAATGTAAAAAATAATATTAGGATTATTTATTTGGTGAGCGCTGTTTTTGTGTGTTTCACACCTCAATAGCCCTCTGCGAGCTTGGTCGTCGCTGTAGAAAGCGCCAATTCTCAAGCAAGAGCCAGTTGTTGTATGGTTGGATGGACCTTTCAGTGGCCGGTCTTTGGTAAAGGTTTATGAATTT
Source organism: Agapetus fuscipes (assembly GCA_951799405.1). Classification (NCBI taxonomy): domain Eukaryota; kingdom Metazoa; phylum Arthropoda; class Insecta; order Trichoptera; family Glossosomatidae; genus Agapetus; species Agapetus fuscipes. The sequence continues at coordinate 13,362,199 of OX637361.1, forward strand.
TTTAACTCAGCGAAGAGCACATTCGAAATATAAATGGTATATTTTTGTGCTCCGCCGGGATCCGAATCCACAACCTTCCATTTACGAGTCCGAAGTGTTGCCACTACGGACCGGTCCAAGATGCCAACGACACGCGGTGTACCTGAGCGGTAACCCATCCAAGTACTGACCGCGCCCAATGTTGCTTAACTTCGGTGATCTATGGGAACCGGTGCTTTCAACATGGTAACGTCGTTGACAAAAATGTAATATATCTTTGCAACTTAGATTATATAGATGACTTCATTCACCGTCCACGTCTCACTTCCATACATCAGCGCATAAATCTGCAAACACCTACTATTTTTCTACGCTCGATCCGTGGTTAGCTTGTATCTATTGTTGATTGTCCGTTGGTAGGTTTGAATATTATGGCTGTTCACTATCGGTGTTACCAGTGCTCGGCAAAAAGTGAAATTAACGGCGGTGCTGCCATTGCTCAAAACCTGGCCAGGGTCAATGACCCGCTGCCAACCTTGCCACACTGCCGGCAACCAAACAGAAACTATATTATGACAAAAGACAATGTACCTACCTAACTGTATTTCTAAATTTTTTAATTGAAAAATAAATGTGAGTCCCTACTTAATTTTTCGTCAAGCAGCAATATATTTTTACTTGTAGATCAAGCCATACTTTCTCGGTCTTCCTTTTTATTTATTTTTTATTTCGCATTTCCTCTGTATACTTTGAAAACTTTGTCAGTCTTCCATCATCTATTCTTTCAACATTTCCAAACCATCTCATCACATTCTTCTGTACCTTCACCAGTCATTCCTAACTCGAGTTTTTTCTATAAATACATTAAAAATGAATCTTAAATGTAATACTTGTATCATTATCAGTTCCATGACTTATAGGTTGGTATGAGGCTGACCACCCATCCTGTAAAAAAACGGTTCACTTTGCCGATGACACCCCTGTTTCAGGGAAGGTCGGCGAGAGTTGTAGGGCGTACCCACTTATTTTATTTAAGATTGGGTTTTTGTTGTTGTTAGTCTACATACGGCATGTGCCTGCGAGAACTTATACGTTTCTGTTTGTGAGATGCATGTTATATATATCTTAAATGTAATATATCCTTGCAACTTAGATTATAGATTGTATCTTGAATCTTTACATGCTATACTTGTATCATTGCATCTTGGTTTATAGACAGATTGTATCTCGTATCTTTACACGTTATACTTGTATCATAGCATCTTGGTTTATAGACAAATTTCAAAGCAAAGCTTATAATCTTGCGGTTTTACCGTCTCGGGGCCCCAAACTAGGAAGTTCTTCGCGGAAATGAGGCCCCCACCTGAAAGAGAAAGTCTGCCGGGCCCCCGCCGCCTCCCGTGGGGCCCCCTGCCCCCTCCGAGGCCCCCGAGACGAGCGCTCTATCGCACAACAATGCAACAGCTCGCCCGGCACTTTCTTTCTTCCAAAACAGCTGGAACAGATTGCCTTCATGCTTGGATCAACTCAAATCTGATTTTCTTCTTCCTATTTTTACTCTGAATCCTAAGTAGAAAATGCGACGTTTCAATGCTTAGAGACTGTTGCACTAGCGCCAATCAATATTTGATTGACATATTATTAAATTTGATTGATTAGTTCTGTTAAGGACTTCGGTTAAATATTTCTCGGAAGTGGGTATGATGGAATTTGAACAGAGAAGATGATGTTCATCGGCTGATTTACCTATATGCAACCAAATTTTTGATTAGATGGGAGAAATCACACTTAATTTTGATTTTTCTCTGATTGGAGTTTGATGCAACAGATAGCGTTGACTAAAAAATGATTGAAAAACAACGCCTTTACTAAGCTTTTTAGCTCCATCGTTAGCGCAGTTGGTTAAAAGTGCTTTGCCGAAAGTTCCATGCCGAGTGTTCGGACTCGAATCCTCCTTACCTGTTAGAATAAACAAAAATCACTCGTCACATGCGATCCCTTCGGAGAGAACGCGGCAAGAAGTTACACTATATGCGTTGCGTAGAATGCTATGGTTGAGTTACTTCTTTATTCTTTTTGTGTCCGTTCTAGGCTGGAAGTCTCATTACCTGGGTAATTCTTACCTACCGAATATCGGTAATATTTGTATGAAGACTAATCAGCTGTTCACTTGCAGCCATCTTGGATTGACAGGTCTTCATGCAAATATTACCGATATTCGGTAGGTAAGAATTACCGTGGTGATGAGACTTCCAGCCCTGGAAAAACATAATTTTGGACATCTGTTAGTTGTTATCTCAAATCATGGCAAACTGAATCATCCACCTCTATCTGATATGCACATAATTTTGGCCTGCCTCAGTACTTCTGACATTGTATTATGAACAAGCCCGGCAAGGTTAGCCGCGGATTTCTCAACATTTTACAACACTTGGCAGACTGACTGTGGCAGTGCCCCACCGCTGTTTCTGTGGCTGCCCTCCCTCCCAGAAACTGAGTTACGACACTGCTTGCGTAAGGCGGCCATTGAACCCCCCCCCCACTCTATGTTCTATGATAGGTTACGCCTGTGAGCGATAGAACTGCGCACTGCCAAGACCAATCGCGACTTGTGCAGAATTATTGCATGCGATTTACAGTGACCGGATTGCGATGGGTTTTCCTAGGAGCGTGCTTTTAAAAAGGCTTCTAAATTCTGAATGCCCATTTTCATTGAAGTTTCGCAATTTATCAGCGCTATCCAGTCGATAGCTAAGTTGGTAGAATGCTTGCATTTCATGCCGAGAGCTCGGATTCGAATTCCATCAAAAGTGTCAGAAATGGTGTCGGTGTTATGGCCGAGGGGACCAAGAGGGCTGATCTTTCTAGCGTATTTGGAATAGAATAACGTTGGTTCGATCCCCGCCTGGGTCATTTGACCATAACTTTGACCCTGGTTCAACAGATGTTATTGTTTATTCATTAATTAACAATTCATTAAAACAAACAACAATGAATTATTACTGTTTCTGGCCAGGCAGAATAGGTTGATCAATTGCATTCCTCTTCACAAATCTATTTAAAATATACGGTAGGTTTTCCTTCGCAATAAATGAAAACCAGCTCCCTTGGGAGTTGGGAAACCACCACTTCAACAGAAGTGGTTGGCGTACCTACAGCCTATTTTAATTTTTGCATTTTTCCGTTACTAATTGGTTGGTATGAAGCTGATCCCCCTAGCTATAAAAATTGATTCACTTTTGCCAATGCCACCAGTTGTAACGTGTCTGTTTGTGAGTGGGCCATTAATTTGAATCTACAGACTACAATGTTAATATACTTTTGCAGTTTAGATTATAGATCATTTATTCATATTCATATATTGTGTGATGAGCCTTTGTGACCGATTTTCGGTAAAAATTAATGAATTTTTCGCTCAGTTAATAACCTTTCTGAAAACAACATGATACAAAAAAATATTTCATGCTCCGCAGGGATTCGAACACGATACCTTCCGTTTCAGAATTTGAAACGTTTACCACTGGACAACTCGCTCCCCCAGTTCTTGTTTATCGTATACGCCAATCTTGTCAAATAAGACTTTTTCATGCAGTTGTCTTATGAATCAAATTCTACACAATCTGAGCTAAGAAACACCGTTAAACTCGATAATGTGAGAGTTCTTTTAAATATTTTTAAAATAAATTTCTTGTTTTCATAAGACACATTGGTCCAGTACACATGCAAACATTGCTCATGTAAAATTTTCTCAATGGCGTATACGATAAACAAGAACTAAGGCAGCGAACTACCGGCTTGATTTGACCGGTTTGGCAAAAACCGCAACTTTTAAAGTTAATTTTTAAAACTGGATATCACACCTGTGACTACTCAAGTATAAGACATTCGTTAACACTCAACCATTGCTTTTTACAAAAAAATGTATCTTTAATCTGAGTTGCAAAGATATATAAACATTAAACATTAATAATTGATGCATGCCCACATGCAGACAGGTGTACGTTTGCGCTTAAATATGCTGCATGTGTACTTAAATAATTATAGCACAAATCTCAAATGAATACAATTCCTGCAACTCATAATGATGATGATGATTTTATGCCACCCTTTCCTGAAACAAGGGCTTTCCTGAAATTAGCAAGGTGAACCAATGTCACCCCTGTTTCAGGGAAGGTCGGCAGGAGTTGCAGGGTGTATGTTCATTTGAGATTCTTTATTTTATATTGTAGGTAACCTTGCGGCATGTTTAAGCGCGAACTTATACGTGTCTGCTTGTCAAGATGTATATAATGTGAATCTTTACACAAACACAAAAAGGATTTGGACAAACTGGCCTTATTTCGTATGACTACACCACTGCAACGTTTGACAGGACGGAGACAAATGTGGGCTTTAGTATGTGTCAATGCAGTAAGTTAGTTTAAGCTCCTCTATGTTATTACTCAATGGTCTTGTATTCCTTGGCTTATAGGTTGGTATGAGGCTGACCACCCATACTGTAAAAAATGGTTCACTTTGCCAATGTCACCCCTGTTTCAGGGAAGGTCGGCAAGAGTTGCAGGGCTTATGTTCATTTGAGATTGGGTTTTTATATTGTAGGTCCACATGCGGCATGTGTTATTATACAAATGAGCGATATTATACATGTCTGCTTGCGGGAATGCGTTTAGTATGAATCTTAAATTATATATATCTTTGCAGATTCAGATTTACAGTTTAGATTTAGTCTTGCTTGTGTAATTGGCGCTTTATATACCGACGATCAAACTCTTGAGATGCGAATCACCCAAAAACAACAATCTCCAGTTTACACGCATATTCTTGGTGTTCTGTACCCTTACTACGAGTTGCAAAACTTGAGAAAAGTAAAGTTTACGGCAATTATTAAAGAGTGATTTCCCCCAAAATCTGTCGTTTTTGTTTGTTTGAACTTGATTTTCTTCATCACTGTAACTCTTTTGCTAAGACCATAAAGTTCCTTGACTTATAGGTTGTTATGCGGCTGACCACCCATACTGTAAAAAATTGGTTCACTTTGCCAATGTCACCCCTGTTTCAGGGAAGGACGGCAAGAGTTGCAAGGCTTATGTTCATTTGAGATTGGGTTTTTATATTGTAGGTCCACATGCGGCATGTGTTAGCGCGAAATTATACATATCTGCTTGTGGGAATGCATTTAATATAAATCTTAAATGATATATATCTTTGCAGCTTAGATTAGATTAGATTAGATAAAGTGTAAGAAACAAAAACGGCAGATTTTGGGAGAAATCACGCTTTAATATTTTCCGTAAACTTTACTTTTCTCAAGTTTTGCAACTCGTACTAAGGGTACTGTGTTCGCCGAAATTTCGTAATTTTGAGGTCCAGTAGTGGCCCGCACCTGCCCTGACGGTTTCACTGCCAATGCTACCCGCTATGCGCAGAATACCCCACATTTCCTTTCATACTCTTCACGGACTGGTCTTGACTTTCATTTTCATGCCAACGGGATTTCGCGTTCGCGAGACCGATTATTTTTTTACTGTTTTTTTTAACGACGTTCTTAAAGATAAAGTATGAATTGGAGTTACATACGGTCGTTCGACATATTTAGATTAAAAGCAGCGTTACAAAATAGCACTTTCGGATATCCCACAGCGGTTTGTCTAATCTAATCTAATCTAAGTTGCAAAGATATGTAACATTGGGTATTCGCATTGTATGCATTCTCACAAGCAGACACGTACAAGTTCCGCATGTGAATCTACAACATAAAACCTAAATCTCAAATGGGCATACACCCTGCAACTCTTGCCGTCCTTCTCTGAAACAAAGGGTGACATTGGCAAAGTGAACCATGCTGTAGACAGCATGGGTGGTAAGCCGCATACCAACCTATAAATAAAGGAATCTGATGTCCGAAAAGTGAAAATAATTTGTGAAGTTAATTGTAATTTGTATAATTTTTAATTTGTAAAAGAAGAAAATGCATGAAAAAGGTGATGGATATGAAGGAATTGAAAGAGGTATGTCAGGATAGGAAAAAATGGAGGCAACTCTGCAGAGGCTCTGGCCATCATCCCTAGCGGAATGGCGACAGAGTTACAGTTACAGTATAAACGTTTTAAAAGTATTTTTACTAAATAGTTTTACTATATGTTTAGAAAAGTCCGGTCGATAGCTCAGTTGGTAGAATGTTTGCGTTCCTTGCTAGAGGGCTAGACTCTATCATCAGAGCTATTGACCGCACAGATAGAAAGATAATTCATATGTTTTTTGTCGGAGAATAAAAACTAAATTTTATTTATTTATTACAGAAAACAACAGCACATACACATAAAACAAGTAAAGATTTATAATAAATACATATAAGGCCAATAATAGTTTTCTTCAATAAAAGTAATTACAATAAAAGCTTGTCTACAGCAAACGTAACAGCAAACGAAAAGAACAAAAGAAAAAAATAAGAATGCAGAGGTTTTTATCAGAGACGATTTGGGAAAATAGGATAGAAAGGACGATGGAAGGGAAGAGGATGCCATTCAATCAGTTAAACATTTCCTCAAGTAGTACATCCGCACCCCTTGAAGAAATGCGTTCTTGGACAAACAAAAAATGTCCAGGTGATTAAAATTTGAATTATAACAAAACATAGCTCTCGTTAAATTCGAGTTCCTGGCATAATTTGTAGTGTGCGCTCCCGTGTAAAAAAGTGAATTTAACCTAGTGCGCCTTGTAGGTACACGCAAAGTGAGCCCCTCACAAAGAACGGTGGAGTCAATATGGCCGTGTACTATATCGTACAGAAAAGCCATATCTAATAGCGTTCGACGGGCTTCTAGGGACATAAAGCCGTAATGACGGCAAGCATCATGATAATTATTAAAAGTTAAATGTTCCCTGTAATTTAGATGCTTTAGAAATTTCTTTTGTATAGCTTCTATTTGTTCCTTATAAACACTGTATTTGGTGGTCAGCCTCATGGATGCACCTAACCGAGCCTCAAACGTGTTCTCTCGCTTTAGGTCAATGACTCGTATCTAGGAATTGCATAATGTTGCAAAATCGCAGTGATGCAATCTGCATAGAGAGAGAGATACTCATGTAGCGAGGAGCAATTACCAAACTGTTACTTTCATTTCAATATTGCTGTCTGCTTAACAGGCGTTTGAGTTGAGGAAGATGAATACATGGGTAGGAAGTAAATCCAGTTTTGCAATAGTCTGATGGTCCATTCACTGTATGTGTCCCAGCCACCTTCCCACTGCCCTGCGTCCTTCAGGGTCTGTCATCAGAACTATCCTCTCCAGGCTCTGACGGTCCATTCACTGTATGTGTCCCAGATGCCTTCCCACTGCCCTGCGTCCTTCAGGATCTGTCATCACAACTATCCTTTCCAGGCTCTGATGGTCCATTCAATGTATGTGTCCCAGCCACCTTCCTACTGCCCTGCGTACTTCAGGGTCTGTCATCACAACTATCCTCTCCAGGCTCTGATGGTCCATTCACTGTATGTGTCCCAGCCACCTTCCTACTGCCCTGCGTACTTCAGGGTCTGTCATCACAACTATCCTCTCCAGGCTCTGATGGTCCATTCACTGTATATGCCCCAGCCACCTTCCCACTGCCCTGCGTCCTTCAGGGTCTCTCATCACAAGTATCCTCTCCAGGCTCTAATGGTCTAATCTCATCTAGGTTGCAAAGATATGTTACATTGAAGATTCACATTACATGCATTTTCACAAGCAGACACGTACAAGCTTGCGCTTGCACATGCCGCATGTGAACCTACAACATAAAAACCAAATCTCAAATGGAAATACACCCTGCAACTCTTGCCGTCCTTCCCTGAAACATTGTGAACCATTTTTACAGCATGGGTGGTCAGCCGCATACCAACCTAGAAGTCAAGGAACATACACAACAAATTACATTTTAAAATCAATAAATAATATGTATGGACATCATAACTAAAACAGAAAACCAATTCCAATTTAATAAACCCTAGCCGCCAACATTACAGATCAACTGCCATTTATTTCTGTCCTCTATTCTTTCTGTCCTCTTTCTCTCCATCCATATTTAATCTAGCTATTAGATAAGTATTTGTAGACTTCCCACTAGTTGTAAGTACAGAGCCTCTCACATTATGAATTCTCCTCTTGTCTCTGTATAGACACATGTTGTATTATTATTCCTTCACTTTCACTTCTTTGATGCTATACCTACCGACTTATACTCGCCTCTGTACTGGGTTCGCTCTCCATCTAACGTTTCCGGATAATTTCAAACACTATTTCCTTATTTCATCTTGTTATAATATGTACTATCTTTAAACATAATATTATGCACATCTGGGAAGTATTCAACTGATGGCACCCATTGACAAAGACTGTGAATTTTGAATATTTAAAATTTCCCTCGGCTGGATGACGTCACAGTTTATCCCGCGTAATAAATTAAAAAAAAAATGTTTTATTGAGGAGAAAAAACAGATACAGACACAATTATAAAAATAAGAGAAATGGATACATATACAGTAAAGTGCCTTAATCCTGAAAAAAATCCACAAATATGTTAAAATTGAAAGTAGCTGACAAAAAAATTAGTCAAAAATAAATAAAATTAATAACAGAAACAAAAATAACAGGAGGAAAGAAGAAAAGAGAAAAAAAAACAAAAACAGAATAAGAATGAATTAACGTTAAAGAAGAAAAAAAAGAGAAAAAGAAGGAAAAAAGAGAGAAGAAAGAAAAAAAAACACAAGCAGGATAAACTGGATGGAAAAGACATTTAATATATTTTAATTAAGTCACATCTAAAGGGGGTACTTCCCTTTTTTAAATAACCCAATTCATTACAATATTTCTTAAAGTCACTGCACATTCTATACATAGGAGCTCTTTGACCTGAGTTTGTTCGACATTTGGGCAGAAAAAATATTTGTAACGAACGGGATGCACTTTTTTTTTTTTTTTTTTTGGCATCTCACCCTGAAGGATGTTACAGCCGTGGATTCATCTGTTAGTTGCAGGAATGTTTAAGAATTAATTTTTAACTTATTTGTGTTGATTTTAGATTTTTATACAGTTTTTAAGAATTGATTTGAACAAAATACTATTAATTTTAGAGGAATTAAGTGCCAAGAGGTGTTCTATGTTTACCGGAAATGAAATGTTTTTGAATTTGAAATAAATATCTAATGCATCTCGTAAGGGGGGGATGCACTTCTTGGTATGCGAAAATTAATCTGACATAGAAGACCAGGGCAATCCGTTTCAGACAGACAAATACTCCTCAAAGTATGAGGCTTAAAAGGCTTCGAAACATCAGGCTCTTCAGATAATCTGGGATATATTTTATTTCACAGCATGATGAAAACTGAATAAATGGTTCACTTTTCTCCTGTTTCGTCTATCGCCATTATTAGGGAAATTTCTTCCCCGGATTTTCATACAAGATTGAAAAAGATACAAAAAAGCTTCAGTCTCCTATTCGACTTTTTTTTTTAAGAAATCCTGTGCGGGTGACTCCCTAGATTCTAGAGACTCTAGGGGTCTATGGCACTTGTTGTAGTGCCGCAGAGGTGTACGAGCTTGGTCGTCGCTACATAGCGCCAATACTCAAGCAAGACCAAGTTGCTGTAAGGCTGGATGGACCTTTGGTGAACGGTCATTGGTAAAGGTTTATGAATTTTTCAACCCAGCGAAGAGCAAATTTGAAAATATAAATGGTATATCTTTTGTGCTCCGCCGGGATTCGAACCCACAACCTTCCCGTTCAGAGTCCGCAGTGCTATCACTGAGCTAAGGACCGGACTGTTAGTGTTGCTTAAAACTTATAGGTTTGTATGCGGTTGACTAGCCATACTGTAAAAATGGTTCGCTTTGCCAATTTAACCCCTGTTTCAGGTAAGGTCGGCAAGAGTTGCAGGGCTTGTGTTGATTTGAGGTTTGGGTTTTTATGTTGTAAGTTCACATGGGCCACGTGTGAGCGTGTACTTGTAAGTTTATGCTTGTGGAAATGCATTTAATATGAATATTACACTTGCTGTATGTGAACTTAAAAAAGAACATATAAATTTGAAGCATACATAAACTCGGAAAAAATAATAATTTTGAAATGTTAGGTACTCTCAGTTGCGTAGGTTTAGGTTGGAATTACTGTTGTTTGACATATTTACAATAATTATAACTGCACAGTTAAAATATATTTGTCGGATATTAGACGAACCGTTATAAGAGAACTTAAATTATTCTCGACGTTATGTATTTGCCTCTACCCAGTGCACGCGCTTGCTATAATTTTTAGTGATAGTGTTTCAGGGAAAGGCGTCAAAGACTATAAAATTTATTGTAAATCTGTGTATTAATCATCAGCGTAAAAAAATCACGTTTTTTATTTGTTTAACGTGAAATTTTCCCAACTCATTTTGACAGTCAAGATGGCGAAACGTCAAACGTAAGTTCACTGACCCCCCGGGCTGGCAACACAGCAGTGACAGTAAAATTCAATGCTGCCAGCCCGTTTAATAATATAATAATTATTATCTCTGCAGTTGGCGAGCGTGGTGGTGTGTTGTGTTTTTTTTCTTCATTCGACTCGCAACACCGACCCACTAACCTTTCCGCGGTAGGTATGAAATGTAATGTTACATACCTACCCAACCAACCGGCGACTCGCTGGGAACACGTCTTATTGCATCTGGCCACACTGCCAATGTTCTTTTTTCAAAGTTCAAATTCAAATTCTATCGCTGCGCGTTCTACGTTTGAATTTTCAAAATGGACTCGGCACGTTGACAAAAACAAAGCTGTGAAGTCACGCGGCCGGGTTGCTAGGGAACAGTCAAACAAATATTTTGTTAATCCTTTCTGTATAAAACTTCAAAGAACATAGTAATATTTTTTTGAAACACTGTTTTTATTTCACTCGTTTATTTTATTTATATAGCTAACGTTAGTAAATTTATAAGTAAGTAAAGACCGAAAACGTTAGTAAATTTATCTATAAAAATAAAATAAACGAGTGAAAAAAAAAAAACAGTGTTACAAAAAGATATTACTTTGTTCTTTGAAGTTTTATATAGAAAGGATTAACAATTAATTTTACACTAACCATAAAAAATATAAATATTTTGTTACTGATTTTTCATCTCCTACATTCATATTCACTCTGTAATAGGGTATTTGCAATAGTGAGGAATATGATAAAAAGTATATTATTTTGATAGATTTCGAAAAATCAAATAATAATTTGTTGATTTGAAGCCGAAAATATTTTTTCTCGATTTTATATTTAAAAAAGAAAATATAGAAATTTGGACAAGTTTTTAAACGGATATGAGATCTGCTTCTTCTATTTCCGGTGCTGTGACGTCATATGTTGACGTCACTTTCTTTTATTGACATTCCATACTCTGTTGACATGTGTTGTTGACAACAGAAACAAATGAAAACAACAGAAACAAATGAAATGTTTTTAAAGAAACACACAAACTTCTTGAAAAAACAACAGCCTCAACGGTGTAAACATGAAAAAGCGATGTTTGAATGACATGAATGTGAGGGCTGTCAGTTGATACGGCGATGTTTACAAGACCGTGACGTCACCCGAGAAAATTTCATCTAGTAGCGTTTTGGCGCGAAAATTCAAAAATCGATTTTAAAATGCTTATCACTTTGCTAAAAATACAACTTAAATTAAAATTCAACAAATTTTGGGCTAATAAAGCATAAACGAATTTAAATCACGAAAAAAAGAAAAATGTGAAACTACCCTATTGTATCCAGCTTCAATTTTGCTACGGGTGGTAATACCTCCGCAGACGTGTCTTCACTTTACTCTGTCCTTGCACACTACTTTCATCTCCTCGACATTCATCACTCTCTTCATATAGTATCTTCTGTTTATCTTACTCAGTTTTTTTTATGCAAGACAGTTTACCCGAGTAACAGTGCACCTTCACAGCCATCAATACGTTGGAAATAAATCTATTGTTAGAGTTTGAAATATTACGAAATTAGACTTTAAAATGTCTATATTAGACTTATTCAAGAGCTTTGTACTCCGAATCACAAAGTGTTGTGCGACGACATCTAATCTAATCTAATCTAAGTTGCAAAGATATGTTACATTGGAGATTCACATTATGTGCATTCTCACAAGCAGACACGTACAAGTTCGCACTTGCACATGCCGCATGTGAACCTACAATATAAAAACCAAATCTCAAATGGACATACACCCTGCAACTCCTGCCGACCTTCCCTGAAACAGGGGTGACATTGGCAAAGTGGACCATTTTCTACAGCACGGGTGGTCAGCCGCATACCAACCTATAAGTGAAGGAACATACATGACAAATTACATTTTTTTTAATCAATAAATAATATAATAACACGTATGGACATCAAAATTAAAACAGAAAACAAATTCCAATTGAATTAACCCTAGCCGCCAATTCTTTCAAGCTCCAATTCCCAAGCAAGACCCAGCTGCTGTAAGGCTGGATCGACCTTTTGATGACCGGTCTTTGGTAAAGGTTTATGAATTTTTCTACCCAGCGAAGAGCACATTTTAAAATATAAAATATAAATTTTTTTGTGCTTCGCCTACATTCGAACCCACAATCTTCCATTTACGAGTCCGAAGTGCTACCACTGGGCTACGACCGATCTGGTCTCAATAGTGTAGTAAAGAATAATATTATTCTTATTATATTAATACACTCTTTTCTACACTTCCTAGTCGACCACCTCTCGTTTTAAAAGTGGCATTGCGAAACAGCACCAGGTCACCGAACTCTGCTGGGTTTTCAATGCTTTGCTCCATCTCCTTGCGCAACTTGTGTCCCCTCTTCAGTCCGCACCTCTGCCCCTCCTTAATCCGCACTCCTCGCAGACTTTCTCTTTCACGTGCTCCGTTAGTCGGGCCGGCAAAGGTTGCGTCGGTGGCTCTCAGCTAACTGGATGTTTGTTCGTGAATTACACTGGGCTAGGTCAGAGGAGCAACCAAGATAAAACTAATAATAAATATATACAAACATGAAAACGCAGCACAAACTCAACTAAGCTTCACATGTAGTGTATCTTCTTGCTGCGATCTCTTTGCGAAGGGCTCGGATTTGGCGAGTGGAATTTTTTTTTACAGGTAAGGGGCCGACCTTACGCGAACCACGTCAGTTAAAGTGGGAGTTTCCCAGCTCACGAGAGGACTGGTTATGAAGGCAGAGTAAGCCTTACCGATATTTTTATTTGAGGTCGGAAATAAATACCGAAACGGGAGACCATTTCTGAAATCCTCGGTGAGATTCGAACCCGAGCTCCCGGCATGGAATGCAAGCACTCCACCAACTGAGCCGTCGACTGGGCTATTTTTTTAACCAATCCAAATTATGGTGCTATGTCTAATCGAGTGTCCTATTGCTTGGTTTTCGTCTTCAAAATATGACTTGCAAGCTCTCTTCTTTCTTCTACTTCCTGCAACACCTTTACGTGGACTTCCTTTCCACCCATGGTGTCTTGGTCATCTTCCTCCATATTCACATCTCAAATGCCTCTAGGCAGTGCCTTTCGTATTTCTGAATGGTCTAGGTAAACTTTTTTGTTACAATTGAATCAAGTACGGTCAATTGCAAGAACGCTTGTGTTCAAAACGTGAGAGCTAGGGTTCGATTCTCATCAAAGGTGTCCCGTTTCGTTGTTTATTTCAAACCCGAATAGAAACGAGAAGGTAAAGTCAGACTTGAAATAAAATAAAAACCTGTTCCCTCACGATCAGGGAAAGCCGCACTTTATTTGAAGTGGTTGTCGTAAGGCTGCCCCTTGAGAAAAAAAAATCCACTCGTCACATGTGAAACGTACCACATTGCAACGACATAATGTAATTAAGCAGCATGTATAGTAAAACTTCTTGATGCGTTCCCGTCGAATAGCATATGGCAAGTGGAGCCTATTTATTTCCACAGCTAAGAGGGCCGACTTTACGCCAACCCCTTCACTAAAAGTGGGGACATCTTGCGTAGGCTGATATTAGGTAGGCTGACCTAACAAATATTTTGATTTAGGTTTGAAATAAACACCATAAAGTAATTCATTCCTGACATTATTGGTGATGATGGAATCCCAGCCCTCTGGTATTAAACATCTGGGGGAGGGGGCTGGTTCTCATTTCTTGTGAAGGCTGAGTACACCTTGCCGGTATTTATTTTAAGTTTGAAATAGACGCCGAAACGGGAAATCATTTCTGACACCCTCGGTGGGGATCGAACCCTTCCTCTCGGCATGGAATGCAAGCACTCTAACAACTGAGCTATCGACCGGACTTTTTACGAGCTTGGTCGTCTCTACAAAGCGCCAATTCTCTATCAAGACCCAATTGCTGTAAGGCTGAATGAATCTTTTGATGACCGGTCTTTGGTAAAGGTTTATGAATTTTTTAACCCAGCGAAAAGCAAAAATTGAAAATATAAATGGTATTTTTTTTGTTCTCCGCCGGATTCGAACCCACGACCTTCCATTTACGAGTCCGAAGCGTTACCACTAGACTACGGACCGGTCGGACAGTGGGTATTATAAAATAAATCCACTCTAGAGAACGTGCATTTAAAATCGAGAGTGAATGAAAAAAATGATAGCTCAACAAGACGAAATAAAACACTCACTGATATAATACGATTATGCCGATGTAAGAACTGTTAAAAAGCACAGTTTATAATATGGCCGCCGAGGCGTGACGCCGTGGCCAAAAATGCCGAATTTCGGATAGCATTGGCCCGGCGAACGAAAGTGAAATTGCAGTTGGAGGGGATCCTTAATTTGGGGACCACTTTCACTCCGCTCTGAACGCTGTCTCGAGACGCTCTGGTCCCTCAAGCCGCGTCGCAAAAAAAAAACCCGTAAAAAATGTGCCCGCAGAATTGAGTTTTTATAACTTAGTTTAAAAAATACACTATTCAGTTTTTTCTAAGTGTTTGTTTTTAAATATTCAATAATACACATGAACTAAGTGAAAAATTCAATGGACATTCACTGTGTGAATAGAGATACCTACCCTTAAAAATTTATTTGAACTAAGTGTTTTTTTTCTTTAATTGAAAACTGGTAAAAATAAGTGAAATGGATTCTTAATTTTATTTAATCTTTCCGTGTTCCTTTTTTTTAAATTTTAAAACTGTCAATGTGTTTTTTTTTTTAAGATTGTGTTACAAAAATTAAAAACTGTTTTTTTTCGGTACATTTTATAGTTTTTTTTTGGACATTATGGATTTGAAAAGTGGGGGCTTGAACTTTAATTCTTCGTTTTAAAAATCTAGCCTGTTTTTGTTGTGTTTTCCCTGTTTTTTGTTTAACTACCATCAAGCCTGGAGGGGAAAGAAAAACCAGGACACGAAAAGAGCATGACTTCTGCTTTAGGTAAATAAAAAAAAAACTATCTTCCTGTCGAGCCTTGCTGTTTTAAGATTTTTTTAATTCTTACTGCTATTCTTATAAACGCAACTATCTATACTAATAATATATCTATAATCTAAGTTGCAAGGATATATTCACATTCAAAACTCATATCAAATGCATGCCCACAAACAGGCACGTGTAAGTTCGCACTTACAAATGCTGAACGTGTTCTAACAAATT
Source organism: Agapetus fuscipes (assembly GCA_951799405.1). Taxonomy (NCBI): domain Eukaryota; kingdom Metazoa; phylum Arthropoda; class Insecta; order Trichoptera; family Glossosomatidae; genus Agapetus; species Agapetus fuscipes. The sequence continues at coordinate 13,377,795 of OX637361.1, forward strand.
AAAACTAAACCTCAAAGGAATATAAGCCCTGAAACTTTTGTCGACCTTCCCTGAAACACGGTTGACAATGTCAAAGTGAACCATTTTTTACCGTATGGGTGGTCAGCCACATACCAACCTATAAGCCAAGGAATCTATTTTCCATAATATTTTTTTCTTTGCATCACCATTGATCCATCCAGTTTTACAGCAGCTGGTTCTTGCTTGAGAATTGGCATTAGCGACAACCAAGCTCGCTAAGGGCGCTTGAGGTGTGATTAACATAAAAACAACGTTCCCTAATTAAATCATTCATAGTAGCATAGCTTCTTTTCTCTTGTATGCAATATGCAGATGGTCATTTTTAACACTAGAAATATTATATTTCCAAGTTAAAAATCACCATCCAGACCTCCATCGCATTTGTATAATGTCAAATGGCCAATTATATTATTTTTGAAACAAATAAAATTCGGTAGGTTTTTCCTTCCCTTAATTTTTAATTTTGATTTTTTTTATTTCTCTAAAAAAAATAATCTAAAGAGCAATGCAATTCACCAACCTATTCTGCCTGGCCAGAAACAGGTCATCATCATCAATTTTATTAATATCATCAATTAATTGTTCCTTGACTTATAGGTTGATATGCGGCTGACCACCCATGCTGTAAAAATGGTTCACTTTGCCAATGTCACCCCCGTTACAGGGAAGGACGGCAAGAGTTGCAGGGCTTATGTTCATTTGAGATTGGGTTTTTATATTGTAGGTCCACATGCGGCATGTGTTAGTGCGAAATTATACATGTCTGCTTGTGGAAGTGCATTTAATATACATCTTAAATGATATATATCTTTGCAGCTTAGATTAGATTAGATTAGAACTAATAATTAATTATTGTTTCATAATTACCCAATAACATCTGTTGAACCAGGGTCAAAGTTATGGTCAAATGACCCAAACGGGGATCGAACCAACGTTATTCCATTTCAAACACGCTAGAACGCTCGGCGCCTTCGGCCATAACACCGACGTAACATTAATAAAAGGAAATATAGTTTAGTTTTAACTGAATAGTGATAAAATACCATTTAGGTAGGCCACCTCACGCTAACCTTCTAAACTGTTTTTTTTTTTTAAATAATTCCAGACTTTTTCAATACTTTTTTATTTCATTTCCTGAAAATGTTTTTCAGGTTTCGATGCTATCCACTCGTTGATGTTTTTGAATCCATTCCTGTATGAAAACGTTTTTGTAGTTTTGAAGAACGCCGCATACTCAATGCAAAGCATGTCGTGAGAGAAATAACTAAAAAATAAGAATGTTGGGAAATCACGTTTGAAGTTCAGACAACCAGTACAACTTGTATGGGATGAAAAAGGCGGCCGATGTTTTATCTCGGTCATATTCGTCCAAATTGAACGGCTGTCGCATTCTACCTATTCTCCTCGCATTGTTCTCTCGTTTTATTATAAAATCTCGATTTTCCTAATTTTTGAGTTATTGCTCTTTATTATTAAGCGTGCGATATCGACGATTGAAAGGCAAAAGGGCTTAAGCGACAGTGTGGTCAAAGATGAGTTTTTAGCACCACTATACGTAGTTTTTTTTTCTGCGTCGATTTATGTATTCCTCGTCCGATTAGGTGGATTTTTGTTGTCGCTTAGGCTGTTTGCATTTTTAAAAAGTGTTGTGTTAAAGGGCGGAATTTACCCTTCATTTTTTAATTCAGAGGCTATATACGGGTAAGGGGGCCGGCCTCACACCAACCACTGTCTGTTGAAGTGGGGATTTCCCAGCTCCCGGGGGGGCTGGTTCTCATTTCTTGTGAAGGCTGAGTTAACCTTTGAGATCGAACTCTTGCTCTCGACATGGAATGCAAGCATTCTACCAATTGAGCTTTCGACCTTTTTACGAGCTTGGTCGTCTTCGCTACAAAGCGCCAATTCTCAAGCAAGACCCAGTTGCTGTAAGGCTGGATGGACCTTTGGTGACCGGTCGTTGGTAAAGGTTTATGAATTTTTCAACAAAGCAAATTTGAAAATATAAATGGTATATTTTTTGTGCTCCGCCGGGATTCGAACCCACAACCTGCCATTCCAATTTTGTAAATCGCATTCTTCCGAATGTCACCAATCTGATACAGCCATACTTTTCTCGTCAATATCAATGTTAATAAGTAATTTTTGCTAAAACTGTTTCAATGTTTTTTGTAAAAAGAGGTCAACGTAATACACAATGGAGGTCTAAAATTAAAATGTATGTATTTTTTTTGAAACATTTGTTCAAACAAGTTAATAATTGTAACTGGGCTTCATTACAATCAACTTAGAAAACATAATAATATTTTATTGACTAAAAGGTTGGTATGAGGCTGACCCCCCGTGATATAAAAACATTTTTGCTAATGCCACCCCGCTTTCAAGGAAATGCGGAAGCAGTAATTGCAAGTTTAATGATGATTTTTATTTTTTTATTACTAATGTAGCATTTGAAAGCTCGAACTTACACGTGTCTGCCTGTGGGCGTGCATTAAATAAAAGCCTTAAATGCCAATCTACGTTTTTATATAATATGAGTCGTTTGGAACCTTGTTTTTATCGACCAGTTGATAGTTCAGTAGGTAGAATGCTTGCATTAAATACCAAAGCGCTAGGGTTCGATCCACCGAGGGTGGATCGAACCTATGTGAATCTATGTTACTACCCCAATTTAATGCACTTCCTCTTAGATTCCATAAGGCAACACAACACTACGCAGCTAACAGCCCTGCTATAAAGAATCAGGACGTAAACCGAGGCCTCACTAACACCCACACCTCTGCAGCACTCTAACAAGTGTCATAGATCCCATATCCCATAATTTTTTCAGCACAAGGCTGGAAGTCTCATCACCACGGTAATTCTTACCAACCGAATATCGGTAATATTTGTATAAAGACCTGTCAATCCAAGATGGCCGCAAATGAACAGCTGATTAGCCTTCATACTAATATTACCGATATTCGGTAGGTAAGAATTACCGTGGTGATGAGACTTCCAGCCCAGGGATGAAAGTCTCATCACCACGGTAGCTCCTACCTACAGATTATCGTTCATATTAGTGTGAAGATCTGTCAATGTCTAATCAGCTGTTCACTTGGGGCCATATTGTCTTCATACTAATCTGAACGATATTCGGTAGGTGGGATCTACCGTAGTGATGAGACTTCCAGCCCATGATTCCTTAAAAATATATTTATTTATATACGCACCTGGTCCAACGCATTATCCACTAGACTTTCTAACACTTTTAAAACTATTTCATTAAAATACCTTACTAAACAAAGGGTAGATAATATTAAACAGTTAAACCCGGTGTTGCCAGGTTGTATGTGAGTGTACTTCCGTTTTGGAACCAGTTTTCCGATGACAGATAGCGCAGAGTACAGTTATGTGACCGACATATGACATGTTATCAGCATAATACGCAATTGTCTAGTATTTTTTTTGTGTATTTGTAACACACTGTGTAAATATATAACATGTGGCAACAAATTAAGTTTGATTAAACTCCGGTCGATAGCTCAGTAAGTAGAATACTTGCGTTTCATATCATAGGCATGCCCGGATTAACCCCCCTGGGGGCCCTGGTGCGGGGAAAATCACGGGGGGCCCCCCTACCCCCCTCCCCTCCCTAAAACTTTCCACCCCGCCTCAAAAAATGTTTTTAAGAAATTTAATTAATTAGGTAGATTAAAAAAAAACGGATTTTACTGACCGTGCAAAAGAGAAGAACGATTTTCTCTACGTTTTGTCGGAGTCATATCCGACGTCTTCAGGAGGCGTGTGTCTTCTACAAAGAAGAACCACGAACTGTTGAATAATGCTTGTTTGATCGAGGCCGAAGGTTGTAGGTACATACTTTTATTAACTTTAATGGATATAAGTCAAGGAATTGTCGGGAACCTTGACGGTATTGAATTTTGTGTTTGAAATAAATACCGAGACGAGAAACCATCGGCGGAATTCGAACCCGAGGTTTTGGCGTGGAATGCAAGCACTCTACGCACTGAACTATCAATCAGACTGGCTTTCACTTGTTGCATGTGCACAAACAAAATAAAATATCAATTTTTTAGTGAGCATAACACTGGAGAGGAGGTATGTAAGGATAGGAAAAAATGGAGGCAACTCTGCAGAGGCTCTGGCCACCCCTAGCGGAATGGCGACAGAGTTACAGTTACAGTATTAGAATTTGTATTGCTTTTACTCGCTTGGTGACCATGACAAAGGATCGTTTTAAAACCATCGGAACCTCTAGTCTCGCCGCCAGGATGTAACAATAGCAAAGTTTATTGGTATAAAGCTGAAAGGTGTATTATGAGACACGTACGAGTTGTAAAGTAGCTCACTTTCGGTGCCTTTAAATACCTATGCTTTTTTTTTAATTCTTAGTAAGAAACATTGTTTTTTCTATTAATGGAGACTTTCTTTGGAATTTTTGAGACCCATTCGGGTCGTTGGGGGCCCCTGAAGGTTTCCTGTGAGAAACTTTTATTTCTCAACTATCGATGTCTTTGTCTGTACGAAACGTGGCTTTTTAAGTCAAAAATGGTTAAAATCAATACAAATACATCAATTTTTAGCAGTCTTTGGGGGCCCCTAGAACGCGGGGGCCCTGGTTCGGCCGTACCGCTCGAACCGCCCTAAATCCGGGCCTGATCCTAGGCCTAGGGTTTGAACCCCACCAAGGGCTGGAAGTCTCCTAATCTAATCTAATCTAATCTAATCTAAGTTGCAAAGATATGTTACATTGGAGATTCACATTACATGCATTCTCACAACCAGACACGGACAAGTTCGCGATTGCACATGCCTCATGTGAACCTACAACATAAAAACCAAATCTTAAATGGACATACACCCTGCAACTCTTGCCGTCCTTCCCTGTAACAGGGGTGACATTGACAAAGTGAACCATTTTTACACATTCAGCATTTGTAAGCGCGAACTACACTTGTTGGTTTGTGGGCATACATCTGAGAGCTTTAAATGAATATATCCTTGCAACTTAGATTATAGATTATTATTATTTATTATAGGTGGTCAGCCGCATACCAACCTATAAGTCAAGGAAATCATCACGGTCATTCTTACCTACCGAATGTCAGTAATATTTGTATGAAGACTAATCAGCTGTTCACTTGCGGCCATCTTGGATTCACAGGTCTTCATATCAATATTACCAATATTCGATAGGTAAGAATTAACGTGGGGATGAGAGTTTCAGTGTCATTTTTTTTCAAAATGAATGAAGAAACAAAAAGACCGTCATTTTACCTTTTCTGGATTGCCAGTGTAGTGATTTTGTACCTAACAGGACTGTTGATTTTGAATTTTGGAATACTGGTTCTTTTGTTTTCAAAAACAATAGCTTGGAAAAAACAATAAAATTTGCGTGTAAGAAAAGGGCATGCAAGAGTTTTATTTAATAACACCCAACACCCAAAGACCTTTACACCGGTAACCTTAATTGCCGTCTTTGATTCTATACGACTCAATAAAAAATGTGAAACTGATCGTAATACAGATTGACTGTCCGTAGTCTAGTTTATAACGTTTTGGACTCGTAAATGGAAGGTTGTGGGTTCGAATCCCGGCGGAGCACAATAAAATATACTTACCATTTATATTTTCAAAATATTCTCTTCGCTGAGTTGAAAAATTCATAAAACCTTTACCAAAGACCGGCCACTAAAGGTTCATCCAGCCTAACAACAACTGGGTCTTGCTTGAGTATTGGCGCTTTGTAGCGACGACCAAACTCGTTAACACTTCTGCGGCACTACAGTAACAAGGTGTTTTATTAGATTTCATAGACCCCTAGAGTCTCTGCAATCTAGGGATGCTCCGGCACAGGACTTCTTTAAAAAAAGTGTTAACACACAAACCAGCATTGTTTTTTTAATTTGATTGTTAATTTTAATATTTCTGGAATTGATTGACAACTCCTGAAATAGGATATATGTTTCATTTTTAAGCCATAAATGCATAGAAGACCTCGAAATGTCCTTAACATTTGGATTCACCTCAGTATGATGTTTTATCATTAACAATGTATACATTTTATACATATGGACACTGATTTTACTCACAAGGAGATCTAGTGTGTAAAAATATGTATATCTAAACTATGAACTAAGTATATTATATCTAAACCATTTTTGTATAGATCTCTTTTTAAGGTTTTGTTGTTTTTAATATACCTGAAAGTTATTTATTATTTGTATTCCTTGACTTATAGGTTGGTACTGACCACCCATACTGTAAAAAATGCTTTACTTTGCCAATGTCACCCTGTTTCAGGGAAGCAAGAGTTGCAGGGTGTGTGTTAATTTGCGATTGTGGTTTTTATGTTGTAGGTTCCCATGCAACATGTGCAATCGCGAACTTATACGTGTCTGCTTGTGAGAATGTATATAATGTGAATCCCCAATGTTACATATGTTTGCAACTTAGATTAGATTAGTTAAAATTATATCTACTACACTTATCTGCAATATTGCCGGCTAGGATCTAATCTAATCTAATCTAAGCTGCAAAGATATATATCATTTAAGATTTAAATTAAATGCATTCCCATAAACAGATATGTATAATAGGATCTTTAATTAATTTTTAATTATTTTTAGTTAGCTTCTAAATTACCTACTGTTTACATTACTGCATTTTTTGTTCCTTGACTTATAGGTTGGCATGAGGCTGACCATCCATACTCTTAAAAGAAATTCACTTTCCCAACATCACCCCAGTTGCAGGGAAGGTCAGCGAGAGTTGAAGGGCTTATGTTAATTTGAGATTTACGTTTTAATTTTGCGAGGATACATGCGGCATGAGTAATCGCCAACTTACTCGTGTCTGCTTTTGGGCATACATTCTATATGAATCCTAAATGTTAATCTACCTTTGCAACGTAGATTATAGATTCGACATCATTTGGTTTCTAATCTAATCTAAGTTGCAAAGATATGTTACGTTGGAGATTCACATTACATGCATTTTCACAAGCAGACACGTAAAAGTTCGCGCTTGCGCATGCCGCATGACGTGAACCTACAACATAAAAACCAAATCTCAAATGAACGTACACCCTGCTACTCTTGCCGTCCTTCCCTGAAACAGGGTGGCATTGGCAAAGTGAAGCATTTTCACTGCATGGGTGGTCAGCCGCATACCAACCAGTTTAAATAGTTTTTACTTTTATGTACGCTAGATCCCGTTGTCCGTTTTCACTCTTTGCTTGTGATTAACTGTTATGGTTACAAGCAAAGAGTTATTATATTGGTGGAGACGAAACTACCTTACGGACGCAACGCAACTAGTCAGATCCGTCAGATGCGGTTAAGACCCTGGTGAGTGCGTTTGTGATGTCTCGGATTGATTATTGCTCAACGCTTTATAGTGGGCAGCCAAAGAAGCATTTCAACCGCTTTCAATCTGTGTTAAATTCAGCAGCAAGGCTCATATTCGGGATATCCAAATTCGCTTACATCACTCCGCTGTTAAAAAAACTACACTGGCTTCGTTTCCCGGAGAGGGTGGTCTACCGTGTTTGTCTGATGGTATATAAAGCCATCAATGGCTTGGCTCCACCTTATCTGACTGACATGATTTCGCCTGTTGAGATGGGTGTTAGGAGGCAGACACTCAGATCTGCGGGCGATGGTGCAATCAATTTGGTTCAGCCGCACCGTCAGATCCGTACACATTTTGGAGACCGTGCTTTCTGTGTTGCGGGTCCAGTGGCAGAACATTTCGGACCAAATCGGGTTCCGATAAGTGTGAATAGCTCCATACATAATGTTCTGCCACTGGAACCTCCGATTAATATACCTACGGACCCAACACCCGACAAGTGGGAACGGGCTCTTTCATTAAACATTTTTTTTATTATTAAAATTAAAATGAATTTTCACTCTGTGAATGCACTAACTTTAGAGAATTTACAAATATTTGTGTTGAGGTAGGTTGAAACGGATACAGCGTCGACTTGCTTCAAATAGTTTCGGCTCCACTGTATTTGTTCCTCAATGAACACAAGTATCTATTATGTATGGATACTGGGATCTAGTATATCCATAAACTGGTCACGCTCTCTGACGCGCCTTCCGCGTCGGATCCACTCTTACTTTCAGAGTAACTGTTCTTTGTCACTGATACCCGTTATGTTACTTACACTCCAGTCACCGTTACACACGATTGCTCACATCATTCAACGTTCTTGCGTATATTTTATGTATTTTTTAATATGATCCTATCGTTTTATTTTTAGAAAAGTTTGTACTTATTTAAATCATCACCGTTAATTACTTATGCATATTATGAGTATAATTTATTGTATATAAACATGATAAACAATCGACGTTTTTATGTGTTTCACATCTCAAGGGCCCTCATTATCACGAATGAGACATTTTAAAAAGGTGCGTTTCAGTGCTCTTAAAAATGCCAACTGATTATGAATTTCTCACTCTGATTGGCAGTCTGTTCTAGTCCATCGGTCCCGCAATCCGAAAAACACGGTCCCCAGAATTAGTGCGTATTTGATGGTGAGGTTGCATCAACCTAAGCCCCACTACTCCCTGAATTTAGTGTCCACCCCCTCACACTCACCTCAACGGGGGAAAACATTTCTGCCAGATATGATGTATGCGGGATGACTATAAAATGAACGTCTACACTAGTTTTAAAGAATGAAAAAAACGGATTTACTGACCGTGCAAAAGAGAAGAACGATTTTCTCTACGTTTCGTCGGAGTCATATCCGACGTCCTCAGGAGACGTGTGTCCTTTATAGGGAGGAACCACGAACTGTTGAATTGTTGTTGTAAGATCGAGGCCGAAGGTTGTAGGTATTTTTAGTAACCTTCGGAGAAATATCCATAGATGTCGCTCTAGCTCCAGTTGTACAGAAGGACGATATTATGTCTTCTTGTGAAATCGTCCGATTAATGAAAGGGTGGATCATTGAAGTTAGTACTGGCCTCCATATACTGGAAAGCTTGTAGCTATCATCTCTGTTGAAGTTGGGGTGCCTGTGTATTTCAATTGCTTCCTTCACAAGTCGGGGGATGAGAAATCTTTCCTTAGATAGAATCTTTGTTTTATCAAATCTGATAAGATGATTCATCCCTTTCTGCGAATGTTCACAAATAGCAGACTTGTTCGGGTTATTCTTCTTATTAATAGTTAATGTCTAACGACTAATCATAATTTAAAATTTAGTCTACACTAGTCCTTAATTTTGGCCTGTCGAATCGAGTGTACCCTCTTACGAGCAAGATCTAATCTAATCTAATCTAAGTTGCACTGATATGTTGCATTAAGGATTCACATTGAATGCATTTTCACAAGCAGACACTTACAAGTTCGCGCTTGCACATGCCGCGCGTGAACCTGCAACATAAAAACCAAATACATTATGATAATTATTAAAAATACATCTTACTTTATGTACCGTTTAAGAACAATTTCTCTAAGTGAGTTAACAATACACTCCTCGTCATCTTGTTATATATCTGCCTCCCTCACTCTCACACCGTTTGTCTTTGTTTGTCTGATCTCTCGGATGAAAGTGCAAGTGGCGACACGGCTAGAAAGTGTTCGTGGGAAGCGGAAGACTGCGCAGAGGTACGCGAGAGGTGGTCGGCCTCACGATAACCGGGAAATCCAGCCGCTTTGCCATTTCTTCCGCGGTTATTGTCAAGTTAATGCAATGTGCCTGTAGCGTTGTCGTCATTGCAGTAAGGCCGTAGAAAATGGTTCACTTTGCCAATGTCTGCCCTGTTTCACGGAAGGTCGGCAGGAGTTGCAGGTTGTGTGTTCATTTGAGATTCGGGTTTTATATTGTAGGACCACATGCGGCATGTTTGAGCGCGAACTTATGCGTGTCTGTTTTGTGACAATGCATATAATGTGAATCTCTAATGTTGCATGTATTTTGCAACTTAGATTAGATTAGATTGGTCAAAACATGTACGTATGATATATCGACAGTTAAAAGGCAGTAGCATAAGCGACATTTTGGTCAAAAATGAGTTATGAATGCTATCTTACTTGAAATTTTCCACTCTTTCTAACGCGCTAACTCCCATAGCTCTACGATGATTTTTGTATTGTTTATGCCCAAGCAAACACCTGCTTTTTGACCCTTGGCCTTGACTTTACAGATTTTGACTTTCGCACTGTCCTGTGACCTTCACTTTGACCTTAAAAGACCCTGATTTTGATCTTGAATCATTGTCAATGTCCTTTGAGTTTTTAGATATTTTTTTAATTCGTTTATCATTTTTAAACTTCCTTCTTTGTTACTTGCTTCTTTTCAATGGATAATTAATTTTAGTTTTTTTTCATTTAGGTTTATTTATTTTTTTAATTGCAAGCTGCCCTTTTTTATTTTTTAATTTGAATTGTAAATTGACCTTTTATTCTTTCATTTGTTATGCAGACTGACGCTTTTATTTATTTTATTTGAATCGAAAAGTGACCTTTTCTTCTCGATTCACAGGCTGCCATTTTCCTTCTCTTATTCAAATAGTTAACTGACCTTTTTTGGTTAACAAGCAAACTGACCATTTTCACTTGATAAGCAGACTGACCTTTTTCCTTCTCTTATTTAAATAGTTAACTGACCTTTTTTGATTACCAAGTAAACTGACCATTTTCACTAGATAAGCAGGCTGACCTTTTTTTCTGTTTGTTGCAGGAATTATGACCCTGACCCGCGGCCCATGTGACCTGGACAACATGAGCTTGTTCCAAGACCTCAAGCTTAAGAGAAGAAAGGTCGACTCACGATGCAGTAGCGACGGTAACCATTACACATGTGCAACTTAGATAGTTCTGTAACTGTAACTCTGTCGTCATTCCGCTAGGAGTGGCCAGGGCCTCTGCATTTTCTTCTTTTACGCTCACTTTGTATATTCCATTCTTTCACAATCTCCTCAATCTTTTCTCGGTCGTCCCTTACCTCTTTTTTCTTTCACACTTCCTCTGTATGTACACTTTGTCAGTCTATCATCATTCATTCTTTCCACAAGCCCAAACCGTCTCATCACATTCTTTTAAACCTTGACTTTCACATCCTCTTTCAACTTACATTATTTCTTTAACCGTTCATTCCTAACTCTCTCCTTCAGAGATTTTTCCGTCATGCTTCTTAAATGCTTTAATTCCACCGTACATACTTTACTCATTTCGCTATCATTCACTGTCCATGCTTCCCTTCCATACATCAAAGTCGCATTGTGTACCGCCATTCTCAGATCCATCGTCAATCGCTTGTTCTTTGCTATTCTTCCTATTGCACCGACCACTTGCTTTCCCTTACACACCCTATTCTCAAGATACCTTGTCATTTTGCAATTCTTTTCAAACATGCCTCCCAAGTATCTGAATTCATCCACAATTTCAAGATAGTTGTCCTGCAAAGCTCGAATGTGAAAAACCTTGCGTTGAGTGTCCACTCAACCCTATTCGGACGGAAGCTAACAGCACAGAGAGCATAGCAGGATGACAACACGCTCCACCCACTGCTCCTGTTCATGCTTCCCATTCTAATCTAATCTAATCTAAGCTGCAAAGATATATATCATTTAAGATTTATATTAAATGCATTCCCACAAGCAGACATGTATAATTTCGCGCTAACACATGCCGCATGTGGACCTACAATATAAAAACCCAATCTCAAATGAACATAAGCCCTGCAACTCTTGCCGTCCTTCCCTGAAACAGGGGTGACATTGGCAAAGTGAACCAATTTTTTATATTATGGATGGTCAGCCGCATAACAACCTATAAGTCAAGGAACATACATGATTTAGGTAATTGATTTAGGTAAAGACCACAGACTTGAGGTAGAGCCTTTTCGTAGAGCTTTACCGGACAAACCGTGTGAAAGCTTTCATACATACATCTCCACACTGACTTTCTATCCTAAAACCGGACTGAAATGTGCAGTGGAGGGCAAACTTTCTTAATGGTGGACCAGAAAGTGTGACAAATTTCACAGTGCCAAAATTATAGGAAAAATTAATTGTGTGTTAAATTTTTTGTCATATAAAAACATTACAGCATAGCACACTTGCACAAATGTTATAGCTGTCTCATTCACCTGTGCGTCTATTATTCTATTAAATAGAATCTACTTTATACTTCTGGACCGTCAAAATATAATTATCGCGGGCCATATGCTATTCACGTCAAAGAATCGCCGGGGGGCCGGATTAAATGCTTTCGCAGGTCGGAGATGGCCCGCGGGCCGTACCATTTGCCCATCACTGGTCTAGTCTGTAAAAGCTCCTAGAATGATATGTGAACTAGAGTATTGCATTCATCCTCCTGATGACTTTTGAGTTTAGTCATTTCAATAGTAATATTATTATCTCTATAAGCTTGTTGTCGCGGATTTTCTGACGTTGCACAATCTCGTACATGACACACACACACACACACACACACACACACACACACACACACACACACACACACACACACACACACACACACACACACACACACACACACACACACACACACACACACACACACACACACACACACACACACACACACACACACACACACACACACACACACACACACACACACACACACACACACACACACACACACACACACACACACACACACACACACACACACACACACACACACACACACACAAATCCTTGACACCTCCCTCGGTTCAAACCGCAGTTTACAGTAAATATGTTGATGGGCCTACCACCTACTGCGTCCATGACAAACGCATCGTGTTTCCCTATCAAATATTTTGTATTTCAAATGTAAATTTGAACTTCTCTTTTATATCGTTATAAACTAATCTAATCTAATCTAAGTTGCAAAGATATGTTACATTGGAGATTCACATTACATGCATTCTCACAACCAGACACATACAAGTTTGCGCTTGCACTCATGCCTCATGTGAACCTACAACATAAAAACCAAATCTCAAATGGACATACACCCTGCAACTCTTGCCGTCCTTCCCTGAGACAGGGGTGACATTGGCAGAGTGAACCATTTTTACAGCATGGGTGGTCAGCCGCATACCAACCTATAAGTCAAGGAACATACACGACAAATTACATTTTATACATCACTAAATAATAATATCTATGGACAATAAACAGAAAACAAATTTCAATTTAATAAACCCTAGCCGCCCACATTACAGATCAACCGCCATTTCTTTCTGTCCTTACATACTTCTTTCATTTCCTCCAGAGTCATAACCTTCTTCATACAGGCTCTTCTTTTATTATGACTCTGGATATTCCATTCATTCGCAATTTCGGATATTTGGTCCATCCATACGGCATCCATTGGTATGCGGCTGACCACCCATACTGTGAAAAAATGGTTCACTTTGCCAATGTCACCCCTGTCTCAGGGAAGGATAGCTCAAGGAGATGGGTTTTTATAATGTAGGTCCACATGCGGCATGTGTTAGCGCGAAATTATACATGTCTGCTTGTGGGAATGCATTTAATATAAATCTTAAATGGTATATATCCTTGCAGCTTAGATTAGATTAGATAAGATACCTTTCTCGGTCTTCCTCTACCACGACATCCATCTATTCTACCAACATTTACTTTCTACACGAGTTTGTTTATGGGCATGCATCGTAGAGCCTTAATTATTAATATATCTCTGTAACTGTAACTCTATCGCCATTCCGTTAGGGGCGGCCAGAGCCTCTGCAGAGCTGCCTCCATTTTTTCCTATCCTTACAAACATCTTTCAATTCATTTATATCCATCACATTTTTCATGCATTTTCTTCTTTTACACTCACTTTGTATATCCCATTCTTTCACAATATCCTCAATCTGATCACTCCATACTTTTCTCGGTCGTCCCTTCCCTCTTTTTCCTTTCACACTTTATTTGTATAAATACTTAGTCAGTCTATCATCATTCATTCTTTCCACATGACCAAACCATCTCATCATATTCTTTTGTACCTTAACTTTCACATCCTCTTTTAAATTACATTCTTTCCTTACACATTCATCTCTGCTATTTAGATTATAGATTAAAGTTGAACGGTAATGTATTATTTAATATTTGATGTTAAAAGTTTCATTACTACACAATTATATTATTGATACAACAATTCATTTTCCATGATTTTATTTTTCCCCGTATAATTTTTAAATTGTGAGAAATTTAAATGTAGAATAATAGACAATGCCTTGTTGTGTGCGTGCGCGTCATGCCTCATACAGACGGGTTGAGTTATTTAGCGGCAAGTAGCAAGTAGGAAGTCATATGTTTAAGTGTCCAGGCATAGAATAGAGACAAATAATAATAAAAGAACCTCTATATTACGTTGGTACTATTAATTGGACACAAAACTAGCTGACCACACATACTGTAAAAACTGTGTTCATATTGTGCCAATGTCACACCTATTGGGTGTATATTTTTATAGTAAGTGAACTAATTACAAGGTAGTGCTAATGAAAAGGTTCCACACTACAGGATTTTAACACTTTTTTTAGTGTTTTCTCTCGTAGAAAATAGGAAAACGGGGCATTTATCTGAGAAACCCATGTTAGCTTAAATGTCACTACTCACGTATTCAGTTTTACCTTTAAAGTATCGATATTATTTCAAACCCGAAAATATAATTACTCAGCCTTCACAAGAAGTATCAGTCCCGTCAGGAGCTGGGAAACCCCCTTTTAGCTACAATGTAAAAATCGGTTCACTTTTACCAATGCCACCCCGGTTCAGGGAACGGCGGCAGGAGTTGCAAGGTTTATGTCCATGTGCGGTTTTCTTTATTTGTATGCACACATGCAGAATGTGTAGGCGCGAACCTACATGTGCTGTCTGTAGGCATGCATTTCATATGAGCCTTAAATGCTTACATATCCTTGCAGCTTAGATTATAGATTATAGAGACATCAGTCAAACACGACATCTATTTCTTTAGAATTTATCGATGCTCCTTAACTAATAGGTTGTTATGAGGCTAACCACCGTCCACCCATACTGTAAAAATTGATTAACTTTGCCAATGTTACCCCTTGTTCAGGGAAGCGTGGCAAGAGTTCCAAGATTTATGTTCATTTTAGATTTGGGTTTTCATTTTGTTTATACACAAGTAGCTTGCGTAAGCGCGAACTAACACGTGTCTGCATGTGCTCCTGCATTGAATATGAGCCTTGTATGCCAATATATCTTTGAAACATAGATTACAGTTATAAAGAATTGATTCGCCGCCTTTGGCTCTGGACGTTTCACATTGTCTTGGGGACATCTTCGGAAAAAATGCAAGGAGAAATTGTATTTTTTCTTTATAGACTTGTGAAGAAGAATACAATTCACCAACCTATTTTGCCTGGACAGTTGTCTTCATACGAAAGCAGGAGCTTGTGTGTATGCAAAGGCATCTGTTGAACTGGTGTCAAAAGCTATGGTCAAAATGGATCAGACGTGATTCGAACCAACGTATTCTGTTCCAAATGCGCTAGTCAAAAACAGCGACTTGATTCCCTCGGCCATCACACCAACATGTAGACTTGTGTTTTTTGTCCTTCTTCTTCTTATACAGCCATCTCCATCTTCTGCTGGGCATAGGCCTCCCCATATCTCTCCACCCATCTCTGTCTTGCGCTTTCTGAATCCAGTCTCCAGCAAGCCTTCTTATATCATCCGACCATCTCGTGGGAGGTCTCCCTCTGCTTCTCTTATCTTCCCGAGGTCTCCACTCTACCAATCTCTTCGTCCATCTCTGGTCGGTGGTTCTAGCAACATGTCCCGCAAAGGACCATTTTAGCTTTGCCACTCTCTCTACGACATCGGTTACTCCCGACCTTATCCGTAGCTCTGTGTTTCTTATTCTCTCGGAAAGTCTTACGTGTAGCATAGCTCTTTCATATTTTTCTGTTTTTTACTCGATACTAAACAGCTCGAACCGTCTGAATGGCGCATTACTCTCTGGTAGGGTAGGTATACACGCTACATGGCTGCACTCGGAAAAGTGAAAGTACGCGGAAACAGTTCTTCGAGATTCATCGATGTATAAGAACAGGAAGAAAGGGCTAAGAAATCAATCCTTTGAGAATTAAAAATGCGCTAACCCACTCATCACACAAAAATCCAAATTCCGTCTATCAGTAACCTTCCAACTGTCAGCAGGTGTGTAAAATAATTGGAAAAAAAACCATATAAATGCCAAACTGGATATTTTCTAAACGTACCGAAAAAAGAAAATAAATTCCGTCCATCAGTAACCTTCCAACTGTCAGCAGGTGTGTAAAATAATTGGAAAAAAATCCATATAAATGCCAAACTGGATATTTTCTAAACGTACCAAAAAAAGAAAATAAATGTTGTAAAAAATGTGGAATAATATTTCACTTAAAAAACTATTTTGTATGCTTACGTTCATAAAATTTATTTTTCATTTGTCGAAATATTTATCTCGCGAAAGTGACAGCCATTTTTAGAACTAGTGATGTTCAAAGTATGTAGGTACTTCCTTATTCAAGTATGTAACTTTTATGCTCGCGGTAATAGATACTTGTGAAAATTATCCCGTAGGTACTCAATGAGGTCGGAACAATTTTGAATTCGGAATTTATCAGATATTTTCATACTTTCAACAACACTAGTTACAAATTTCGTTGCCATGGTGATTTCATGGTTTCTATGGTGATATGTAAATTGATTGAAGACGGAGTAGAGACACGTTGCTTACATAGAAAATAACAAAAGCATTTCATATGTCGTGAGCGAGACAACACTATTAACAATGTATGGTGTCAAAGACGGTGCATCATGTCGATTGGTACTAAATCACATTCATAGCCGTTCCATTGAATATACTTCCATGCTCGCGGTAATAGATACCTACTTGTGAAAATTATCCCGTACTCAATGAGGTCGGAACATTTTTGAATTCGAAATTTATCAGATATTTACATACTTTCAACAACACTAGTAACAAATTTCGTTGCCATGGTGATTTCATGGTTTCTATGGTGATATGTAAATAGATTGAAGACGGAGTAGTCAGTAGAGACACGTTGCTTACATAGAAAATAACAAAAGCATTTCATACGCCGTGAGCGAGACAGCGTTATAAACAATGTATGGTGTCAAAGACGGTGCATCATGTTGATTGGTACTAAATAGCCCCTTCATTGAATACTACCTCCATGTCGAGATGTCAATAATTAAAATATATTTTGTCATTGAGTAGTAATATTCGTGGAGACGAAACAAGCTTTCAACATTGTAATATACTATCGGTGCTATTCTTAGACATTTTAGTCGTGTGTTGAGCCCACACTTTGACAACCTAATGATGCATTTGTATGAAGACCTGTCAATCCAAGATGGCGGCAAGCCCGCAAGTGAACAGCTGATAAGTCTTCATACAAATATTTAAAAAATTCGGTAGGTAAGAATGACCGTGGAGATGAGACTTCCAGCCCTGGCATCATTAGTTTCTCAAAGCGTGGGTTCAACCGACGACTAAAATGTCTAAGCATAGCCCCGTAAACCGTACCTGCCAACCACAGAGCCGTCAAACACCACACAATGTATAATCTAAGTTGCAAAGATATACAACATTTAAGATTTATAATTAATGCATTCCCGCAAGCAGCGCGTATAAGTTCGCGCTTAAACATGCCGCATGTGAACCTACAACATTAAAACCAAATCTCAATTGGATATACACCCTGCAACTCTTGCCGTCCTTCCCTGAAACCGGGGTGACATTGGCAAAGTGAACCTTTTATACAGTATGGGTGGTCAGCCTAACACCAACCTATAAGGCAAAGAAAGGTTGTATTAAAGTTATGGTTAAAAAAAGTTCCCCTACCGCTCTTAAATTTAGATATAGCGTTTATTTGCGCAAAGAAGTATCGACTCAACTATGTTATATTTATGCTAATCTCTACAATTATCATCATCGTTGTACGCTGTGTGATTATTTTCTACAAGATGAACACACGACACGACACGTATTATGATTGTTATAAAACTCTTCCTCAGCTGACGTGAGACTACAAAGGAAAGGGAAACTTGCCGATGACGAATGTGACACTTGCATTCCAACTTTCTTTTTCTTTTAAACAATTCATCTTTCTCTCGTGCAAGGTGGACGCACATCTCAAATATATAACGAGATGCGTGTATGAATTATTGGCATAGACAAGATTATGTTCGTGGTTCCTCCTTATAGAGGACACACGTCTCCTGAGGACGTCGGATATGACTCCGACAAAACGTAGAGAAAATCGTTCTTCTCTTTTGCACGGTCAGTAAAATCCGTTTTTTTTCATTTTTTAAAATGTCTAACGACCGTAATCATAATTTAAAATCTTTAAGATTATGACGTCACACGTAGGGAAAATATTCAGTATTTACCAGTCCTTCATGAGTTAGAAAGAGAACAATTTTACCACAAGTGTCACCACACTGTTAACAGGCAAAATGTACAGATGATGGATTTTTTTCTGCATTGTTTGCATTACTGAAATGACATTTCTACGCGGAAATCGTTATTTTTATGGCCGGTGAGTTAGTCAATTTTTAAAGAAATATTCTTTGACTTATAGGTTGGTATGACGCTGACTGCCCATACTGTAAAAATGGTTTACTTTGCCAATGTCACCCTGTTTTAGGGAAGGACGGCGAATTCCTTGACTGATAGGTTGGTATGCGGCTGACCACCCATACTGTAAAAAATGGTGTACTTTGCCAATGTCACCCCTGCT
This sequence comes from Agapetus fuscipes, assembly GCA_951799405.1. Lineage (NCBI taxonomy): Eukaryota > Metazoa > Arthropoda > Insecta > Trichoptera > Glossosomatidae > Agapetus > Agapetus fuscipes. Next base: position 13,396,585 of record OX637361.1, read on the forward strand.
TCAGGGAAGGTCGGCAAGAGTTGCAGGGCTTATGTTCATTTGAGAGTTGGGTTTTTTATATTGTAGGTCCATATGCGGCATGTGTTAGCGCGAAATTATGCATGTCTGCTTGTGGGAATGCATTTAATATAAATCTCAAATGATATATATCATATCTTTGCAGCTTAGATTTAGATTTAGACGGCAGAGTTGCAGGGTTTATGTTCATTTGAGATACAATTTCAAATGAGGTGTTTTAAAGCAGTGGTTCCCAAACTTTTAATTTCGCGTACCACTAATGAAATTATAAATCAGTGGCGTACCACTGAAGTGCAACAGTTAAAAAAATCATTCAAATGGTAAAGTAATAAAAACTGCAACTGTTAATGAAAACATTATGCTTATTTATTTATTATATAAAAAAAAAAATACAATACTCTTAGTGCAGGGGTGTCCAACATTAGTATTTTTGTAATCGTGGCAGGACAGGCCTGTCTTAGGCTGAAAAATGGTGCTGCATGTTCGAAACAAAAGAGGAAATATTTGGCTCAGTTGTACTTAACTTTAAGCGTGAAATTGAAAAACGTTTTATCTTATTATTTACTATGTATTTCCTATGGCTATGGCTGCTTGCGTACCACCTTGAGAAGCGTCGCGTACCACTGGTGGTACGCGTACCATAGTTTGGGAACCACTGTTTTAAAGGAATGGGAGAAAATCTTTATCCTGAAATGTATTTGCCTATACCCTTTGCACGCGCCTGCTGTACAGCTAGCATAATAGTTTACCACCAGGTTAATGGAATTTCCAGAATTCCTTGTGACAACCAGTTGAGTTCCGATTACGAGAATAATGAATCATGGTTATGACCTAACATGGTTGAAGGGACTTACGAAATATCTCCCCCTTCATGCTGTGTACTATTCCTACAGTAACGAAGGCTTCGGTACCGATGACAAGTCAACTTGCACTCTGGTCGTGTTGTTTCAATTAAAGCTTAGCAACTTGATACTGAAGAAAAGGAAATACTTTAGGAAAACAGTTCAGTTATTTTTTTCTTAAATTTTCTAGAGTTAGTGCATTCACAGGGTTAAAATTCATTTTAATTTAAATTAAAAAACTTTTTTAAAACATTTTATTTTCACTTATTTTGAGTTAACAAGGCCTAAGCGCTATCGGAAGCCTCTGATGATGAATGGATAAAGTCCGATAGCGCTTAGGCCTTGTTAACTCAAAAAAGTGAAAATACAACTATATTTTTTCTTAGTTTAAAGTCACCTAAGCTATCGTTGAAACAACAAGTCATTCGTACATGTTACACATTTATGATCATCGGATACAGACCTATATAATGTAAAAAAAATGTTCACTTTGCCAATGTCACCCCTGCTTCAGGAAAGGTCGGCAAAAGTTGCAGGGTGTATGTTTATTTGAGATTTTAATTTTTAATTTTAAGAGATAAAAAGAAAAACCACTTTGCATGTTCACATGCGGCGGTTGTAAGCGCGAACTTGCCTGTATTTGTTTGTGGGCATGAATTTAATGTGAATCTCAAATGCTTATATATCCTTACAACTTACGTAACTAAGCTACAAATATAGTGTAACTTCTTGCCGCGCTATCCCCGAAGGGGTCGCATGTGGCTAGTTGAACCTATTTATTTTTACAGGTAAGGAGACCAGCTTTACGCCAACCACTCCAATTGAAGTGGGGGTTTCCCAGCACCCGAGAGGGCTGGTTCTCATTTTTTGTGAAGGCTGAGTAAACCTTGCCGGTATTTTATCTTGGGTTTAAATTAAACACCAAAACGGGAAATAATTTCTGACACCCACGGTGGGATTCGAACCCGAGCTCACGGCATGGAACGCAAGCACTTTACCAACTGAGCTATCGACCGAACATTTAGTTTATTAAAACTCAGATTATATATTAAAGGATCACTCAACATCAAAATAGGCTTCTAGGTCACTGGCAGTTCTAAACAGCTTCTCCACAATCTTCATCACCGTCAGCTTAATATTAATGTTATGTGTTTTGTTCCCCAGGAGAGTCTGCGGCAGACACGAGCACCTCCTCCCCAGACATGGTGCCGCTGTCTCCGCGCATGGCTGAGGGCCGCGGGTCCCCCGAGGGGGCGAGGGAGGCCAGAGAAGCAAGAGAAGGCTCGGCTCCTTCAGGCAGAGGAGCCCCGGCTGCTCCTCCAGGCCCGGGACCTCCTGCGCCCCAACACAGCGTCATCAGAACCCTAGCCTCCTGCTCCGTCATCAAAACAGAAGGCACCCCACCTGTCCTCATCAAGAGAGAACCAGTCATCAACCACCAGTCCACCATCATCCAACAAAACCACCCACAACAGCAAAGACTCAGCCCAAAGATCCATTCATCCCTACAAATGCACCAGCAAACCATGCAGAGCTCACAGAACTTCGTTTCGCAACAGCATCAACAGATATGGGTACAAAACAACAGAATCAACGGAGTCAAACCTGAATTGATATCGGGAATCAATTCAACGGGTCTCGTCAAACCGGAACTGATAGGTGGGAACTTTCCACAAGTTGCTATGATGCACAATGAGCAGAGAGGACCTAGGACCACTCCTACAGTGATTATGGGGGAATCGGGTGGGGTGAGAACAATGTTCTGGTCACCAGCGCCTCCTGTACAACAACCACCTCCACAGCAATCCCAGCAACAATCAAATCACCAATGTGAGTCACCTTCAGCGATAGGTGGACCATCTAGAAGTCCCAGACCACCACATCAGCAACAGCAGCAACAACAAATGCTGCCTGATGAATCTGCTGCTAATTTGTTGTTGGGGTTAGGTGGAGGAGGACCTTACGGACCTTTGAACATGGAGCGGTTATGGGCTGGTGATTTGTCACAGTTACCCCCTGCACAGCAGCTACACGCTCTCAACCTAAGCGCTGCCAGTGCCGCTGCAGGAGTTCCAAACATTGGAGCATTGGGTCAGCCTCTGAAAACGTTAGTCTACTCTGCCCCTGAGCCCCCTGCTCCGCCTGATGAAGACGAACAACCGATGATCTGCATGATATGCGAGGATAAAGCCACTGGCTTGCACTATGGCATCATCACTTGCGAAGGCTGCAAAGGTTTCTTCAAAAGAACGGTGCAGAACAGAAGAGTGTACACATGTGTCGCTGATGGGAATTGTGAGATCACCAAAGCTCAGAGGAACAGGTGTCAGTACTGCAGGTTTAAGAAATGCATAGAGCAAGGGATGGTGCTGCAAGGTAAGCAAAAATTCTACTCTCACATTCAGCATCAAAATGTGTTGTTGTTCAACACTAGTATAATCTATAATCTAAGTTGCAAGGATATATTCATTCAAAGCTCTCAGATGTATGCCCACAAACAAACACGTGTAGTTCGCGCTTACAAATGCTGATTGTGTACTTAAAAATAAAATCCAAACCTCAAATGAACATAAGCCCTGCAACTCTTGCCGACATTCCCTGAAACAGGGGTGACATTGGCAAAGTGAACCATTTTTTACAGTATGGGTGGTCAGCCTCATACCAACCTATAGAAATTTGTCGAGGAGAAAACTAACTGCATACAACTGTTGAACCCAATGTCATTTTTATCTAAAGTTGCATTCGTTCTTGAAGTTATTATAAATCTTAAATGTCAATATGTCTTTGCAACTTACTCCTATTTTATAGAAAAGCCTTAGCCGCCAACATACTTCTATTATTTCATCTAGAGTCATAATCTGTTTCATATGCTCTCTGCTTTTATTAGGGACTCTGAATATCCCCCTTCATTCTATAATACTGTTCATACGACCCGAAGTAAATGTCACAAAAACATATTTTAGCTGCAATTTTCCTACAACTTTTCGATTGTGTATTGTAATATGACTTAATATGTTTTGTTACAGCTGTGAGAGAAGACAGAATGCCCGGCGGACGCAACAGTGGCGCAGTCTACAACCTGTACAAAGTGAAGTACAAGAAACACAAAAAGGCAGCGCAGAAGGGACTCCCTGGATCCCAAGGGGGCATGCAAGGAGGACCACCAAGACAAGAACCACTAGCCAATGGGACCATCCTCAAAACTGCCCTCACCAATCCAAGCGAGATAGTCCACCTGAGACAAAGACTGGACAGCACGGTCAGCTCCAGCTCGAGCAGGGAAAGAGAATGGGAGAGAGACAGGACTTTTCCGGCTGAGCGGGCAGCGCAGATGATACAAGCTTTGATAGACTGCGACGCGATGGAAGACATTGCAACTGTTCAGCATCTACCAGATCTGTTGGAGGACAAGTCTGAGATTGGCGACAAGCTGTGTAAGATTGGTGATTCCATTGTTCACAAGATGGTCGCGTGGACGAAGAAGTTGCCCTTCATTCTGGAGATTCCGATGAAGATCCATTCCAAGTTGCTGATGGACAAATGGCACGAGATTTCCGTGCTGACCACGGCTGCGTACCAAGCCATGCATGGGAAGAATGCTCCTCCACATCATATGCAGCATGGAGACCAAGAAACAGAGCTTATACAAGAGGTGAGTCTGAACTTTCATAGTGATGATGATGAAATTCATGACCTTTTCAGCGCCGTTTCGTGACACGTTGTAACTCCAAGGGTTCTTATCTACTGGACATTGAGATGTGTCTTCATCCTTCTCTTGAGGTCATTAACTCTCTGTCCTTGCATACTTCTTTAATTTCATCCAGAGTCATAACCTTCTTTATACAAGCTCTCCTTTTATTATGACTCTGGATATCCGGATATTCTAAGCTGAACATTAGAAACACTGCAATAACTTACTGCCGCATTTTTTAGAGGAAAGCATTATCAAAAAAAAAAAATTCCGCTATGATCGTGTTTTCTGTTTTACAAAAAAAAATAGCCGTCTTGTATTCCTTTACTTGATAGTGTTGGGTCGTTGACTTATACATAGATTGATACAAGGCTAACCACCCATATTGGTAAAGATGTTTCCGATGTCACCCCTGTTTACAAAAAAGTTGAAAAGTTGCAGCATGTGTAATCTCGGCGAGCTCGGAATATGAATCTTAGTTGTTGATTAATCTTTGCAAGTCATTTCACAGATAACTTGTATTAATCAAGACGACTCGTTTTACAATTATAGAACTTAGTTTCAAGATAATACTTTTTCTGAATCAGTGTGTTAAATAGAATACACTGTACACAAGTATCAAAACAATAAGGTCCGTATACGAATTGACATGGACAAAACTGGGACGTCACAGGGCCGGGTTGCTAGGAAATACACACACAAATATATTTTTATTGATTACTAAGGGTATTCCTTGACTTATAGGTTGGTATGATGCTGACTGCCCATACTGTAAAAATGGTTTACTTTGCCAATGTCACCCTGTTTTAGGGAAGGTCGGCAAAAGTTGTGGGGCTTATGTTCATTTGAGGTTTGGATTTTATTTGTAAGTACACATTCAGCATTTGTAAGCGCGAAAACTACACTTGTTGGTTTGTGGGCATACATCTGAGAGCTTTAAATGAATATATCCTTGCAACTTAGATTATAGATTATTATTATAGAAGAGCCTTAGTCCCTTGTAATGTGACGTTTGCCCGCCGTTAAAGAGTTCATAGACAACTAAAATAAGGGGAACGATGACATCTTGCGTTTGACAGTCGAATAAGAAACTAAAGGTTTTATATATTCTTTAAATCTGGTACGAAAACCTGAGAAAGAGATTTCCCTAATACTCGTATTTGTATGATCCAGACTCTCCGCAGATGAAAAGCGCCTAGTCGGTCTTGAAGAATCATTTCAAATTTCTTCCAAATTTTTCCCTTCTAACTTATCCCATTTGGCATGACCTATAACCTCATTTCTCCGGAAGTTCACGACTCCCGTTCGTGTTTACTGCGTCTTGCCCGATGCGGGCGGACGCCCCACCCACCGCCTCGGCCGAGCGCAGCGGCCGCTCTGACCTGCAGTCACCCCGATCGATACCTTATATAGGTCAGCCCCTCCACGACTTTCAGCGCCACGTGATCAACCCCACAACCTCCCATAGGACAAAGCAATTGCAACAACGATTCGCCGCGGAATTGCGTTGCACTGTGAACCTGTGACCCTGAAGGACTAATTTGAATAGATAACGTTACTAGATTCTACACATAAGGCCGGCATTTTCGAAAATAGTTTAAATATCAAGAAGTCACCAAGGATATCTATGTTTACTACGTAATAGAACGGTTCGGGTCTTTTCAAACACAATGTATTCTGCCCGGAATGTCTATGGATTACAAACTGTGTGAAATTTTTCATACGTCTCCACACATTACTGACTTCCGACCCGGCGCCGGATAGAAAAAAAAAACGTAGAAAAACCAAAATGTGTCTAATGTGTAATGGCTATAATCTATAATATAAGTTGCAAAGATATATTACAGTTAAGATTTATATAAAATGTATTCCAACAAACAGACACGCATAAGTTCACAAACATGATATAAAACCCAAGCTCAAATCAACAAAAGCCCTGCAACTCTTGCCGACTTTCCTTAAAACAGGGGTGACATTGGCAGAGTGAACGATTTTTTACAGTATGGGTTGTCAGCCTCATAGCCACCTAAAAATCAAGGAATCCAACCCATAAGTCAAGGAATGATAATGTGCAAAATTATTTTTGGAGAATTGACTTGAACCATAATTCACAAAAAAGAAGTCGCCAAAGATCGATGTTCACTTTGGAGTTCAACATTTGCAACCACTAGTGATAAGACGCATTTTGCCACCATTCTGATCGGTTAGTCTGTTTTTTTTGTATCTATCCGGCACCGGTTCGGAGTCAGTAGTGTATGGAGATGGTTGAAAGCTTTCACACGGTTGGTCCGGTAATCCAGACAATCCGGGCAGAATGCGCTGTGTCTAAAATAGCCCTAAATCTAAGTTGCAAAAATATGTATCATTTGAGATTCATATTAAATGCATTCCCACAAGCAGACACGCATAATTTCTCGCTCACACGTGCCGCATGTGGACCTACAATGTAAAGACCCAATTTCAAATGAACATAAGCCCTGCAACTCTTGCCGACCTTCCCTGAAACAGGGGGGACATTGGCAAAGTCAACGATTTTTTACAGCATGGGTGGTCAGCCTCATACCAACCTATAAGTCAAGGAATACAAGCAATTATTTACATCCAGTTATACAAACAAACAAACAAACAAACACTAAAAAATCTAATTTCTAAATTCTTGCGGAACCCCGACAGAGGTATCATGGAACCCTAGGGTTCCGCGGAACACACGTAAAGTATAGCTGCTGTAGAGTGTAGAGCAGTTACTTGCCCAGACCTCGGTGTTGTCGGTTATTCCTAAACTGCGAAGAGCGGCCGCGTGACGTCAGAGCGAATAGCTCGCATCGCGCTCAGTGTTGCCAGTGTGCTCGGTGCACCGCGGGTTATTGACACCGAACAAGGTCGATCCATACCTACTCGTAGACAAGCCTCTAGCGCTGGCAACACAATTCTAGCCGAGCGAGCGCCGGTTATAGAGGACACGAGGTGATACCATGTTTAATCTATAATCTAAGTTGCAAGGATATAATATTACAACACGTTTAAGTTCGCGCTTAAACATGCCGCATGTGAACCTACAATGTAAAAACAATCACAAATGAACATAAGCCCTGCAACTCTTGCCGACCTCCCCTGTAACAGAGGTGACATTGGCAAAGTGAACCATTTTATGCAGTATGGGTGGTCAGCCTCATACAATTATCAATGGATGATTCCTTGACTTATAGGTTGGTATGCGGCTGACCACGCATGCTGTAGAAAATGGTTCACTTTGACAATGTCAGCCCTGTTTCAGAGAAGGTCGGCAAGAGTTGCAGGGTGTATGTCCATTTGAGATTTGGTTTTTGTATTGTAGGTTCAGGAGGGGGTAGTCACGCGATTTCCAAAAGATTTTTTTGAGCGACCAGAGTATGAATGTTCAACAAAACAAGTACCCTAAAATAGTTATTGGCGGGCTTTTTCTTCATTTACGGGGCTATTCTTAGACATTTTAGTCGTCGGTTGAGCCCACGCTTTGACAAACTAATGATCCATTTGTATGAAGACCTGTCAATCCAAGATGGCCGCAAGTGAACAGCTGATTTGTCTTCATACAAATATTACAAAATTCGGTAGGTAAGAAAGACCGTGCTGATGAAACTTCCAGCTCAGGCACCATTAGTTTGTCAAAGCGTGGGCTCAACCGACGACTAAAATGTCTAAGAATAGCACCGTTAGAGTCTAAATGAAGAAAAAGAGGAATGCGAAAGAGGCTACAATAGCCGGCGATCACAATACTTCCACTAATGCAGTTGGTACTGAGCGGGGAGCCTACTACATTATTTTGCAATCCATACAACAAACGAACCATATCTTTCTAGGTTAGATAACTCCACACAGCCACATACAAGAGTTACACTTGGATATTATGCGCGTTACAAAACTCCATCGACTACTCCTACTTCAGTTCGTGGAAGTGCGGCAACCTAACCTCACATTTACTGGAATTCTATCAACTTCATTGCCTTGAATCAATTGATTTGATGACTAACTCTGCAGGCTCAGAGATTACTTTGAAAGTTATGGTCCTTGGTAGTAAAAAATACCTACGTACCCTTGCATATACTATACCTTCAATTCACTCTTATCCATCACCTTTTTCATACATTCCTTCTGTTACCTACAATCATTCTGTGAACAGTACCCTTAGTACGAGTTGCAAAACTTGAGTAATGTAAAGTTTACGGCAATTATTAAAGAGTGATTTCCCCCAAAATCTGCCGTTTTTGTTTGTTTGAACTTGATTTTCTTCATCACTGTATCGCTTTTGCTAAGACCATAAAGTGTAAGAAATAAATACGGCAGATTTTGGGAGAAATCACTCTTTAATATGTTCCGTAAATTTTACTTTTCTCAAGTTTTGCAACTCGTACTAAGGGTACAGTATGTTAGTTTAATTACTTGGTCAACGCCTTTCTCCTCCAGTTCCACACTCCAACGGCTCAACAGTCTGGTCTGGTTCTTTCCACTGTCCTCTGGGTCTGTCACTGCAACCATCTCTTCCAGCCTCTGATGGTCCAATCGCTGGCCAATGCATGTTCACTTGGCTTCTTCTTCTTTTCGTTTCACTTTTATCGAAGATCGGCGATCATCATGGCGTTTTTGACTTTGGATGCTGCGGTTTGAAACAGGGACTTGGTGCTTCTGCCGAATCACTGTCGCAGGTTTTTCAGCCACGATGTCCTTCGGCGTCCCTGAGATCTTCTCCCCTCAATCTTACCCTGTATGATAAGACGAAGGAGACGGTACTTCTCATTTCTCAAAATGTGACCGAAGTGCATCAGTTTTCTCTGCTTAATGGTTGGCAGGAGCTCCTTTGTAGTGCGCATTCGTTGAAGGACTTCTTCATTGGTGATTCGATCACGCCAAGAGATCTGAAGCATTTTTTGGTAGAGACAGATCTCGAACGCTTCAATCGTCACTTTATTGACCTGAAAACAACGAAGTCTTGGTATTTGCATCTAATCTAATCTAAGTTGCAAAGATATGTTACATTGGAGATTCACATTACATGCATTCTCACAACCAGACACGTACAAGTTAGCTCTTGCACATGCCTCATGTGAACCTACAACATAAAAACCAAATCTCAAATGGACATACACCCTGCAACTCTTGCCGTCCTTCCCTGTAACAGAAGTGACATTGGCAAAGTGAACCATTTTTACAGCATGGGTGGTCAGCCGCATACCAACCTATAAGTCAAGGAACATACACGACAAATTACATTTTATAAATCAGTAAATAATAATATCATCAAAACTAAACTGAAAACAAATTACAATTTAACAAACCCTAGCCGCCAACATTACAGATCAACCGCCATTTCTTTCTATCCTTACATACTTCTTTCATTTCCTCCAGAGTCATAACCTTTTTCATACAGGCTCTTCTTTTATTATGACTCTGGATATTCCATTCATTCGCAATTTCGGATATTTCGGATATATCGTCCGGTCGATAGCTCAGGTGGTAGAGTGCTTGCATTCCATGCCGAAAGCTCGGGTTCGAATCCCACCGAGGGTGTCAGAAATGATTTCCCGTTTCGGTGTTTATTTCAAACCCCAAAATAAAATACCGGCAAGGTTTACTCAGCCTTCACAAGAAATGAGTACCAGCACTCTCGGGAGCTGGGAAACCTCCACTTCAACTGAAGTGGTTGGCGTAAGGCCGGCCCCCTTACCTGTAAAAATAAATAGGCTCAACTCGCCACATGCGACCCCTTCGGGGATAACGCGGCAAGAAGTTACACTATATGTGTAGCTTAGTTGGTCCATCCATACCTTTCTCGGTCTTCCTCTACCACGATATCCATCTATTTTTGCAACGCATACTTTCTTCGTCATCATCAGGTCTGTATGATTTCATCAACAAAATTTACAAGTTGTGTGACTGGTGTGTGTTTTGGTGCAGGTGAATGCCAACCTGCGCACCCTGCAGACCTGCCTCACCACGCTCATGGGGCGCCCCATCACCATGGAGCAGCTGCGCCTGGACGTGGGCCTCGTGGTGGAGAGGATGACGCAGATCACCGTCATGTTCCGCCGCATCAAGCTGCGTATGGAGGAGTACGTCTGCCTGAAGGTCTACATCCTGCTGAACAACGGTGAGTGATCCTATCATTCCACAAACCCTGTAACTGGTTTCAGTGATCCAGGATGCATGATTTCCCCAAAAACAAGTACGGATTTTTTTAAATATTGTTACTAACTTGTATTACCTACATACGCTTGTAAATGCATACATAGTGTGTAGAACAATCTGGCTCTAGTGTGATGGTGGTAGTGTTACGAACTATGAAATCAAAGATACATATAGGATAGTGTGCGTAGAACAATCTGGGAGTAGTCCATGATGGTGGTAGTGCATAGAATGGCTTTCTGGTGTGAGCGAGACATCGAATAATGATCTGAAATATGCGAAAAAGATCTCTTTTTTACCTATATATAGGGACTGCAATGGTGCGGAGAGCGATTAGTCGCTCCAAGCATTTTGCCGTGAAGACCAATATACGCAGAGATTATCAATTATTGTAAATTGTGAACCAAACCGTGTAAAATAAATAAATGCAGTTTAGTTAAAAGAGAACCCCAGTGCAATCATAACAATATTACTACTTTAGATTCTTTCGGACGTCTAATCATCATCATCATGATCTCGGCAATCCTGGGTGGCCTTGGCTGATCCAGGACTCTCCTCCATCTCGCATGTCCATCGTGTTTGTTCTCCAAACACGTACGTCCACCATTCCCTTAGTATCACAAGATTGCTAACGCCCTTTATGGCAGTCCCACCCTATTGGAGAGTTTTCAGTTATATGTGCTGGAGGACAACGGTTGGGGGAAACGGTGTGATCTTTTTTACGTACCTATACCTCTCTGCTGGACTGATGTCATGGCACAACATGTCATAACTCGGAGTCTAACTGTTATAAAATCCGTTAAACATTTAATATTTAAAAAAATGTAAATACTTTTAAAGATTCAATAAAATAAATCCTTCCGGTATGTTAATGACTGTGTGAGGGTGCACTGTAACAAGCGAACTTGGAGTACCTACGTGCGCCTGGACATGCATACGAACGGGGCTATTCTTAGACATTTTAGTCGTCCGTTGAGCCAACGCTTTAACAAACTAATGATGCATTTGTATGAAGACCTGTCAATCCAAGATGGCCGCAAGTAAACAGCTGATTAGTCTTCATTCAAATATTACCGAATTCCGTAGGTAAGAATGATCGTATTTTTTTTTTTTTTAAGAAATCCTGTGTGGGAGACTCCCTAGATTCTAGAGACTCTAGGGGTCTATGACACTTGTTGTAGTGCCGCAGAGGTGTACGAGCTAGGTTGTCGCTACAAAGCGCCAATACTCAAGCAAGACCCAATTGCTGTAAGGCTGGATGGACCTTTGGTGACCGGTCATTGGTAAAGGTGTATGAATTTTTCAACCCAGCGAAGAGCAAATTTGAAAATATAAATGGTATATTTTTTGTGCTCCGCCGGGATTCGAACCCACAACCTTCCCATTCAGAGTCCGAAGTGTTACCACTGAGCTACGGACCGGTGATGAGACTTTCAGCCCAGGCATCATTAGTTTGTCAAAGCGTGGGCTCAACCGACGACTAAAATGTCTAAGAATAGTCATAGGTATCCATGTCCAATACAGTATTGTTACGGACACTGAGATGTTTCAGTCATCAGCATAGGTCATCAGCTACTAAAAACTGTAATTCTAAAGATTGCATGTTGAACGTTCCCTGTAGTAAACGTAAAAAGTTGTCTTCCCAACCACGAACGATAACGGTGTTAGTTGTGCGTCTGCGCGCGCAGGTCTTGTCCGTCTTGCGCAACAGCCGCCTGACGTCACTGTAGAAAGTGTCAGTGGTGCGCATTGCCATTATGGCGCTCACAATATTATAATATACTACGCCGAGCAATGGCGGACGGCTTCCTCTCTGTCTGTGGTGCGCGGGCTGTCACTCGGGCGGCCGCCATCTTGACCATAAATTATGCAGCTGATGAGGACCATAGACTACGATTAATGCTATAAACAGGGCTGACAACTGCCAATAATTTTATTTTTTTGTTTGACCGAGTTGGAACGTTTTCGGACGGATGTTTGAAATTTGAATTTTTCTCGCCTGGCAAACTTCACAATATGTCGTTGTATAATATAACTAAAGGTCCTTACCAACCAATAAAAAACTATTAGTTAGCGTTTACCCTAGAAATCCGTCTGTGTGACCTCATAATTTTAAGGTCTATGGGATTTAAGTTTAGGCCTTGGCATAAAGAACCGAAAGACATAGTTCTTTTAAAAATATATACCAAGTTCCGTATTGAATTCAACTAACTATATTCAAGTATTTTTTTGTAAAAATTGCTGATACTAAGGCCTCAAATTATATGCGATATGATAATAATAATAATAATATCAGGCTAATTTATTTTAAATTACAAATGATAAGAGAGCGCCGTTTTTGTGTGTGTCACACCTCAAGGGCCCTCTCCGATCATGGATAAGACTTTCTAAATAGGTGTGTCTTGAGTGCTCCGCGAAATACATCCATAGATTTGGAGTTCTTCACTCCGGGTGGCAGTCTGTTCCACTCCACCGGACCCGCAACACGGAAAGCGCGGTCTCCGAAATTTGTACGAATCTGACGCTGATAACCTCAGATACGAACAAAAACTTCTCTGCTCAATCTCGAACGCGCTTCCAAATACTTTTGAATCTCCTAAGGATTCGAGCCAGATCTCATAATCTGTAATCTAAGTTGCAAAGATATATTAACATTCAGGATTTATATTTATACAGGTATACGCCCATAATCACATCATACGTGCTGCATGTACCTACACTGAAACAATAAAGCAAACGTCAAATTAACATAAACCTTGCAACTCCTGCCGACTTTCCCGAAAAGAGTGGTTGCATTTGGCAAAAATGAACCAACTCTGTACCCTTAGTACGAGTTGCAAAACTTAGAAATAATGGATTTTCCCCAAAATCTGACGTTTTTGTTTCTTATACTTACCTAATGGTCTTAGCAAAAGAGTTACAGTGATGAAGAAAATCAACTTCAAACAAACGAAACAGGCAGATTTTGGGGAAAACCACTCTTTAATACTTTCCGTAAACTTTACATTACTCAAGTTTTGCAACTCGTACTCAGGGTACTGTTTTATATCCTAGTCTAGTACTCGATTCACTGAAGTAACTACCTACTCATTTCGACTGCTCCAAGGAAGAAGGAAGTAGCTCCGAAATTTAGGTTTTTGACTTATTTCCATTTCTGAAGGTAACAAATCATTATCTTCATTCCAAGATGACAGCCGTGTCTCTGTCTCTTTGAATTCGTTAATAAATTAATGTAAAAAATAGTTTATGCATTGTACTCCATGGAATAAATAACATTCAATTGGCTTTCCTGCAAAACTATCTTTTTTGACTTGCTGTCTTCCTTGGAACAGTCGATTTGTTTTCCGTTTATTTTGCCGCTATCACAAATTTTCCTAGCCGCGTCACAATGTCGGTAGCTGCGTTGAATTCCACACCACGGTCATGCACCTCTGCCAGAAGTGGGTCAGCGTTGATAAAGAGGTAGCAGGAGTTCAGTATAATATGCCAACGCTAACGCTGAACCAGCGTACCCGCAACGTGACGTGGAATAGTCGAGCCACCTTTCGCTAGTGAAAATGCATGTTATGTGAATCCCCAATGTGACATATCTTTGCAACTTAGATTAGATTAGATCACTTTGCCAATGTCCCCTCTGTTTCAGGGAAGGTCGGCAAGAGTTGCAGGGTGTATGTGTATTTGAGATTTGGTTCTTATACTGTAGGTTCACATGCGGCATGCGCAAGCGCGAACTTGTACGTGTCTGCTAGTGAGAATGCATGTAATGTGAATCCCCAATGTGACATATCTTTGCAACTTAGATTAGATTAGATCACTTTGCCAATGTCACCTCTGTTTCAGGGAAGGTCGGCAAGAGTTGCAGGGTGTATGTGTATTTGAGATTTGGTTCTTATACTGTAGGTTCACATGCGGCATGCGCAAGCGCGAACTTGTACGTGTCTGTTTGTGAGAATGCATGTAATGTGAATCTCCAATGCTACATATCTTTGCAACTTAGATTAGATGAGATTAGAGAGGAGAGTTTACGCAACGCAACTAAGCTACATATATTGTGTACATCTTGCTTGCGTTTCCCCGAAGGGGTCGCATGTGGCGATTCGGGACCTATTTATTTTTACGGGTAAGAGGGCCGGCCTCACACCGGTTACGCAGCTCCCAGGGGGGCTGGTTCTCATTTCTTGTAAAGGCTGAGTAAGCCTTGAGATCGAACCCTTGCTCTCGGCGTGGAATGCAAGCATTCTACCAATTTAGCTATTGACCTTTTTACGAGCTTGGTCGTCGTCGTTACAAAGCGCCAATTCTCAAGCAAGACCCAGTTGCTGTAAGGCTGGATGGACCTTTGGTGACCGGTCTTTGGTAAAGGTTTATGAATTTTTCAACCCAGAGAAGAGCAAATTTGAAAATATAAATGGTATATTTTTTGTGCTCCGCCGGAATTCGAACTCACAACCTTCCATTCAGAGTCCGAAGTGTTACCACTGAACTATGGACCGGTCAAATAAAAAAATCTTGAGGTCTATGACGCTTGTTGTATGGAATGTTGTATCGTCTTGTCTTTTTTGTTAAAAAAATGTATCGAAATGATTTTCCATACAATTTCATTTAAGTCGCCAGGGTTACGTATTTGGTTCCGCAGGCCCTTTTAGATTTGTACATATAAAAAAAACCTTGCAACTTCTGTGATCTTTGCCTGAAACTGGGGTGGTATTGGCAAAAGTGAACCATTTGTCATACCAACTACCGATACCATTCAACCATTTTCAGAATACAACGTGATTACAACCTAAATTTTAAACATCTTGACATTTTTCAAGACTCATTACTAACTTACCGTAATAAATGAGATATTTTTCAACTCCCTTCAATTCCTTCCCCTAATCCCCTCAATCAATCTTACACACATTAATCCCTCCTTTTCCGCATTTTCTACCTTAAATTTCCTTCTAATTTACTTTGTTATATTCACTCTGTTAAAACTACTTTACTTACACACCCCCGATTGTTTCACTTATTGTTAAAAAAATTCTCATACCCTGTTTCTTTCTTTTTTGCTATTCTTAACTTTGTTACCCTTATACCTGCTCAACATACTGATTACACTACAAGAATACCTTTAAACTATTTAAATTTGAAGAAAACAACTTTGGCTAACACTAATTTTAATGAACACTATGTATTCACATTCATAAAGCTGTAGTTTTCTGAAATGAAATAAAAAAAAAAAAAAAAAAAAAAAAAAATTAAGGGGGTTAGCCTCATATCAATGTATTCTTAAGTCATGGAACAGACTCATTTACAAAAGTATTAGTCAAGGAAGATGATTAATAAAAAATGAAAAAAATCTGATGAATGTATCCAAACAATGTATCAATAATAAGCCATAATAATCTTAGTTGCAAAGATATTTTATCATTTAAAATTCATAAAAAAAAATGCATTCCAACAAGCAGACACGCGTAAGTTTGCGTCTACAATCGATGCTGCATTATATGCAGCTTTTGCTCACCTTCCCTGAAGCAGGGATGACAATTGACACTGGAGAAGTGAACCATGTTTTGCAGTATGGGTGGTCAGGAATCAATTTATATAAATCAAGGAATCAAAAGTATAGATTTTGAGTTGTCTATCTGTCATACTAACGGTCGTCAGCTGAAAATGTCGGTCTATCAATCAGGCAAATAATTCATTAGCAACATGGACTGGTAACTGCATGCGCATGTTGGCGGTTAACACTGCAATGAGGAAACATTTAAAATATCAACAGTCCGCCATTAGTTGCAGGGAAAGTAAAAAGTAAAGTGTTGCAATAAATAAATTAAACACTCCGTTTAAATCGACTTCCGTTTTCTGTATTACGTAATGAACAAATTTGTAATGAATTGACTCGGTGCAAAATTTGAAATTCGTTTTTGTCTCGATGGCAAAACGTGTGACTCGAATCCTTCGCGACCAGTAACAGAATATTAGTTGAATAAGATTTTTAGGCTTACACGGCCGGCTGATGATGCTGGAGTAACAGACCACGGCAACAGATCCCGGAAAACTTCACTCCAGCATCAGAATATCAGTTTTCGTCTTTTACCTAGCAACCCGGCCGTGTGGTGTCACACGTTGTTTTTTCTACAGAATTTGTGACGATGGAACCGTTACTTAGGCTAAATTGCAGTATCGGTATCCAGTATTTACTATTCATCCTATTATTTGTGAAAATAAATGAGCTCCTCATGCAAAAAATTCAACCTCTTTGAATAAGAGTTTAGGCTTACACGGCCGGCTGATGATGCTGGAGTGATGTTTTCCGGGATCTGTTGCCGTGGTCTGTGGGAGTTGGAGCTTCCGGACGTTTCGCCCATTTCTGGAAGCTGAAGCTTAAGAAGCCCATCGTAGAAATGGGCGAAACGTCCGGAAGCTCCAGCTCCGACAGACCACGGCAACAGATCCCGGAAAACATCATTCCAGCTTCAACCTTTTTGTTTTGTTTTTAATTCTATGCCTTCTACTGATCAGAAGAATTGTTTTCATTATCATCAAAATTTGAGATGAGGATAAGTTGAATTTAATTTATCTGTTGAAATATATTTATACGATTTCTTTGAGATATTGTTTCTGCTTCGTGTGGAACAATTAAAAATTCCTTATCACTTAGAAAATGGTCAAAAAGAGATTTTTATTAAATATATTTTTAGGTGCTTCTTGACTTATAGGTAGGTATGCGGCTGACCACCCATGCTATAAAAATGGTTCACTTTGCCAATGCCACCCCTGTAACAGGGGTGACATTGGCAAAGTGAACCATTTCCGTCTTGGACGGCAAGAGTTGCAGGGTGTATGTCCGTTTTAGATTTGGTTTTTATGTTGTAGGTTCACATGAGGCATGTGCAAGCGCGAACTTGTACGTGTCTGGTTGTGAGAATGCATGAAATGTGAATCTCCAATGTAACATATCTTTGCAACTTAGATTAGATTAGATTAGCAGTTGCGCAGCTCGAATCGTTCTCTAGACCTGGGTGTGATTGCAATTTAGACGGTTTCATGGGTGACTTTTTCATGACATATCGTCCCGGTAGTTCTTGTTTGTCTTCTTACCTCTGATGGGCATAAGTCCAAGCAGAGGTCAACTGTACCAGAGGCTTGTACCAAGTTACAAGACTCTGGTTGAGTTTGAACGTGAAGTTATGTTTGCACTCTTGCATAGGACGCCGCTCGCCAGTTGGGAGTTTTGAAATAGATGGGCAATGCAGTGAGACTAAACATTCGCCAAAACAAAGGAAATATTGTCATCTGTTATATTGTGTTCTTTGATTTAATGAAAATTTAATTCATTAAGTAGTTTCAGTTTTTCCATATTTACTCAAAAACTATTGACATTATAAAAAAAATGTTCCGCTACGCTACTAAACAATGTATAGTTCTGTCATTAAAAAGAAAAATAATATTTCCAAAATATGGCACACACGAAAAAGTAGCTATGAATGTGAAAAAAACGTGTTTTTTTTTAAAATATTTTTTTGTGGTGGCAATTCTTAAGTTATAAATTTTGTTCAAACTTTATAATTAAGATAAAAAAATAATAAACATGCTTGATTTTTTTCATTACTATAGCTCTTTTGCTAAGACCATAAAGTGTAAGAAACAAAAACGGCTAAAAATAAAACCTGTAAAAAAATATTCCATTCGCCCTATTTACCTCTCTAGGAATAAAACGAAAGGAAGTTGCACTAACGAATCTACAGCCTAGTTGCTTTTGAGAAGTCAAATTGAAGAAATTCTGGCCACCTCTAACGAAATAGAGAAAAAAAATTACTGTTAATGCCATAGTGTCCAGTAGGTAATGGACTATAAATTATTATTTATTATTAAACCATAAATGGGCTCAGCACAAATTTGTATTTAAATCTTTTTTCTCGGCGGGCAGACGTCACACTTGTACGGCACTTCTTCTTCTGTGAGTGCCCTGTCAAGTCCCCGTGATGTTGGCGATCACTGTGGCAAAAGCTGTCCAGAACAATTCCTTTTGTATGAGATACAATTTAGAGTATATCTACCTTGCAACTAAATCAAATCTAAACCTAAGTTGCAAAGATATATTATATCATTTGAGATTCAAATTAAAGGCATTCCCACAAGGCATTCCCACAAGGTACGTATAAGTACGCGCTAACACATGTCGCATGTGGACCTACAATATAAAAAAACTCAAAAGTTCTGCAGCTCCTGCCGACCTTCCCTGAAACAGGGGTGACATTGGCAAAGTGAACCATCTTTTCACAGAATGGGTGGTCAGCCTCATACCAACCTATCTAAATCTAAGTTGCAAAGATATGTATCATTTGAGATTCATATTAAATGCATTCCCACAAGCAGACATGCATAATTTCGCGCTCACACATGCCGCATATGGACCTACAATATAAAAAACCAAAAAACTATAAATCAAGGAAATACAAAATTCTAATAAATCAATTAAAAATACTTGTTTGCGTTTTGACACTCAAATCGGCCGCGTGACGTTACCATTTTGTCTGTATAAATTCATGTCTCGAGTTCATGTGTATCCTTGAATTTGAGGTTGGCAACCGCTGGCTAGCATCAGAACTAGGGCGGGTTCAAATAAGGTCAGGTGTAGAGAAAGACGGACTTATAAATACTAAATATTATTAGTGTACGCGCATACAGAGCTATATAACCACAACCTCACTACGCGGCGGATAGAAGGTTATGCAAGCAAGCAGGAGCGTGCATCGCACACAGGCAAATACACGACAGAATAAAACATAAACATGCCTTTGCATTTTTTTTTTTTTTAAGGAATCCTGTGCGAGAGACTCCCTAGATTCTAGAGACTCTAGGGGTTTATGACAAGTGTTGTAGTGCCACAGAGGTGTACGAGCTTGGTCGTCGCTACAAAGCGCCAATACTTAAGCAAGACCCAGTTGCTGTAAGGCTTGGATGGACCTTTTAGTGACCGGTCTTTGGTAAAGGCTTTATGATTTTTTTCAACCCAGCAAAGAGTATATTTCTGTACCTTAGAGCATAAACAACGGAAGTCCACTTTTTTTGCGTTTTTGAGTTAATGATGCAGAAATTATTATAATTAGCTGTTCTATAAGTGGTAAAAATATTGCAGTCCTCGGACACATAGTTACTGAGATATCAAGTGTTATAAATATGGGATGCACATAAAAGTGCGAGCATAAACCACGGAAGTTCCACATACGTTGTTCACATTACTTCACATTAAATAAATATCGATAAAAGGAGATAAACCGTTTTTACAGATCAAAAATATCTCGTCTAGTTTAGAAGTTATGATGGTTTTATAAAAGTGCACATTTTCACTAAAACTCGTCTCCTGCACATTTTACTAAATGTGACTACCGTTTTTTATGATCTAACTAAGGTACAGATTTGGAAATATAAATGGTATTTTTTTGTGCTCCGCCGGGATGTGAATCCACAGCCTTCCATTTACGAGTCCAAAGTGTTGCCACTGGACTACGGACGACCGGTCCAAGGTGCCAACAACACGCCGTGTACCTGAGCGGTCACCCATCCAAGTAGCCAGCCACTAGGGGTAGCCAGTATCTCCGCAGATACGTCTCTTCATGCTTATCTCAGACATTCCCTTTGTACACTCCCTCCTGTCAGTCCGTTAGCGTCCATTCTTTCTAGCTGCCCAAACAATCTCATTGTACCTTCTGTTTTGTACTTTCACTTTCATTTTCTGGCTTATAATCTAAAGATCCAAACTAACATGCTTCAAGTTGATGTATCCTATTTATGGACTCAGCACATGACTGGATATAGACAATATCGTGACGTCACCCGGACGGGTTGCTAGGTAAAAGGCAAACAAGTATTTCGTTCTTTTATTTTTCGGTTTCGCATTATGTTTTGGTATTAGTTCTTGACTAATTAGTAGATATGAGGCTGGAAAGTGAGGTCGGGACATTTTTCTATTTGGATCTTTTTTCCCGGCGAGCTAACTTCAAAATTGTATGGGACTGCTGTCCTACGCAACCTAAAATTTATAATCTAAGTTACAAAAATATAGTAACATTTAAAATTAATATTAAATGCATGCCTACAAGCAGACACATGTAAGTTAGCGCCTACAAATGGTATAGTAATTATACAGGTAGGTATAATTATTTTTTTAAATTTGGAAACGTATCTTTTCATTCTGTAAACACTGATAATTTTGAAAATGGAACGAAAACGTAAAACGTGTCGCAATCTGTCGAAATTAAAGAGGTCTCTGCTCTGTACATAAAATTATCTTCTAATACAAATTATATCAGCAAGACTGTTGCGTAATGAGAGTATTGATCATGTTATGTACAAAACATGAATCTCACATTTCCCATCTCGCTAGTCGCCATATTATAAATAGCGAGTTGCAGTGAACGTGAAAGTGTTGGTGAGACGTGAGTGGCAGGGCTGACACTAAACTTAATCAGGAAAAAAATTATTATTATTTTTCAGAAAAAAATATTCCATTTTTTTTTTATAAATCCTATTAATAGGAATTATGAAAGGCGAAAGAATAACAGAAATACAAAGAGTTGAAGGGTGTATGTCCATTCGAGATTTGGTTTTATGTTGTAGGCTTACATGCGGCATGCGCAAGCGCGAACTTGTACGTGTCTGCTAGTGAGAATGCATGTAATGTGAATCCCCAATCTTACATATCTTTGCAACTTAGATTAGATTAGATTTGAATCCAATTTTACTGAGTTAAGCTCTTACATTGCTCAAAGAAAAATATTGTCATAAACGTATTTCAATTCTGATTACAGAATATCAGATAAATGAGAAGTTTTTTGACTTCAAATATTATCATATTAAGCCCACTCGGCATGACTATCTGCCTGCACTAGCATTGGATCATAAACTTGATTATTTCATACGTTAACTGCACGTACTAAAATGATAACGACTCGTGTGTTTTGAAATCATTTGTGCTAGTGTGTGCGTGGGCCTGCAGTACCAACAAGAGTTAAATTAACACTAATTCATACGTATGTTCATTACAGTGCTACTTAAATTTAACTTCAGTCGATAGTTCAATGGTTAAAGACTATTTAAACAAGAACTTTTAAAAGTCGTATTCCTTACTTTACTTATTATTTATTGTACATAAATTTTAGACGTACGTCTTATTATAACAAAAAAGAAACCATTAAATAAAATAAAGTATGTAAAACATGGTTTCATTTGACAATGCCACTCCTGTTTCAGGAAAGGCCGGCAAGACTTTTAGAGTTTATGCTATTTGAATTTTGGGTTATATATATATATATATAAGGATAATTTATTTTAATGTACAATAATTAAAGAGCGCCGTTTTTGTGTGTGTCACACCTCAAGGGCCCTCTCTTATATTTTGTAAGTAATCATGCAGCGTGTGTGAGCGCGAACTTACATGTGCTTGCTTTAAATATGAATCTTAAATGTTCATTTATCTGTGCAACTGAGATAATACATATAAAATTTTGTCATGCTTTTTTTTAAAGTTGACAAATATGAAGGAATATTAAGACAGCAACTCTTGCTGCCTTTTCTTGAAAATAAGTTTATGGGATTAAAAAATATCTGTTGCATGATTGGTCAGCCCCATGGTTGTCTAGGAATTAAGGATCTATAATCTATAATCTAAATAATTGCAAAGGTTTATCGCATTTTAGATTTATATTAAATGTATTCCCGCTAGCAGACACGTATAAGTTCGCGCTTAAAGATGCCGCATGTGGACCTACAATATAAAAAACCCAATCTCAAATGAACATAAGTCCTGCAACTCTTGCCGACCTTCCCTGAAACAGGGATGTCATTGGCAAACTGAACCATTTTTACAGTATGGGTGGTCAGCCTCATACCAACCTTTAAGTCAAGGAACATATTTGAAATATCATATTTGGAAAAATACCTAGATTCCAACCTTTCCTTCTATTCAACTCACTTCCAACAACCAATTTTACAGATCAACCGCCATCTCTGAAATTGCTTACACATTATTTTGTATTAAATTAATTTACAACAAATAATTTATCATTTATTAATAAGTGACGTAATAATAGTTTTGCGCCAGCCCTGTTTGTCCCAGTGGCGAAGTTCCGAGGTCAACGCCTTCAACGGTCATAGACCCCGAATGGTTGACCTACTGAAGGAATTATACCACATGCCATACCTAAACGACATGGTCTAAGCACAACACAACGCTAAATGCAATACGCGCATCGTAGGAATCACTCTATCCAATAATGTACCCATCTGTGTGCAGAACTTTACTCGAACAAGCGAAAACACAAAATGTCAAACACATACGAAATGAACTAAACATTATACAAGTGTTAAAACAAAGGATGGATCATCAATACTATTTAAGTGTATTAAATATTATTTTATGTGCAGAACCTTTTTTCGATTTTACCCCAAACGTCAAAGAATTACAAATTTGAAATAGGAATGTTATTTATATTCCATGTTAACGCTGTATTATATGAACTGAGCACACAAAAATGTTTATAAGCAATTTCGAATACAGACATTGTGAAAGTTGCACTGTACTTTATTGCTATATACAGTTCTTTGCAGGAAAATATGATTCCATTTCCTTCCTGACAAATAAAAATGAAATATCATTTGTATACACAAATAATAAGAGATTTATTTGCCTTACAAATCGATACAAGTATTTTGTGTATGGAACTTTACTTTCATCTTATCTACATGTCAAATTATAAGTACATGTTCCAAACATAAATTGCATAATTCAACAAAACTAAAAATAATTATCGTATAACTATTTGCAAAGCTGTGTGTGTGCTTGGAGCGGGTACACATAAATTATGTATGTTGGAGTTGCATAAAATGCTCTACACACACACATGACTTTGAATACAGCTTCACTCGGTTGGTTACATAAACAATGTTTCTAATTTCCGCATTGTACACAGTGCATGTAATTTATTCAGCTCTTGCGTAAATAATCTAGTACCAGCTGACATAGTGTCGTGCGTCTCGCTTGCACTTGCCGGCAATCAATGTGAATGCCAATTTTATATTTCTTTCTCTTTCACGTTTCGCCAATGACTGACAGCTTGGCGGCCATTTTCAAAATAAAAAATAATCATTGATTGAATTAAAATGAATTATTCTACCGCTTTTATTTATTTTTTGTTTTTTTTTGCAGTAGAATCGTATTTTATCGAAAAAATCAGTCAATGTTTCTACACTACAAGATTCAATTTAATTTCAAATTATAATTTGTTACTGCCATCTTACGTCGAATAGTAGAAGCTCTAAATTTTTCAAAATAAATTTCAGGGTTTTTGCGGTGATAGGAATATAAAAAAAAAAATGCCAACATTTTTTCTAGTTCAAACGTCAATAAAAAAGCTTATTGACGCGTCAATAAGCTTGTCACCGTCATTAAAATATTACCTAATGGTAAAGCAGTTCCCTGTTGCGGCGGTGATGTAACGAGCTTTCTCTACTCTTTCACAGATCGTGCTAATTGCCTGTACTATGATATTATTATGTATATTATACCCAACAGAGTGAAAGTGTGACGAATGAATTTAACTTCCATAAAAAAAGATTATGAAATACTAAGATTAATGTTATATCATTTTAGCCTTTAATTCCGTCGATAGATGAATAGATAGAGCTTCTGCTGTATGAATAACGCTACGGTACGCTAAAAAAACAGTAGGTACTAAGGTACACATATAGAGCAACACGAGGGTGCTAGCTGATACTACTCATTTACTGTGAAGGTTAAGCAAACCTTGCCGGTATTTTATTTTGGGTTTGAAATAAGCACGGTGCTTCGGGAAATCATTTCTAACATCCTCGGTGGGATTCAAAACCTCAGCTCTTGGCATGGAATGTAAGCTCTCTGCCGACTGATCCAACAACCAATATGATGTCCCGTTACTGTGAAACTGTATCCTCAGATGCATCTTTACTTTGTTCTGTCCCTGCCTATATATCTTTCATCTCCTTCACATTCATCACTCTCTACATGCAAGCTTTTCTCTTTATCTCACTCTACACATTCCAGAATCCAGATTATAGGTATAATCTAAGTTGAAAAGATAAATTAACATTTAAGATTCATTATTATTGAATACCCGCAAGCAAACTTGGTATGTGGCTGACCACCCATGCTGGAGAAAATGGTTCACTTTGCAAATGTCACCCCAGTTTCAGGGAATGTCAGCAAGAGTTGCAGGGCTTATGTTTATTTGAGATTGGGTTTTTATATTGTAGGTCCACATGCGACATGTGTTAACGCGAACTTATATGTGTCTGCTTGTGGGAATGCATTTAATTTGAATCTCAAAGGATATATTATATCTTTGCAAGTTAGATTTAGATTAGATATAGATCA
Source organism: Agapetus fuscipes (assembly GCA_951799405.1). NCBI lineage: Eukaryota > Metazoa > Arthropoda > Insecta > Trichoptera > Glossosomatidae > Agapetus > Agapetus fuscipes. Next base: position 13,421,693 of record OX637361.1, read on the forward strand.
CAATACTAATAATAAGTCTTTGGCCAGATTGGTGACAGTTTGATGATTTCTTATTAACAATGTTGCCATGAATAATGAATTTCAATGATTGGTCTTTTATTAATGAAATGAAAATGAAATAAAATTTATTCCTTCAAAAAAAAACAAATGTAATGAAGGAATTACACTGTCTCACTAGATCTGTGATCTGTTCCGAGACAGTGGAATCCGCATCTCAACAAATCACAAGAGAGAAAAAAAGGGTATAATTAGATTGACTACTTATATATATTAAATAGTGCGTAAGTTGATTTCTGTCTCCCAGTTTTCTTCAGCCATTCTATCACAATTCTTCCCAGATTTGTACCCTCTCGGGATATATATTTTTCTATTTTTACCTTATATTATTATCTAATGTTTGTGTTGTTGGCATTCCTTGCAGAGGATGAGCTGGAGGGCATCCAGGACCGCTACGTGCAGGCGCTGAGGAGCTTCCTGCAGCACACGGCGCCGCATCACCCCGCAAGACTGCACGACCTGTTCGCCAGGATACCTGAGGTAAGAGCGCCCATAGCATGCCTGCTTTACTAAGGGATAAGGTTTACAAGCGAAACACATGCAGACTTTTGAATTCTGGAACATTGATGTCAGGGATAAGTTCAAAGCTGGATGACGTCTATGATTGACAGCCGCACTTTATGCAAGTTTACACTTGACACCTATGCGTGTCACCTGCAGTTGAAAGGTTAAGCAGTATAAAATAATATTACCATGGAAGGTGTTGTAGGTTAAGATAATTTATTAACTATCCCAATAGATGGTAGTATTTATTTTGTTATATTTTGTTTATTTAACATTTTGTATTGTAATTTTTCAGATACAAGCTGCCGCAGCCCTCCTCTTGGAGAGTAAAATGTTCTACGTTCCATTTGTCCTGAACTCTGCAGAGGTGAGGTAGTGGCTGGCTGACCGCGGCCTAGCGGACATCTAACCCAACCTGACTTGACATGCGGAGGAACACGGCGACAATCTGGCAACACACAACAGCCTCCCACTTCAATACAACACTTTGCAATGAGTGCAACACTGGATTCAGTTCAAAAACATTGTAAACAAAAGGTGAATAGAATTATTTTCAAATAAGGAATTTTCAATAAGCATTAAAGGGAGGAGAGTAATGCCATCTGTATGTTGATAATGGAAGCTCAATTTCTGTACAAATTTGCAAAACTCATCTGCTGTAAAAATTGACTGAAAATGTTTAAAAGCCTTAAAGAATATTTCTTATTTAGACTGTTTATCTTTTTTGTAGAAAACTTGTCAATAAAAAATATCTTTGTTTTTGTAAAATTTATGCATTTAAAAAATATAATATGCATAATCGAAAATTGATTTTCTTTTGTAATCAAATTGATTTAAATTTAAATAAATGCCTAGATTTTTTTTCAATTCCATTTGCCTTTTGGTACCTATAATTTTTTTAATAATTTGAAATTAAAAATGCATTTGGTATATTTTTGTTTATTTGTATTTTTATAGAAGAAGCACATCAGAATTAGTGTTGCCAATGCTTGTTGTGTGGAGAGGTTTTCCCTAAATGTAGGGAATTTCTCAGATTGTGTGAAGTGAAACATTTCAAGTGTGGAAATGACAGACTGGAAAGTCAGTGACTTTGTTGAAATGAAGAAACAAAACAAAATGGAAAATATATATTATTATATTTGAAAGTGTAAAAAATTTAACTTAGTTTGTATTATTATGTATTCTTACATAACATTGTGATATTTTAAACTTAATTGGAGAAAAAAAATGGAAAAAAAAAACATTTATTAGCCACGTACGTAAGTTAAAAAAAAATTTTGAACATTGGTTTTGCGTAATGGGATGTATGTTTTTTTGTCAGACTTGTTCGCGTCACAACCACACAATTCCAAATTTTAAATATCATTCTTTATTTGAATGTTTAAAAATAACATGTCGTACCAACTTAACAAGTCAAAAAAACAATATTTTGTTGAGGAAATAAAATAGTGAAATAAATATTAGGAAGATTTATTTGGCGAGCGCTTTTTTGTGTGAATCACACGTCAAAAGCGGTGAACGGTCGTTTCTACCCAGCGAAGAGCATATTTGAGGAATTTTTACTGGGTATATCAAATCTACTTCCTTCTGATTACGTGTCTATAGCGTTAATCACTATAAAACGGACCGGTCACACTAGGTAAATTCATTTTGCGTCAGTATCTTTGTATGTTTGTTAGAGAGGAAGGAACAAACTGTTGATAACATAGTTGTTACTCAGTTAGATGGAGCTGCAACTGCCTGGAATATTGCTTTACTCCTCACCAGTGACGGCTCGTCGATTTTTCATCGAGCAGTGCATTTTTATACTAGCCGTCATTGATTACCCCCCTAAAATTTGTAAGTATTGGATCGTGGCATTATTACTGGGGGTGCACTGCACCGATGCACCATACCTGGAGCCGTCACTGCTCCTCACCAAATCAAACTGTTATTTAACCAAAATCTACATTTTGTTCAAAACTGCACACACTACAAGGTACTGACATTAAAATAACAGCTTGTTAATTTAATTTCTAAATCTTATAACTTTAGAATTAAACTGAATTTATCAAATTAATCTATCACCCTTTTCTTTTGCTGTACAAAACGTCACACTTTTTCCATTCCTTTTCCTCTTTTTCTAGCAACTAGCATTTATTTCTTACTAAGTAAACCTATGTACCTACGTTTAATTATATTATTTTTACTTCCCCCGCATGGCAAAACGCATTTACACCTCAATCTCTATTTATTTATTACATTAATAATAATCTAATTAAAATAAGAATTTATTTCTATCCACCGTAGACTGAGAAAAAATACATTTTTATTATTATTTTATTTTTTGTTTGTATCTCGTGAGTTTTTTTTTTTTGTAAATATGTAATATTTAATAATCGTCTTATGAAGATGTGTAATGTACATATTGTTGTGTTGTATACAAAGCTCTATTTGTGAAACTTACTTGTTTAGTTGTCTATGGAATTGTGTGGTTCGTCGCGACGCAGCATCAAGTTTCCATTGAGTTCTGTTTGCAGTTATAACGTCTGTGTAGTGTTCAACACAATATTTCAATGCATTTTTTAAATGATTAACTTTATTATTATTATTATTACGATAAGGATTGTTATGTTTTAATTTTAGCGTTGCGTTTAACGATGTTTGATTGTTTGTTTGTTTGTTTGCGCCGCAACGTCGTCTGTGGTGTGTGTCGTCAGTGTTGCTAGGTGTTAATTGAATTCCGCACGTCCAATATTCTGTCAGCGACTTGTTCAATCACAAACCAATGAAAGAACATACAAACATGTTCTTCTTTTTTCTTTTTTTGTACTGTGACGTTCCCCCGATGTTGGCTATCACATGAGAGTAGGCTTCTCAGACCTGGGCAGCTTTGAAATACTCCTCCATAGTTCTTTCTACTGGCTCCATTGCCTTGGGTTGTACACTGCTCTTTTATTTGGAAATAACTGCCTGATTAGATTAATTAAAAATATATTTACATAAATATAATTTTTTACAACCCGAGGGTTGTGTCTGAGATATATATTTTTAAATGGTTTGTGTCTGAAATTCATTTAAATTGGTTTGTGTCTTGGGTGCAAACTTTCAAATAGCTTCATATTATTCCAAAGAAAATTACATTCAATGTTTATCTTGAATGTACAATTTTAAAGCAATTGATTGTTTTTTTTTTCATACATAGTTTTCATTCACTCCCATATTGATTTGTTTAAAATATACATTAAAATGGAATAATTTCATCATAAAAGGAATCTTCGGGAAGAATTTATCAAAACTCTATATAAAGTCAATTTTAAATAAAATTGCTTTCTCAAATTCATTGAGATTAGGTTGATGTCTTGGCTATAAACCTTTAAAATAGGCTCTGGTGTCAGATAAGTTGGTTTGTGTTTTGGATGAGTGGCTGGCTGACCTTTGTCTAGATGTGTGGACCAACAGTGCTATGTTACCTTTTTAGTATAAGTACAATGACCTAAGAGAGTCGCATATTGAGGCCCCGGTCCTCTTCATCAGTTCAAATTGTGTTAAATCCGCATTCAAAATGGCCGCAAATAACATTACTTTCAGGACACACTTTCATCAGTATAAAACTATATTTTTTATGAATGATACTGCCATCTTTTGGAAAGCACGATAAGTTTTATGATCATATAATTGTTTTATCTTGTAATCTGCTATAAGATAATTTAATTTACTTTGCATTTTACATTATTATTGTGTGCATTTTTTAAAATATTGAGTCTTGAAGTACCAACTGGAGAAATGTACGTTTTTTAGCGTGAAATAAATAAATGAAAGCACCGAGACTGCCATTTTCAGTGTTTCGATATATTTATCTAAAAATCTAAATCTAAATCTAAGTTGCAAAGATATGTATCATTTGAGATTCATATTAAATGCATTCTCACAAGCAGACACGCATAATATCGCGCTCACACATGTCGTATGTGGACCTACAATATAAGCACCGAATCTCAAATGAACATAAGCCCTGCAACTCTTGCCGACCTTCCCTGAAACGGGGGTGACATTGGCAAAGTGAACCATTTTTTACAGTATGGGTCAGCCTCATACCAACCTATAAGTCAAGGAATCTCATTTAAACATTGCCGCCTTTGTTAACATACAACGGATTATGCCAGTGCTGATTTTTCTAATTATTTTATGCAGAATAATGTTTTTTTGGTTACTTATAAAATAAATTCAATGAATATATTTCAATAGTGCAACATTTTGCTCAAATTACCCAATTGCAATTTTGTAGGGAAAGTAAACATACTTTTTCGGTGTTTTTTCTCATTGAAATGAAAGTTAGTCGTCTGAGAGTTCAGGTTACTTGCGCAATTTTCTGGTGCGGTTTGACTCGGCTATAAGAAGATATATTTTATGTATAAATAGAGAATCGTTTAAATGTAAGTAGGTATTGTAATGACGGTTATTTTTGTATTTTTACCTAAAGAATTAGGGATTTTATTATCTTGCAACACTACCAGGGTTGCAGTGTGTCGGTACTTCATTGAAATTTACACAATTCATAAAATCTGCCTTTAGATCCAGCTTCTTCTTACGTGCAGTTGTACACATTATTTTCAAAGCTCCTACAATACTTCTTGGTGCACATAATCTCTAAACAAAGATTTGAAATTGGATTCAAAAGGAATCAATTCATTTCTAGAATTTAAATTAATTTCTAACTTATTTGTAAAAGGCAAATAGACAAGCATTTATTCTCAGTCAGCTAATAACCTCTTTTTATTCTTCTTTTATTCAATCTAAATCTGTTTATTGTGGAACTCCCTCCTGTGATGCAGAAGACTGGCTGTTCTTTCATCTTTTGCGTGGGCAGCCTGGTAGACGCTGGCCGTCTAGTTTACCCTGTGCCACGATTCAGGTTATCCTACTTTCGCTCATACAATCTATAACCGTCTTCTCTTTTTACTCCATCTGACTGACGATGCCCGCAGTGTCGCACATGCTTCTGATTTCTGAGTTCTTTAATTGGTCGCTCAGTGTTTGTGCAGCAATGGCGTGAGTTTGAGTGCTTTCATCTCAGATGTTCTGAGTAGACTCAAAGTTCATGAAGAGTCTGCTCTCACTAATAAACTTATAAGTAATATAATATAATTAAAACCCAATGAAGTACTGACATACCAATATCATCTTCTCTCACATACATAACACAATAGCTCTTTAAATTCTCAAGTTTTTCATTCACAAATATCACCAAATAGTTCAACAATATAAAACCTAGAAATTCAAGCGTACACTCCACAATTAGTTGCAAAAATCATTTGTTAAGTCCACCCATGAGTCTTGTAGATGACACAATAGATAGAGCTCTCACTCACCAAGCAAGGGGTTTGGGTTTTGAGATTATTTTACTGCGCCCCTAGAATAAAACATTGTGTAAATTCACCTCGTTTGCGTAAATTGAAGAAATGTATGAAAATTAAATCATTCTCTAGGAATGCCGTCGTGTATTCCATATATTTTTTATTTATGCAATCAATGTGAGATTTACACAACTTTTTATACTCGGAGTGTTGTACTGACAAAGATTGTTGCTGTTTTACTGTAAATTCATAATAAAGTAAATTGAATTCACATTTTTTTAAGCACACTAAAAAAAGTATTTTTGTAAAATTCTTTGTAACCATTTTGACTGCTTGGTTGTCGTACATTAAAAAAGAAGAGAATCGGTTTGCAAAACGTTATTATTGACTTTTTTATGCATTGCACTAATGTAACGGAGGTCTGTTATAAATTTCAAAGGGATTTTCTACTTGAAAGTGTAAAATTTTCAGTGTTTAAAAATTACCATCTGCATACTGCATACGAGAGAGTAAAAACGGTTAAATAGCTCTCTTGAACATTTTAAATTTTGTTAGTTGGTCACTTGTTTCTGTACGATGGCGATATTATTGGTGTGACTGTCAAATTCATTATTATTGTGACTGTCAAATGCGGTGACGTATAATAGGTATAGTGAACTAGAAAACTGGCATTCAGCAAAGTAAAATTGTGTGATTCGTAACTGTCTGCCCGTCCTGTCAAACACATTAAAATCAATCATTAAAATCAAAACATCGTAAAATTCTTGATAAATAATATTTCCGTTTAAAATGAAAGAAAAATATTTTTGATAAATACATGTGTTTTCAATAAAATAATTGGATTACAAACAGGTTAAAGAGAAGGTTTTCAAGATGGACAACATTGCAACACAATATTCTTGCTTCTCTGTTTAGATTGTAGTCACACAGAGCAGCTTTGTTCTCTTTCTAACTAAGGACGTTCATGTAAGTTAAAACGGATATGGCGTCTATTTACGTTGAAACACTTTCCAGTCCACTATATCATTAGCGTTAACGATTATATTCATGGGAATTCATATTTTAAAAGAATGATTAAAAATTTTGGACACAATATTTTTATGAAGATATAAATTATGTATTCACCGTTTCCCCTTTGAAAAAGACAATTTTCAACTTGTTCTTTTTTTTTTTGTTTAAGGCACAAATATAGGTACCTAAATAAAATGAAATGTATAACCTTTTCTATGTAAAATAAACATACATATTTATTTTCCATTAGAGTTGTATAGAATCAAAGGCGACAATCTAGGATGTTTTTCAAAAGTGAGATAAATATATGGAAACAGTGAGAATGCTGTTTTCTGTGTTTCCATATATTTATTACATTATCGAACAAAAATCCTAGATTGCCTTCTTTGGTTCTATACGACTCATTAGGGATCAATAGCCCCAGGTCTAAAACTTTAAATAACTATAGCATTTTACAAAAAAAGTCTTTGGAAAGTAGAATGGTCACTAGTAGCACTGTTTCAATTTCCATACATTTTTTTATTAACTGCTATGGTCGCTTTATATTTGGGGAACAGTTGAATTCTTTTTGAGCATTAAAATATTACATTATACCAATTTGCACATTATATTTTCCTGAAATTTTGGCAATACCTAAAATCTTTATTTAGTTTTTGTACTGATTTGTCAACTTCACACCTATTCCATTTTCAAATACTCATGTCACTTCTTTGAGTGTTACCGGATTAAAAAAAAAAACCCTTGTATCGAAAATTAAAACCCCCATAATTATTATTTACCTAAATTGAAAAACATTGCCACAACGGACTCGGTACATTTCATATGTAGGGAAAAAATGTGATGCCATGAAGATAGTTTGAAAAAGACACTAAAGTGCTATGTACTGCATTTAGCATTACCGTTGACTGCATACGTTTCACAATGCTGTAAAATAGAAAAATCCCTGATTTTAGGGAATTTACATTTTTATTTACTATGGGTTACGTCACAAAGCCAAGGGATTATTTTGTGGTGCTGAGTCCTTTTTAATCAGATAAACATTGCACTCACTTTCATACTGTCCAAAGAGATTAATTAACATGCTTAGTTGTTGACATAAGAATTCATGGAAAAATAACTCTTATAAAGTTCTACTTTCAAGCCAGGATAGTCAGTTTTTGTGCGTAATACATATGTGCAAGCACATATGAAAATTACAAAAAAAACTAAAACTAGTACTGTCAAAAACTTTGAAGAGAATTTTTTCAATCTTCATATATAGGTGAAATCATTAAAAACATGAATTCTTTATATTTTTGTTTGTCGTTTTAATTCTATAATTTTTAAGTTTCTTTTTTTGCATTTATACTTTTATAAGCGATCTCAAATCACTTTTTCATCATCTATATCCACGAAGTACAAAGAAAAGTTTGATTTTTTTATTGGATACAAGAATAGTATAAAACATTGCGTAAATTCCTCGCGATTGTGTAAATATAAAAACGTATGGAAGATACAAGAGCACTCATAGTGAGTGATTCAGTTGTTGTACATGCTTTCTATTTACACAATGGTGGGAAATTTACGTAATGTTGTATACCAGCTGAAAAGTTGGAAAATAATTTATATCTGTTTTTACGTTAACTATTCAACACCACTCTAGTTCATTTAATACATATATTTTATCTATGTACACAAAAATGTATTTTGAATGGTTACATATTTGTGTGAAAAATCTTTGAAGTTAAAATTAACACTTTTTCCGTCATCCAATCCAACTGAAATTTTACAGATCAATTGGATGCCAATGACAATGCATTAATGTGTATTGCTTTTCCTTAAATATCAACCACCGTTGCAGGGTTCATCGTCAGGGTGTGATAGGTTGACAGTTACCTACAGCAATTTGAAAACAGTAATGGAGCACTTATGACTTTAAATATTTTAATGCCAATTGTTAACCTGTATAATATTTGTTTGAAAATTTGGGTACAGAAGAAAGAATAATGAAATCTACGTTTTTGTATGGGTTATTGTGATCCACGCCATAATAACGTAGATCAGCTGTTTTACCTTTTGTTCAGGCACTGCGTTTGGTTTTTGTACTCTGGCAGATCACAAACTATGATTTTGGGACACGCAGGCAATCATTGATTGCCATAACGTTTTATACTAGTTTTCACACCTTGATACATTCACCTTCAACTGCATATATAACAAAATAACTGTTTTCTAACTTTTACCAAAAAAAAAAACAACTTTTTTCATTCATTATTATTTAAAAAAATCATTCTTCAATCTGTGGAAAAACAAATCACTATGTCAATAAAACCTTGGAAGAGAATCTGTCACTTTAAAAAATTGCCATCAATGTTTTATGCATATTATACAGCAACTTCTTACCTTTTTACCTGCAAAAAATATAGAATGTACAAGTAAAATCCATTATTTTGTATATTTGAATTAGAATTCCATTTTAATTTCCCTGTGAGGCCTGATTACCAATAAAACACAGAAATAAAAAATCGTCATCCGATTCGGGTCATCAGGTTTGCCATCCAGAAATTAGACCAGCAGATTCAAATCATCAACCAGATTTACAAATCTATTATCAGAGTCCCGTAGATGTGTTTTTAGTGATTCCCATTTCATGCACCATACAAAGACCCGGATTAAGGGCAGTTCAAGTGGCGCAACTGTACTAGGTGCCGTTTTGTTTAAATCAATCTGAAAAACGAATAAACACAATTTTAAAGTTATTTTATTAATATTTTTCTACAGATTAAATAATTCATTCAATTTATTCAGCAAATTGAAACACTACAAATTTGCATAAAGATTTAAAACTTTTGCTACTCATCAAAAGATGGCATAGAAATCACTAGTTTATCCTAAAAACGCCGTACTTAGTCTTCAGATTCTATCATTTAAAATATGTTAATAATACAGAATAAATTTCAACTTTTTTACTATTATTAAAACATAAAAGCTACTTTTACAAACTTGAATGACATGCATAGATACTAACCACGCTGAGTACTAGTGTGCTCATGACTTCTACTCATGCTATCAAAGGGTTCAGAATAAAATAGATGTGATTTGTTTTTCCTCATATTTATTAGTACTGTCATGTAATATGTATACTGTTCCTACCATTGAGATATAATATAATGGAGTCTAAGCTACTTTGATGCAAGCAGTCGCTATATCTGTTTCAATCTACCTCAACACAAATCTTTGTTAGTCAGAGAGAGAACAATGATACTCCGAGTGTCAACATACTGTTAACAGGCAAAACGTACAGTAAGAATTTTTTCTGCATTGATGGTATTGCCAAAGCGTATTTTCTGTGCGGAAATCGTGAGCACGCATCGCAATTATTATGGTCGGTGAATTTGATAATTTTGAAAGAAAAATGGGATTATTGTAAAATAAAGGTTTGTGAAATTATTGAGTGTCGAAACACAAGATGAAGAAAACATAGGATTTCACATAATTATTATGTAATTTGTGGTATTTGACAGCTCTGTCGTTGACAGGTCTGGTCGACAGGTTAGTTTTATTGCATGTTACAATACCGTAAGCTAGTTTTGTCTCCACTTATATTATAACTCAATGGTTCCCACTGCCTGTTTAATTTTGTATAATTACTGTACTGGATTCCTGTCACAGCATGTTCTTACGATTATAAAGATGTGTCGAGTCGTGTCGACATGTTTGATTACTAACACTGAGAGAATCGTGTTTCGTTGTGCCGGACGAAACTTCTCAAAATAAAATTTTTAAGTCTGAAGGGGTATGCCTTTTTAAATGTTAAAAAATACTAATATTATGGACTCTTAATAGGTAATAAGCTACAATTATTATTGTTGATGCAATTCGCGGGGAATCTGGCAACACGCACTAGTGTTGTAATTTAAACGGGAAAAAAATCATCTGCGTCCGTTGGGAAAATATTTTATGTGCTTGCCACGCTTTTGAATACAAAAATAGCCTAACCTTACTTTATATCAACACTTTAGTTTACATTAAAATTAAATTAGGAACTTAGTCTCAGTACTAGAGTCCTTAGCAACTAATAAAAAAAAAATGTTTGTTGACTCCTTATCCATCTAGCTGGGTGATGTTATCATTTTTTTTTTACGTTATTTGTGTCAACTCCATTGATTACCTAATGAAGATAATGAATTATTACTACAATGCATTGTACAAATATCTGTAATAAAAATCAGAAATAAATTTGCGAACTGCATTCCTCTCAGTATAATTATGTAAAAAAGAATTAAATTATTTTCAATAAATTGAAATGAAATATTTTCTGGGTGGACATGTGAAAGGTTTTTCCCCCAAACTGAATATATGTATAAGTGTTAAGTGTTAATATTAATTTTATATAGACTAGCCCCAGTTGCGGGGAAATTTTGTGAACACTGTCGTGTTGCTCCTTTCCCCCGAAACGTCCCGCGTTCATAAGACTTCATAAATGACGGTAAAATATAAAATTATGATTAAAAAACTAAACTTTAAGAGAAAATAATATATAGTTGATACGTGTTAGTGCGGGAAAGAGACCTAAACTGTATTTGTACATATATTTCGTCTACAAAACTGGAAAGTTGTAAGAATTAAAAAGTAATATATTATTATTATTATAAAAAAGCAGAAGATATTCAATATTGCAAGATGTTTGTAATGTGTAATGTTAAAAAAATAAATAATATATATTATTACATAATTATTTCAACAGTGTAATCTATGTCTTGTGTCCTGCAGTGATGTAGGTATTAAGTTTTTTACGGGGAAAATATTTCAAACACAACTGCAACACTTTTTGTTTGGTGTTGCAGTATTTTGAATTTTTTCCCCGCGTGTAAAAGTCTTGTTTTTTCATTTTCTGCAAGTGCACCCTGCTGATTGCAAAAAAAGTATTTTTAATTTAAAAAAGGTGAATTTCAACAATTTGCCGCCCGCTAGGTTTACGATACGTAGATTTTTTGCATTTTCCTTAAATGATTTCTTTGTTTAGTTACTACTCACTAGGTTTTTCTTGTCGTTTTTTTTAATTGTATGTTTATTGTAATTATAATTCACGAGTTACCAGTGATGCCAATTTTTATCAATTTTACTTTGTAAGAAATCTGGGAGGCCAACAATGATACCATTAGACAAGTCAAAACCCATCACAAATCATTCTCAATTTGAAAAAATAATGTTACCAGGCTCAGTTTTTTTCATTTAAATTTCCTCATTGTAATATTACCACATTCAAATAAATAGATGCAAGTGCCTACCACATTCTTTCTTACATTTTATAATAGTTAACATAGATTTTTTGCATGTTTTTGGCCTTCCAGAGATTATTTTTACTTACTAAAAGTTACCTGCAACTGCCAACACAATTATTTGTAAAAAAAAGTCATTCAAAACGAAATAAAAATCAATCCACAGGATAGAAATGTCAAGAGTGAAAAAAATAACATAGGAGTGTTGTAAACAAAAACAAAATGAATAACTTAAACAATGATGTTATCCAATAATGAATATATCAAATGAAACAAATGAGTCTAAATGTTGTAAAGAAAAATGAAAATATCAATGTTTTACAAGTACTGAAACAAACCTGAATATTCTAAACAAATAAAAATCAATGTTGTAAGTTATGAAATTTGAATAATGATGAAACAAATGAATGTGAATGTTTGAACAATGGAATTGTAATTATTAGCAAAGCAAGTAATGTAACTGCAGGATTGTAACGATGATCTTTATCCACACTATTGAGTAATGACTTATCATATTAATTATGTAATAGAAGAAGCATTTTTTGTTAATTTACAATTATCGCAAATAATGTGACACTGTTTTCTCTTAAAAAAAAGATTTTTCTTAAAAGCTATTTGTTATGTTCCTTTTTAGCTAAATGTACAATAAAGAAGCTATTACCATAAAAATAAAAATACTAGAAACCTTCTTTCATTGTAAAACTAGTGCTACACGGATTAAGGAGGAAAATGTTTGTAGGTCACAGTTGAGTACGGATGCTGTTGTGCTGCACGGGTCTACAAACTGATACAATCAATGGGGGTTATTTAGTTTTTCTTTAACAAGACACTCCTTAAACTTTAACAACATAGCTAACTTCTTAGACTGCCCCAAAGTCTTGTAGTGTAGTCTAACGCTATGGAAGATTGTATTTAAGTTTGATTCCCGGTGGAGCACAAAAAAGTTATCATTTAACTTTGATATTATGAAAAACCCGTGCAACGTATCAAAGACTATGATGAAATACTTCAAATATAATCATATTACCCTTCTGGATTGGCCTGGGAATTCACCTGATCTTAATCCTAGAATTTGAGAATTTTTGAGCAATATGTACCTACCTAAGGCTAGACTGCAAAAAATGGACTGTACGACCAAAACAAAGCTGGTGGAAGCAAGGATTCAGGTTTGGTTTAGAGGTGAAGCAATCACAAACAATTGCAAAAAACTTTTTAAGGCCAAGAAGAAGGTCCAGGAAGTCATAAAAGTAAAAAGGGGGGCATATTTAATACTAATTAATGGTAACAATCTGATGTAAATGTACCTAAACGTAGCTTTGGCCTAAAATCTAAATAAATCATATTATTTACAAATTAATGCTTGTTCACATTAATTCGCACTATACTGTATAATGCACATACAACTGTCAGATTGGATAGGAAATACCGATATATACATGAATATAGGAATCTACTGACATCCATAAAGCAAAGCAAAGCAAAGCAACTAAGCTACACACATAGTGTAACTTCTTGCCGCGTTATCCCCGAAGGGGTCGCATGTGGCGAGTTGAACCTATTTATTTTTACAGGTAAGGGGGCCGGCCTTACGCCAACCACTTCAGTTGAAGTGGGGGTATCCCAGCTCCCGAGGGGGCTGGTACTCATTTCTTGTGAAGGCTGAGTAAACCTTGCCGGTATTTTTATTATGGAGTTTGAAATAAACACCGAAATAGGAAATCATTTCTGACACCCTCCTCGGTGGGATTCGAACCCGAGCTCACGTAGTAGAATGCGAGCACTCTACCAACTGAGCTATCGACCGGACTATAAGAAGAGTCAAAAGGCAAAAGTCAGAGCATGTTGTCAAATTCAATGACCATAATGATGCACCAAGGGGATGCTGGAGTGGCTAGTGAGGAAAACATAGTTGAGGAAGGCCTCTGACAGGATGGTCAGACAACATCAAAAGGATTGCTGGTGACTGGATACAGAAGTCCCAGGATAGAGATGGCTGTAGAAAAATATAGGAGAGGCATTTGCTCAGCAGAGAACAAGAATGGCTGAGTAAGTAAGTGAGTAAAGATGATAAACATTTAAGATTCATATTTCATGCATGACCACAAACAAATCACATGTGAGCTTTGTGACTACACATGTTGCAAGTGTTACAAAATAAAAACTCAAACCTTAAATGAACATAGACCCTGCAACTCTAACCTCCCTTTCTGAACCAAATTTTACCAGTAGGTATGGGTAAGCCTTTAACCGTAAAATCATTGAGGCGTAAAAGTCAAGATCATGTCAGTCATCATTGAAATTATTTTTTCTATTAGTAAAAAAATATTTCGACATTGGCGCTTCAATGTTTCTATCGAGAATTACCGTTACAAATAAAATGATATTTTTTAAGCTGGGAAATATTTTGGCCGACTGGTATTATCAGGGCCGAATTACGTCATTTCCTGGAAACAACTTCAACGTTTGCCAAACGAAGCTGTGGCTCCAAAAATTATTAAAACGCAAAATAACGATATATCCAAAACAGATTATCGTATTTTAATCTCCAAAACCATGGGCGACGATTATGAAGGTTTGGTATCACAGTGAAAACAATCCCATTTACATGTGTTATTCTATGAAAAAATGTATGTTTTCTGATGTAGAATTGTTTGTCATGGGATCTCAGATTTTGTTGTTTTTTCAGAGTGTGCGAGGCCCGGGAAGTCTGGTAAACTGCACAACGTTCTCCCCATTTGGGGGAATGAACAGACCATGAACATGAATCCGCTTATTTTAGCGAATATCCAAGGTTCGAGTTACTTCAAAGGTAGGTAAGAATGACAAACTTTTGTATCAAGTCCTTTTTACACGTTTAAACCTTTTAAATCCATGCACTGTTGTTGATTGGTTGATTTTATCATTCCGTTTCACTTCATTTATATGCTTCCATATAGGTTTTATGCTAAAATTATTGTTGTATGACAGTTGTTACAATAGTGAGGTTATGTTATAGGAATACGTTTTTATAATAGAAAATCTAAGCAAAGTTCCAAATTTGAATGGATTGAAATAATATCTAGGGTCCATAGCAACCGATAACAAAATATTCGGCCTCCCTAGCAACCCATATTGTTAACATTGCCTTTTTGTATCATTTTTCATTGTTAGATTTTGTAAATTGACTACATTTTGATGTCTCACGGCTGGGTTGCTAGGAAAAAGGCAAACAAATATATGATTAGACAGCAAAGAAGTTGTCTTTTGTGTATGACAGTGTTCCGCAAAGCGTGTGCCGCGGCACACTGGTGTACCGTGGTCATCAGTTGGTGTGTCGCGGAAAAAAGTTAAGTTTTTGTTAAGATAATACACCTAAAAATAGCTGAGAGCTATAAGGGCAGGCGCTTTGTTGGGCGAGGGGCGGGAGGGATTCCCCTAAAAAAGTAAAAATTTCCGAAGTAGAGGTAGCACATTTTTGGCTGCATATAAAAAATGAGTATACACTGCTTTGAAAGCGTGCTGTTGCAATTCTATTACCATTTGCCACAACCTACTTATGCGGATTGGGATTTTCAACTCTCACTACTATTAAATTGAAAAAAAGAGAGCGCCTGAGGACGATCAATGAAGAGATGAGAGCAGCCTTATCAACGATTGCTCCAAATTTTGATCGCCTGTGCTCAGTTAAACAGGCTCACATTTCTCACTAAACATCTTCTCATATTAGATATATTGATTTTAGTAATAAATAAATATTAAATAATCATTGTTTCTTTCTTTGGTGTACCTCTAAAATTTTTGATTTGATAGGTGTACCTTGAACACAAAAAGTGATGCATAGCAATGTTGATTTTTGTACAAAAATCTGGTGAATTGGTTAATCTTACCTTGTGATATTTCTTTTCCTCATTTTTTTTCTCTATGGTATTTAGTAGAGATTAGCCAAACATGGATTCAACCAAATGCAAGTATTTGACTAAATATTCGGTCCATAATGAACTAAACCAAATATTCTGCTGAATGATTCAGTTCATTGTTGTGCAATAAACAAGTTTATACAGATCACCGTCAATTCATATTATGGACAAGTCATATTATGAGTCGTATAACTGCAAACCCCGTCATCTCCAAATTTTATGATTTTTGAAATAATTATTGAATTTGATTCTGTGTAGTGTAACAAATCATTTTCTGTGTGCAATGTGATGAAAACCTCACTTAATCCTTCGTAATTTTAATTGAAAAAGTATGATTTCGTGCAAACGCCGTCATCTCCCACTGGTTCCAACTTGCGTTCAAAACACAAGTTTATTTTTCTCAAAATCATCGCGTAAGGAGTTGACGGCGTTTACCTTTATATGACTCATATGTTCTATAAAAAAAAATACTCTCATAGAGAGGTTGTTTTCCAGTGAGCCTTGTCGTGTTAGAAAAGAAAAGCGTTTATTAAGTAAAAATATTTTTGACATTGTGTTATAATCTATAATCTAAGTTGCAAGGATATATTCATTCAAAGCTCTCAGATGTATGCCCACAAACAAACACGTGTAGTTCGCGCTTACAAATGCTGATTGTGTACTTACAAATAAAATCCAAACCTCAAATGAACATAAGCCCTGCAACTCTTGCCGACATTCCCTGAAACAGGGGTGACATTGGCAAAGTGAACCATTTTTTACAGTATGGGTGGTCAGCCTCATACCAACCTATGTGTTGATTTTGTATTAATGATTACAAGTTTATTATAGTTTCAATTATCTACAAAAACTATGTCAGACTGAAGACTTTTTTACTAATATATTATCCTTAAAATATTACTTTGTAAGTACTTGGTAATTATTCCGCTAATCAACCAAATATTTTGCCGAATACGAATATAAAAAATATGAATATTCTGCCGAACACCCGACACATCTCTGGTAATAAGTTCCTTTTTTTAATCAACCGTTCATTTGCATGTTGTTTGCAGTGCACTTATTCAAACTGAAGACGTACCACGAGGTGGTGGACGAGATCTACTACCAGGTGAAGCATCTGGAGCCCTGGGAGAGGGGCTCACGCAAGACTGCCGGGCAGACGGGGATGTGTGGCGGAGTGAGTATGTCTCATGCACCTTACTCTCTACTGCCCCATCATGTGTAGCCTGTTCTCCATTCCCTCTCACTAAACCTCCTCCCAGCTGGAGTGGGTATGTCTCATACACCTCACATTATTCCATTGTTAAGGAAAGTACATTGGCTTCGTTTTCTCGAAAGGGTGGTCTACCATGTTTGTCTGATGGTTTACAAAGCTTTAAATGGTGCGGCTCCTTCATGTATGGCTGACATGTTCTCACCCATTGAGATGGGTCTGAGGCTACAGGTGCTCAAATCTGCGGGGGATCTTGGTCCTGCCGCATCGTCAGACACGCGCTAATTTTGGGGACCGTGCCTTCCGGTTTGCGGGTCCAATGGAGTGGAAGAGACTACGACCTCATGTAAAGATGGCAAAAACTGTTGATGTCTTTCAAGGAGCACCAAAGACACACTAAGATATCCGAGCTGTTTGCATGGAATGCAATAAGCACTCTACCAAGTGAGCTATCGGCCGGACTTATATATTGGTTGCTAGTTCAGCTTACTGTCTTGAACCGCTTGCACGATGATGATGACGATGTAAGAGTTGTGTTTTGTGTGCGCAGGTGCGAGGAGTGGGGGCCGGGGGCATAGTGTCCACAGCGTACTGCCTGCTGTATAAGCTGTACACGCTGAAGCTCACCAGGAAGCAGGTCAACAGCCTCATGACACATCCCGACTCACCCTTCATACGGGCGCTGGGTAAGATGATGATGAATTACTTGACTGTCTTGGCGCCATGGACTTATATCTATAGACTCAAAATTATTTTAACAAAAATAGACAATATATATCTGTTGGTCATCAGTAAAAAGTATGAGTAAAAAGTTTTGAGTACACCAGAACCTCTGAGAAGATGGAAGCGCCTGGCTAACTGTTGATAATGCCCATCAAAGTTGTACGGAATAAGAACCAACCAGACCACGGCTACACAGCTCGGAAAAGTTATTATTATGCTATTTGACAGGTCCGCAGTCAAGTGGTTAACACTTGACTCGTAAATGGAAGGTTGTGGGTTCGAATCTCGGCGGAACACAAAAATATATCATGTATATGCTCTTTGCTGGGTGAAAAATTCATATACCTTTACCAAAGACCGGTCACTAAAGGTCCATCCAGCCTTACAGCAACTAGGTCTTGCTTGAGAATTGGCGTTTCTACAGTGACGACCAAGCTCGCAAGGGGCTCTTGAGGTGTGATACAACACACAAAAACAGCGCTCACCAAATAAACCATCCTAATATTATTATTTGTTCATGATCTGTTTTGTTTGTGTGGTTGTGTGCAGGCTTCATGTACGTGCGCTACACGCAGCCGCCGGGCTCGCTGCTGGACTGGTTTGAGGAGTACCTGCAGGACGAGGAGGAGGTGGAGGCGCGGGCGGGCGGCGGGCAGGCCATGAGCGTGGGCGCGCTGGCCCGCCACCTGCTCACCAAGCTGGACTGGTTCAGCACGCTGTTCCCCCGCATCCCCGTGCCCATACAGAAGACCATACAACAGAGGTAACACGCATCTAAGCTGCACATATAGTGTAACTTCTTGCCTGCGTTATCCCGGGATGCACTACCGGGACGATGTGACATTAAAAAGTCACCCATGAACCCAGCGAGAGATCAAAACTGTCCAAATTGTCCCCCCCCCTCCATGGCTCGTTGAACTATGTCCTAATGATGTCGCTACAAGGTGACCACTGCGCTCTGCCTCTACTGCTGTCAACAGGGTCAAAGAACCCATAAGAGCAAATACATCTAATTTTGCGGACAGGAGCTTTGGGGTAGCCGGGCCAGTTGCCTGGAACAAGCTGCCTGTCGACCTTCGCTCTGACCAGCCCACCATCACCTTCAGAAGAGGACTTAAGAAAATGCTGTTTTCGAAGAGCCACGGCGGCCTTGAGATGGTCTGTGATCTTTAAACGGCGCCACCAGAAATAAGTCATCCATCATCACACCCAGGCCTAGAGAACGGAGCAGCGCAACTGCTCCTAACGCAACGCAACTAAGCTACACATATAGTGTAACTTTTTGCCTGTGTTATGCCCGAAGGGGTTGTTGCATGTGGCGATTTGGGACCTATTTATTTTTACGGGTAAGGGGACCGGTATCACCAACCACTTGAAATGGGGGTTTCCCAGCTCTCGAAGGGGCTGATTCTCATTTCTTGTGAAGGCTGAGTAAACCTTGAGATCAAACCCTTGCTCTCAGCATGGAATGCAAGCATTCTACCAACTGAGATATCGACCAAACTTTTTAGGAATTTTATTATATTTTGCGATTTATGATTCCTTGACTTATAGGTTGGTATGAGGCTGACCACCCATACTGTAAAAAATGGTTCACTTTGCCAATGTCACCCCTGTTTCAGGGAATGTCGGCAAGAGTTGCAGGGCTTATGTTCATTTGAGGTTTGGATTTTATTTGTAAGTACGCATTCAGCATTTGTAAGCGTGAACTACACGTATTGGTTTGTGGGCATGCATCTGAGAGCTTTAAATCAATATATCCTTGCAACTTAGATTATAGATTATGAATGAAGTATGATTTTTTTTATTGTGCCATTACAAGTTGTTACTTGGTGTTGAGTTTAACAGTAGTTATTTGATTGTCGCAGGTTGGCAGAGTACGACAGGCAGCAGGTGACTGCAGCAAGGTCTACTACTGCGGACACCACCACACCCAGCTTTGGAGAGGCTGAAAAGTGAGTCCCTCTCGTCTTCTTTATTGTCCATTCATTGTAACGGGATGTGAAGTCAAGAATCATTATGTTCTGGAGTGAAGCTTTTAGAAATAAAAATATATTAGTTCAGGGGTCGGCAACTCTTTGAGTGTTAAGTTGTGGCTCTTTAGTTTCCTACGCAAATATTAAAATTTATCAAAAAAAAGCACTTCCGATCGAAAAATACAAAAATCGTTTTGGATCGATGAATGAGGAATAGGCACCGATTCTATCTCAACCACTTTTACTTGCTTTTCAACCCCCTCTCCATCGACTAGTTGGCAAGAAAAAAATTGTGGCTCTTTAACACTTTGAAAAGAGCTAATTTGTAATTTTTGGCTTTTCCGACTCAAAAGGTTGTTGACCCCTGCCCTAGTCACATAGACGTGTGGCATTTGCCAGCTGAGAAGTATTTTGGAATTTGTTGTCAATTTGAAATTGTGAACAACCCTGTATATAATATGATAAGGAATTTTCAAGGAATGCTCAATGATTCGAAAATACCCTATTAAGACAAAAAAACAATAGTATTCTGCACTGGGGGTATTCAAATAGCCAGAATATTCAGAAGCAAAAAGGTTAAAACCTTCCATCCATTGCATTTTTGGCTTTCCTGTTTTCTTTCATGTTAGGCGCTTAATGGGGTTGGTGTCATTGATTCTAATTACGTGGCTAACCCACTGCAGGCCACTGGGTGGGTCCATGACATACCTGAACCTATAATATGTAATCAATTAATTTTGGTGCATTTTATTCTTTCAGATATTCAAGAGATCGAAATACGCGACGCGAGAAAGAGCCCTACAAGCCAGAACACCGCGAAACTCACAAAGACAGCCGCGACACCCACAGAGACAACCATGACGCCAATAGAGAAGGCCGTGACACCCACAGAGAGGGCCGTGACACCCACAGAGAGGGCCGTGATACTTACAGAGACCCACATAAAGAAAGCCGTGACACTTACAAAGATAGCAGAGATTCCTATAGAGATGGTCGTGCTACTTCAAGAGATGGGTCGTCACGGAGCGGTGGTCGTGATAGGCACGACCGTGAACGATCAGAGCGTGACCGGGACAGACATGATCGTGATCGGGGCAGCGCCACCCGGCACAGAGACAGGTCACCCAGAGAACGACGCTATAGATAGTTAGTGAGACGAAGCTAATCAATCTAAAATAGGTCAATTTTAGCGTAATGAAACTATGTATTGTAAAATATCTAGTGCTCTAAACTTGAAATTATTTTTTAGACGATACTTTTTTGGTTGTTATTTCAAAAGTATTCCAATTTAAAGTTGTTTGTTTTGTGTCCTTTAATTTTAAATTTAAAGTTATTTTGATTCAATAAATTTGAATGATCCTGTCATCATAAGGAGATAGAAATCTTAATGTTCAAATGAAAATAATGACCACAGTATAACCACAACAGGAAGAGCATGAGTAAACATTGAAAAAATGAATAATAATTTAACAGTACGAAATAATTAGAACCATGAATGACAGAATATATCAAGAAATCAACCACTCTTGTGGAAAAAACGTCGTGTTACAACTGAGCTGTGTAGAATCAAAATGAAGGAATTATTTTGAGAGTGAACTAGATATATGTAAGCATAGAAAATGACATTCTCTGGATTGAGGACTTTGGTTTTATGCGGCTCAACTCATTGATGGTGTAATTATACAGCATTGTGAAAAGTTATGCTAAATGCAGTGTCTTTTCAAACTACAGTGGTGCCTCACACAACGAACGCCTCGCACAGCGAACGCTGCACACAACGAACTTCCTGTTCGTTCATTTCACGATTCATACAACGAACTTCGCTTCACACAACGAAGTCGCCCCAGCTTCCACGACTGCTTCGCCCGAGCTTCCACGATCGCTGCCGATGTATTGCATACTCCCGCGCAGGCACCGCAGGCAGTCGTTAGTCACTGCGCTTAACTTACGCACGTATCGCGGCAATCGTTCTTCATTACGAATTAAATCACGATCTTTACTCCGATACTCTTGTCCGTTATTTCCGGCAGATGTTGGAGAAAAGAGAAAAACAAATGACTTTGGACAGGTTTTTCATGAAACCATTGGCCAAAAAGCAGAAAATGGATGAAGATGTGCAAGATTCGGTAGACTCTACTTAGTCTGTCTTAAAATTAAAAAAGTTATGTTTTTGTTAGATGTATCTAAATAAAAATAATAACAAAAAAATTATCTTTTTTTATGTCATCTTAGCATATTTTATGTTACAGAACGAATTATTTTTTTTAACATGTATTGTTATGGGAAAACGCGTTTCACGTAACGAACTTTTCGCATAACAAACTTGCTCCCGGAACGAATTAAGTTCGTTGTGTGAGGCACCACTGTACCTACATATTTTTGTGTTGAAGTTACAACTCTCCTCCAGTCCATTGCAATTATAACAAGTTCTCACGTTGTTTGGGTTTTGATCTCACAACCTTTTAATGGAACATTCAGATATTATAAAAATAAACACATTCTTTTGTAATATTGTTTTGTTTTGATATCATACAATTTTTAGAAATGCAAGAATACAGAAGGATAAAGTAAGTAAGAAATACTACTAGATAAAGGTGAATTTAACAGGATTAACAAGAATTCAAGATTTTCTTGACCAAACATACCAATAAATGAACATTCTGATGATATATTTGGTGACTGCTTCTGAGGAATATTGGCAATCATGGCTGTTCCTACTTTAGATGACTGCAGCTTTGAAAAGGAATTTGGTGCTTTGGTTAAACCATTGTCGCAGGATTTTCAGAGACAGTGCCATTCGGCGTCCTTGAGTTCTTCTCTCAATCTTTCCTTGTACAAGATGGAGAAGGCGGTATTTCTCATTCCTCATGATGTGACCGAAGTACATCAACTTTATCTGATGGTTGGCAGTCGTTTTGTGTGCACAACCATCATTTTCAGACTTATGTACCATTCTGTTAGCAATTCATTCAAATACTTGGGTACCCTCATTTAAATACCACAAATAAGCTGTCTTCGGAGCTGCAAGTTCATATCAATTTCAGCTTCAAAAGGGGATTGTGTTCAAAATAGTTCTGCCGTTCTACAAAATTCAAGATGTATACTTTGAGTATTCGGCTAGTGGTGTTTAACGGAGTTTGGAGTCTGACTCAGAAACAAGAGAAATCTCTCCGGGTCTTTGAGAACGGTTAGTAATGAAATCAAGAGGACTTGAGTGGGCCAGGCATGTAGTCTGTGTTCAGAGGACTCCAAGACAATCAGAAATGTCTTAGATGTTGCCCCCTCCAGTATCAGACTACTCAGAATTTCCAAGA
Source organism: Agapetus fuscipes (assembly GCA_951799405.1). Lineage (NCBI taxonomy): Eukaryota > Metazoa > Arthropoda > Insecta > Trichoptera > Glossosomatidae > Agapetus > Agapetus fuscipes. Next base: position 13,444,984 of record OX637361.1, read on the forward strand.
TTTAGTGAGCAGACAATGTCAAGGCCAATTGGGAAGTCCTGGGAGTAAGCGGAACATGGATGGAAACTGCACAGAACTAGTGGATTATGGTGTGGTAAGCCCTGAGCCTTCAAGGCTTGTGAGGCGGATTACATAAGTAAGTAAAGGACCATAAATGGAAGTGTCCCAGCCAATGTAGTTTGCTGACTTTGTTAGTCGAGAGACTACATTAATGGCTTTTTATGACTCATATATTCTCTGCCGTATTTTCAAATTCTTTATACGACCATAATGAAGGAAATAATTTCCGATTCACTGATATTAAGTAAAAATGGGACAAGTTTGTGTCCTTGGCTAACTCTCATTCAATCTCTTCTTTCACCACGCAAGCATCAAAATTATTTTCAGTAACATTGACATGATCCTCCAACCTCTCTTCTTTGATTTGAACTTCAGTGAATTTAATCTCTCCATCAACTTCTTTGTTTTCCTCTTGATCCACATCTTCTCCTGATATTTTGTCTTGTATTGGTTCGCCTTCTTGATCAGATGATGCTATGTCTATGTCAGGTGATGTTATCTCTTCTTCAGATGACGTAACTTCTTCGTCAGATGATATTATCTCTTCTTCAGATGAAGTTACTTCTTCGTCAGATGACTTTTTGTCTTTGTCGTCTGTTGTTTTCTTTTTCGTCACTTGCTTAATGGCGTAAGCCCTACCGCCGGTTTTGAAATCTCTGCAAACGCGCTTTACAGAATTTACTGAAACTCCGGTAGCTCGAGCAACTTGTCTAACTACGGGAACTCCCTGAAAACATTATTATCTTAAAACAAGTATCTTCAAATTGTTCCCCAAATGTTGATATACTAAAAATTCAACTTTATCTCGGCGTGTCCGGTCGATAGTTCAGTTGTTAGATTGCTTGCATTCCATGTCGTGAGTTCGGGTTCGAATCCCACCAAGGGTGTCGGAAATGATTTCCGTTTCGGTGTTTATTTCAAATCCCAAAATAATAATACCAAAATAATGCCAGCCCTCTCGGGAGCTAGGAAACTCCCATTTCAACTGAAGTGGTTGGCGTAAGGCCGGCCCCCTTACCTGTAAAAATAAATAGGTTCAACTCGCCACATGGGATCCCTTCGGGGGATAACGCGGCAAGAAGTTACACTATATGTGTAGCTTATTTGCGTTTTTGTGTAAACATCACACTTTTATGTGACTAGGGACCTTATCAACCGATAACAGTATGAAACAAATACAGGAATTATAATGCAGCCAGCAGGTGTACTTAAAAAGACAACTGCAGGAAACATAACCTAAACATCTCTTGCCGCCTTTCCCTGCAAAATGAGTGTAGAGAAAGAATAAGGTAATTATTCACCGTTTTATTTACTTTCTCCTTTTGTCCGAAATAGAACATTACGTTCAATAGGACTGATCTGTTTTGCTCTGTTAGATGCGCCGAAGGTATCAAATCTTTTCCCATTTTTCTATTTTCACGTAAAAAAGCTTTAAATTCACCATAAAGAGGTGCAATACAATGGCTTTCTAAGTGTTCCACGTGGATGAATTCAATGTATTTTGGATCAAATATTCTGGAAAAGTAGGAATGTTTTTGGGAAAGGACAAATCTTTTTTGTTTTGTTTATTATGTTTTTGTTTGACAACCATTTTGACAACAACAAATCTGTTTTACCGGCTGGAAAACATGGCGACGTATTAGTGCTGCCAAATAAAAAAAAATGTAAGTTTTTTAAAGTTATTACTTTTTTTTTTTAATCAAATATTTAATGTTTCACCAAAACAATTTGAAAAGTTTAAAAAAACAGTCTGGTAACAACAGAGCATATTTTGTTCGGAGTCGGAAGGAGTTATATTTATAATCTAAGTTGTAATATTACATTTGAGATTCATATTAAATGCATTCTCAAAAGCAGACACGTAAAATTTGCGCTTACAGCATGCTGCATGTGGACTTACAATATAAAAACCCAACCTCAAATGAAAATAAGCTCTGCAACTCTTGCGAACCTTTCCTGAAACAGGGGTGACATTGACAAAGTGAACCATTTTTAATTTTTGAGGCTGATCACAGTATGGGTAGTCAGCCTCATACTAACCTATAAGTTAAGGAATACAAACAATTAAATAATTAGTTCTATGGTTGCCAGGAAATAATAATTACCTAACTTCCAAAAGATTTATTAAAATGAGAGGCAGGGTGTGTGTCACTTTTTTTATGTCCGCAAGAAACTTTTAACACATTTCTCAATGGACTAAGAATATTAGAAATGTGGGGACTAAATGTTATGTCACCTGGCCGGGCTAAAGATGGTACAGAGCATCATGATTTCAGTAAAATGTTATGTAGGTAGTTTGAAAAGACATTGAAGTGCACCATATACCATTGCCGCCAACTGTATGAGCTCACAGTGCTGTGAACTAGAAAACATCCCTGATTAATGGGAATCCACTTCTTTATTCACTATGGGTGTTGGGTTACAGAAAGATATTTTTAAAGTTCGGAGTCCATCCGACACTTTTTGACTTGTGGCACCTTTGAAATGATTTGCTGAAAAAATAAAACAGTTTTAATTTTTAAATATTGTTTTTTATTAAATCATATTAATCAACAATATATTTATAATAAAAGTAGACAAAAAAATAATGCAGTTTTTTTTGTGAACAAAGAAACAAAAAAAATAACGCAAATGGCACTAAACCAACAAAAACAAAATAAAAAAAATGCAACTTAACATAAAAAATACTGAATTTTATTTTTTTAAATAATAGTTTAAAATACATTTGTGCATAGTTTTTTTTAAATTTAATGTAAAGAAAAACGACTAGGCCTTTATTTTTTATACAATGAAAATTTGGGCCCTAAACAGTGTTCCACATAATAAAAAAAATACTGCATTTGCTAAAAGTGCTCATTTCTTTTTTCTTTTACATATAACTAAAATTTAAAAATGATAACATCGTCTGTATTACTCCTGTCAAACAAATAAATGTTAAATTTGTTTTAATTTGCATAGAAAGAGGCACGGAGTTGAAGATTGTATGTTCATTATCGGGTCAAGTTTTCAAGTACACTTGCAGCATGTGTACACTTGCCTACGTATGTGCATTGAGAGTGAACATCAAATTTAATATTTCTTTCAACCTAAATTAAAGTTGAACTTTGTGTCTTTCACAAATAACCTTAATTGAATTGGATTTAGTTCTTTACTTGTTGAAACTTTTGATTGTATTGACGTCAAAGAAATAAAATAATTTTGACTTTGCACTCTTCGCCAATACAGTGCTTACATATGAATAATATAGAATCAAAGGCGGAAATCAAGGATTATGTTCAATTCATGGCAACACAGAAAATGACGTTCAATGTGTTTTCATTTCATATGCAGTTAGACTCTGTTATAGCGGGTTCACGCCTACAATGAGCGATCACTTCCTGATATGTTATTTTTATACAAACGTGTTCGGATAAAACATGATAAAAAACAAATAATTTGGAACAGTCTGATAATGTCATAACCATGTAAGGTAAGTGACAAATAAGGCCTATTTATTCAATTTCCCACTTCGAGATTTCAAATGGCCGTCAATATTTGTAAAAGTGTGTGTGGACATTAATTAACGCACACAAGCACAGCAAGTGGTCCCTGGCGTGAGCATGTTGGATCCTGGAGTCCAAAGCAACCAGAACGCGGAGCGCACACTTGTTTTCTTACTCTGGCTTCTGCCAGAAGGCAGAGTAAACAGTAGTCATTTTTATTTTTAGTAATCATTAAGAAATTGAATGCCTATTTGTTTTTATAAAGGCCTTATTAAGAGTTAAGACACAGGGTTGCCAATAAGGCCAAAGTGACATTTTTGTTATTTGTGTTCACAAAAGTGTGATTTTTGTTTATAAAGCAATTTTATTTTATTTATTACAAAGTTTAATAAATAAATATAAGTAGGTATTTCAAATAACCATTGCATTATTATTATAAACCCGCTAGTTAGGTAATAAAAAAATTAAGGAAGGCCTTATTTGGGTCACTTACCTTATTTAAAATGTTTTTTCCCGATTTCATAAAAACATGAAAATGTGTTGCTTTATAATATGCAAGCTTTAATACCCCGGTGTGAATAGCAAGATTAGTAGGCAGGTACTTTATTTACCTACTCACATTTGTAACGACTAACGACAGTAAGCAGCGCAATTGGTTGGTCTCTTAGTTATAACCAAGTTTGACTGGATTTATTTCTCTTTTTTAAAAAAATCCTAGATTCCCATATTTGACTCTATAGGACTCGTATATTTAAAGATAATGTACATTGGTAGTTAAAAATATAATTTTTTTTAATTCTATTTAATTTTTTAATACAAAACTTACATAGTAAATATATGTATAAATGTGAATCTTATACATCTAATTAATTATATTTATTTATATATTACATGACAATAATTGGTGACACTTTTTGTTTTTTTGATTTTTCAATTCTTTGGTATTGAGAAAATGCTAACAAATTAAACACAATAATGATACTTATTTTTTAAAGGGGAAGATGCAGGGAGACATTTCAGAATACCGTTTATTTTTGGCCTTTCCTTGATTTATAGGTTGGTATGAATCTGTACCCTTAGGACGAGTTGCAAAACTTGAGAAAAGTAAAGTTTACGGAAAATATTAAAGAGTGATTTTCTCCCAAAGTCTGCCATTTTTGTTTCGTACACTTTATGGTCTTAGCAAAAGAGTTACAGTGATGAAGAAAATCAAGTTCAAACAAACAAAAACGGCAGATTTTGGGGGAAATCACTCTTTAATAATTGCCGTAAACTTTACATTACTCAAGTTTTGCAACTCGTACTAAGGGTGCAGACCACACATTCTGCAAAAATTGCTTCACTTTGCCAGGGTCACCCCTGTCTCAGGCAAGAGTTACACGGTTTACATTAATTTTAGATTTGGGTTATTATTTTGTAAGTACACATGGAGCATGTGTAAGTTCTGCATTAAATTTGAATCTTATATGTCTTCGTAACTAAGAATATGGACCTTTAAAACAACAAATTCATTTGAATTCTAACACTGAATCAAATTGAATCATGAATTCCAATGTAAATCTTAATTTTAAGGTTAAATGCATTTATAATAATACATTACCTTCTATTTAAGTACATGTGCCTGTATGGGATGCTCAACCCTGAACGGAAGACACCAGCTTTCCTGGCTTTGCCGTGTTCAAGAACAGACCAGAAAAAACTGTAGAGGAGCTGTTTGGTATTGCCCGAGACAGAAAGATTTTCTTACGAGTGATTGCCAGCCTCGGGGGGACCTGACACATGAAGAAAAAGAAAAAGACAATGGTAAGTTTGTGTCTATGTTTTTTAGTCGATTAGATACATCCCCTTCAAAATCATTCTTTTATCAATTATCATCGATCGAAGTAAAAGAAATAGATGGATCTTCTCATAGTAATGAATGTGACATGGAACGCAAGTGGTAGACAATGGAAAAAGAGATACAAGATAGCAGCATCATGTCAAAAAAAGAGACATAAAATAATAACAACAAGTAATACAATAGAATATAATCCTTAGGCGTAGTCTTTTTGGAACGCCGAATGTCTCTGATGGTCTATCTATTTCTTTCATTTTGATTAATGTCAATAAAATACAAAAATATAATTTAACTCTTCCGATGTTCCTACTAAAAGTCCAATGTCGATGGCTCAATTGGTAGAATGCTCGCATTCAAAGCCTAGGGTTCGATTCCCACAAAGGGTGTCAGATATGATTCCTTGTTTGGGTGTTTTCTTCACCATCATTATAATACTTGTGGTATGCAGCTGAAGCCATGCTGTAGAAAATGGTTCACTTTGCCAATGTCACCCCTGTTCCAGGGAAGGTCGACAAGAGTTGCAGGATTTATGTTGATTTGAGATTGGGTATTTATATTGTAAGTTCACATGCGGCATGTTTAAGCGCAAACTCGTACGTGTTTGCTTGTGAAAATGCATGTAATGTGAATCCCCTAATGTTACATATCTTTGCAGCTTAGATTAGATTAGCAAGGTTTACTCTGCATTTTGGACATGTTATGTTTTGGGGGCCCTGGAGACTGCTCGAACCGCCCGTAATCTAGGCCTGCGTTTCAACAACCACTGGTATAGACATTGGAAGGTTAATTAGAAATGAAGGCGCAGCTAAAAAAACGCAGCTAAGCTACACATATAGTGTAACTTCTTGCCGCGTTATCCCCGAAGGGGTCGCATGTGGCGAGTTGAACCTATTTATTTTTTACAGGTAAGGGGGCCGGCCTTACGCCAACCACTTCAGTGGAAGTGGGGGTTTCCCAGCTCCCGAGGGGGCTGGTACTCATTTCTTGTGAAGGCTGAGTAAACCTTGCCGGTATTTTTTGGGGTTTGAAATAAACACCGAAACGGGAAATCATTTCTGACACCCTCGGTGGGATTCGAACCCGAGCTGACGGCATGGAATGCAAGCACTCTACCAACTGAGCTATCGACCGGACAAGAGAAAGGGCGTGTGGAGAAATAGTAAATTTATTCTTACTCATAGAAAAAGTTTAAACGCAACTACTACAACGCAACTAAGCTACACATATAGTGTAACTTCTTGCCTGTGTAGAAAAAATATACTTTTTATTTATAATTGTATTAATACTGGAAGAGTTTTAAGTTTATCTTAGATATTTCATCATACAGGAGAAAATTACCAAACAATAAAAAAATTAAGGTAAGTCATTAACCATTATGATTCTACTTGACTGATTGGTTGGTATGAGGCTGACCCTCGTGCTGTAAAAATTGGTTCACCTTTGCCAATGCTACCCCAGATTCAGGTAAAGGCGGCAGGAGTTGCAAGGTTTATGTTGATGTGAGGTTTTTTTTATTGGTATGCACACATGCAGAATGTGTAGACGCGAACCTGCATGTGCTTGTCTGTGGGCATGCATTTTATATGAGCCATAAATGTTAACATATCTTTGCAGCTTAGATTATAGACACTCAAGTATGACCGGTGAATTTGAAAGAAGAGTAATGAAGGGCAGGTGTGTACTGGGTGCCACAGCTTGTATCGCCAAAAATCAAAACATATCTAAAAATGCTCGATTGGCGGTACGCAGTGGCATACTTTTACCCACCTTGATGTATGGAAGCGAGGCCTGGACGGTGAATGAAAGTGAAATTAGTAAAGTCCATACTGTTGAAATGGACTTTCTAAGAAGTATGATTGGGAAAAAACGGAGTGACAGGGTGAGGAATGATTTTGTAAGAGAAGAATGTGGTGCAAGAGAAAGTGAAGATTAAAAGAAGTTTGTTAAGATGGTTTGGGCATATGGAGAGAATGAATGAGGAAAGACTGACGAAGAAAGTATATGTTGGTAGAATAGATGGATTTCGTGGTAGAGGAAGACCGAGAAAGGTATGGATGGACCAAATATCCGAAATTGCGAATGAATGGAATATCCAGAGTCATAATAAAAGAAGAGCCTGTATGAAGAAAATTATGACTCTGGAGGAAATGAAAGAAGTATGTAAGGACAGAAAGAAATGGCGGTTGATCTGTAATGTTGGCGGCTAGGGTTTATTAAATTGGAATTTGTTTTTATTTGTAAATGGATATTTTGTATTTGGATATTATTATTTAGTGATGTATAAAATGTAATTTGTCGTGTGTGTGTGTTCCTTGACTTATAGGTTGGTATGCGGCTGACCACCCATGCTGTAAAAATGGTTCACTTTGCCAATGTCAGCCCTGTCTCAGGGAAGGACGGCAAGAGTTGCAGGGTGTATGTCCATTTGAGATTTGGTTTTTATGTTGTAGGTTCACATGAGGCATGTGCAAGCGCGAACTTGTACGTGTCTGGTTGTGAGAATGCATGTAATGTGAATCTCCAATGTAACATATCTTTGCAACTTAGATTAGATTAGATTAGAAGTATGAAATACTCAAATGGTTAAAATCTTTCACTTTTACTTAAAATATCACTTAAATTTTTTCAGATCTTCTTACGAAATACCCCTATGTAAGCTGTACGTATTGTGCAACTTTTTATAGCATTATCTGAGACAAGTGGAACCTATTTATATCCCTGCTTCCAATGGGGCAGGTTTTCATTTCTTATAATGGTTAAGTAAACCTTGCCGGTACCATGATTTAGTGTATGAAATAAACACCGAAATAGGGAATCATAGGTGGTGATCAAACCCTAGCCCTATGGCTTTGAATGCAAGCATTCTGACAACTGAACTATCTACCAGAATTAACATTAGTTCAATGTCAAATAGTCAATAATTGCATTCTGGACACAAAAATGTGAGAGAGCTAGAGGACCATGGAAAGTTCCGGAATGCACTGAAGACAAGCAAATTTCCGGCATCATTTGCACAAGCGCCCTTGGAGTGACTACATCACGAAACGGCGCTATAAAGAAATCATCAACTCATCATCATCATCAAAATAACTTTCTCCTGTATGATGATACGAGTTGTATAGAACCGAAGGCGGAAATATAAGTATATAAATAAAATAAAATATGGAAATGATGACAATATTATTTCTTGTATTTCCAAACATTTATCTCATTTGGAAAAAATCCAAAATGACAACCCTTGGTATACTATACAATTAATATAAATAAAACAAGAAGAATCAAAGTATTACTTGATCCAAAAAAAAGTTCAATTTTACAGAGTATTATTAATTTTGTCAAATTTCAGTACAAAAAAAAACATTTTTAAATTCCATGTTTTATAATTTGTTCTAATAAAAAGGACGGTAGTACGGTATACCCTTAAAAACAAACTACTTATAAAACTGGGTCAAAACTGTTTCATTTTTTTTAAATATATTAATCCAGTTTTTAATATTAATACACTATGTATAAAAAAATGATAGTTAAACGCACACATACACGCATTAAATCTTACTTTTCTAATATTAATTTTCTGTGAAAAACAACTTAGTGTTAAGTTTCTCCTATGTATGTATTTAAAACATTTATTTAAAAATAATATTTTATACATAAAGCCTACAAAAATGCACTTTGGATCAGTTTCTATATATAATTATTAACTATATATTCTAGTTTATTTATATGAATTTAAGGATGGCCCAGCTAAGCTGCACATATAGTGCAACTTATTTTATTGTCCCTGAAGGAGGTCGAATGTGGCGTATGGAAACTATACATTTTCACAGGGAGGCTGGTCTTACGCCAACCACTTCACTTGAAATGGTGGTAACCCAGCTCCTGAGACGGCTGGTTCTCATTTCTTGTGAACGCTGAGAGACATTTTTTTGCCGATATTTTTATTATGGGTTTGAACGAAATATCAAAACGGGAAATTGTTTCTATCGCTCTTGGTGAGGATCAAACCCTAGAACCTCGGGCATGGAATGCAAACATTCTACCACTGAATTATCGACCGGACAACAAAAAGTTTTATACAGAACTGTGAATTTGTGTCTCACTTTTGATCTATTTGGCCATCCTTGGTCTAAATTTTTTTTTTACAATACATCAAGTGCACAAAAGATATTCGTGAGTCACTCTGAACAATGCAGAAATATGCGTTAATATTTTATACATTGCCATATAAAATAAGTGTGCCCGTAACTAGACAACGACATTGAACATATTATGGGATACAACTCTTCATAATTATGTGAAATCTATGGTCTATTTTTTTCTCCTCGTGTTTCGACATCCAATAATTACACATGCTATGATTTCTTCTAATGATGCTTTATTTCTTTCAAATTTCTGACCTTGTCTTCTAAATTTACGGACTGAAAAAACTGACTCCTGTCCGACAAGCTGCTCCATGGATGATCTCTTTGCGGGAAACCAAAGAGCTGTAGACATTGCTCGTTACTGGGCCAATACGGTGTGAAGCTGACACGGAGAAGAAGACTGACAAAATTCAAGTGCGTACGCACAATTTCCTCGCAAAGATGACATTTAGTAATGCCAACATTGCAAAGAATTTTTACTCATGCTCTCACGTTTGTGTATTTAGAGTGAAATCATATTGAGAGCAGTTTTGTCCCCTTTCCTACTTATGAGCATTTATTTGTGTTAAGGAAGGTTGAAACAGATATAGTCTCTATTTGCGTTAAAGCAGTTACGGTAGCACTTACATTATACGTCACTTTTGAATATTCCTGCGCCAGATCTTAAATCTGTTTTTGAGGTTAAATCAATAATTCAACGTTGTCGCAAACCGCGGAGCTCAATTCATCCGCGGCGCTGACCTCCTGCTAGGGACCAGCATAGTAGATGGCCGGCTGCGTGGAAACCACGGCTTGGTGACTGTCATTCGGTATCAAGCCCCGTTCTACGTCTTTGTTGACGCCCGACATTAACCGACCGTACCGTCCTTCGTCGTTCTCCATGTACCTGAAATCGTTCTGATTTAAACTGACTACGCTCTTGTTGTCTGAATAGTTAGATTTGTTTTCGAAGATTTGATGACGCGGCGAAGCGTCCAATTGTTGCAACGAGACGGATATTTGTTTGTCACGGTATAGTGCGTCGTTATAATTCATTTTCTTGTAACTGGCATTGAATTCGGGTTCCGCTTTTACGTATAAACCATTAGAGTTATCCATCAATGCGCCTTGGTAAACGACGCGATTCGTATACGGCGAAGCGTTACTTCGTAACTTGTCTTCATTGTACGGAGACGGATCTGAGTACAACTTCGTCGCACGCATTTTATCCTGCTCAAATCTAGAAGCATCTTCGCTTGGATAGCTCGGGCGTAACTTTGGTTGTTCGTAACGAGGCATATCTTTATCGTCTGTCGTTTTAAAACACTCATTGTACAACTCGTTCTGCAGTTTATTTGTGTCCATTTCTTTTACATAATTCGGACCGTACATTTTTCTATCATCGTAGTTGAACGCTTTACTCGAATCGTCCATTTCCTTTCCGTACGTCGAACTACCTGAACTGTAGACTTTATTTCGATCCACGGCTTCATAATTCTGATTGAAAGCTTTCCCACTCTCATTATTGACGTCTAAATCTTTACCGTAATTTGAAGAATTTGAACCGTACGGCTTATTTCCGTCTAAATCTTTCCCATAAGCTGAATTATTTGAAGCGTAAGGTTTGTTTCCCTCTATATCCTTCCCGTACGCTGAATTATTCAGACCGTAAGGTTTATTTCGGTCTATCTCTTTCCCGTAACTCGTCCCGTACCCTTTGCTTCTCTCGCTACCGTCATAATTTGTATTAAACGCTTTGTTTCCATCGAATCCCTCGTAGTTATTGTACATCTGGTCGTTGTTGAGCGGCGCTAGATCGGCTTGCAGGCCGGCCAGCAGCTGCTCCCCCCGCCGGAGCGCCTCGCCGGGGATCGCAGCGCTCCCGTTGGGCACGGGCGGGTGCAGGTTGTGCAGCGCGCTCAGCAGCCGGGAGTTGGCGGCCACGAGCGCCTGTAGCCGCTGCCCCTGCCGCTCTATGACGCGCTGCTTGCGGTGCAGAGCGGCTGACATGGCGCGCTGCTCGCGACGCAGCTCCTCCTCCACGCCCAGCAACCTGCGAGCAAAACATTTCCGTGAGTATAAAAAGACATCGAGTTTATTGTCAAGGTTGTGGGTTCGAATCCTGGCAGAGCACAAAAAAATATACCATTTATATTTCAAACACGCTTTTCGCTGGGTGAAAAATTCATATTCCTTTACCAAAAACCGGTTACAAAAGGTCCATCCAGCCTTACAGCAACTAGGTCTTGCTTGCGCTTTGTGGCGACGACCAAGCTTGTAAACAACACGTGTCATAGACCCCTACGGTGTTATTCTTACTTGTCATATTTCGCCGTCGGCTTATCTGGCGACTACTTAGTCTGGGTACAAAGCCGGACTAGACCTAATTTGAAATATTGATTCTCGTTCATGGTATAATCTAAGAACAGTTGAGCCTGCGACCAATTTTGGACGGCTGAAATTACGTCCGTTCAATGTCGTATTTTAAAAAAAAATCTGTTCTAGAGATGTCACTTTATAAATATTATTTGCAAAATAGGGAATTTTCAGGCGTAAATAAATAATTATTAAAACAATAACCATTAACAACCAGTTGCGTATTGACAATAAGGAACAAAAAGATTACAAATAAAATCAAATAATCAATTTATAAATTTGTTATGCAATTTATAATTAAAACAACTTTGAAAACAATTGATTGCCAAATGAATCTGTATATTTTTTGTGGATCGGGAAAAATAAACCAAATGTGGGGAATCTGTGTTAGGGACGACCACACAAATATGGCCGCGGCATGTCTCAACGCTGACGTCACAATGGCGGACGGCTGATCGGTTTGTTTGTAAACAAATCAGATGTCGGCCGAAATGCTTCTAAAATTTTTATTTCAGAGGAAAAAGTGTCTCATATGTGTTCGTAGAGTGTTGAATATCCTCTCCACTTATTTTAAACTATCCGCTTAACTTCAGTTTTGTAAAATGTGTCATATTAAGAAATTTGCCGCGAGCCGTGATTCAATCTTTCAAATGATTTCTTTTGCTTCTTATTTTTTGTGTTTTGTGCGCCACAAAGTGACTGATAAGCAAAAAGGTGCTGAATTCTGTCAATTTGACCAAAATGACAAAAACAAATCGCAAAACAAAACAGTAATAAAGCAAATATTTACGATTTAATATTAAATACGGCAGTTGTCAAAATCGACTGCCATGTAAAACCGTCTCCGAGGCGGATTTGCGTCCGCCTAAGATTGCATACATTTGGAGGTTAGAATTGGGCGGGCGTTGAGCTCAGGACAACACCTTCCCTCAGGGGTCAGTCTCCCCTCCACTGACCCACGCCCTGTATATCCATCCCATCCGGGGATGTGTCACAGGACTCGCGCAAAAGTTATGTGAGATGCGAGTGGCAGAAGGCCCTCCCGTGAAGCTACACTTTCCCAAGTGTTTACACAAAGCAAAGGAGGCTCAGAAATCACTGAAAGAATATAGCCGTGAGAGTTTAGGGCTCGAGGATTTTAAATTTACAAACAAAAATGCAAAGTGATTCTGAGCGTCTTAACATATGACTTAAGGCCTAAATTCGAGATGTTACTACTGACACTCTCCTGCTCTCCTGACTAAGCGGCCAATCACCATAGAGGTGGGAAAGAATAAAGAAAAGAAGAAAGAATGTCGGTCTAATTAGGCCGACGAGTAAAAGTGAGCTCAGGACACGAGCCTAACTTCTTTAGAAATGTTCAAGAATCAATATTAAGCAAAACGTGCGCTCAACGGGCGACGAAAATGTTTAAGAATAACACCGCTAGAGTCTCTGAAATCTAGGGAGTCTCCCGCACGGAATTTCGTAAAAAAAAAAATACCTGCTGATGATGCCCTTCATGTTGGAGTCGGGCAGGTCGGTGCTGAGGCTGGCCGGGTCCTCGGCCACCTGGACGGCCTGCAGCTTCTGCCGCAGCATGTCCACAGACACCTTCAGGCGCTCTATCTCACGCTCATACTGGAACAACAGAACACTGATGTTATAGCTGGCTGGAACTCTAGTTTCCTCTCTAGAAAGTGAGTGAGATTATACGGTTATCAACATTAATACTTAGCCTATCCCTACTATTAGGGCCATCACAAACTGGGCGACTTGTTGCCGCGTCTCGCAGTGTTGTTGTGTGCGTCCTTATAATTCAGTATAAAGTCACTATGCTAACGCTGAAAATACTGGCTCTTCATAAAGAGTATGATAAGGCTAATTATCAACCTTTTTAAATTAGTAGTTCACTCCTAGTTACTTATCAGATTAGGCTATTTAGGAGCAGGATAAGCTAGTTAGGAGGAGGATAAGGCTAGTTAGGAGAAGGATTAGGTTAGTTAGGAGGAGGATTAGGCTAGTTAGGAGAAGGATTAGGTTAGTTAGGAGGAGGATTAGGCTAGTTAGGAAGAGGATTAGGAAAGTTAGGAGTAAAATTAGGGTAGTTGTTCTAAATTAAACAATAAATAAAATAAGCTCACCAAATAAGTAAGGCTAATTTATTTTTTATTTTTGAAGTAGATAAGAAAGGCATTTGCTCACCTGATGTATGGTCCTATGATTCTTGGGAACCCTTCGCCTCCCAGTTGTGTGATAGCAGCCATCGTCCTGTTCACTGGAGCTGTCTCCGACCAAAGCAGCTCCTTCCAAGCTCAATCTCCTCGCTGCTCTATCCTGAACCTGCGGCACCAGATCCATCCCAGCCATCTCCTCGTTCAGCCTCGTACTGGAGACATTGCTGACCTTCGAATATACCCTCTCCAAAGGGTATCCGTTAACTTCTTCATTGACGGTACTCTTTGAAAAGTTCCTCTCCAGTTGGTAGCCGTTTTCCAAGACTCTGGCTACGATTCCTGCGTTGTTGTTACTTTTAAACTGTTGATTTCCGCTGTTGGACATTTGGTTTTTGTTCTGATCGGCAAGCAAACGCGGCAAGTTTGAATTGCTGTAATTTTCGCCGTTGCCCCGGTCGTACAACGCTTTCTGACTACGCGATATCTGCAATCTGTACATTTCTTTGTTTGTCTCTTCCACGTTGGAATCGGGACGACTTCCGTAACGCACATTTAAGTCGTTTAAAGGAGCATTCTGTCCAAAGTGAGTTACGTTTCCAAACAGAGGATTTGTTCGGGGCAAGCGACTGTTTAAGGCCCGTCGATCGTCGACAATTTTAAGTTTGACTTCTGGCGTGTTGACAACACTTAATTGGCTTGAGATTTCGGATCCGTTGCTCCTAGACTTCCCGACCAATCGTCTATGAGGCGCGATTGGTTCCACGTTTGATTTTGAATGCCTTACAGCGTTTTGTTGTTCCTGATTACCATACACATTCTTTTTCACGTCTCCGTTTCTAACACGTCGGTTCTTATTACCATTCCTGTAGTTATTCTTTGAATTTGACTCGACGTTATCTGTCGTATCCTCTTCCTCTTCGTCAATCGAAGAGCTAGAAGTAGTGGACATGTTTCTTTCACCAGTATTTGTCATTCGTTGACTGTCATCTCTGTTCTGAACGCCGTTTGTTTCGTCTACGTGATAAACCGGATTCGTAAATGTCAACGGTCCCGCTGGCGTATTTTTTTGCGTTTCTGCATTCCTATTGGACGGATCCCTCGTAAAGTTTTGTATTGCAAACTTCTGTCGTTCAAATTCATACCTTTGTGCGTTTTTATTAGGATAACTTGATTTCAATGGCCGTTTTTGCGCCGCATTACCTTCACAACAATTGTTTGCGTTGTAAGACTCCACAGGGCTTGAGCTCTGACTGTACGTTGCGAAACTTTGATAACCTGAACTAGCAACGTTGGACAATGCGCTTATAGAAACATTAGATCCGTTATGCAACAGATTATTATTTGCGTTTTTGTTGTTGTTAACAATTACGTTATTCTGCGTAACATTCTGATCATTACTTATATTCTCGCTGGTGTTTACGTCATCGTGATCGTCAGCGTAACGCAACAAATCATTTAAATCGTCCAAGTTTGTCGGGACATTGTTACCCTGGCGTAAATTATAGTTATTCTTCTTTACGCGATTGTTATTATCGTAAATTGGGTCGACGTTTAATCGTCGCTGCGACTGTGAACTGATATTCAAGTTCCCGTTAGACCCGTTCATCTTTAAGCTGGGCGTTGACGAGTTCTTTTGCTCAAAGCCTATTTGTAATACTTTCAGGTTGACGCAGTGTTCTCGGCTGTTGTAGTGAGACACGTAGCGATCGTTAGCGCTGGAATTTTCTGTGTTTCTTTGGTTAGTGAAGTAGTTGTGTCTTGGAAGGGTTGCCGCTCGTATGCCAAGGTTGGGGCTCTTCCCGATGGTTAGTAGCTTTCCGGGTTCCTCAGTCTGGCTTGACGACGTTGAGCTGCTAACGGTGTTGCTCTGTATGTTGCTGCGCGATGACAATAACGGAGAGCCGTGAGCGCCGTTTGAAGTTTCCATTGACGATGGACTGTACGTTGGGTCGTTAAACCTGTAATATAATAAAATGATAAATGAATGTTGGAAGATTAAAATCACAATTTTACTTGAACAGATTCACAGATTAGCTTGAAATCTGCTTTAGCAACCTCTAACCAGTATTTTGATTCACATTCAAGCTAGAGGTATTTTTTGCTATAAACCAAAGATAGCCAAACGCGAATTTCCGTGATACCATTGTGACAAAACCTAAAAAATGTAAAAATAAAAACAAATGTTGCATTTGGCCACATAAATAATATGGTAAACAGCCAGACAGTCAAGAAATTATTGTCTATGGTTGTTTTCTAAAACTAAATCTATCAAATCTACAGCACATGGACGCTCATACAAAGCTATAAATTTGCTCAAGTGGCGGAAGGCCTTCCCGTGAAGTAAAAGCAACGGCACGACGAAATAAGAACCTCTAAATGGTTCGATGTTAGTAAAGTATTGTTCACATTGAACAGACTAGATTAGTCACCTGAAGATGTTGTCGTGCATGACGGGGCTGTGCGCCTGCGTGAGGTCGGGCTGGGAGCCACTGAGCTGCCTCAGCTCCTGCGTCAGCTCTTCCAGGATGGAGGGCAGCGGCTCCAACTCCTGGAATATCAACATTACAATCTGTTACACATGGAAATCAGGAAGATGTGGTGAGAGGCAGGCAGGGCACGCACTCCCCCAGCAGCAGGTGCAGGGCAGCCAGGTTCTTGCCCAGGTCCAGGAAGATGGAATACTCCATGCGTATGTCGGGGCGTACCTGTAGGGTGGTGAGAGGCAGGCGGGGCACACACTCCCCCAGCAGCAGGTGCAGGGCAGCCAGGTTCTTGCCCAGGTCCAGGAAGCCGGCGCCTGCGGAGGCTCCACCTGCTGTGCTGCAGCCGCTGCCCCACTCCTCGTTCAGCGCGTCCTCACAGCCGGGAGGCAACGTCTGCAAACAAATAACAACTCAGGGTTAAATGAAAGACTGGCTGTCTTCATTTGGAGGGTTACCATGATCTTGAATATTATTAATACAAGTTAATATGTGGTCTGAATTTAGTCTGACTACACCCTTAGTACGAGTTGCAAAACTTGAGAAAAGTAAAGTTTGCGGAAAATATTAAAGAGTGATTTCTCCCAAAATCTGCCGTTTTTGTTTCTTACACTTTATGGTCTTAGCAAAAGAGTTACAGTGATGAAGAAAATCTAGTTCAAACAAACAAAAACGGCAGATTTTGGGGGAAATCACTCTTTAATAATTGCTGTAAACTTTACATAACTCAAGTTTTGCAACTCGTACTAAGGGTACAGTTTGAAACTAGAAAGAAAGCTCTAATAGCTATAAACATAAACAAAAGAAAAAGAAGAGGTTTCTGCGTAATCTGTCATTTTCCTATGTAATCTCTCTCTCTGTGGTACCGACCTCCGACCAAGAAGGTTTGGTTGTGGCGTGTGTAAATTCTGACTAATGCATGTCGTGTTAAAAACAGAGACTTTGATTTCTGCGAGTTGTAGTCCTCTCCAGTGTGCCTCCTTTATTTCCTGATTCCCATCCCCCTGTCCGGATTCCTACCAATATTGAATTATATATTTTTTTTATTTTTTTTTATTTTATTTTAATAGGACAACAAACAGCCTTACATAAGAAATATAATAATAACAATTACAAAAAAAACATGGCCAATTATATGTTGCCACGGATATCAAGTTTAGAAAGTTGAAAAGAATTACAAGATGTTAATTACAAGTGCCTAATTGCAAGGAAAAATTACTCAATACATAGCCCCTATATTTGGAGTGTAGCTATATGTGTAGCTAAGTTGCGTTTTGCGTTCACCTGCTCAAGGGAAATTAGTCAGCGCGCCCGCTGGAAGGTTCAGAGGTATCTTCAGTGTCCAGAAAAAGTTATTGGTGCATCAGGAGAATGTTTGTTTATGGCTGGTCGAGGTTGTGGGACACTCACGGAGATGGTGTTGAGGAAGTTGAGCATGCTGGGCGCCTCCTCCTCCAGGAAGTCGTTGAGGAACTCCATGTAGGCCTCCTTGCCCTGGAAGCGGGTGAAGTTGGCCAGCGTCTGCAGGGACTTGGCCACCAGGGTCAGGTTTCGTCCAGCCCTCTCATCCGGGTACTCTGGAACATCGGGCAACAGATTGTGAGCCATGAAGTAGGGAATCTTAAATGTATATATATCTTTGTAAGATGAAGTTTAGTGTTAAGTAATCCATTATCTACAATCTAAGTTGCAAAGATACATTAACATTTAATCTTTTCGCTTCTGAATATTCTGGCTTTATGAATACCCCAAGCGCGAAATACTTTTTCAAGCACATTTTTTAAAACATTTATTGATTTCCTATCTTAATTGATTGACAACACTTCAAACTATGTGAACAGTCACATGTATTAGTTATTCAAGAACAAAAATCACAAAGGTTTAGCACATTTTTCCACTTGCAGTCTTTTGAATTCTTGAACACAGATGTCAGGGATAAGTTCAAAGTTGGATGACGTCTATGATTGACAGCCAGCATGCAAGTTTACACTTGACGCCCATGTGTGTCACCCGCAGTTGAAGGGTTAAAATTCATATTAAATGCATGTCCACAAACAGACAAGTGCAATGGCCGTTAAATGGAGATATTGACTGTATAACATAACATTTACCGTGTGTGATGCCGAACAGGCTGGGTGAGAGTATGGCGGGGCAGAGGAAGCGCAGGAACACTGACGCACTCACGAGGTGGTCAGTCAGCTCCTCGCGCTGCATGCTGCGTAACCTGGAAACAACACAGGTGTTATACAAACAGACTAGGTGGGAGTATGACGGGGAAGAGGAAGCGCAGGAACACTGACGCACTTACGAGGTGGTCAGTCAGCTCCTCGCGCTGCATGCTGCGTAACCTGGAAACAACACAGGTGTTATACAAACAGACTAGGTGGGAGTATGACGGGGAAGAGGAAGCGCAGGAACACTGACGCACTTACGAGGTGGTCAGTCAGCTCCTCGCGCTGCATGCTGCGTAACCTGGAAACAACACAGGTGTTATACAAACCGGCTGGGTGAGAGTATGGCGGGGCAGAGCAGGTATATCTCACAGGTATACTGAGCATACTTTTGTAAATGGGAACAATGACTGCCTTCCTCCTCCGGTCCATCGGTACTACTACGGCATTCACACAAAGCTTGTACTAACTAATACTAATAAGACAATAACACTGTCTTCTCCTTGAATGTGGCGAAGCAGTGTTTCCGTCCTCTTTACCTTTGACTGTTAGGTTTAGGTTTTTGACTGTTTTAGGTTTAAGAAGGTACTTATGCTGTGATTTGTGACAATTGTTTTAGAAAAAATCAGTTCATCCTCAGTCGTCATTCAGAGAGGGTGTCTTCTGAAGACGTTAGCTACGTCGCTAACGAAACGTCAAGAATAATGTAAGTTCTCTTATAACGGTTTGTCTAATATCCGATAAATAAATTTTAACGTATTATTTTTGTTAAAAAAAAAATGGGAACAATGACTGCCTTCGTCCAGTCCACCGGTACTAATACTCCCTATAGTAATACTAATAAGGCAATGGTACTGACTTCTCTCGGAAAGCAGCGAAGCACAGGCGCAGGTCGTGAGGGAAGCGGTGCGCGCTGCTGCTGACTGCGTGCCACGCCTGCCTGGCAGCTGCTCGCAGCCTGGCCCGCTGCCTCCTCAGCGCTGCTCCTGTGGTGTTGGCGCGGGCAGGGTCCACCTCCCAGCTCACTCCTCCAGCCACAGCTCCTGACACTGTCTCCCACAGGGTTTCCTGGAAGGACAACATCATGTATAATAATGTAATTGCAATATCCTTATCCATGTCCGAAACTTCATATCCATAACATCCCTAGTTTATACCTGCAAGTAGGTCTCCCCCAGCATCTTCATGTAGGCCTCAGTAGCCTTGGTGGCCAGGGAGTTGGCTCTGAAGGCCAGCGCGGCGTGGGGCGCACGCGCCACTTCCAGGGCAGCGGCAGAGGCCAGCAGGCGCGCCGCTGCTGCAGCACCCCCGGCTGCTCGCACGCAACTCACCAGCGCGCACGACAGCTCCTCCTTGGTCTTCACACCTTCAACAACAAACATTGTGTTCAGTTTTTAGGATATACAGTAGAGCCTCGTTAATCCAAGCCCCTTAAAACACAGGAGGGTTCAAAATAACGGGGTGTTTGGATTATAGTATGGGACAAATTCTATGGAGGTGAAACATAAATGGGATTTGTTTGTGTTTTACTTATTTAAGCAATAATCCATCGTAATTCAAATAAAAAAAAGTAAGAAATATTTTATATTGTTCTACATATTTCCTTCTGCATACTACTTTGGAACAAGAAAATCTCGAATTTTTTTTGGGAAAAAACATCACTTTGCAATCGCCGCAGCAACAATGTGTCCTGACTTGACACGCTGTTTTCGTCAGCCCATTGAATGCATTTGTTGAATGCCTCCACAGCCTCAGCATGACTTATTATCTTAACTCCTGGGTGGGAGATCGCTCAGATTACCGCGATCAACGGATTAGGCAGGGTTCGGACTAGCGCGGCTCTACAGTATTGGAATGAGCGCCATAGTCTTTGTTGGCTAACACAATATGGCTGTGATTACCCATGACGGGCTCCAGGCACTCGAGCAGGCGCGGGTAGGTGTCGCGCAGGCAGGGCAGCAGCCTGCTGTAGCTGGGCAGCGGCAGCACGCGCAGGCACTTGTGCGAGCAGCGCACCCGCACGCTGGCGCTGCCGTCCCCGCCCCCGGGCGGCAGCAGCGGGTGCCAGCGCTCGCTGGGCGTGCGCCCGCCCAGCTCTTGGATGGGGATCTTCACAGAGCCTGGAACAGAAATAACAAAATGTATGAGATCGAAAAAAGACATTGAACTCTTGGAAAGAGTACAAAGAAGAGCAACAAAAAAATGGTGTGGAACTTCAGGGACATGACATACGAATAGCGACTGAAAGAACTCGGCTTGACTGCACTGGAACAGCGCAGACAACGCGGAGACCTGATCGAAACATTCAAAATATTAAGTGGACATTACAATGCACCAGGACTAAGAAACATCTACTCCATGAACCCGCCTGGACGTATGAGAGGGAATTCGCTCAGGATCGCAAAAAAACCTAGTACAAGCAACCCTAAACATCACTTCCTCCCAAATCGTGTGGTCACATCTTGGAACAAACTTCCTGAAGATATAGTTGGTGCACCTTCAGTGAATGTGTTTAAAAACAGATTGGACAAACACATCAACAATAATGGTTTTTTTAAGGTTTAAGATTTGTTCCTAAAAAAAAAAAAACATTTGAGTGCTGTGATATACATGCACCAGCCTTAGCTGCTAGTGTATAAATAATAATAATAATAATAAAAGAATGTCCATGCATATTTTAATGAATATTTTCCGATTGAGTCTGGTCAATAGTTCAGTTCGGAAAGTCCAGTCGATAGCTCCCTTGCAAGAATATTTGCATTCCATCCCGAGAGCAAGGGTTCGATCGCCACAGAGGATGTCAGAAATGATTTCCTGTTTCGGTGTCTATTTTAAACCCAAAATAGATAAATACCGGCAAGGTGTATTCAGCCTTCACAAGAAATGAGAACCAGCCTCCTCCCCCGGGAGCTGGGAAACCCCCACTTCAACTGAAAGTAGTTGGTGTGAAGCCGGCTTACCCATAAAAATAAATAGGTCCGGATCGCCACATGCGACCCCTTCGGGGAGATTGCGATAAGTATTTGCACTATATTTGTAGCTTTAGTTGCGTCCCCAATGCCGCACCGTTCCTGTTTGTATATATATGCTCTCACCGACTAGGAACCGCTTGTCCCGCTTCTTGTGCTTCCTGTCAGCCTCCCGGTACACGTCCAGGGTCACCATGTTGACGTGCGGCAGCCCCGAGAACTCAAACACCTCGCCCCAGAAGCACATCTCCGTCTTCAGCTTGCTCGAGGTCCTGGAACACAACATGCAAGAGATGAAGTCAAATTCACAGTGGAGTTGCGGTCTAGCCTCTAACAGACACAGCCACAGGGAGCGCTCTATCCTCAGGGTTAGTGATCCAGCAGGGGGATTATAGTGTTCACCTTGCGTATAGTGTAGCGTCTAGCAGCAGTTCACAGTAGTAGCGCTTCTTGGCGGGCAGACCCTTGGCCTCTAGCAGACACAGCCTCAGGGAGTGCTCTATCCTCAGGGTTAGTGATCCAGCAGGGGGATTATAGTGTTCACCTTGCGTATAGTGTAGCGTCTAGCAGCAGTTCACAGTAGTAGCGCTTCTTGGCGGGCAGACCCTTGGCCTCTAGCAGACACAGCCTCAGGGAGCGCTCTATCCTCAGGGTTAGTGATCCAGCAGGGGGATTATAGTGTTCACCTTGCGTATAGTGTAGCGTCTAGCAGCAGTTCACAGTAGTAGCGCTTCTTGGCGGGCAGACCCTTGGCCTCTAGCAGACACAGCCTCAGGGAGTGCTCTATCCTCAGGGTTAGTGATCCAGCAGGGGGATTATAGTGTTCACCTTGCGTATAGTGTAGCGTCTAGCAGCAGTTCACAGTAGTAGCGCTTCTTGGCGGGCAGACCCTTGGCCTCTAGCAGACACAGCCTCAGGGAGCGCTCTATCCTCAGGGAGTTTTCCGTACCTTGGGGCTGCAGGGAGGCGCGGAGGCTGAAATGTTAAACATCAGAGTTACACACAATACTGAACCAAATACTGGAAGATGACAGCAAATACTTTTTAGCAATATTATCTAGGTTTTTAGCAGTAACTTCGTGAAAGTTCATCTTTACAATTAAAAAATAAATAAAAAACGTTGTTTTAATTCACTGTGAGTTTATTTTGTAATGCACTACTAGTTTCGGTAGAGCAGTATCTACCATCGACAGGAGCTACCTTAAATGCCAGAGTGCTACGATTTGATCCCCTCTAAGGGTGTCAGATATGATTTCCTGTTATGGTGTTTATTTCAAACCCAAAATAAAAATACCTTGAAGGTACATATGTAGCAGTCAAGTCCATAGCTCAGTTGGTCATGCTTGCATTCCATGCCGAGAGGTCGGGTTTAAATCCCACCGTGGTGTAAGAAATGATTTTCCATTTTGGAGTTTATTTCCAATCCAAAATAAATTTTGTATTGGAAATAAATAGAGGTAGGTACAGTTTTCAGTTTGCCTACTGCCCAAAATCCCCCTCTAAGGACCCAAATCATCCCTCCCAGGTTAGGAACCGCTGAGGTAGACTATACCATTGATCAAAACTGTTTAGTGGCTCACTTGTTGATCCACGTGTCCCTCTCCATGCGCGACGCGCAGGCGAAGTGCCTGGTCCGGGGCGGCGGGCCGGGCAGCTGCAGCAGGAAGCAGTGCGCTCTGCCTGAGAGGGAAGCATGCAGGGCGCGCACCGTGCCGCCCCGCACTCCTGTGGCGCACGCTGCCGGCGCAGACAGGAGGCTCTCGTGCGACCTGCAACGCATACATGATATAGAGGAAAGCATTTCATAGGCAGCTGCAGCAAGAAACAGTGCGCCCTCCATTGCTGGGCTGACTTTTGCTAAATCTTTCGTCGAGGAAGGCTGTCGAGCCCAATTTGTTCTCAAAGGTTGGTCGAAGAAGATTGTTGTAAAACTTCTCATGAGACTGGTCGATTCAAGTCAAGATAAATCGTGTACCCGAGTTCTTCCAGTGCGACAATCACGTGTGGCTTCAAGAGCCAACAACTGAGACCAGAGACTGAAGTTGGCCGAGACTTGGACCACGGGCGGGAGAATTAAGGTGAGTGGCAATTCCTTTGGTTTCTTATCCTTGTTGTCCCGACCAATAGAAAGTCCAGGCTTTCGGAGCAGTGATTGCGTCCCTGTCGTCAAGGCACCTTGAAGTAAGTGAGGATATTTCATCAGAACAGACGCCATTATAGTACCTATAGAAGAGACTGATCATTCCAACTTTCCTTCTGTGCTCGAGAGAATGTATTGTCGCGAACTTGAAATATGAAATATACTATAGAACCACCTAGGAGTAGTCGTGCATAGGAATGACATTCTAGTGATTGTGTGTGTACATAATGTTCTGGTGGTGGAATGATCTAGTAAGTGCGAGAAAGACCTCTCTGGTTCATTATAAAAGAGATCAAAATGGTACGGAAGGAGAGTCACAAGAGAGCAATTCGCTAAGTAACACATAAACTGTGATTTGTCAAGTAGTGAAATAAATTGTGAAAAATAAATTTCGTAAAAATAAATTCTGGTATTTTAATTAAAAGGAGAATTCAGCAGTAAACGTAACAGTATGATATGTCGATGGAGTAATGACATAGAGGGAAGCATTTCATAGGCAGCTGTAGCAGGAGGTGGATGCTGTAGTTACCTGGAGGACCTGAGGGGGGCCCGGGGCGCCAGCTTAGCCGCGCTCCTCGCCCTCTTGAGCGGGCTGGCGCGCAGGGAGCGCTTGCTGAAGAAGAAGGCGGCGAGGCGGGAGGGGCTGCTGCCCACGGGGGCGGAGGCGCCGGGGCTCGCTGGACCTCCGCTGCCACGGCGGCACGCCTTCTCATAGGAGGTGTCTGGAAACATAAGAGAACACTTGATATAGGTGGTGTGTGGGAACATAACGATAGAATGGCTGAAAATTTTATTGTTATGGAGGTGACTTTACCATTTCCTCATTCTGATCAAGACTTGGTCTTTAGTTTTTTTTAAATAAATGCGTGAAGAGGAATGTAATTCATCAACCTATTTTTCTTGATTGTAGAGAACAGCACAACAGGTAATCGAAAACAAAGCTGTTTTTCTTTTAGACTGGCTAAAAACAGGTATTAACATTGTAGGTACATTATACATATTATTATTTGTGATTTAAAAATTGACTATGTATTAGGTTGGTTTGTGGCTGACCACCCATGCTGTAGAAAATATTTCACATTGCCAATGTCACCCCTGATTCAGGGAAGGTCGGCAAGAGTTGCAGGGTGTATGTTAATTTGAGATTTGGGTTTTATGTTGTAGGTTCACATGCGGCATGTGCAAGCGCGAACTTTTACTGTTTGCTTGTGCAAATGCATATGTGTTACTCCATTGAATTACTACCTCCATGGTTTGAATGGTTGACAGTGTCTGCCTTGATTTTAGGAAATGCCCCGCCATTTCTTATTTCCACCGAGTCACCATCCTCATTAAATGGGATGACTACAGCAGTGATATAACTGACATTCGTGGGCATTAGCGCCGAGTGGAACCATTGAGTAATAACATAGAAGAGCAGAAACTAACTCACTGCATTGATACATACTAAAGCTCTCTCATTTCTCTCAGTCCTGTCAAACGTTGCAGTGGTTAATTCATACAAAACATGTTTTTGCGTGTCAAATTCTATGTTTTCTTGCTTTCACAATTTTGTATTTTTCCACCTAATTAAAACACATGCCATAATTTCTTACAATAATGCATTTTTCCTTTAAAATTCGTCAATTTTGTCAATCACAAGATTTATAACGCATGCGTAGAATGTTCAGACTGGTTCGGACATAGTACGCACGCGGCAATCTTGCCACCTTTCTAGAAACATTTTTACATTCGCCCGAGTTTTTTTGGTACACATGGAAATGCAACTGTGAAGGCTTTGTTCTCTTTCTTACTAAGTGCGATTTTCGTAAGTAAGTTGAAACAGATATATAATTTCTATCTTCGTTAATATAATTTCTAGTCCACAGATATCACAAGTCAATGAGTGGAACACTGAATGGAGTAGGGACATAGCGACAGTTCTTTCTTTGTAAAAGTGTCATTTTGTCGATGAAACGCTTGATAAATGCCCTAACTCTAAAAATAAACTACCTACAAAGATTACGATATAATTTTGTATCTGTTGTACAGTGAAGGGCAACCGCACGCAAACGCACCTAAGCTGCATATATAGTGCATCTTCTTACCGCATTATACCTAAAGGGAAACAGAGGAAATGTCGGAAGAAAGCGTGGAAGGGGAAGACCGAGGAAGGCATGGATAGACTTCACAAACTTCACAAATCTGGTCAATCCGGTTTGACCGGTCCGTAGCTCAGTGGTAACACTGCGGACTCTGAATGAGAAGGTTGTGGGTTCGAGTCCCGGCGGAGCACAAAAAATATACCATTTTTATTATCAAATTTGTTCTTCACTGTGTTGAAAAATTCATAAACCTTTACCAATGACTTCCTTGACTTATAGGTTGGTATGCGGCTGACCACCCATGCTGTAAAAATGGTTCACTTTGCCAATGTCACCCCTGTTACAGGGAAGGACGGCAAGAGTTGCAGAGTGTATGTCCATTTGAGATTTGGTTTTTATGTTGTAGGCTCACATGAGGCATGTGCAAGCGCGAACTTGTACATGTCTGGTTGTGGGAATGCATGTAATGTGAATCTCCAATGTAACATATCTTTGCAACTTAGATTAGATTAGATTAGAATGACCGGTCACCAAAGATCTATCCAGCCTTACAGCAACAGGGTCTTGCTTGAGTATTGGCGCTTTGTAGCGACGGCCAAGCTCGTACACCTCTGCGGCACTATAACAAGTGTCATAGATCCCTAGAGTCTCTAGAATCTAGGGAGTCTCCCGCACAGATTTTCTTAAAAAAAAAAAAAACATAGTTTTCCTGATCTTCCGAGGACCTCAGCATACGTAATGCGTGTCTACAGCACTAAATTAAATTGTTCGTAAATCACTACTAGGACAAAATATCAAAGGCTGGCTAAGAATGAATGTGACATTATCCATGGAGGAAGTATTAAATGGAGGGGTCGTACATGTGATTTAGTACCAATCAACATGATGCACCGTCTTTGACACCATACACTGTTTATTATGTTGTCTCGCTCACGACATATGAAATGCTTTTTAATTTTCTATGTAAGCAACGTGTCTCTACTCCGTCTTCAATCTATTTACAAATCACCAAGGAAACACATTAAATCACTATGGTAACGGATTTGTTAGTAGTGTTGTTGCAAGTATGAAGATATCTGATAAATTCCGAATTCAAAAATGTTCCCACCTCATTGTTAACGAGATGATTTCCACAAGTATCTATTACCGCGAGCATACAAGTTACATACTTGAAGCAGCAAGTACCATTATATTTTAACATCACTAAGTAGTTCTAGAAATGGCTGTCACTTTCGCGAACAAAATATTTTGACAAACGAAAAATAAATTTTATCAACGTAATCATATAGAATAGTGATTAAAGTGAAATGTTATTCCATGTTCTACAACACATTTACTCTATTTTGTTGGCACGTTTAGAAAATACCCAGTTTGACATTTATATAGTTTTTTTCCCAATTAGGTAACACACCTGTTGACAGTTGGAAGGTTACCGATCGACTGAATTTGGATTTTTGTGTGATGAGTGGGGTAGCGTATTTCTAATTCTCAAAGGATTGATTTCTTAGCCCATCCAGTTCTATATATCCATGACATTATCTAATATAATAGTAATAATAATAATGAAGTTGGTGATTCCGGCTGACCTCACTCTAAAAACAGCAATTACTTGTGACAATGGAACTGCACGGTATTTGAGCTGCGCTCTGTCATTGACAAATGAGCGATTCTGTTAAGGATATGAAAGTAACTGCCTATGAGGCCCGGTATTTTCAAGTCTAGTTAAATTTTACTCAAAATACTCCAGTTCGAGTTACTAAAAAATCTAAAATACCCGAAGTGACAAGTCCCGCCCCGAAAATTTAAAAATGACTACAACGCGATTCAAAAGCTTGAAAACTGACAACTGGACGTAAAAATCAAATGTCTAACCTTCATAGCTGGAAAACGATACAAATAATGTTCCATTTGCGGCAATTTTGATAAAACAGCTGCTGTTTTTGACAACGGTGCCATCTTGAAAATCTTTAGCAAATTATATAAATTTTTACAGGCTTAATTCGATGAGTCGAATATTAACTAAAATTGCATTTATACTTACTTACGGCCGTTGACATATTATGAACAATTCATTAAAATTTTAAAAATTAATTACACTTTTCCGATTAGTCAAACCGTTGTGGAAGAACTAACATTATTTTCGACGTTTCGCTGGCGTCGTAAACCAACAAAACCGGTCACAATAAAATCGACTGAAATTTAGACATGCCAACGTCTATCGTTTTTTTTAAATAATATTGCAGTACACATTATTTCAGCTTCACCTTGAATTATAGGTTGGTATGAGACTGACCGATCATACTGTAAAAAATGGTTCACTTGGCCAATGTCACTCCTGTTTCAGGGAAAATCGGCAGGAGTTGCAGGGCTTATGTTCATTTGAGATTGGGATATTATATGTTCACGTTTAAGCACGAACTTATACGTGTCTGTGGGAATGCATTTAATATTAATCTTAAATGTAATGTATCTTTGCAACTTAGATTATAGATTATAGACTTACAGAGATGTGGCAGTCTACGGTTTTTATGGTCTGTCAAATGCCAGATGGGTAATAAAAATATTAGAATAGAATTATAACGCAAGCAATGGCGCGTTTTGTAAAGTTCACGGCATTTTAAACGCATTAAAAAAATGTAGCTCGACCATTCAGCATTATTGTACCGTAAAGGTTCCTTGACTCATAGGTTGGTATGCGGCTGACCACCCCCGCTGTAGAAAATGGTTAACTTTGTCAATGTCACCCCTGCTTCAAGGAAGGTCGGCAGGAGTTGCAGGGTGTACCTGTGTCCATTTGAGATTTGATTTTTATGTTGTAGGTTCACATGCCGCATGCGCGAACTTGTACGTGTATGCTTGTGAGAATGCATGTAATGTGAATCCTTAATGTAACATATCTTTGCAACTTAGATTAGATTAGATAAGAAATGCGGAAGTGGGTATTTCTGAGGTGGGACGGCTTTTATCTATAATCTATCTATAATCTAAGTTGCAAGGATATATTCATTCAAAGCTCTCACATGTATGCCCACAAACAAACACGTGTAGTTCGCGCTTACAAATGCTTATTGTGTACTTACAAATAAAATCCAAACCTCAAATGAACATAAGCCCTGCAACTCTTGCCGACATTCCCTGAAACAGGGGTGACAGTGAACCATTTTTTACAGTATGGGTGGTCAGCCTCATACCAACCTATAAGTCAAGGAATAATATTTTAAAAAGGGTAGAAAGGCGTTTTTATTGGGAAAAAACAACACCAAGTAAAAAGGTGCGTTCTGTAATATATTTTTAACGATTTGTGTATCAACACTGTGAAATTAATTATTAATTATACAAATCGCCACCTTTAAGTTGAAACTGAACAAGTGCCGATTAACTGATTTGAGAAATCGTGGATGAAACATTTTATAGGGTGTAACTATCATAGTAAGTGAACTAATTATAAAGAAATACTCATGGCAAACTTCGTAACTACAGGATTTTCAGACTTTTGCAGTGTTTTCTCTCGAAGAAAATAGGAAAAAGGGCTATTTACCTGAGAAACCCACGGTACCCTTTGGGATGACCAAGAGTCATGAAAAGGCGCTATAAAAATACTGTATTATTATTATTATTATTACCTAAGTACCTTAATTTACTAAAAGAAAATTAAATGGATTTTTGGGAAGGAATGAAATTCACCATCCTATTTTGGCTGGCCAGTTGTCTCCATGCGAAAGCAGAAGCTTGTGTGCGTGCAATGGCATCTGTTGAACCAGGGTCGAAGTTATGGTCAAGCGGGCCAGACGCAGGTTCGAACCAACGTTATTCTGTTCCAAATACGCTAGTCGAACATGCGCCTCTACCCCCTCGGCTATAACACCGACTTATATACCACTTAGGGCCGGTCTTATAAACATCCGTTAGTTCAATGTCGTACCAAATTTACCGAAATATAATACAAACGTCACAATTTTCGTCTTATAAGAATCCGTTTGTTTTATTTCCGTAAAAGTTACCGACAGATCTAACCGACGGCCGACCCATCGATTAATGGCAGATACCGGCCGGTTAGTTAAGGTTTGAGGTTAGGTCAGCTGTCAAAGAATTGTTTCTTTGCGGTGAGTTTTGCGTGTCATTGGACTACTACGCTCTATCCTGTTGAAGATAATTTCTTCCGAAAGTGATAGATAATGCATTAAAATGCGCTGTCTGAGTCGTTTTCGTATTTGTCAAAAGCAACTTTAGGTTATGTTTCGTCTTTGACAGCAAACGGATGACGTATGTTCATGAATGCACGCAAAAAATCATTGAAAATACGAGTGCATTATTGAGAACTAACGGACGGTTAAAAAAGCTTTATAGGACGACCATCGGTAAGATCAGTCGGTAAACGTCCATCCGTTAGTAACTTGCCGAGATACTTACGGATATTTGGTCTCTCGTTTATAAGACCGGCCCTTATTCAGTTTTACCTTTAACGACCTTTAACCTGTCAACGACGTTAGCCATGTTGAAAGCACCGGTTCCCATAGATCACCGAAGTTAAGCAACATTGGGCGTGGTCAGTGCTTGGATGGGTAACCGCTCAGGTACACCGCGTGTCGTTGGCATCTTGGACCGGTCCGTAGTCCGTAGTGGCAACACTTCGGACTCGTAAATGGAAGGTTGTGGATTCGGATCCCGGCGGAGCACAAAAATATACCATTTATATTTCGAATGTGCTCACTGGGTTGAAAAATTCATAAACCTTTACCAATGACCGATCACCAAAGGTCCATCCAGCCTTACAGCAACTGGGTCTTGCTTGAGTATTGGCGCTCTGTAGCGACGACCAAGCTCGTACACCTCTGCGGCACTACAACAAGTGTCATAGACCCCTAAAGTCTTTAGAATCTAGGGAGTCTCCCGCACAGGATTAAAAAAAAAAAAAAAAAGCCTTAAGGTATCGAAATGACTGTAAAGAAAACATTTTTTCTTTATTTGCAACTTAGATTAGACCTCCACGTGCGTGTCCCCTGAGACTGCCGTCAGAATAGGGGTACGTAAAGGTACACAGTTGGGTTTCTTCGCGTGGCACGTAGGTACTATTTATATGTACCATCGCAACACTACTAGGGGTTCCCGCACATTACTCGCTTCATATAACTCGGTGTACGCAGTAATCTCATTACAAGTGCATGCCACTGTGACTGTCACTGTTCCCCTAGGGGTGGCCACGTAAACGTACATAAACATACATGGTCGGGTTTCTTCGGGTGCGCCAACTTAGTTCATGGCATGATATATAAATTATTTTAACTAAGATAAACATTATATATATATATGATGATGATGATGATGATGTTGTCTCCATCCTTCCGGGCTTGTAGACCATGTTCATCATCATCTGAAGCCGGCCATGAAAGCCTAAAAACACTTATTATATATTTATATGTTTCAACTTACTTACGAAAATGGTCATTAGTAAGAAAGAGAACAAAGAACCTCACAGTTGCATTTAAATGTATACAAGATAACTCGGGCGAATGTAGAAATGTTCCTAGAAAGTTGGTACTATTGCGAATTATAATGACTGCCAGTTGATAGATAACACGCGTTATAAATATTGTGATAGCTAAAATTTTATGAATTTTAAAGAAAAATGCATTTTTTAAGACATTATGGCGCGTGTTATAATTGGGTGTCGAACACACAAAATGCATTTGGACGAAATGGACTTATTTCGTATGACTACACCACTGCAACGTTTGACAGGACTGAGACAAATGTGGGCTATAGTATGTATTAATAATGCAGTAATTTAGTTTCTGCTCCTCGATGTTTCAATGGTTCAGGACTATCTGAACTCGATTAGGAGTTCCCATACATTACTCGCTTCCTATAACCCAATGCATACAACAATTCCATTACAAATCCATACCGAAATGAAATAAAACTCCTCCTGTCAAGAGGACCTCGTAGAATGGCTCACATTCATCCCTCTTCAGTCGACATCAAAACTATGAAAACTTGGTGTTTTCACGACTCATTCCTTTGCCAAAGAGGGAAGCGGCACAAGACAAAGAGTCCTAGATGATGACTGGGGTGTCAGATGCCCTGAGCCTTCAAGGTTGGATCGATATTTTTGATGACTGATTGAGCTTTGGAAACATTATAAATACAGTGAAACATGGTTTTTTTCTGGACTTGGGGCTGCATATGCAGTCAATGCAGTCTACTGACTTTTACTGACCGGACCGGCATTAGCATAAATACGAGTATAATTAGCATATTTAAGATTTGCACAATATTTGGTATTTAGCATGCCGTCTAGTACTACCTAGAAATTTCACCGAGTATAGAACATTAAGTAAACACTAAGCCGTCGAGTGAACAAAAAAGTCTATTTCAGATACAGCAGCGCCTCTATGGAGTGTTGTAGTTCTCATGCATACATACTTTGCTGTTGAGTGTTCACGCAATGTTGTTTACTGCTAATGCAAACAGCAGCAGGTTGTCCCAGTTTACTCTGTGAATAACATTAAACCATACCGGACACGGAATTCATGCTCTCCATCTTGAAATACGTTTACCGATGTGACTAATCGAAAATTCACGTTTTCTAAATCAGTGGCGACTGTCAAACTGTTCTTCTTCTTCTTTTTTTCACTTTGCAAATCGCTCCCTCAGTTCTTGTTTATCGTATACGCCAATCGTGTCAAATATGACTTTTTCATGCAGTTGTCTAAAGAATCAAATTCAACACAATCTGAGCTAAGAAAAACCGTAAAACTCGATAATGTGAGAGTTCTTTTAAATATTTTTAAAATAAATTTATTGTTTTCATAAGACACATTAGTCCTGTACACATGCAAACATTGCTCATGTGAAAATTTCTCAATGGCGTTTACGATAAATAAGAACTAAGGCAGCGCAATGTCTCCCCTGTGGTGAAAAATGTAATTTGTTGTGTATGTTCCTTGACTTATAGGTTGGTATGCGGCTGACCATCCAGTCTGTAGAAGATGGTTCACTTTGCCTATCTCAGCTCTGTTTTAGGGAAGGACGGCAAGAGTTGCAGGGTATATGTTCATTTGAGATTTGGGTTTTTATATTGTGAGCCCACATGCGGCATGTTTAAGCGCGAACTTATACGTATCTGCTTGTGGGAATGCATTTAATATGAATCTCAAATGATACTCGTACATATCTTTGCAACTTAGATTAGATTAGACGAGTTTGGTATATTGCATTACGCAGATTGAGAAATTGTCCATTGAACATTCACATCCCTCGGTTTTGTGATGTCATCGATTGTAAATGAAAGCATGGATTTCCGATCATCAAGGATTAGAAAGAGAACAAAGATGCTCTTAGCGTGACTTTACTGTAAACAGAGAAGTGTGAGGGAAGCTAAGAATTCAACGAAAGCCAGTTTTAAGTCGAGAGCTAGCAAGCTCCGCTACCACAAACGAACGCAAATAAAGCAATGAACTATTCTTCAAAACGCAGAGAATTTTTCTCTCCAATCATTCTCAAAACCTTGTTCACAGAATTTTTCAAAACAAGCACATTTCGTCAGAGCCATTGTCATTTAGAGTTATTTAAATGAAGGTAATTATTCTTATTTTCACTAAAACTTGCGCAATGGCGTCTGTTTTTGGAAAGTCATTTGTATTCAGTGTGACATATGGATATGACATAAAAAAAACACATTTGAAATTATCATAATTTGAAACGTGGGCGAAAATAATTGTAGTCCTACTTTTTTTAATATAATAACAGTCACAACAACGGTGTGAGTTTGATTTTTTTGGACTAGTCGTAGTTGGCTCTTCGCCTTGAACCAAAAAGAAAAGTTCACGCACCTTTACCGAAGACCGGTCACAAAAGGTCCATCCAGCCTTAGAGAAACTGTGTCCTGCTTGAGTAATTGGTGCTTTCTATAGCGACAAATAAGCTCGCAGAGGGCTCTAGAGGTGTGATTTGCACAAACACAGCGCTCGCCAAATAAATCCATAAATAATATAATTTAAGATACGAAGAAATATGAACATAAATGTATTCCCACAAACAGGATCAATATAAGTTCACGCGTACACACGCTGCATGTGCACTTGCGAAATGATCTACCAGTATCTGTGTTTCCTTCCCAATTTAAACTAGTTTTATTCAAAACCAACATCAATCGCCACTTCTTTGCAGCGCCTCACGACAGAAGCAACAACACAAGCAACACCTCTGCGGCACCCTTCCAGGGTGACATAGACCTCCAAGACTTTAAAAAATTGGGGAGTCTCCCGTACAGGATTCATAAAAAAAAAAACCCCAAATCTAAATGAACATAAACCCTGCAATTTTCTTACGCAAAGAATACTCAAATGTCCAAAACATCTACAATATTTCCAACACAATATTACCATCCATTTGTCGGTGTTCCGGCCGAGGGGGCCAAGTGGCTGATCTTTCTAGCGTATTTGGAATAGAATAACGTTGGTTCGATCCCCGCTTGGGTCATTTGACCCTGGTTCAACAGATGGTATTGGGTAATTATTAATTAATAATTCATTAATATAAACAATAATGAAATATTTAGATTAAGATTATAGATTATAGAATTGATGATATTAATACCTATTTCTGGCCAGGCAGAATAGGTTGGTGAATTGCATTCCTCTTCACAAATCTATTTAAAAAAAAAACAATTGCAATTTAAAATTTTAAAGCCCAAGCCGCCAACATTGAAGATCAACTGCCATTTTTTTACCATAATATTAATCGTCCTGATATTTATATTTAGTGCAATATGGTTTGTTATTGAGGAAGACACATGGCTCAGTGGCGCAGTGGATGACTTTAGAACAGGTAAAACCGGTTTGATGTCCGTCGGGGGTTCGTCCCGCGGTGGGATGTGTGAAAAAGTTAGCCATACACCAACCACCTGTCGCCTGTTGTGCAATATTGCAAGAGGAAGCTTTCAAAGTGTTGACAATAAAATTGATGCGTAATATTTCATCGGGAAGTTGAAGCAGTGGCGTGCCTACGGTTTCTGCCATGCGCATGCTGGATAATTACAGTTTTTTTTTTTTTTTTTTAAAGAAAATCCTGTGCGGGAGACTCCCTAGATTCTGAAGACTCTAGGGGTCTATGACACTTGTTGTAGTGCCGCAGAGGTGTACGAGCTTGGTCGTCGCTACAAAGCGCCAATACTCAAGCAAGACCCAGTTGCTGTAAGGCTGGATGGACCCTTGGTGACCGGTCATTGGTAAAGGCTTATGAATTCTTCAACCCAGCGAAGAGCACATTCGAAATATTAATGGTATTTTTGGGTGCTCCGCCGGGATCCGAATCCACAACCTTCCATTTACGAGTCCAAAGTGTTGCCACTACGGACTACGGACCGGTCCGATATACCGGTCCGGATAATTACAGTTGCACGAAATCACAAATAATAAATCTTACCCCTTTGTTTCTTTCCTCGGTGTTTCTTAATCTCTTCAGACTTCGATTTTGGATTAATTAATAAATCTTTACATACTTAAGATCCTTACTAAGTACAACTATATTTTCATAGGGATTCATTGTATACTATAAAAACCGGATTCTCGATCGCAAACAAGGAATAAGTTATTTATTATGATATTTGAACCTGACGCGACAGTGTTTTCAAAACACAATACATAAGTCATTCATAAATCTGTAAACAGCTTCAGTCTGGAATCGTAAAATTTAATGGACGAAAAGCTTAGCTTCTCTGAATATTATTATCATGCGTACTTCAAGCCACATCTCCAAGCAATATCTGTGAATGTGTGTTTTCATTTAGAATTAAAAGAGCTTAAGCGACTACCTTCATACAAGCTTACAGAGGTCAAGCTTTTTCATACGTTAAACAAAGGCAGGCATACAATTCTCAATCACGTTTGAACAGAGTTTCGTTCGGCAATGACTAATATTAATATCCCACTTTACCTCACAGATGGCAGTAGCTGGAATGTTGATGTATATCTTTAATCTACTCAAAAATATT
Source organism: Agapetus fuscipes (assembly GCA_951799405.1). Lineage (NCBI taxonomy): Eukaryota > Metazoa > Arthropoda > Insecta > Trichoptera > Glossosomatidae > Agapetus > Agapetus fuscipes. The sequence goes on from OX637361.1 coordinate 13,480,854, forward strand.
CATTATTTTCATTTCTGAGGGTACGCATGCTTAGCTTTTTAGCTTGTAAGGTAGTCACGCCACTGAGTTGAAGCAGAAGATTTTTTTTTAAGAAATCCTGTGCGGGAGTCTCCCAAGATTTCAGCGACTCTATAGGGTCTATTACACTTGTTTTAGTGCCGCAGAGGTGTATACGAGCTTGGTCGAGCTTGGTACTTCTTGGACCGGTCCGTAGTCCAGTGGCAACACTTCGGACTCGTAAGTGGAAGGTTGTGGATTCGGATTCCGGCGGAGCACAAAAATATATCATTTACATTTCCAAATGTGCTCTTCGCTGGGTTGAAAAAAATTATAAAGCCTTTACCAAAGACCGGTCACTAAAGGTCCATCCAACCTTACAACAACTGGGTATTGCTTGAGCATTGTCGCTTTCTACAGCGACGACTAAGCTCGCAGAGGGCTCTTGAGGTGTGATACACACAAAAACAGCGCTCACCAAATAAATGATCCTAATATTATTATTATTTATTGGTCGTCGCTACAAAGCGCCAATACTCAAGCAAGACTCAGGCTTGGGCTCTTATTTATTATAGGGGATAGAGAAGACTCATCTCGATTTTCCCCGAAAAAGGAATAAAGGTATTGTGCCTCACAATACCTTTATTGCTTTTTCTGGTAAAATCGAAATGAATCTACTCTACCGGCATAGTGAATACCAGCCTTGGTTGACGTCGCTACACAGCGCCAATTCTCAAGCAAGACCCAGTCGCTGTAAGGCTGGATGGACCTTTTTAGCGATCGGTCTTTGGCATAGAGTTAGTCGTTGGTAAAGATATATGAATTTTTCACCCAGCGAAGAGCATATTTGAATTATTTTTTTCGTGCTCCGCGGGGATTAGAACCCACAACCTACCATTTACGAGTCCGAAGTGTAAACACTGGACTACGGACCGGTCTATACCAATAATACAATGATTGAAAAAATACTGTTAAATCTATAAGATATTCCGAACACAAGTTCTTCCATTTGGGAGACATCCTGTGCAGTCTAACATATACTAGTGTTTATATAGATTTGGTGGCTCGGTGGTTGGATACGTGCGTGCCGACTTCCGGTGTCGCTGGTTCGAATTCCGAATCCGTCCACCAAAGAACCGGTATACGGGGCGCTCTGGCTGGAACCTGTCTTTGGTATTGAACTATAAAAAACGTGCAATTAGTGGTGGGGTCTATATTATTGTAAGTATTTATTTGTGGTTTTACTTGAAATAGGGTTGGCAGAATAAAAAAAAATCTACAAGTCGATAGCTCAGTTGGTAGAATGCTTGCGTTTTATGTCAAAGGTTAGGGTTCTGTCCTCACCGAGGGTGTCAGAAATTATTTCCCACTTCGGTGTTTATTTCAACACAAAAAAAAGTAGCTGCAAGGTTTACTCTCCTTCAGACTTAGCCAGAGTGTAAGACTGGTCCGTAGTCCAGTGGTAACACTTCGGACTCATGAATTGAAGGTTGTGTGTTCGTATTCCGACTAGGCACAAAAAATATACCATTTATATTTTCAAATTTGCTTTTCACTGGGTTGAAAAATTCATAAATCTTTACCAAAGACCGATCACTAAAGGTCCATCCAGCCTTACAGCAATTGGGTCTTACTTGGGAATTGGCGCTTAGTAGCGCCGACCAAGCTCGTAAAAATCCGGTCGATGGCTCAGTTGGTAGAATGCTCGCATTCTATGCTGAGAGCATGGGTTCGATCCCTACCGAGGGTGTCAGAAATGATTTCCCGTTTCGGTGTTTATTTCAAACCCAAATACTGGCAAGCCTCACAAGAAATGAGAAATAGCCCCCTCGGAAACTGAGAAACCCCTACTTCAACTGAAGTGGTTGGTGTAAGGCCGGCCCCTTTACCCGTAAAAATAAATAGGTCCCGAATTACCACATGCGACCCCTTCGGGGATAACGCAGGCAACGTTATATTTCATTTATACAACATTACATTATATTTCCTGTTCAACTTCCATCATATTTTTACCCACTTCCGATAAATATTTAACCGAGGGCCTTACCAGAATGAAGCAATCAAATTTGATTTGTCAATTAAATATTGATTGGAGGTTGGTGCAACAGGCCCTAAGAGTTGAGCAGCCAACCCTGCGTTTGGATAGCCAATACCCAATTACTGCATTTGTTCGGAATAAGCTCCGTAACAAATTCGACCAGTTTAATTAAGGTTTTCACTACCGGCTTGTACGGGAGTCTGTCTGAACTTACTTGTATCTGTGCCCACTGATCTCATAATAAAACTGCTTCAATTGATTATTAGCTTCGTAAAGAGATCATAAAAACAGTGCCTCTAGTATATTACTCTGCGTAAACCCACCTCAAAGAAAATGTATCAAAACTAGACCACTTTTTATGGACGCTGCCGTATATTCGATACATTTTTGATTCACGTAAACGAGGTGAGATATACGCGTGGTTTTATACTCAGGGTATAGATCTTGGAGCGATTGGCAGGTAAAACAAATAGTTAAAGATCTAATTCATATCCGGTATGGGTTGTGAAATGAAATCAATGATTATTTTCTTGATTTCACCAAAGAAATCCGTACATTTGAGGTAGACAAAAAAATAATTGCTACATCACTCGGTTTCGTCAGTTTGCGTAGTTTTTGCCAATAGTTGCACTAAAGTAAAAACGGTCTATGACACTTGTAAGACCCAGTTGCTGGAAGGCAGATTAATATTTCAACGCAGTGAAGAGCACAATTTTAAAAGTAAATAATAATTTAGTTTTTTTGACCGGTCCGTAGTGTAGTGGTTGACACTTCTGATTCGTAAATGGAAGGTTGTGGGTTCGAATCCCGGCGAAGCAAAAAAATATACCATTTACATTTTCAAATATGCTCTTCGCTGGGTGAAATATTCATATAACTTTACCAAAGACCGGTCATTAAAGGTCCATCCAGCCTTACAGCAACTGATTCTTGCTTGAGAATCGTCACTTTCTACAGCGAGGACCAAGCTCGCAGAGGGCTCTTGAGGTGTGATACACACAAAAACAGAGCTCACCAAATAAATCATCCTTATATTATTATTATTTGCTGTCTTGTTATCCAATACAGTCCTTACAGGGCTATTCTTAGACATTTTAGTCGCCCGTTGAGCCCACGCTTTAATAAACTAATGGTGCATTTGTATGAAGACCTGTCAATCCAAGATGGCCGCAAGTGAACAGCTGATTACAGTCTTCATACAAAAACTACCAAAATTCGGTAGGTAAGAATGACCGTGGTCATGAAACTTCCAGGCGAGGCATCATTAGTTTGTCAAAGCGTGGGCTCAACGGGCGACTTAAATGTCTAAGAATAGCCCCGTTAGTGTTAACCACTGGACTACAGACCGGTCACGAGGTATTCGGTCATCGCTCGGCTTCCTCAAAAATTAAACAAACGAGTTATTTTTCCTTGTCATTACTTTTTACCAACACTAGGTCGTGTCTTGTATAATCTATAATAATCTATAATCTAAGTTGCAAGGATATATTCATTTAAAGCTCTCAGATGTAAGCCCACAAACCAACAAGTGTAGTTCGCGCTTACAAATGCTGAATGTGTACTTACAAATAAAATCCAAACCTCAAATGAACATAAGCCCCACAACTTTTGCCGACCTTCCCTGAAACAGGGGTAACATTGGCAAAGTGAACCATTTTTTACAGTATGGGTGGTCAGCCTCATACCAACCTATAATCAAGGTATCATGGCGTGTTATGTCCATTGAGTAGTAACATATATATATATATACATAATATAATCTAAGTTGCAAGGATATATTCATTTAAAGCTCTCAAATGTATGCCCACAAACAAACACACGCTAACAAATGCTGAATGTGTACTTACAGATAAAATCCAAACCTCAAATGAACATAAGCCCTACAACTTTTGCCGACCTTCCCTGACACAGGGGTGACATTGGCAAAGTGAACCATTTTTTACAGTATGGGTGGTCCGGTCGATAGCTCAGGCGGTAGAGTGCTTGCATTCCATGCCGAAAGCTCGGGTTCGAATCCCACCGAGGGTGTCAAAAATGATTTCCCGTTTCGGTGTTTATTTCAAACCCCAAAATAAAATACCGGCAAGGTTTACTCAGCCTTCACAAGAAATGAGTACCAGCACTCTCGGGAGCTGGGAAACCTCCACTTCAACTGAAGTGGTTGGCGTAAGGCCGGCCCCCTTACCTGTAAAAATAAATAGGTTCAACTCGCCACATGCGACCCCTTCGGGGATAACGCGGCAAGAAGTTACACTAAATGTGTAGCTTAGTTGCGTTTTTTTTGCGTTGCGTGGTCAGCCTCATACCAACCTTTAAGTCAAGGAACGTAAAATAGAGAAGCAGAAATTAACTTACACCATTGATACACACTATCTACCACTTTTGTCTCAGTCCTGTCAAACGTCGCAGTTGTCTAGTCATACAAAACATGTTTTTACGTGTCAAATTTTAAGTTTTCTTACATTCTCCATTTTGTCTTTTGACACCCAATTACAATACATGCCATATTGTCTTAAAATAATGCCCTCTTTCTTTAAAATTTGTCAATTTTATCGATCACAAGATTTGTACCGCATGCGTCTATGTTTGGACTGCTCCGGGTATAGTACCTACCTACGCACGCAGAAATGCTGCCACCTTTCTATAAAAAAAAAAACATTCGCCCGAGTTTTTTTGTACATATAGAAATGCAACTGTGAAGTTCTTTGTCCTCTTTCTTACTAATGACCATTTTCGGAAGTAGGTTGAGACAGATAGGCATATATCGACGGTTAAAAGGAAGTAAGGCATAAGCGACGTTTTGGTCAAAAATGAGTTATGAATGCCATCCTACTTAAAACATTCCGCTCTTTCTAATGCGCTAACTCCAATAGCTCTAAGATGATTTTTTTTTGTGGTTTATACCCTAGAAAACAATTGCGTTTTCGAAGTATGGTTTTGTGTTATTTTTCCTTGTCATTACTTTTTATCAACACTAGGTCGTGTATTGTATGACAATCCAATATTATGAGTTTATGAATAAAATATGCGGATGTATTCGCGCCCATGTAGGTATGCGCCTCGCCCTTGGTCCGTGATACAAGGAAATAAATACATTTCTGCAAATTTCTGTGAAATTATCTGATTAAAATTATATATTTGGTTTTGTCATGAAAAGTTGATTTATTTGGCAGGGGTTGCTTTTGTGTGAGTCACACCCGTTGACTTAATGATATCTGTGGACTAGAACTTTTAACGAAAATAGACAATATCTTCAACATATTGTTTCAGCCTACTAACGAAGATGGTCATTAGTAAGAAAGAGAACAAAGAACTTCACAGTTGCATTTCCATGTGTACAAAAAAAACTCGGGCGAATGTAATTTTTTTCTAGAAAGGTGGCAGCTAACTATGCCCGGAGCAGTCCGAACATAGACGCATGCGGTATAAATCTTGTGATCGATAAAATTGACGAATTTTAAAGGAAATAGGCATTATTTTAAGACATTATGGCGTGTGTTGTAATTGGGTGTCAAAACAAAAAATGGAGAAAGCAAGAAAACATAAAATTTAACACGTAAAAACATGTTTTGTATGGCTGTACAACTGCAACGTTTGACAGGACTGAAACAAAAGTGGTAGATAGTATGTATCAATGCAGTAAGTTAGTTTCTGCTCCTCTATGTTATTACTCAATGATCACACCTCTAAAGGATTAAATAATTGTAAGTACGTTACATGACCAGTCTGTAGTCTAGCGATTGAAACTTGTGACACGTGATTGGAAGGTAGAGGGTTCGAAAAAAAAGAAATATAGTAATAAATTACTTAAATACTTCTGACAAAAGAGCTTTCTTGCCTGTGTCAAATGTGCGGACCTAATAACATTATATTTATTCATATTTTTAATTAGAATATCTTTAAAATGGAGACATGGGCGTAACCAGTCGCTTGGTAATTAGTAAAAACAAAAAGTGATTTTTGCAAATGGCGTAGGAGCATTATTAAGCGATATATAATGTATTCAACTGTCGCATTCCTTTAGTGATTATAAGCCAGTATCTAAATCGTATTAGCAACTTAGATTAATACATATACGTCGCACAATCAAGTGTTAAAACGGCTACAGACGGTCAACACTTTGCATGTCATTTTTTAATTAACTGCAGCGGTTTTTTCACCATTGCAGCATTTTAACCCATCGATAGCTCTGTTTGTAGAATCAATAATGCTTGCCGAGAGTTAGGGTTCAATCCCCATAGCATGCTCCTGAAGATGCCTTATTATGCGAAAACGTTTGAGCAAAAAATAAATAAAATTGAATTAAAACTATGTTTTTTTCCGATTGCATTTAAGTATAAACAAATACGATGGAGGGGTAAATTATTTTCTTTTGTTGGCTAATCTAAATCTAAATCTAAGCTGCAAAGATATGTATCATTTGAGATTCATATTAAATGCATTCTCACAAGGAGACACGCATAATTTCGCGCTCACACATGCCGCATGTGGACCTACAATATAAAAAACCCAATCTCAAATTAACAGAAGCCCTGCAAATCTTGCCGACCTTCCCTGAAACAAGGGTGACATTGGCAAAGTGAACCATTTTTTACAGTATGGGTGGTCAACCTCATACCAACCTATCAGTCAAGGAATTGGCTCGTTTATAAAATATCCAGTTTGGCAGTTATATGGCTTTATTTGCCAATTAGGTAACACACCTGTTGACAGTTGGAAGGATACCGATAGACTGAATTTGGATTTTTGTATGATGAGTGGGTTAGCGCATTCCCAATTCCCAAAGGATTGGTTTCTTAGCCCATCTAGTTCTTATATCGACTGCTCCAACGAAGACAGCACTAAGTCAAAAAACATAGTTTTGCAGTAAAGCCAATTGAATGTTATTTATTCCATAGAGAACAATGCCTAAATTATTTTTTACATTAATTTATTATCGAATTTAAAAGAGATAGAGACACGGCTGTCATCTTGGAATGAAGATAATGATTTGTTACCTTCAGAAATGGAAATAAGTCAAAAACCTCAATTTCGGAGTTACTTCCTTCTTTCTTGGAGCAGTCGATATATCGATGGTTGTATCCCTATAAAAAAGTATCATTTGCATGTCTGTACACGCAAAAATGAAATGCAAAAATGACCGTGTAGAAGAAGACAAAGAATAACGTATTTTTTTCGTACAAATTAGTATGAGTAAGCAATAGCCAGATATCACTGCCTATTCGGGCCTGGCGTGGGACTGACCAGATCACCCGTATAAATAAAAACAACGCGCTTAAGCTCGGGATGATCCAGCTGTCAAATGGTACACATGACATAACATTGATAACCGGTTTTTAAATACGTTTGCTTGGGCGTTTGAAGTTCATATGGGAATATGGGATGTAAAGAGCGCGAAGTTAATACTACATGGATTTTGTTACGAACTTATGGTTTCGTACGTGAGCCTAAGCATGCTAGTGTGTGTCGAACAGTCTGGCTCTAGTATGATCCATTAAAGGAGTATTCATTAGTACGTGCGCCTAAGCACGTTGGGTAGTACACGTGTGTGGAACGATCCAAGAATAATCTGGAATACACGAGAAAAATCTTTATGAACTGTATAAATACGAGCCGCAATGGTGCGGAGAGCCAGGACGCTTGAAACATTGTGACGCGAAGTCGATATAAGCAGAGCCAGAAAAATAATCAGCAAGTGTGAAAGGAAAAAGAGGGAAGGAACGACCGAGAAAAGTATGGAGTGATCAGATTGAGGATATTGTGAAAGAATCAGATATACAAAGTGAGCGTAAAAGAAGAAAATTCACGAAAAACGTGATGGATATGAATGAATTGAAAGAAGTATGTAAGGATAGGAAAAAAATGGAGGCAGCTCTGCAGAGGCTCTGGCCACCCCTAGCGGAATGGCGACAGAGTTACAGTCACATTGTAAACAGATACAGTGTTATTCATTAGATTCCGCCCATACCTGTTTAGTGCGAGATTTTGAGAAACCAATTTAAATCTGTACCAGCCCGCTAAACCAAAATAAATAAAAAGGTGATTCATTAGCGAAATACGTACATTTTTTTTTTTGGTTTACCGAATCCTGCTTAAACAGACTTCCGGTAGCTTTTTCTGTATGAAAAAATACGAAATGCTCGACATTTATGTAGGTATTTTGGTGTCTATGAAATTTTTTGAGGTTTTTGTGGGTTTTTGCATGATTTTTGACAGCTTTCGGAGACGCTCGGAAGAATTCGGGTAAACGCCCCCTCCCGAACGTTTCTCGACACTCCAGCTGTCAAACTCATGTCGGCTGCGACTTCGAATGAACTAAAAATGGAAACAAGTATTTTTCAAAGCATGACTTCATTGTGGCTTCAGGTTTTGGTTGTAGGCATCACGAAGAAAATCTCAAAGATGGGCCTGCATACTTCATTTACAAGAAAAGTGACAGTTTTACAAAATTGGCGACTTGAAAAATAACACGACGCGGCATCTGTCACTTTTTTTCTTGTCACAGTTTTTATATTTGTTTCGTTGCTGCATGCCCTCAATTTGTTGTTATAGTGTAAAATTCTAATATTTTAAAGTTACTGTAATTGCTGAAACTCTTATTTGATTCATACATCTTTTATTCTGAAAGTTATCTCGTACATTACGATCAGCTGGGGAATGAGGAAGATCGTCATTTTGCGTATGTCGATCTAGTTTAGAACGAAATAAACCTACTCCGAGGTGGTTTACAAATGTGATCATGTTTTGAAACACGTTTAGTGTTAAACTGAATTATAAAGTTTTTATGAATCACCTTTTTTGTATATTGAGATTAAATCGAGAAATTAAACCAGATCTCTAAAGAAATCTGGTTTAAAAATTCTAATGCATAACACTGATATTGTGTAAAATAAATAAATCGCAATTTAATTAAAAAGATCCCCAGTAAAATCTTCGCGTTCCCAGTTAGCCCTGCCCACAATCTAAGTTGCAGCTACCGCCAGAGCATTGGGAGGAAGTGGCCTCGGCGCCGCAGCGGGAGGACGTGGGCGAGCTGAGCACCAGGGACACAAAGCGTTCAATTAAAATTATCTCAACGAGATCCGAACCGCGGCTGAGCGATTATCAAAGCGTGCGTGACACACACACACAAGCAAGCCCCACGAACTCATACGTTCGTAACAATATATTAACATTTAACGATCACATTCACGGTATGTGTCCCAGCCACCTTCCCATTGCCCCGCGTCCTTCAGGATCTGTCATCCCAACTATCCTCTCCAGGCTCTGATATTCCATTCACTGTATGTATCCCAGCCACCTTCCCACTGCCCTGCGTCCTTCAGGGTCTGTCATCACAACTATCCTCTCCAGGCTCTGATGGTCCATTCACTGTATGTGTCCCAGCCACCTTCCCACTGCCCTGCGTCCTTCAGGGTCTGTCATCACAACTATCCTCTCCAGGCTCTGATGGTCCATTCACTGTATGTGTCCCAGCCACCTTCCCACTGCCCTGCGTCCTTCAGGGTCTGTCATCACAACTATCCTCTCCAGGCTCTGACGGTCCATTCACTGTATGTGCCCCAGCCACCTTCCCACTGCCCTGCGTCCTTCAGGGTCTGTCATCACAACTATCCTCTCCAGGCTCTGATGGTCCATTCACTGTATGTGTCCCAGCCACCTTCCCACTGCCCTGCGTCCTTCAGGGTCTGTCATCACAACTATCCTCTCCAGGCTCTGATGGTCCATTCACTGTATGTGTCCCAGCCACCTTCCCACTGCCCTGCGTCCTTCAGGGTTTGTCATCACAACTATCCTCTCCAGGCTCTGATGGTCCATTCACTGCATGTGTCCCAGACACTACAGTCTGCTGACTTTTATTGACCGGACCACTTTGGACCGGTCCGTAGTCCGTAGTGGCAACACTTCGGACTCGTAAATGGAAGGTTGTGGATTCGGATCCCGGCGGAGCACAAAAATATACCATTTATATTTCGAATGTGCTCTTCGCTGAGTTGAAAAATTCATAAACCTTTACCAAAGACCGGTCACTGAAAGGTCCATCCAACCTTACAACAACTGGGTCTTGCTTGAGAATTGGCGCTTTCTACAGCGACGACCAAGCTCGCAGAGGGCTCTTGAGGTGTGATACACACAAAAACAGCGCTCACCAAATAAATCATCCTAATATTTTTTTTTTTTAGACGTTGTACAGTAACAATCTGTATCAACAAAGAACCTTTAAAAGTAGGCTACAAAGCGAGTACCGTGTTTTGTAATATTTTAAGTGAATTGAGATCAAATACGTCATAATATAGAATAGGTGTCGAGTAAATCGTGCGTCGACTGTAGCATAGAGTGTTACCAGATGTCAGAAATAAAGTATGCAGCAATAATTAACTAAGATATTATCGTGGCAACACTGAAATTGAATGATTGGAAGTGGCAGTTATTTTGTAGTAGTGGTAAAAACTAAACAGTCAAGATTGGTAACTGATTTCTATGGTATATTTAACGTAAGAGGTTTTTGAGCGACATGTGAGCGATATTCAGAGTCATAACAAAAGGAGAGAGTGCTTGAAAAAGATTATGAGTCTGAATGAAACGAAAGAAGTATGTTATGACCGAAAGAAATGGCTGTTGATTTGCAACAATGGTGGTTAGGGCATTAATTTCAAGTTTAATTTTATTTTAAATTGGAATTTTCGAAGGTGTTTCTTAAAGTATTTTTTGTAAATCATTTATAATTTTTTGTGCTCCTTGACTGATAGGTTGGTATGAGGCTGACGCCCCGTGCTGGAAAAATCGGTTCACTTTTGCCAATGCCACCCCGGTTTCAGGGAAAAGCGGCAATATGTAGGCGCGAACCTACATGTGCCTGTCGGTGGGCATGCATTTAATATGAGCCTAAAAATGTTAACATATCTTTGCAGCTAAGATTATAGATTATAGATAGATGCAGTAAATTTTTCCTTCAGAGATGTTTTTAGGAAAGGTACTACGAGTATGTCTTGTAGTGCCCTATGAGTTGGTTTCCCACCTCAGATATGTGACTTACATCTTTCTTTTACTTTTCTGTAAAGAACCATTCCGTTGGACGTCCTTTAAATCTGTAACTGTAGCTCTGCCACCATTCCGCCAGGGGTGGTCAGAGCCTCTGCAGAGTTGCCTCCATTTGAAATTGCTCTATATGTGTACCTAAGTAGTGTTTTTAGTAGCACAGCACATTAACTGACACAGATTTTTTTTGACGTCACACGACCAGCTTGCTAGGGCAAAGGTTATCTAATATTTGTTTATTGGTTGCTAAGGACCCTAGTCACGTAGACCTATTACAATTTAGAAATTGTGCCGACTCCATTTTCCTCTAAATCAATTATTGAATAGAAAGATTTAGTTCCTACTCACCTGATTCTCCATTTGAGCTGTGGGTACGTATGCCGTAGAAAAAATATAGGAAGGAGGAGTGATCCGAGGGCTTACCTGTAAAAAAGAGAAAACAATCTGTTAGTTATGTTAAAACGCTACGCAACTAAGCAACACATATAGTGTGCTATATGTGTAACATCTTGCCTGCGTTATACGGGTAAGGGGGCCGACCTCACACCAACCACTTTCAGTTGAAGTGAGGGTATCCCAGCTCTTGGGGCTGGTTCTCATTTCTTGTGAAGGCTGAGTACACCTTGGGATCGAACCCTTCTAATCTAATCTAATCTAAGTTGCAAAGATATTGTTACGAAATTAGGGTTCAATTGTCTTCAAATTAAAAATACACAGGTCTTCTTCAATAGTTATTTATTTTACACAGTTACAAAATTTATTTTCACACTACTTTCTCGATTATTCCACTTGGTTTTGGTTCACTGATCAGATGACTTCGATGTGTTTGTAAGTCTCTATGATACTGGCCCGCTCTGCAGGCCATTCGCACCTTTATACTCTTCAGAGCAGTATGATCCAGAACTAAAGTCGCCAGACGGTTCCAGAGTAATTATTACTTCTCGATGTTTCACGTACTACCTAGACACAACCAAAATCCTACCTACCAATGCAATACAGTATTCCTATAATTATAACAAATACCTACTTAGCCTAGAGAATTCTACACTTATACATAATTATCGATCTTACCTACCAATACTTTTGAGGATTCTTATAACTATCCATACTTATTTCAATATTTATATTTACATAACACTATAACTACCCATACTTATTTCAATATTTATATTTACATAACACTACCCCCCACCTAGACTGTTTCGTCCCGGAACAGTCTTGACTCTGTGTAGGTAGGGGCATGCTGATCCACGTCGACACCCTGTGGTCAGGAAGAAGTGGCAGTCCACGGATTTCTCCCCACTGGCTCTCGGCTGCGCTTGCTCGCAGCACACCATGACGCTGATGCCGACTCCCGAGAACACTGCTTCAATCATACTCCGGATTATCCGCCAGTCTCGATTAGCGCGGCCGCCACCCATCTTCGGTATTGCCAGACGCGCCTGCTGATCCTCCAACATGTAGTCACGCAGCTCAACAAGGCCGTCCCACAATGCCTTGTAGTCCTCTTCCAGGTTGCTGGAATCCGGGACAACCAGGCAGTATGCTTGTTGACGCCCCTTCGGTAGTCTCAGAGCTCTTCCTTGCGGGCTGCTCGAGGGTTGCGGTTCTCCGAATTTGTATCGGAAGACCCGTGCAATTCCTCTAGACATATCTAGATCTTCCGGTACACTGCATGCCAGTGTGTGGTCCCTAGTGACCTCAAATAAGTCCTTGTGGACTTCTGTGGTCACTCCATGGCGAAACTTCTGCCCTGCCTTCGCGTTCTCCCAAAACGTCTCAAAGGCTGGTGATCTTTCGGATGCGACGCACTGTCGTACTTTTTGGGCTGGTTGGTCATCATTATCGCCTAGGTATGGTGAGAGGCGATTGTAGTGCACGACCCTTGGTTTTCCGTTTGGTCTCTTTTTTATGCGGTAGACCACATCGTTGATGCGCTCCAAGATCTCGTACGGCCCGTCCCAGGAACGCTGAAGTTTCGGACAGTATCCTTGGCGCCTCTTGGGGTCAAAAAGCCACACCCAGTCACCAGCTTTGTACCCCATGCTGTCAGCTCTGGTGTCATAGCGCTCCTTCATTTGATCGCTGGCTTCCCCGATGTTCATGCGGACCTGATCATGGATGTCATCCAGCCTCCTGCGAAGGTCTGTCACATAGTCTTCTCCGGCTAGGTCTTCACCTGGTTTGCAGCCAAATTTGAGATCACAAGGAAGTCGCATTTCTCGCCCAAACAGTATGCTGCTGGGAGTCTTCTTCGTCGTTTCCTGAACAGCCGACCGGTAAGCCAATAAGAACAAAGGCAGATGTCGGTCCCAGTCCCGCTGATGGCTGGACACTACTTTGGCTAAGTACCTCCCCACGGTACGGTTCATCCTTTCCACCATTCCATCAGACTGTGGATGTAGCGCAGTGGTCCTTGTCTTGTAGATCCCTAGCCGCTCACACATTTGCTGGAAGATAGCAGCTTCAAAGTTCCTTCCCTGATCAGAATGTAATTCCAGGGGTACGCCAAACCTGCTGATAAATTCGGTAACTAGAACTTCAGTCACGGTTACGGCCTCTTGGTTAGGGATTGAGTAAGCTTCCACCCACTTGCTGAAGTAATCCATCACCACCATGATGTACTTGTTACCCTTCTCAGTTGTAGGAAATGGGCCAGCTATGTCGATGGCAATTCTTTCAAAGGGGCTGCCAACATTGTACTGACGCATTGGTGCTCGCCTTTTCCTTTGCGGTCCATTGGCCGTTGCACAGGTTACACATTTTCGACACCAATCTTTGACGTCTTCGCTGCAGTTGATCCAGTAAAATCGCTCTTTCACTTTCTCCAGCGTCTTCTTAACGCCTAGATGTCCTCCAGAAGTTCCTCCATGCAGCAGTCCAAGGATTTCCGGTACTCGGCTCCTCGGAACGAGGGTTTGCTTTCTTCTAAGTGTGCCGTCTTCCTTCTCGATCTTTCGTTTCAGAAACCCTCCTTCTATCACTATGGATCCCCATTGAGCCCAATAAGCCTTGACAGTTGGTGATAAGGGGGCGAGTTTTTCCCAGGTTGGCCTTTCTCCTTCTCGCGCCCATTCCATCACATACTTCAAGTCCGGATCATTCAGTTGGTCTTGCGCCAATTTTTCATCTTGCCAGTCCTCATCTTCGGTGGTCGTCCTTTGGACAATTGCTACCTTGTCCTCCATCTTGCTGCAATGTTTGCAGTCACTGGCGCATGGTCGTCTGGATAATGCATCCGCATTTCGATGAAGCGTGCCAGGTCTATGTTCGGAGTCATAATCATACTCCTGGAGCCTTTCAATCCATCTAGCCACTTGCCCTTCTGGGTTTTTGAATTTCAGAAGCCAAACCAGTGCAGCATGATCAGTCCGTAGTGTGAATTTTCTCCCGTACAAGTATTTGCGGAAGTGTTCCACTGATTTTATCACGGCAAGAAGCTCTCGTCTGGTCACGCAATAATTTCGTTCTGGCTTGGAAAGCACTTTACTGAAGTAACCCAGAACAGTCTCATGCCCATCCTGTATTTGGGAAAGGACGCCTCCTATCCCCACATTACTAGCGTCGGTATCCAGGATGAACTTTCCATCTTTTCGTGGGTAGCTCAAGATGGGGGCACTTGTTAATCTTCCCTTAAGCTCTTCAAATGCTTGTGCGCAGGAATCACTCCAATGGAAGCGAGTGTTTTCTTCCGTAAGCTTGGTGAGCGGTTTTGCAATGTCCGCAAATCTTGGCACAAACCTCCTGTAATAAGTGCACAGCCCCAGGAAACTCCTAGTTTCATGTTTGTCCTTCAGCACGGGCCAGTCTCTTACTGCCTTGATTTTGGCAGGGTCAACTTCAACTCCACGTTGAGAAACTATGTGTCCCAGGTAATTTACTTGTTTCTTGAACAGGTTACACTTTTTCGGGTTGAGCTTCAGTCCAGCGTCTTGTAGTCGCCCGAAAACTTGCTCCAGATTTCTCAACTGATGGTTGAAGTCCTTTCCCAGGATGATTATGTCATCCAAGTATACCAGGCAGGTTTCCCATGATAGTCCTCGCAGCACATTCTCCATCAGCCTTTCAAACGTGGCGGGGGCATTGCATAAGCCAAATGGCATCACGGTGAACTGCCAAAGTCCAGATCCAGTCGAGAATGCAGTTTTCTCCTTATCTTTGGCATCCAATTCAACTTGCCAGTAGCCACTTTTCAGGTCCAATGTGGAAAAAATGGTGCATCCTGCCAATGTGTCCAAGGTGTCGTCAATCCTTGGCAGAGGGTAACTATCCTTTTTCGTAACATCGTTGAGCAGTCTGTAGTCCACACAAAATCTCGTGGTACCATCCTTCTTTTTCACCAGTACCACCGGGGATGTCCAAGGGCTACTTGATGGTTCTATGATGCCATCCTTGCTCATGTCTTTGATGATCTTGTCAGCTTCTTCCCGCTTTGCAAAGGGTAGTCTTCTTGGAGCCTGTTTTATTGGTCTCGCTTCTCCGGTGTCTATGCTATGTCGCACTACCTTGGTTCTTCCCAGACGGCCATTAGAGTCCTCGAAAATGTTCTGGTAGCGGCAGATCAAACTCCTCACTCTCCGTTTGTTTTCCTCGGTTAGACCTTGGGAAGCGTCGTGGACCAGGGCTTCCAATTGTGTTGACAATTTGTTTCCTTCGCATGACATGTTTGTCATCTGTTGCACAATGGAAGTTATCCTCTCACATCTGCCCAAAACAAAACCTTCATTCATTTTAACTGGGTAGCTGTTCACATTCATGATCTTGACAGGAATGGTCTCCTTTGCGCGAATCACTGTTCTTGCCACCATGACTCCTTTGTTAACATTGTCCATGTTCTCCGGTTCTATCATACAGATTTGGTCATGTGTACTACTGGAATCCAGGCGGGCACTCACTATCATCTCGGATCGCCCCTTCACTTCGGTATTCTTGGCTAGGATAACACGTGCAGCCAGTTCTTTCCGTCTTTGCAGGATGACTTCTTCATTTCCAATTTTAATGGACCCTTTCTTTAAATTTAAACTGCACCCAAATCTGTCCAGTATGTCCATTCCCAATATAACGTCTTCTTCAATGTTGGCCACCAACGTCCGATGATCAAAAGTGGTGCTGCCAATTTGGAAGGTGGCAATCGTCTCCCCATACACCTGTGCTGACTCTCCCGTGGCGGTGTGCAGAGACCACTTTGTTGGTGCAATCTGCTTACCTCGTGCCACTATGTCGCGTCTCAGAATTGTCCTGGTTGCTCCCGTGTCCACCAGTAGTTCACGAGTTACTCCATCTATTATGCCATTGATAAAAATGCTGCTGGCTTTTCCTCTCACGGTTGCGACAGTAGCAGCAGATTTCAGGGCCTCTCCAGCGTGGGTCAACGGTTGCCCCTTCCCATTAACCCTTTCTAGTTTTCCGCAGCCTGTTTTCTGGGTTTCTGAGGCTTGGGACACTTGGTGCTAAGGTGGCCCAGCTGTCCGCAGTTCCAGCAGCGTGGGTCTCGTCTTCGAGGTCTCAGACGTTCCAGCACTTTTTCAATTAGCTCCTCGGTTGTAGGTAGCTTGACCTCCTCTGCCTCGACTGCACGAACCCTGGCGTGGCCCCTGATGGACTGTTTGACAGCCTCAAACTCGAGAGCTTGGCTGAGCGCCTCGTTCAAAGCCTTGGGATGGGCCAGTTTTACGGCTTGTTGCGTCTCCCATTCCCGCAATCCATTTAGGAACTTGTCCACTGCCAAGCTCTCACAGATGTCGTCGGAGGCTGTCGGGTAAGCGTCTCGTACCAGGCGGGCGATGTCCATTTCAAACTCCTGGAGGCTCTCGTTGGGCTTCTGCACCCTTGTGTTCAGCTGCGACTTGTACAGCTGCTCCAGGCACTTGTGGCCATAGCGCATATCCAAGCGCTGCTTCAGCTGCCCAAAGTCACCACGGTTGTCCAGGGGTATGGCCTGCAGAACCCTGAGAGCGTCTCCTCGGAGCGACAGGCTGAGAACCGAAGCCTTCTTCTGCTGGCTCCAGGCTCCCATCATGGCAGCCGTCTCAAAGAGGGTCAAATACTCCTCCCACGACGTCTTCCCGTCGAAGGTCGGAAGGTTGTGCTTCGACAGCGAAGGGTCGTCATCCCCTCTAGTGACCCTGGTTGGAGTTGAGCATCCCTGGTCGGTCTCGTCGTGAAGGCCGTCTTTGGGGGATATTCTGGTGGACTCCATCTGGCACTTGTCAGCCAGCTCGGCACGCAGACGGTCCTCCAGGCTTGATATACGAGTCTCCATTTCCCCCTTCAGGGCTGTCATCTTCTCTTCCATTTCTCCTTTCAGGGTTGTGAGATTTCGGGACACCTTTTCCTCCAGATTCCTGGCGTTGTCAGCCATTTCCACCTTCAGGTCGGTCACCACTTCCTTCAGGTTGGTGGTCATCTTCTCCTCCAGCCCGGTCAGGTCCTCCTTCAGGGTCTTGGCGTTGTCAGCCATCTTCTCCTCCATGGCAGTGAAGTTTCCCGTGAGCTCCTCCTTCATGGATTTTGTGATGCTGATGTTCAGCTCCTCAAGGGCGCGGTCCCCTCCAGACGCCATGACAAAATATGCCGGGTCTTCGCCTGACTGTTCCAAGGCCTCTATGAGGCGTGCTTGTAAGGCTGCCTTTCCTCCTGAGGTCTCCAGGTCCCTCTCCAGAAGCTCATTTTTAAGCTCAGTGACTTTGAGGTCCTTGACGTTCACTTTAGTTGCCATTTTTTTCAAAATTTACTTCAAAACAAAAATATTTTTAAATTTATTTAATACAAGTTTTGAGTTTTATATATATAGCTGTTTTGAATACGTACTTTAGCAAAATAATAATTTATCTGATTACACTGATTGGTAGGTACTGTCTTTTAATATTTATTTTTAAATCACCAATATTTTTAACATAATAATGTCTGATAGTACATAATTATTTATTTCGTCTCAAGTCTTTCAAACACACAGGTAGGTATTTAATGTACATTCACACACTTGTAAACAAAGGATAGTTATTCAAAAACTTTTTCTCGATGAATCTGGAACGTTCTTTTGTAATATTTTTCAAGATTTTTTATTTATTTATTTTATTTTTTTAATCACACACAATAATAAAAAAACTATGGTCCAATTTGATGACTTTCTCAATGCGGTAAAATAGTCATTATGTTATGTCCAGAATTATGTTCCATATGATGTTCCAGAATTTATAAGCAACTTGCTTTTGCGTCTTTTCTTTTAACAAAAATTTATTTAAACACTTGTTTTCACAAAAGTCAGTTCACACAAAGTTCAATTTGAATAAAGTTCATTTTAACACTATTTAATTTATTTTATTTATTTTTAGACAGAAGATCTTAATTTTTCTTGACAATTCCGCACCTGACGCCAATTGTTACGAAATTAGGGTTCAATTGTCTTCAAATTAAAAATACACAGGTCTTCTTCAATAGTTATTTATTTTACACAGTTACAAAATTTATTTTCACACTACTTTCTCGATTATTCCACTTGGTTTTGGTTCACTGATCAGATGACTTCGATGTGTTTGTAAGTCTCTATGATACTGGCCCGCTCTGCAGGCCATTCGCACCTTTATACTCTTCAGAGCAGTATGATCCAGAACTAAAGTCGCCAGACGGTTCCAGAGTAATTATTACTTCTCGATGTTTCACGTACTACCTAGACACAACCAAAATCCTACCTACCAATGCAATACAGTATTCCTATAATTATAACAAATACCTACTTAGCCTAGAGAATTCTACACTTATACATAATTATCGATCTTACCTACCAATACTTTTGAGGATTCTTATAACTATCCATACTTATTTCAATATTTATATTTACATAACACTATAACTACCCATACTTATTTCAATATTTATATTTACATAACAATATGTTACATTTGGAGATTCACATTACACGCATTCTCACAACCAGACATGTACAAGTTCGCGCTTGCACATGCCTCATGTGAACCTACAACAAAAAAAACAAATCTCAAATGGACATACACCCTGCAACTCTTGCCGTCCTTCCCTGAAACAGGGGTGACATTGGCAAAGTAAATAATTTTTACAGCATGGGTGGTCACCCTTGCTCTCGGCATGTAATGCAAGCGTTCTACCAACTGAGCTATCGACCGGACTTTTTACGAGCTTGGTCGCCGCTACAAAGAACCAAATCTCAAGCAAGACCCAGTTGCTGTAAGGCTGGATGGACCTTTTGATGACCGGTCTTATTTTTAATTAAATTTTAAAATATAAATGGTATATTTTTTGTGCTCCGCCGGGATTCGAAACCACTACCTTCCATTTACAAGTCAGAAGTGTTAACCGCTAGACTTTTCCTTTACCAAAGACCGGTCATTAAAGGTCCATCCAGCATAACAGCAACTGAGTATTTCTTGAGTGTTGGCGCTTTGTAGCGACGACCAAACTTGTAAACAACACTTTTGTGGCACTACAAGTGTCATATACCCCTACCGTAACTGTAACTCTGCCACCATTCCGCTAGGGGTGGCCAGAGCCTCTGCAGAGCTGCCTACATTTCTTCCTATCCTTACATACCTCTTTCAATTCTTTCATGCCCATCATCTTTTTCATGAATTTTCTTCTTTTACGCTCGCTTTGTACATCCCATTCTTTCACAATCTTCCTAGAATCTCTAAATACTAGGGAGTCTCCTGCACAGGATTTCTTAAAAAAATATTATCAGTTGATTATTTGAGAAATGTTTTTATTTTTTTATTAGACAAACAAACAGTTATACATGTAATATATGTGATAAACAACATAGTTATAATATAAATATTTAAAAATATAAATGGTACAACATTGTTTTAATTCACTTTATTAATAAAGTGTATATTTATAAAATATTTATGAATAAAGTGAATTAAAACAATGTTGTACCATTTATATTTTTAAATATTTATAAAAATGGACTTTCACTGTGTTAACAGATTTACACTAAAAAATATTATAGTTATAATAATTCAAAAACCAGCAAAGATAAATTTATTTATTATACTCTGTTCACTTATTCCACAGGTTGCACAACCAACAGGTAGCCGACAAGTCGGATTAAAAAATAATTAAAACTAAATTCTACGTGTTGCACGATTTGTGTGAACATCGATGGATTTGGCGTTCACAAAAATAAGAAGTCACGGCGTGGCATTGTACTGGAGAGCTGGCGATTAGAAATGGCGAATTCGCCATGGTCCACAAGAGGCTGGGATCGAATTTCATCAATAAAGGTTCATCGGACAGAATGATAGACGGGTTTTAGGTTGTTGAGAGTTCGCCGAACTACATAAATGCGCGAGCGGTGTGAAGTAGTTTTTTTTCTTCAAGATATACTGCGCGGGAGACTCCGAAGATCTCAGACAATCTGGATATCTATGTATGACACTTGCTAAAGAGCTGCAGAGGTGTGCATTGATTATAGATATCTGTGGACTAGAAATTATTTCAACGAACTTCAACTTACTAAAGAAGATTGTCATTAGTAAGAAAGAGAACAAAGAACTTCACAGTTGCATTTCTGTGTGTACAAAAAACTCGAATGTAAAAATGTTCCTAGAATGTTGGTACTACTGCGAATAAGAATGGCTACCAGTTGACAGATAGCACGCGGTTTAAATATTGTGATCTAAATCTAAATCAAAGCTGCAAAGATATGTATCATTTGAGATTCATATTAAATGCATTCCCACAAGCAGACATGCATAATTTCGCGCTTACACATGCTGCATGTGGACCTACAATATAAAAATGATAGACGGGTTAAAAACCGGATAGAAGGGTATAAAAACCCAATCTCAAATGAACATAAGCCCTGCAACTCTTGCCGACCTTCCCTGATCGCTAAAAATTATGAATTTTGAAGGAAAAAGGCATTATTGTAAGATATTATAGCTTGTATTTTAATTGAGTATCGAAACACAAAATGGATTTAGACAAAATGACCTTATTTCGTATGACTACACCACTGCAACGTTTGACAGGACTGAGACAAATGTGGGCTATAGTATGTATCAATACAGTATATTAGTTTCTGCTCCTCTATGTTATTACTCAATGGAGGTGTGGGTGTTGGTGAGGTGGCGGTTGATGTCCTGATCCTTTGTAGCAGGGCTGATAGCTCCGTAGTGTTGTGTTGCTTTTGTTTTGAGACACTAAAAGGACTGGTCGATAACGGAAGTGATGATATTAGTTTTGAATAGAACACTTACCTTTACGAGGCTTGCCGTCATTTAAAAAAAATAAAGCTTTGTATGGGCGTCCACGCGCTGCATTTACAATGACCGTTGAGGGATTCGAACCACAGTTTAGTCGGTCAGGCATTGACCTGGTTGCGGCGCACACCCGCATACACAGATCTGTTCTTATAATTATTCATCTCCGGCCAGTAATATACCAAAGACTCAACAGGGACTGACTGACCGGTTCACATACATTTGTGAACACACGACCCACCGACTATTGTAATGTTAGTTGCACTTCCATTATGCTACTCGTTTATAACAGGACGAACCTTGACTTATAGGTTGGTATGCGGCTGACCACCCATGCTGTAAAAATGGTTAACTTTGTCAATGTCACCCCTGTTGCAGGGAAGGACGGCAAGAGTTGCAGGGTGTATGTCCATTTGAGATTTGGTTTTTCTATTGTAGGTTCACATGAGGCATGTGCAAGCGAGAATTTGTACGTGTCTGGTTGTGAGAATGCATGTAATGTGAATCTCTTTGCAACTTAGATTAGATTAGATTACAAGTACATGCACATTTAACACGGCCCCAAGTTCGATAAATAAGTAAAAGTCTATCGGTGCTAATCTTAGACATTCTAGTCGTCCGTTGAGCCCACGCTTTGACAAACTAATGATGCATTTGTATGAAGACCTGTCAATCCAAGATGGCCGCAAGTTAACAGCTGATTTGTCTTCATAGAAATATTACCGATATTCGGTAGGTAAGAATTACCGTGGTGATGAGACTTCCAGCCCAGGCATCATTAGTTTGCCGAAGCGTGGGCGCAACGGACGACCAAAATGTCTAACATTGTGAAGATTAATTTAAATGAATAAATATAAAAAAGCAAAAATTTCTTCACGAGTTGAGTTTGATATCTCGAGCGCTTTCGGAGTGTTACCTCACGAAATTGTCTATCCAAGTACCCACAGTAAATTATGTAAAAAATCAATAGAAAAAATGTACAAAATCTAAAAACACTCTTGGGAGGCGCTGATTTTTTTGTGGAATCCTAAGCGGGTGATTTCCCAGGTTTCAGGAAATCTACAGGTCTACGACACTTGTTGGAGTGCCGCAGAGGTGTGGGCGTTGGTTAGCTCGGGGTTCATGTCCTGATGCAGGGGTGTTAGCGGTGTATTGCCTTTGATTTGAGACACAGAAGGGTAGTGGCAATTCATATTGACTTTAATAAATAGTGAAATTGATGTGGAAACACAGACGCCGGTAACTCGTTCTATAAACTATCAGTTCCACAAAGGTTTTTTTTTTTTTTTAAGAAATCCTGTGCGGGAGACTCCCTAGATTCTAGAGACTCTAGGGGTCTATGACGCAGAGGTGTACGAGCTTGGTCGTCGCTACAAAGTGCCAATACTCAAGCAAGACCCAGTTGCTGTAAGGCTGGATGGACCTTTGATGACCGGTCATTGGTAAAGGTTTATGAATTTTTCAACCCACCGAAGAGCAAATTTGAAAATATAAATAGTAAATTTATTGTCCTCCGCCGGGATTCGAACCCACAACCTTCCCATTCAGAGTTTGCAGTGTTACCACTGAGCTACGGACCGGTCAAACACCGGTCAAACACCAAGTCTCTGTTTTGAGTGGGTCACTAGTTTTATGTGGACTGCAAAGAGATTAATGTGAGATAAGATTTCAAATTGATCAAGTGCAAGCAACAAGATAAAGATTTACTCCTGTACGGTTTTGTGGTTAACGCGATAGGGTAAAATTAAATTTTGTAATTTCACATATTTTTTATTTCATAAAATAGTATGTGGCTGACCACCCATAGAAAATGGTTCACTTTGCCAATGTCACCCCTGTTACAGTGAAGGGCGGCAAGAGTTGCAGGGTGTATGTCCATTTGAGATTTGGTTTTTATGTTGTAGGTTCACATGCGGCATGTACATGCGCGAACTTGTACGTGTTTGCTTGTGAGAATGCATATAATGTGAGTCTCCAATGTTACATATATTTGCAACGTAGATTAGATTAGATTAGATAGACTACATTTTTACAAATGCATCTGCGTTCTTAAAAAAAATATAGCTCTGGCTTAGTTCGCGCATTTTCGATTTCCGGTAAAACAGAACATTTTTTTTATTTAGGCGGATATGACGTCGATGTATCTTTGGTTCTCGGAGTGTACCGACGGGCCCAGGTAGTCTGTATGATCCATCTACGTCATTTTGACGTCACAGCGTGGCTAGCCGGCCGCGCCGCGTTTTGGCGGGACTCAAATTTTCGGCATTTAATTTTTGAAAATTATCAATGATAGGTATCTTTATTTTTACTACTTAAAAAATATAATATGGTTGTGATCCTTGAAATGTACTCTACACAACCATAGTTTTTTCAACCGTTTTCCCCACCACTGCAATTACCCTATTGTTGAGCAATTCGCAAATTTTCAACTCGTGGTAAAGACGATGATGGCATATTATCGTAGCTGATGTCATTGCGGCATTTATTAAAAGAGCAGATATCGAAATCTGAGAACGTTATTGCATGAATCACGTTATCTCTACAAGTATATAATACACAATTAATATCGCACGAATATAATGTACTCGTACCTTATCTACCCAATTCTGCGTAGTTCCTGATACAATCATCTATAGATGTTCGAAATGAATATGAGTCATAGATAAAAAAAATATAAATGCACGATACAGCAATGGAAGATTTTCCATGAAATTTAAGCACTAGAATTCCGTAAGGCCATGGGTCAAGGCTCCAAACTTCATTTTTTATTCTAATCTAATCTAACCTAAGTTGCAAAATATATGTAAACATTAGAGATTCACATTATATGCATTTTCAAAAACAGGAACAACACCTTCTCTCAGGGGTCAGTCTCCCCTCCACTGACCCACGCCCTGTATATCCATCCCATCCGGGGATGTGTCACAGGACTCGCATGCAAAAGTTATGTGAGATGCGAGTGGCAGAAGGCCCCGTGAAGCTACACTTTCCCAAGTGCTTACACAAAGCAAACAGGAACATGTAAGTTCGCTCTTAAACATGCCGCATGTGGACCTACAATATAAAACCCCGAATCTCAAATGAACATACACCCTGCAAGTCCTGCCGACCTTCCCTGAAACAGGGGTGACATTGGCAAAGTGAACCATTTTCTACGGGGGTGGGGTCATTTTCTAGGGGGGCGGGGTCAGCCTGATTCCAACCTATAAGTCAAGGAAAATTACAATTCCTTTATTATTATTTAAATAGCTTTGTTAAGAGGAATATAATTCACCAACCTATTCTGCCTGGCCAGAAATATATATTAATATCATCAATTCATAATTAATTATTGTATACTTTAATGAATTATTAATTAAAAATTACCCAATGACGATCTGTTGAACCAGGATCAAAGTTATGGTCAAATGACCCAAGCGAGGATCGAACCAACGTTATTCTATTCCAAATACGCTAGAAAGATCAGCCCACTTGATCCCTCGGCCATAACACCGACTAAATATTTATATTCCATAATTTGTAAACGCAACTAAGCTACACAGCCCCTTCGGTAGCTGAGAAACCCCCGCTTCAACTGCAGTGGTTGGCCCGTACTGTAAAAACGTTTCACTGCATATGCAGCTTAGTTGTTAAACAAAAAACGATAAAGTGTTAATAATTTCATTATTTTGATGAAAAGTAACACGAGAAACATTTTACTATTTTCGGTTGATTAAGTTCGACAGCAACATCATCTTATACCTACTCCATTAAATTCATTGATTTAAAATTTTCACTTTATTGAAGTATCAGCAGTTTGTTTAAACGTCTATTAATTAGTATTCATCAATGAAATCCATGTGCTAGCCTAAAAACACAAATTAAAAATTTCTCTCTCTATAAAAATCATGTTTTTGTATTGCTTTTGTTTTCAAAATTTCTAATATTCATTTCCATAAGTTAATTTAATTTTTCGATTGATTTCTATAATCTCTATAATCGAAATTGCAAGGATATACATATTAACATTCAAAGCTCATATAAAATGCATGCCCACAAACAAACAAGTATGAGTTCGCTGAATGTATACTTACAAATTAAAATCTGAGCCTCAAATGAACATAAACCCTGCAACTCTTGCCGACCTCCCCTGAAACAAGGGTGACATCAAGGCAAAGTGAATAATTTTTTACATTTGTTAACACTTTCATTTATTTGATGGTGAACTTTCGAGGCTCAATGAAAGACGGAAACACATAGCGAAGAAGATATGACTGTGAAATATACGAACTGTGCCAAGACGTTGATACTCGTATAGTCCGGTCAATAAGTTTCAACGGACTGCATTGGCTGGGTCACATCCAGCGAATGGACTATCAGAGCATGAGGAATATGGTTATGCTTCACTTCGCCAATGTCACCCCTGTTTCAGGGAACGTCGGCAAAATTTACAGCTATATAACAGAAGAGAAAATTTGAATATATAACTGGCATTTTTTTTGTGCTCCGCCGGGATTTAAGCCCACAACCTTCTATTTACGAGTCCGAAGTGCTATCACTGGACTACGGACCGGTCAGACGACGGTTTATACTCCGTTGTTTGTTATTTATTTATGTGAAGGCGTGTATGGCAATTGTTGGATTGGAGTTTGTAGAGCAGAGGAAACTGCGATGGCTGGGTAAACCGGATGCCGGGCCGGACTGCGACACAAAACGGAAAGGATGGGCCGCCATACATCAAACAAAACTATCATAATATGGTATAGTCCTGCTGACAAAGTGAATCAAGTATTTGCTAGAGTAGATAGCTCAGTTGGTAGGGTAGCTCGAGTTCGAATCCCATCGAAGGTCCCAGAAATGATTTCCCGCTCCTTTACTGATAGGGTGGTATGAGGCTGACCAGCCGTGCTGTAAATATTGGTTCACTTTCGCCAATGCCACCTCGGTTTCAGGGAAAGACGGCAGGAGTTGCAAGGTTTATGTTCATGTGAGGTTTTGTTTATTTGTATGCACACATGCAGAATGTGTAGGCGCGAACCTACATGTGCCTGTCTGTGGGCATGCATTTAATATGAGCCTTATATGTCGGTGTTATGGCCGAGGGGTAGAGGCGCGGTATTTGGAACCGGATAACGTTGGTTCGAATCTTGCGTCTAGCCCACTTGACCATCTGGTTCAACAGATGCCGTTGCATGCACAAGCTTCTGCTTTCGCATGAAGACAACTCGCTCCCCCAGTTCTTGTTTATCGTATACGCCAATCTTGTCAAATATGACTTTTTCATGCAGTTGTCTTATGAATCAAATTCTACACAATCTGAGCTAAGAAAAACCGTAAAACTCGATAATGTGAGAGTTCTTTTAAATATTTTTAAATAAATTTCTTGTTTTCATAAGACACATTGGTCCAGTACACATGCAAACATTGCTCATGTCAAATTTTCTCAATGGCGTATACGATAAACAACAACTAAGGCAGCGAACTGGCTAGGCAAAATAGATTGGTGGATTGCATTCCTTTGCACAAATCTTTTTTTTTAAATGTCTACATATATCTATGTTATAGTAATATTACCGATATTCGGAAGGTAAGAATTACCGAGGTGATGAGACTTCAGGCCCAGGACATCTGTCTCCTACCGGCCCCTCAACTTTCCCCATCAATACAAGCTGTAGAAGGTGGCATTTTAATGAGCTTTTAACGTGTCTAATTATATTCATAAAAAATCAATTAAAAGATTAAATAGTGATTAGTGTATGCAGTAGAATAAGATGATCTTCCCATGATCTCTGGCCTAACGTAGCCCGACCACCGCAAGAGAGAAAGGCGATCATTACGCTGCCGAGTATAAGACATTTTAGCATTTCCAAAATATGTAGGTTTTAAATAAAACAGCGCCTGCAGTGGATGTTGCAGTTTCCATGCATTTATTGGAAGAACGCTACGGTTGCGTTGAAACGTGAAGCTTTATACTTAGGATACATAATTCAGATCTGTAGGAGATAAATTATCATGCAATAAAGACATCTACGACATCTTAACTAGACACTTTAACCTATATTCAGAAAGGATCATGGCGCAAGCACTTCATGAGGCTAGGGAAGGCATTGTTGTCAACGGGCAGCTGGTAAACAACCTGCGGTATGCCGATGACACAGTCCTACTCGCTGACACTCAGGCGGATCTGCAAACATTGTTGACCAGAATAAATGTCGCTAGCAAAGAAGCTGGCATTAACATTAACTTTAAGAAGACCAAGGTCATGGTTATCAGCAGAAACACAAACGCCTCCGTACATGTAGAACTAGATGGCGAAAGCATTGAAAGATGCACTAGTTACAGGTACCTGGGATGTGTGGTCAACGAAAAGTGGGACATGTGTCAAGAAGTCAGAAGCAGACTAGAGCAAGCCCGAAATGTCTTCGCTAAAATGAGCAAATTACTGTTGTGCCGAAATTTAAGCCTTGAACTCCGGAAGCGCATAGTGAGGTGCTACGTTTTCCCAATCGCTCTGTATGGTATGGAGGGATGGACTCTCACGCAGGCACTGGAGAGACGTATTGAAGCATTCGAGATGTGTTTATACCGAAAAATGCTTCGGATCTCTTGGCGTGATCGAGTCACCAATGAAGAAGTCCTTCAACGAATGCGCACTACAAAGGAGCTCCTGCCTACCATTAAGCAGAGAAAGCTAATGTACTTCGGTCACATTATGAGAAATGAGAAGTACCGTCTCCTTCATCTTATCATTCAGGGTAAGATTGAGGGGAGAAGATCTCAGGGACGCCGAAGGACATCGTGGCTGAAGAACCTGCGACAGTGGTTCGGCAGAAGCACCAAGTCCCTATTTCGAGCCGCAGCATCAAAACTCAAAATAGCTATGATGATCGCCGATCTTCGTTAGAAGTGGCACAAGAAGAAGAAGAAGAAAGACATCTAATCTAATCTAAGTTGCAAAGATATGTAACATTGGGGATTCACATTATATGGATTCTCAAAAGCAGACACGTACAAATTTGCGCTTGCTTATGCCGCATGTGAACTCATGACATGGAAACCCAAATCTCAAACGGACATAAGCCCTGCAACTCTTGCCGACCTTCACTGAAACCGAGGTGATACTGGCCAAGTGAAACATTGTTTACAGTATGGGTGGTCAGCCTCATACCAACCATATGGGTTTTTGTCGGTTCCTGGAACACCAGCCTCCCGAGTATTTTTATTTCATTACAAAAACTCCCGTCGATTGCGTAAATCGAAACAATGTAAGACGACAAAACCGCTCACTAGGAGTGCTGTCGTATTTGCCATACATTGTCGCAATCGAAGTGAGATTTACGCAATATTTTATAATCGGGGTACTGGTATATGAATGGCCAATCAAGATCGGCTAATGAAGGTCGGCAAAAGTTTCAGGGTTAATGTTCATTTGAGGTTTGGATTAAATTTGCAAGTACACATTCAGCATTTGTAAGCGCGAACTACACGTGTCTGTTTGTGGACATGCAGTTGATATGAGCTTTAAATGTTAATATCTCTTTTCAACTTAGATTACAGTCACATCACTGCAACTTGAAGCCTGTCAGCCTTCATTGAAGAGACACGCGAAGCAGTATGGGTTTTTCAGTATTTTAAAATTCACAAAAACTTTGTACCAGAGCAAGATGCATACTAAAAAATCCGATAAAAAAACGAGACGTCTTCGTTTGTCCAACGCCGCCGGCTGTATTTTGTGCTTTGATAAAATCACATGAGAAAAGACGCGTTAAAACACTCCCACATGGTTCCACGATAAACGATAAGCCCTAAAAGTTAAATATGCCACCAGAATAACAATGGTCCTTAGGTACCTTGAGCAACGTTTAAGGCACGGATGTTACAAATTTGATTTTCTCTCGTCACACGTCCTTGTAAAAAGGGTCCTTAGCAACCAATAAAAAGTTAATAACAGTTAGCCTTAACACAAAAACCCGGCAATGTTCGGACTCATTGGAGAGAAGGAATATTAATCTTTAGGAGTACAGTACAATTTCTGTATTTAAAAATATTTTTGATTAATAGGTTGTTGGTTGGCTAACCCCCATGCTGTAAAATATTGGTTCACTTTTTCAATGTCATCCCTGTTGGAAAGGAGGGAAGCAAGAGTTGCAGGGTTTATGCCAATTTGAGATTTGGGCTTTTATTTTGTTTGTAGCATTTGTAACTGCTAACTAAGACGTGCCTACTCGTGGACATGAATTGATTATGAATCTTAAATGTTAACAAATCTTTGCAATTTAACTAATTTTACTATGTTATACCGTGAAAGTCTAAAAACATTTATATACTATGTTACTTTGTAGTTATTTCATTTAAGGTGGATTAAGGTTTCTAAAACTCATCCTCTTACATAATTTATTCTATGTTGGTTTCTTATATAGAGTCGTTTGTCATTTTAGTCTTTAATCACTTCAACATACAGATAAAAAGAAGAAAAATAGTTGTATTCTTTACCAGAATGAACTGCATCGTCTTCTGCATCCAGACAACTCCTAATCGCGCTCTTCCTGGGATGAAGCGGAGACAGCACACCTCCCTGCGTCATAGCTCCGTACTCCAATCCATGCACCAGCTCTCCATTCCTCACTCCATGCTCTTCAAACTCCTTCAGCAGCGCCGTGAAGTATTCCCCATCGTTCAAATCAATAATGGGCTCTTCAGCCGTCTCCACATCACTGCTCCTCAAAAAGGGCTTCAAAATCGAATTACTCCTCGACAATTTAGTGCTGTGAGACCTTCTAATCAAGCTAAAACCACTCGATTTCAAAGACGTGTCCTTTTGGGGTGATGGAGTGAATATAGCGCTCGAACTGCTGCTTTTAATCGGACTCTTCATCATCAATTGCCCTGGAAGTGTCTTTGATTTTTGAACTTCATTGCTTTTTGGCACTTTCGGAGTTGACAGCTTCAATTCAGAGCTCAAATTGATCCTCGAAGCTGATTTGGACGTTGTCAACCCGATAAAGCTCCGTTCCTTTTTCGGTTTCGATAATTTTAAATCTGCCATTCCGCAGCTCGCTGTACTCTTCAATGGCGTTTTGCAGACCTCAATCTCTTTCTCTTTGACCTTAACTAGAAGTGCTTTACTGCCTATATTTGATACATCACTTTGACTTCTTGAACTTCCATTTTCAGCCAGTTTCAACTGAGTCAAACTGAGGTTGTTCAATGATTTGTTGCTTCCTTTTTTGATATTGATTTTATCGTTACTGCCTACACAGGAATTTGTCGTACTCTTTTCGTTAAAGTCTATATCACTGCTGCATTTGGACAAACCCAAATTTTTGGGAGCCGCTTTAGTCGGGAAGGTGTTGAACACTTTCAAGGTCTTGGATTCGTCTTTGGCGGGGCTCTGCGACGGTCTCATGATGCTTTTTCTCGTCCTGAGGAACAGTCTACTCGGAGCCACGGGAGGAATGGTCTCTTCGCTTGGCGTCGCAGGGGAAGAACTCCTGGAACTCCTGGATGGAGGAAGGTAGTTGTCGAGGCTTTCTGGAAGTGGGACGTAAAAGATGGACCGTCTCCTGCCACCATCTTCGGCTCCGCTAGAGTTTAAACTCGCTGATGATGTATCCAACATTGTATGAATCAAAACTGACTCATTTTTTGCACAATCATTTTTATTTTATTTTAACCTGAGGCGAAGAAATTGAATTTTTAATTTGTATTTACAGAAAAGTAAGAGATATAAGTAAACAGCAAAAGATACAAATATGAAGGAATTGTAGATGCAAGAGATAGGAGTGAAGAGGAAATAATGGGAAAATGGCTCTGGCATTGAACGCAAGCATTCTACCAACTGAGCTATCTAATCTAATCTAAGCTGCAAAGATATGCAACATTGAGGATTAACATTATGTGCATTTTCACAAGCAAACACCGAGAAGTTCGCGCTTGTACATGCCGCATGTGAACCTACAACATTAAAACCCAAATCTCAAATGAACATACACCCTGCAACTTTCCTTGACCTTCCCTGAAACAGGGGTGACATTGGCAAAGTCAACCATTTTTTACAGCATGGGTGGTCAGCCACATACGAACCTATAAGTCAAGCAACATACGCAAAAAAAACTTATATATTTTTTTAAATCAAAATGTTTAGGAAAACATCAAAACAAATACAGAATACAAAATTCTAATTTAAAAACCCTAGTCCTAGCCGCCAATATTACAGATCAAACGCCATTTCCTTCTGCCCTTGCAAACTTCTTTCATTTCATCCAAAATCATAACCTTCTTCATGCAAGCTCTCCTTTTATTATGACTCTGAAAATTGTATCGACCGGACTAGATGTACTTAATAATTCCCATTATCAACGGTATATATATATATTTTTTTTTCCATATTTCCGTGTGAACCGTATTGATGGTAAAATAGGTAGTTAGAACGAAAATGAAAGTCTGTTGAATATAATACTGAATATATCGTGCTGGTTTTTTTTTTGTGAATTTTCTCTATCTACATCGGCGACACACAAAAGAAATCATAATGACGGTTGAATGAACCGCCAATTAGACGATGAACTAAAAGAAAGTACCTATGAGTGTTTTTTCCACAAAAAATTGCACAATTTATTATTTTCTTATGAATAGAGGGAGAGAGAGAGCATTGCAAAATATAGAAAAGTAATGGACTGATATCTTCTTTTTTAAACTCATTTTTTTTAAATGTTTCATTATGTAAATTTTTTTATGAACTTTTAATAAAAAAACTTTCGTTTTATTCCACATATTTTTTAAATTTTAAATCCATCGATGCGTATTGTAGGTTGGTACGT
Source organism: Agapetus fuscipes (assembly GCA_951799405.1). Lineage (NCBI taxonomy): Eukaryota > Metazoa > Arthropoda > Insecta > Trichoptera > Glossosomatidae > Agapetus > Agapetus fuscipes. The sequence continues at coordinate 13,512,965 of OX637361.1, forward strand.
GGCTGAGCAAATGGTTCAATCTGCCAATGTCACCCCGATTTCAGGGAAGGTCTGCAAAATTTGCAGGGTGTATGTTCATTTGCGATCTCGATTTTAATTTTCTTAGTACACTTGCAGCATTCGTAAGCGCGAACTTGTCAGCTTGTGGGGAAACATTTAATATGAATCCTCAATGTATGCGATCTCGTGATGTTTTGCCTGTAAACATTCAAAAGACTCTCATTTCAGACGTTCTGGCATCTTCGAATTGAACGTAACTAAGCTACACATATACAGCAACTCCTTACCGCGTAGTCCCCAAAGGATTCGGAAGGGTCACTTCACTTCAAGTGGTGGTTTTCTAGCTCCCGAGGGAGCTAGTACTCATTTATTATGAAGGCTGAGTAAACCTAGCCGGTATTTTATTCTGGGTTTGAAAGTAAACACCGACACGGGAAATCATTTCTGACACCCTTGGTGGGAATCAAACCCTACCCCTCTAGCATGAAACGTGGATAATCTACCAACTGACCTACCGAACTGACCACAAGGATTCGATTTTATCTAAGTTGCAAATATAAAAAAAAACTAAAAATAGATCGAAAAATGTATTCTTTTATTTTACAGCAGCATTTTATGCATGTAGGTAGAAATCTTGTATCTTTTTTTTACTTTTCATTTATGGCATATTGACACAGAGCGCGTAAAAAACAGGTACACGACATAAAAAAAAACAATATATATCTTATACAATATAATAATATCCTCAGAGTTTGTTTTATAGGTACCTACCTATCGGTAAAACGTACACAAAGACGCCATGTTGGATTCGAAACTTGAAAATCCGGTATTGCATTCAAATTAGGAACGGAATACATTATGGGATTTAAATATTTAAAAAAAGAACAAACACATACAATGAGGTCCGCACATTAATTAATTGACAAATAGACAATATTGTGAGTCACACGGCTGGATGTAAATCTAAATCTAAGCTGCAAAGATGTACATCGTTTCAGATTCATATTAAACGCATTCCCACAACGCATATATAAGTTCGAGCTAACAAATGCCGCATGTGGACCTACAATATAAAAACCCAATCACAAATGACTAATGAGCATAAGCTCTGCAACTCTTGCCGACCTTCCCTGAAACAGGGGTGACATTGGCAAAGTGAACCATTTTTTTAACAGTATGGGTGGTCAGCCTCATACCAACCTACAAGTCAAATCAAATGCGAACTAATCTTTTATTTTAACTTATTGTTTTATATACTAGTAAAATGTAATTTATCATTTGTGTTTCTTAACTTATAGGTTGGTATGAGGCTGACCACCCATACTGTAAAAAATGGTTCACTATGTCAATGCCGACCCTGTGTCAGGGAAGGTCGGCAAGAGTTGCACGGTGTATGTTCATTTGAGATTTGGGTTTATACGTCATAAATTCACATGCACAGATGTACGTTCGCGCTTACACATGCTGCTTGTGTACTTACAAAATACACCAAATCTCACGTGAACATAAACCTTGCAACTCTTGCCGCCTTTCCCTGAAACCGTGGTGGCATTAGTAAAAGTGAGCCAAGATTTTTCAGCATGGGGGGTTAGTCTCATACCTATGAATATCGGTTACCTATCTACGAATATCGATTATAAAATGTGAATAGCGTCACTTTTGCCTAAAAATGAGGCGACTCTACAGAGGCTCTGGCCACTCCTTGTCGAAAGGCGTTAGAGAAACAGTTACATTATATTAAAATGCATTTTTACTGCGGAGGTGGTCAATATCAGACCAACCTAGTATTTCATTATTTATTAATTATTATTAATGTTAAATAAACAAAATGTATTAATTTTTATTTTGCATTTTCCAAGGATTTCCATGTGGTTGATAAAATTAATGGTTGAATCATAAAGGCACTAAGTACCAAAGTGGTAAAACCATAGAGTAGTACGCAACGCAACTAAGCTACACATATTGTAACTTCTTGCCGCGTTATCCCCGAAGGGGTCTCATGTGGCGAGTTGAACCTATTTATTTTTACAGGTAAGGGGGCCGGCCTTACGCCAACCACTTCAGTGAAGTGGGGGGTTTCCCAGCTCCCGGGGGGGCTGGTACTCATTTCTTGTGAAGGCTGAGTAAACCTTGCCGGTATTTTATTTTGGGGTTTGAAATAAACACCGAAACGGGAAATCATTTCTGACACCCTCTCGGTGGGATTCGAACCCGAGCTTTCGGCATGGAATGCAAGCACTCTACCACCTGAGCTATCGACCGGATTAGTAAATAGTAATATATTATTTTTACCCACATAGTAATATGTAGTATATTATTACTATATGTATCTAAATCTAAGTCACATACGGCATGTGTTTGCGCGAAATTATGCGTGTCTGCTTGTGGGAATGCATTTAATATGAATCTCAAATTATTTCTATCTTTGCAACTTAGATTTAGATACATAATACATAGAAACATTATAGCATAAATAGTTTAGAATTCAATATTTCCGTACTTAGTGGCTTCTTTAAATCACCCATTCAAATTATTAGAAATCAAAACAATATTGGAAAATTTGCATACATAGCGATTTTTTGCAAAAAAATTAAATATTTTATTTTATTTGTTAGAAATAATATATAATAATTTCATTTCCTGGGTTTAAAAATAATCCAGCAAGCCAAAGTGTATTTTAGAAGTATAGAACCAAAGACAGCGATCTGTTTTTTTTTCGAAAATGAAATTTGACCAATAGGTTGGTATGAGGCTGATCCCTAATCTAAACTAAGTTGCAAAATATATGTAAAATTACAGATTCGCATTAAATGCACTTTCACGAACAGACATGCACAAGTACGCGCTTGAACATGCCGCATGTGGTCCTACGATATAAAACCCCGAATCTCACATGGACATACACCCTGCAACTCTTGCCGACCTTCCCTGAAAACAAGGGTGACATTGGCAAAGTGAACCATTTTCTACAGCATGGGTGGTCAGCCGCATACCAACCTATAAGTCAAGGAGCCCCCCATGCTGTAAAAACTTTTGCCGAAGCCACCTCAGCTTCAGGGAAAGGCAGTGGGAGTTGCAAAATTCACGTTCATGCGAGGTTTAGTTTACGCACGCAGCATGTGTAAGCGCGATCTTGCATGAGCCCTAAATGTCAATATATAGTATATCTATGTATGGAATTGATGAGAAAATGGTTTTCTGGGTTTGAAGAATATTTTTACAAATTTAAGATTTATTTAGCTTTGCTGGGAATCGAACCCACCGCTAGCTTCCGATGACGAGTCTGAAATAATAACCATTGGACTACGACCGCAATGCATTGGAAAATATATAAATGCACGGAAAAATTTAATAATGAACCCCTTTTTTAAGAATGGTTAGAAAAAATATTTTTAAATAACAAAGGAGATCAAAGTTGAGGAATTTTGAATGATGAAAGATAAAACATTTTGACAAGGGTCCAGAAAAGAGGATGTGAAAGGAATGGAAGGAGTAAAAAAAGTTCTATAATATAAACCGCACAAAAGGGACAACTACGGTGTCAAAAAATTCCTCACGATTTAAAACTCATTGAAACAACACAAAACATCACAGAAACACACACAAATCGCACTGAACACACTCTCCATTAAGTTAACTTCACTTTTCTATGTTTATTTCTTATCAATTTGTTACTTTTGTTTGCTTTTTCAAAGTTTTCTTTACGCGATTTTCTTGAAACTAAAATGTCGACCAAACAAACACAACGAACCTCGCAAAGAGACTGGCTAAGCGCGAAAGAAAAAATTGAAAAACAAAAATTTGTACAGGCAAATATGTATACACAAAATTACAACGTACAGAAAATGATAAAAGTTTATGTTTCTAAATTGTACTACAAAGTGATAGTAAATACAGAGCTTTACTTTTGTGTTCACATTTGAAAACATTCTAAATAAGCTCTGTGCATATAAATATTTTGAAATTGAAATGACTTGTATATTCACATTTGATTTTGTATGAATGTTAAACTTGTGTACAGATATTTTAGTGCAGTGCTGGCGTGGAGAATGGAACATGGCGGACGTGTGGGAGTGAGACACGCTTACGTAGATAACGTGTGGGAGAGCGAGACAGAAACCGGTCAAAGCTTTTTCGAATTTCAAGTTTGAAGTTCAACGTGACTGTAGTAGGGCTGTGCAAACTTTTACTTTTACACAATAAATTAAAGTTAATACATATTTAATTAATAAATTAATTTAAAAAACCAACAAGGTCTACAAATTTTTGAATTTGGAAAAATATATATCAATCTGGTATTCCTAATTACAGATGTTAAATAGTAAGTATTCCTTGCCTTATAGGTTGGTATAAGGCTGACCAGTGACCACCCATACTGTAAAAATGATTCACTTTGCCAATGTCACCCCTGTTGCAAGGTTTAAGTTCATTCCAGGTTTGGATTTTAATTTGTAAGTACACATGCAGCATTTGTAAGCGCGAACTTAATCCGTTTCTGCTTGTCGACAGAATTATAGATCATGTTAATTTATCTTTGGAACTATAATTAACATTTATATACGAATTATAAATGTTCATTTTCTTTGCAACTTAGATTGTAGGTATTTTTTGAGAGCTTCACACATCCCTACACCACTTTATTTGACTCTCACGTATTTTTTATTGTACGCCCGTTTTGTGCAGTCTGCGGTCACTTATCGCCGATGTTACAAAATACGTACAAAAACACGACCAAGTACATGCATACTGAAACAATCTATATATAATTTACGTACGTACAAGCTAACAGTTTGTGTAATGCATTTGAGAACGCACCGCAAAGCTTGTGCACTATCATTACACGAGACGATTATAGCAAGATGTCATATTTTATTATTAGAAATGACAACGGGTAAAATAATGCATTATTAATGTAATATATGGAATTATTAGATCTCAGTTGCAGACCTATGTTGTAATAGAAGTTCCAAGTCCGTTCACTCTATAATTTAATAATCTATAATCTAAGTTGCAAGGATTAATAAATAGTTTAGATTCATACATAAAATGCAAGCCCACAAACAGAGACTTACATATCGCTGCCCTAGTTCAATACTCAGACATCTTACACAAAGCTAGTTTCGAGAAAATCGAAAAAGAAGGTTTGTAATCGCTATGATAATTACAGTTAACTTTGTTTTAAAGTCACTTAATGCAACTAAGCTACACATTGTTGCGTTAAGTGACTTTAAAACAAAGTTAACTGTAATTATCATAGCGATTACAAACCTTCTTTTTCGATTTTCTCGAAACTAGCTTTGTGTAAGATGTCTGAGTATTGAACTAGGGCAGCGATATTATGCTGCATATGTACTTACCAAAATAAAAACCCAAGCCAAACCTGCCACTCCCGCAGCCCTTTGCTGAAATGGGGGTTACATTGGCAAAGTGAATTTTTTTTTTTGCAGTATGGGTTGTACATCAATTAAAAATATTAACACAAGCGTAATACACAATTTCCATTAACAAAATTATGGATTCGAAAGAGTTGAAAGAGATACGCCAAAAAAAAAACTAAAAAAGTGGACTCCTTGGGAGGCCTTCTTCCACGAGTGTAGAATAAAACACAAAAATAAAACTCTACTCATCATTAGCGAAGGAGTTAAAGTGGCAGATTAAGTGAAAAAAAAATACGCACTACACACCCCTATTTAAAAACGATAATATTATAAACTACGCACTACGTACCCTGGCACAGAGTCCTTCTTATACATTTTTTTGCCGTATCACCTGTCCCTTATAAAATATACTATACGGTATATTATATCGGATACATATCCAACCTTTGCACGTATAAATATATTACAGGTAGCTTTGTATACGGGATTGTTTATCTGGTACTTGTCCCTTTTTTCTTGCTATATTTTTTTGTAGCAGGTGGCAACCCTAACCATGTGTAAAGGGATGCCAAAAGTCTATTTTAAATTAATTAATATAATTGAAAAATAGCATTATATATATATATATTTGGATAATTTGTTTTTTTAAAAAGCGCCGTTTTCGTGTGTAGCACACCTCAAGGGCCCTTTTATTGTTTGGTTTGTCTTTATTCCTCACTCACTCACACAAAACTTTAAGTTCACCCACTCACACATAGTTTTTAGTCCCTAAATGACTGACTGAACATGTAAGTCTTTAATTTTTTCTTAAATGATGCTTCAGTACTCGCCGTCCTGACCTCGATTAACCAATTGCAACAACCCTAGTGGTCAGCCTCATACCAACCAATAAATAAAGAAAAATAAGATAAATACATAATTGTAAACGCAGAGAATGACATGCCGTATGTTTCCATTTATTTATTTCAAATAAAAAAAATCCTAAATTTATTTTCATTTAATCTCATTTTCATATACTAGTATCAAATGAGGTCCTCACGTGAATTGACATAAACAATATTGTATCCTCACGCGGCCTGGTTGCTAGAGAAAAAGGCAAACAAATATTTCGTTATTGGTTGCCAAGGACAGCAGTCCCATAGAAGACTGACGTGTACTCGCTGAGAAAAATGTTCCCTGCAACTCTTGCCGACCTTCCCTGAAACAGGGGTGACATTGGCAAAGTGAACCATTTATACAGCATGGGTGGTCAGCCGCATACCAATCTACAAGTTAATGAACATAGACAATAAAAGGTATTTTACAAATAGCTGTCTCCTAGCATTCACACACTCAATACCTACCAAAATATGTCTGTCATGGTAATTTATAAAAACAGTGCTATTCTTGAGCATTTTAGTCGTCCGGCGAGCCCACGCTTTGACAAACTAATGATTCCTGGGCTGGAAGCGTCATCACCACGGTCATTCTTACCTACCGAATTTTGGTATTATTTTTATGAAGACTAATCAGATGTTCACTTTCGGCCATCATGGATTGACAGGTCTTCATAAAAACTCATCATTAGTTTGTCAAAGAGTGGGCTCAACGGACGACTAAAATGCCTAAGAATAGCACCGAAGCATCTCATGCTAAAGGCAACTTACATGAGAGGTGAAGTAACGCTACGAAGCTACACATATAGCGTAACTTGTAAAATTTACACGTTTTTCCCAAAGGAGTCGTATGTGGCGAGTGGAACCTATTTTTTTTACAGCTAAGCCTTACGCCAACTACTTCTGTTGAAGCGAGGGCTGGTACTCATTTCTTGTGAAGGCCGAGTAGCCTTGCCGGTATAATAATTAAAATGTTCCGACTTCATAGTAGTAGGTTTTATAAAAGCGGAAGTAGGAATAGATTTGTATGGCTGGTAAAAACATGCGATATGCTGAACAGAAGAGATAAGGACCGGCCATTTGTAAAGTATACAGACGTTGCACAATAAAAACTGTGTCAAGCGTTACTAAACAGTAAAACAAACTGTTTTATTATCAAACATTCATTTCTGATTTCTATCTTAATTCCGAATGATATGTTCTGTACCAAGACTTCGATGCGGTCTGGTCAATACCTCATTTTTTGCACTTTGCATCTTATTTTTAACAAGACATAGGTTGGATCTAATCTAATCTAAGTTGCAAAGATATGCAACATTGGAGATTCACATAACATGCATTCTCACAAGCAGACATGTATAATTTCGCGCTAACACATGCCGCATGTGGACCTACAATATACTTAAAAACCAAATCTCAAATGGGCATACACCCTGCAACTCTTGCCGACCTTCCCTGAAACAGGGGTAACACTGGTAAAGTGAACCATTTTCTACAGCATGGGTGGTCAGCCGCATACCAACCTATAAGTCAAGGAATATATCCAACAAATAACATTTTAGACATTAACAAATGGATAAACATTAAAATCAAATACAAAATACAAATGATGAACTTGAAATTTTAAATGCTCTCCTTAATTTTCAGAACAACGTGGAGACACACGTGCGGAGGTACTGGCCACTCCTAGCGGAATGGCATACACACAAAAAAAACTATTTTCAACAGCCATTTAGCGTTGTTTTTAGTATGACAAACAGGGTATCAGAAATAATTTTTTTTCTCTGGTTCCTTCCAGGATATGCCTGGATACCTGACTTTCCCGCATCCTGTGTTTACCTGCAGCATCTAATATCCCGACTCTACAAAGGCCGCAGCTAAGTCCTGCAAACGTGGAATGCTCACGTACTAAGATAAGAAACGTGGCAGAGGCGTAACGAATGGGGATAGTTATCTTTTGGTTTTCAAGTCCTCTTTCATTTTTTTTTTTTGTGCACAACAGGTCACCCTTATTACAGTGCACCCTCACAGCTATCAACACGCTGGGAGGAACTCTATTGCAAGATTTTTAAATGTTACTAAATTACACTCAAAAATATCTATATTAGACTTATTTATATTAAGAGCTTTATAATCCGAGTCACAGGGTGTTGCGCCACGACATCAGTACGGCTTTTCGGTACATGAAATAGATCATGTCCTCGCCCACGGGTGTAGTCGTCAGGCACATACAACCTGTAGCCCTCCAACAGGGTGGGACTATCAATTAAGCCGTTGATGAAAGAAGTAAGCAAGGATCGAAAGAAATGGCGGTTGATCTGTAATGCTGGCGGTTAAAGCTGAGGCTTTTAAATTTTAAAAATATGTGTTGTAGTTTTTTAATTTTTTACTGTTTAATTGCTTAGAATTTATTTGTTTTATATATGTGATTGTATTAATTGCTTGTACTCCTTGACTGATAGGTTGGTATGAGGCTGACCACCCATACTGTGAAAAAATGGTTCACTTTGCCAATGTTCCCCCTGTTTCAGGGAAGGTCGGCAAGAGTTGCAGGGCTTATGTCCATTTGAGAATTGGGTTTTTATATTGTAGGTCTACATTCGGCATGTGTGAGCGCGAAATTATGCGTGTCTGCTTGTGGGAATGCATTTAATATGAATCTCAAATGATACATATCCTTGCAGCTTAGATTTAGAGTTCAATGTGATGTTAACTGAAGTGCTCAGATTTAAGTATTTTCTTGAAGAAAAGAAAAAATATCCATCGATTTTATCTGGTTGAAGGCCATGATTTCATTAACCAGGGCCGAGTATCCCATACAGGCACCCCCACCTATAAGGTGGACAGAATATAATAATAAAAAACTTGATAGTCAGATTTAAATTTTAAATTTATGCTTTAGTAGTTGCAATTCCATTTCCGTAATAAATGTAACCTCCGCATCTCTACTTAGTTCCGTCCACTTACTTCATCTACTGGACATCTTTCATCTTCTCTCTTCCTATAATCTATAATCTAAGCTGCAAGGATATGTTAACATTTAAGGCTCATATGAAATGCATGCCTACAGACAGGCACACGTAGGTTCGCGCCTACACATTCTGCATGTAAACGCAACTCGCAACTAAGCTACACATATAGTGTAACTTCTTGCCGCGTTATCCCCGAAGGGGTCGCATGTGGCGAGTTGAACCTATTTATTTTTACAGGTAAGGGGGCCGGCCTTAGCCAACCACTTCTGTTGAAGTGGGGGTTTCTCAGCTCCCTAGGGGGCTGGTACTCATTTCTTGTGAAGGCTGAGTAAACCTTGCCGGTATTTTTATTATGGGGTTTGAAATAAACACCGAAATAGGAAATCATTTCTGACACCCTCCTCGGTGGGATTCGAACCCGAGCTCACGGGGTAGAATGCAAGCACTCTACCAACTGAGCTATCGACCGGACTGATGTGTGCATACAAATAAAGAAAACCTCACATGGACATACACCATGCAACTCCTGCCGCCGTTCCCTAAACCGGGGTGGCATTGGCAAAAGTGAACCGATTTTTACAGCACGGGTGGTCAGCCTCGTACCAACCTATCAGTCAAGGAGCAGAATTATGCCTCATTATGCAAATTCCGGTCATTTGCTATCTCACTTCCTTGATATATCTATTCATTCTTCGGTCTTCCCTTCGCTTAGGTACCTTTGACGTATTGCCACTGTTTTGTATTTTCCATATTTATTTAACCAAATTTTCGAAATAGCGAGTGAATGGGATATCCAGAGTCATAATAAAAGGAGAGCTTGTTTGAAAAAAGTTATGACTCTGGATGAAATGAAAGAAGTATGCAAGGACAGAAAGAAGTGGCGGCTAATCTGCAATGCTGATTTGTAATGTTGGTTTATTAGCTTGCTACATTTTTTGCATAAGACATTTTTGACTTTTTTTGTATGGATTTCTTTTTAAGGTTTTGTTGTTTTCTTATACTTAAATGTTATGTATCACTCGTATTCCTTGACTTATAGGTTGGTATGAGGTTGACCACCCATACTGTAAAAAATGGTTCACTTTGCCAATGTCACCCCTGTTTCAGGGAATGTCGGCAAGAGTTGCAGGGCTTATGTTCATTTGAGGTTTGGATTTTATTTGTAAGTAGGTACACAATCAGCATTTGTAAGCGCGAACTACACGTGTTTGTTTGTGGGCATACATCTGAGAGCTTTGAATGAATATATCCTCGCGACTTAGATTATAGATTATATTATAGATTTAAATACGAGTATGAAGGTTCCTCCACTGGCCACTAACCACTGGGACACAATGGTTGAATCTTGATGGAATGCTTTTTGTGTGTCGCCTTTAGCGTTTAATGTGATTCAAATTATAGATGTCTCTCCAATATGACATTCCTAAAGGGATCTCAACTATAAAAAACAACTCACAAATGTGTTTTCATAGATACGAAACCCTTTTCAAATATCATTATTCAGTATGTTTATACGTATTACGTATTTTATATACATTCCTTTTTTTGGTAGTAAAAAATACTATTGAAATCTTTGTTAAGTTCATAGATAACAAAATATTTGTGGCTTAGTTTAAAAAACTTAATAAACAATATAAACATTTTTATGGTGTTGCAGTGCCATCTGTGTGTCAGTAATAAAAGCTTTAAAAATTACAACAGTAGGTTTGAGTCTTCGCTAATTACAAATTAATTCCACTACCGCCCGCTAGATGTCTATAACACACTCTTCATAATAAATATAATTTTATAGGTGAAATTTTATTTTTAATTGAATGTAAGTTTATGGTTACCTGAGACATCACTGAGGGTGCCCAGCGGTACTGGTAGAGGGACAGGACTTTGCATATTCTGCTGTTCGTCATTATCTTCAGTTGGATTCCATTGGCCACCCGCCCAAGGCGCCCGAGAGCCATGCGGCAAAGACAAACACTTCAACTCACCTGCAACAAGGAGAAAATAACATTTATTAGTATTTAGTACATACAACTAAGGTTTACTCAGCCTTCACAAGAAATGAGTACCAGCACTCTCGGGAGCTGGGAAGCCTCCACTTCAACTGAAGTGGTTGGCGTAAGGCCGGCCCCCTTACCTGTAAAAATAAATAGGTTCAACTCGCCACATGCGATCCCTTCGGGGATAACGCGGCAAGAAGTTACACTATATGTGTAGCTTAGTTGCGTTTTTTTTTTTAGTTGCGTTGCGTTAACATTGATTGAAACCTTAAATGATAGGTTGGTGTGAGGCTGTAGAGGTGTGGGCTGTAGAGACTGTAAAAAATGGCTCACTTTTGTCATTGCCACCCCGGTTTCAGGGAAAGGCGGCAGGAATTGCAAGGTTTATGTTCATGTGAGGTTTTGTTTATTTGTATGCCCACATGCAGAGTGTCTAGGCGCGAACCGGTTTATAGTCTACTGGTAAACACTTCTAACTCGTAAATGGAAGGTTGTGGGTTGGAATCCCGGCGGATCACAAAAAATATGCCATTTATATTTTCAAATATGCTCTTCGCTGGGTGACAAATTCATATACCTTGACCAAAGACCGGTCACTGAAAGGTACATCCAACCTTACAGCAACTGGATCTTGCTTGAGAATTGGTGACGACCTAGCTCGAAGAGGGCTCTTGAGGTGTGATGCACACAAAAACAGCGCTCACCGAATTAATCATCCTACTATTCCGCTAGGAGTGGCCAGTACCACTGCAGATGTGTCTCCACGTATTTCTGTCCCTGCACACTTCTTTCATCTCCTCGACATTCATCACTCTCTTCATGCATAGGTACTCTTCTCTTTTTCTTACTCCGTGCATTCCACTAATACAATAAAATCATGATCCTAATATTATTATAACAATATAGAGAGGGTTTAATTGGTACATTATCGCAAGCAATAATGGGTGAGTAAGGAACAGCTGTACACACATGTGTATAATATGAAGTAAGGTGCGTGTTGCACATGCCCGCCGCATGGGTGTGTCCCCGCTGTTTGTTATGGAAATAGAATGCAGCGGCTGCACCTACTGCATGCATGCACTGCACTCATCACCATCATCAACATGGCGCCGCAGAGAAAGACCGAGAAAGGTATGGATGGAGCCAAGTCCTGAGATGGCAGGCATAATGCAAAACACCTCAGTTGAATCGGCGGTTTCGGCTGGAAGTCTCATAACCACAGTAATTCTTACCTACCGAATATCAGTAATATTTGTATGAAGACTAATCAGGCTTGCGGCCATCTTGGATTGACAGATCTTCATACAAATATTACCGATATTCGGTAGGTGAGAATTACGGTGGTGATGAGACTTCCAGTCCTGGTGAGATGGTACTTATTTCTTGAGAGGCTGAGCCTGAGCTGAACCGTGTCGGTTTTTCGCGTTCAGTTGCAAAGATATGTAACATTAAGGATTCGCAAAACTCGCATATGCATTTTCGCAAGCAGACACGAATGAGTTCCCACTTAAACATGCCGCATGTGAACCTACAACATCAAAACCCAAATCTCAAAAGAACATACACCCTGTAACTCTTGCCGACCTTCCCTGAAACAGGGGTGACATTGGCCAAGTGAACCATTTTTACAGCATGGGTGGTAAGTCAATGAACATAAACAACAAATTACATTTTTGAAATAGACAAACAATAATATGTATAAACATCAAAACAAATATAAAATCCAATGTTCTAATTACAAACACCCTAGTCCTAGCCGCCAACATTACAGATCGACCGCCATTTCTTTCTGGCCTTACATACTTCTTTTATTTCACCCAGAGTCATAACCTTCTTCATACAAGCTCTCTTTTTACTATGACTCTGGATGTGTCGTCGCAGAGAAAGACCGAGAGAGATGGATGGAGCCAAAACCTGAAATGGCAGTCATTACACCAAGCACCTCAGTTGAATCAGCGGTTTCCCAGCACCCAGGTGAGCTAGTACTTAATTCTTAAGAAGCTGAGTAAACCATGTCGGTTTTTTTATTATTATTTTGGATTTGAAATAAACACCGAAACGGGAAATTATTTCCGACACCCTCGGTGGGAATCGAACCCGAGCTCTTGACATGGAATTCAAGCATTCTACCTACTAAGCTATCCACCTTACTTTTAGAGAGCTTGTTAGTACCGGCAAGGTGTACTCAGCCTTGACAAGAAATGAGAACCAGCCCTCCAGGGAGCTAGGAAACCCCCACTTCAACTGAAAATGTTTGGTGTGAGGCCGGCCCCTTTACTCGTAAAAATAAATAGGTCCTGTATCGCCACATGCGAACCCTTCGGGGATAACGCAGGAAAGTACACTGTATGTGTAACAGTGGCGAAGGGTGCCACACAAGCCGGTTTTCATCGGTTTCCCGTTTAAAATGAGGCAGAAATGATAATAAAGTAGACTGCATGGTTTCAATGGGGGAAAAATACGTATTGTTTCTTTGGTTTTAAATGTATTTTTTACTTTGTGCCTATATTTTTTAACTACTTTGTTACATCATTTTAAAAGGGAAGCCGATGGCAACCGGCTTGTATGGCACCCTTCGCCACTGATGTGTAGCTTAGTTGCGTTGCTATCTTGAACATTGAATAGTTTGTCAGTGTGTCGCTTCTCCCTGTACGATGCCGCTCTACTTTCACCTCTAGTGATGTATTTAATCTTCCAACATGATGATGTTTATTATTTTTACACTGGGCCATGTGCTGCAACATTTTTACACACCAACATCACTAAAGCGTGCAGCATATACATGGCTATTTCTTTTTTTTAACATACAGCTATCTTTCCCTGCACATGTTTGTATTTTTATCGCTAACAGGCGGTATTAATCATGCCTCCTGGTAACTGTAACGCGGTCGCATTTCCACTAGGGGTGGCCAGAGTCTCCATTACTTATTCCAATCTTGAAATACTTCCCTCTTTAACACAAATCGCTCCCCCAGTTCTTGTTTACCGTATACGCCAATCTTGTCAAATATGACTTTTTCATGCAGTTGTCTTAAGAATCAAATTCTACACAATCTGAGCTAAGAAACACCGTAAAACTCGATAATGTGAGAGTTCTTTTAAATATATTTTTAAATAAATTTCTTGTTTTCATAAGACACATTGGTCCAGACGTCCAGTACACATGCAAACATTGCTCATGTAAAATTTTCTCAATGGCGTATACGGTAAACAAGAACTAAGGCAGCGAAATGACATAAACTTCGTTTACATTTTTTTTACTGCCTGCGCCATGTTATATTACATTCTATCTTCAAATAGATGCTGGTACGAACTATGAATATATAAGTACGAAAGTGTGGATAGAACAATCTGGGAGTAGTCCATGATGGTGGTAGTGCATAGAACGGCGTTCCAGTGTGAGCGAGAAATCAAAGAATGATCTGGAATATGCGAGAAAGATCTCTTCGGTACTTATATACAGGGGCCTCACACCAACCACTTTCATTTGAAGTGGGGGTTTCCCAACACCCAAGGGAGCTGGTTCCATTTCTTGTGAAGGCTGAGTACACTTTGGGATCGAACCCACACTCTCGGCATGGAATGCAAGCATTCTACCAACTGAGCTGTCGACCCGACTTTTTACGAGCTTGGTCGTCGCTACAAAGCGCCAATTCTCAAGCAAAAACCAGCTTCTGTAAGGTTGGATGGACCTTTTAAAAACCAGTCTTCGGTAAAGGTTTAAAATAATTTTTCAACCCAGCGAAGAGCATATTGAAAATACAAACGGTATATTTTTTGTGCTCCGCCGGGATTCAAACTAAAAAACCTTCAATTTACGAGTCCGAAGTGTTACAACTGGACTGCGAACCAGTTTTGGCCTCTGCTTGACACCCGTTGAGTCTTCAGGCACAGGTGTTAAGGTCTGATGACGTCATACATTTGTTTGTAAACAATGCTCGGTCCATAGAGCAAGGTTCAGAGTATGGATCCGCGTGTCGCTTGTCTGTGGACAGGAAGTCCATTCAGGGCGGCTTCCGGTCCGTCTGGTGTGAGCTGTGCCGCGCTTCCGCCGGAAGAAGGCACTGCCGCGGTGCAGCGGACAAAATGGCGGCACTTCCGATGCGGAGACACGAGGAAAAAGGAGTAAAACTGTCACTAGAGCAAAGATAAACAGGCCGGTGTAGCAGCTACGTACATAGGTGGTTACTGGTTAAACACATTGACTTATGATATCGACGGTTAAAAGGTAAAAGCAGTAATAGGTAGGGCATAAGCGACAACAACTAAATTGTTCAGGAGAGCAGTTTACTGTAACTGTAACTCCGTCGCCATTCCGCTAGGGGTGGCCAGAGCCTC
Source organism: Agapetus fuscipes (assembly GCA_951799405.1). NCBI lineage: Eukaryota > Metazoa > Arthropoda > Insecta > Trichoptera > Glossosomatidae > Agapetus > Agapetus fuscipes. The sequence continues at coordinate 13,528,522 of OX637361.1, forward strand.
TGCAGAGTTGCCTCCATTTTTTCCTATCCTTACATACCTCCTTCAATTCATTCATATCCATCACCTTTTTCATGCATTTTCTTCTTTTACGCTCACTTTGTATATCCCATTCTTTCACAATCTCCTCAATCTGATCACTCCATACTTTTCTCGGTCGTCCCTTCCCTCTTTTTCCTTTCACACTTTCTTTGTATACATACTTTGTCAGTCTATCATCATTCATTCTTTCCACATGTCCAAACCATCTCATCACATTCTTTTGTACCTTAACTTTCACATCCTCTTTCAAATTACATTCTTTTTTTACCCATTCATTCCTAACTCTATCCCTCAGAGTTTTTCCTGTCATGCTTCTCAAATGCTTCATTTCCACCGTACATACTTTACTCATTTCGCTATCGTTCACTGTCCATGCTTCACTTCCATACAACAAAGTCGGTAACAATATGCCATTGTGTACCGCCATTCTCAGATCCATCGTCTAAGTTTAAAGTTTGACATTGCAGAAAATTGGCATAACTGTTTTATTTTTTTATCATATTTTTTAAATCAAAACAGCTCTAAAATTTAAAAAATTAACGCATTTATTGGCATTCCTATTAATGTGGTTTTACGATTTTTTTAAGTCACAAGCGCCTTTGGAGAAAAAAGGCCAAAATCTTGTCAGTTACACCAAAACCATACTTCGAAAACGCAGTTGTTTGCTTGCGCATAGACAACAAAAAGATCATCGTAGAGCTATGGGAGTTAGCGCATTAGAAAGAGCGGAAAATTTTGCAGTAGGATAGCATTTATAACTCATTTTCGACCAAAACGTCGCTACTTCCTTTTAACCGTCGATATCTGTGGACTAGAAATTATTTTAACAAAAATAGTATAATCTCCTGGATAGAATATCTGACGGCACTAATTTTCTTGATTTAATTTTCATACATTTTTTCAATTTACGCAATCGAGGTGAGTTAACGTGATTTTTACACTACCAAGTGAAGAACGAGAATATGGAAAATCCTCCGCCGCATGAAAACCAGTTACTGCAGGAATTTATCAAATTTTCACACTTTCAACAACACTAGTAACAAATACCGTTGCCATGGTGATTTCATAGGTTCTATGGTGATATGTACATAAATTGAAGACGGAATAGAGACAGGTTGCTTACATAAAAAAAATACAAATGTCACACTATGTCGTGAGCGAGACAGCATTATAAGCCATGTAGGTATGGTGTCAACAGTGTCAAAGACCGTGCATCATGTCGACTGGGCTCTTATTCACGATAGGGGATAGAGAAGACTCATCTCGTTTTTCCCGAAAAAGGAATAAAGGTATTGTGCCTCACAATACCATTTATTGCTTTTTCTGGTAAAATCGAAATGAATCTACTCTACCGGCATAGTGAATACCAGCCCTGGAACTAAATCACGTTCATAGCCACTCCATAGAATACTACCTATGGTGTCAAATGTAAAAAAAAACAGACAAATAACGTAGTAGCTTTTTCAATAGTGAATGGGTATTTTAAATTTTAACAAGGGTCAATTATCAACCCCATGTTACGAGTATTTTCACAGCGCTAGTTATATGGTTGCTCTAAGTAATTACGTGTAGGACACCCTTATTCACAGGGTACACTGTCCACAGTGACTCACTGACAATATGGCGCACAATAAGGAGCGTCCTCGAAATTTCTTATCTCTAATCTAATCTAATCTAAGTTGCAAAGATATATATCATTTAAGATTTATATTAAATGCATTCCCACAAGCAGACATGTATAATTTCGCGCTAACACATACCGCATGTGGACCTACAATATAAAAAAAAAAAAAAAAAACTAAATCATAAAACCAATTTCACTTAAATAAACCCTAGCCGCCAACATTACAGATCGACCGCCATTTCTTTCTATCCTTACATACTTCTTTCATTTCCTCCAGAGTCATAACCTTCTTCATACAAGCTCTTCTTTTATTATGACTCTGGATATTCCATTCATTCGCAATTTCGGATATTTGGTCCATCCATACCTTTCTCGGTCTTCCTCTACCACGACATCCATCTATTTTACCAACATATACTTTCGTCGTCAGTCTTTCCTCATTCATTCTCTCCATATGCCCAAATCATCTTCACAATCTTCTTTTAATCTTCACTTTCACACTTTCTCTTGCACCACATTCTTCTCGTACAAAATCATTCCTCACCCTGTCACTCCGTTTTTTCCCAATCATACTTCTTAGATAGTCCATTCAACAGTATGGACTTTGCTAATTTCACTTTCATTCACCGTCCAGGCTTCGCTTCCATACATCAAGGTGGGTAAAAGTATGCCACCGTGTACCGCCGTGTATCTCCTATCTATAATTTAAATTGTAACTGTAATCTGTAACTGTAACTGTTAAGGTCTGGTGATTGTCAGAGAGCGAAAACGTCTTGACGGTTCAGCGTTTATTGAGAAAAAGCATAGAGAATATAGGAGCTGCAAACATGGCTATTACAACAGTAAATAGATAATCGGATAGGTAGAAAATATAATTTTATAACACAATCCACTATAGAAGAATCTGGAATACGCAAGAATCGTCTCTTTTGCACCTATTTATACGAGCAAGGATTCTGCAGAGAGCCAGAGTCCCCTGGAACATTCAAAGTCAAGAGCAAGAAAGGTAAGCAGTACATTGTAAACCGATTTTTTGCAAAAGAAATCGCAGTTTAATTAAAGATAACCCTTTAAGTAAAATCATAACAATATCTATAGGTTTGGGGCTCTTTATTTAGCCCGACTTTTGACTGCCTTGTTGTCGTCTCCTTACCGTCAACGACGATACCATGTTGAAAGCACCAGTTCTCATCAGATCACCGAAGCTAAGCAAAATTGGGAGCGGATGCTACTCGGATAGGTGACCGCTAGGTACACCGCGTGTTGTTGGCATTTCTTGGACCGATCCGCAGTCCAGTGGCAACACTTCCGACTCGTAAATGGAAGGTTGTCAGTTCGATTCCCGGCGGAGCACAAAAAATATACCATATATATTGTCAAATATGCTCTTCGCTGGGTTTAAAATTCATAAAACCTTTACCAAAGACCGGCCGCTGATAGGTCCATCAAACCTTACAACAACTGGGTCTTGCTTGAGAATTGGCGTTTTCTACAGCGACGACCAAGCTCGCAGAGGGCTCTTGAGGTGTGATGCACACAAAAACAGCGCTCACAAAATAAATCAGCCTAATTTATTTAATTTTTTAAACCCTTGACTGTCTTGCTGTCGTCTCCTTACCATCTAGATCCTCGGCGGCCTCCACCATCTCCATGAGCTCCTCCCAGCTGACGCAGGACAGGTCTTCCACGACTGGCACTCCCTCCACTTCCTCTTCATCATCGGAATCCGATCCTCCGGCTCCGTCTGCGGACTGTCCCTTCAGACAAGAATGCAAGCTGCGCGACAAGCGACGTTCCACGCTCATTTTCGTATTTGCTCATTCACTTTAAATTTTGTTTAAAATGTTTCACTTTTCATTTCACTTTTTGATTATTAAAATCACTGTAAAATAATATCACTTCATTTTATAAGACGAATGATAAAATAGGTTCCGAAATGACTGGGTTATGAATGAGTGCAGTTTAAGCAGGAATAAGAGAGTGAAAGTGCAAAGGAGGACTAGACTTGGCTGAACTGGAGCCAAATCAAGGATCGAAGAACCTATAAGAAGAGTTAACACAATGTTTGGAGAGCGTGCATTTGCGGTTGCTGGTCCTCTGGCCTAGAACCACCTGCCACATCATGTGAGAGAGCTAGAGGACCATGGAAAGTTCCGGAATGCATTGAAGACAAGCAAATTTCTGGCATCGTTTGAACCAGCGCCCTTGGAGTGACTACATCACGAAACGGCGCTATAAAGAAATCATCAACTCATCATCATCATCATATCATCATATAGATAAGATGGTTCAAAGGGTCGCTTGTGGCGATTCGGGACCTATTTATTTTTACGGATAAGGGAGCTGGCCTTACACCAACAGTTGGAAAACCCCCACTCTTCCTTCCTTCTTCAGTTGAAGTGGGGGTTTCCCAGCTCCCGGGGGGACTGGTTCTCATTTCTTGTGAAGGCTGAGTACACCGTGGTATCAAACTTTTGCTCTCGGCATGGAATGCAAGCATTCTACCAACTGAGTTATCGATCGGACTTTTTACGAGCTTGGTCGATGCTACAAAGCGCTAATTCTCAAGCAAGACCCAGTTGCTGTAAGGCTGGATGGACCGTTTGAAGACCCGTCTTTGGTAAAGGTTGATGAATTTTTCAACCCAAAGAAGAGCATCGCAAAAAGAGAAATGTATGGAAGATATTTACATGATCGAGGGAGTTAATGAAATGTTTTACATTTTATTTATATAAAAATCAAAAAACATGAATTTTCACAGTGTTAATACACAAAACATAAAAAATATAAATGTTTTACAGTTTAGATGGTCACCCTCATACCTACCTATAATTCAAGGAATATACGCCATGAAAAGTGAAAAGATATAGGAAGAAGAAGAAGAAGAGTTTTGATGGTTTGCTTATTCCTCATATGAACACCTATTAAGGGCAATTTAAGTTGTCGCCTGTCGTATGGAATTGTCTCGAAGTCCCGACTGGCAAATTGTCGGCAATAATTACTAAAATGGGGTTTGTTTCCTGCCAGTTGAACAGCGTTCAAATAAGAGAGATGATACGATAGGTATCCAAATCATGATATCTATAATCTAAGCTGCAAACACATATTCACATTAGCTCGCACAGACGCCAAAAAAAACGCAACTAAGCTACACGTATAGTGTAACTTCTTGCCTGCGTTATCGCATGTGGCGGTTCGGGATTTATTTATTTTTATGGGTAAGGAGGCAGGCCTCACACCAACCACTTTCAATTGAAGTGGGGGTTTCCCAGCTCCCGGAGGGACTGGATCTCATTTCTTGTGAAGGCTGAGTATACCTTACCTACTGGTATTTAATTTGGGTTTGAAATGGACACCGAAACGGGGACACCCTCGGTGGGGATCGAACCCTTGCTCTCGGCATGGAATGGAAGCTAACAATTGAGCTATCGAGCGGACTTTTTACGAGCTTGGTTGTCGCTACAAAGCGCCAATTCTCAAGCAAGACCCAGTTGTTGTAAGGCTGGATGGACCTTTAGATGACCGGTCTTTGGTAAAGGTATATGATATTTTTAACCCAGCGAATAGAAATTTTGAAAATATAAATGGTATATTTTTTGTGCTCCACCGGGATTCGAACCCACAACCTTCCATTTACGAGTCAGAAATGTTAACCACTAGACTACGGACCGATCTATACATATACGGACACGTGTGGGTTTACTTTACTCTTACGCATGCTGCATGTGTACAAACAAAATAAAAACATAAATAAAAAATTAGCACATCTTCCAACTCTTGCCAACCTTTCCTGAAACAGGTGTGACATTGGCAAAGTGAAAAATGTTTATGGTACGGGTAGGCATCTTGGACCGGTCCGTAGTCCAGTGGCAACACTTCGGACTCGTAAATGGAAGGTTGCGGATTCGGATCCCGGCGGAGCACAAAAATATACCATTTATATTTCGAATGTGCTCTTCGCTGAGTTGAAAAATTCATAAACCTTTACCAAAGACCGGTCACTGAAAGGTCCATCCAACCTTACAACAACTGGGTTTTGCTTGAGAATTGGCGCTTTCAACAGCGACGACCAGGCTCGCAGAGGGCTCTTGAGGTGTGATACACACAAAAACAGCGCTCACCAAATAAATCATCCTAATATTATTATTATTAGTCAATGAAATGTAATTTGTCATGTATGTTACTTGACTTATAGGTTGTTATGCGGCTGACCACCCATAATATAAAAAAAATGGTTCACTTTGCCAATGTCACCCCTGTTTCAGGGAAGGACGGCAAGAGTTGCAAGGCTTATGTTCATTTGAGATTGGGTTTTTATATTGTAGGTCCACATGCGGCATGTGTTAGCGCGAAATTATACATAATATCTGCTTGTGGGAATGCATTTAATATAAATCTTAAATGATATATATCTTTGCAGCTTAGATTAGATTAGATTAGATTAGTTAGCCTCATACAACCTTAAATCATAGGATACCTATAAACTCACAATTCATTACATTAATATCATGAATTACTTATTAGGTATTTCTTTCTGGTTGGACATAAATAGGTAGGTAAATTGCATTTAGTCAGAGGAAGGAAAAGTTTACTTAGATATGAATTTTTTTTTTAGTAGAAATCAATTTTAAAATGTATGGAACACAAAAATTATTCAGTCACTTACAAAATATATAGAAAACATCACTTTGAATATTGTTTTTCAACACTTTTTTCATCACTCGTGTACATCTCGCATCACTTTGATCTCCCAAAGTGTACAGAGTACAGTTTTATTACAAAAAAAAAACACCTTTTTTACGATTCAAGATATTTTTTCCGCAACTTTTGTGTAATGAACGTTTTATGTACCTAGATGGGTTATTTATAATAATCTATAATCTAAGTTGCAAAAATATTTTAACATTTAAAGCTCATATCAAATGCATGCCCACAAACACGTGTAGTTCGCGGTTACAAATGCTGAATGTGCACTTACAAATAAAATCCAAACCTCAAATGAACATAAACCCTGCAACTTTTGCTTATAGGTTGTTACGAGGCTGACCACCCATGCTGTAAAAAATGTTTCACTTTGCCAATGTCACCCCTGTGTCAGGGAAGGTCGGCAAAATTTGCAGGATTTTTGTTCATTTTATTTGTAAGTACTTACACATTCAGCATTTGTAAGCGCGAACTACACGTGTCTATTTGTGGGCATGCGTTTGTTATGAGCTTTAAATGTTAATGTATGTTTGCAACTTAGATTATAGATTATTATTATAGATACAATGTAGGAATTTAATTAATTATTTATGGCCTATGGGTAGTTGTTTAATGATGTAAGCGACACGTATTGTGTTTAGCTAATCCCGTACTTATGATTAATAGGATCGAGTGTCATTTTGGCTTGACCTCCAGCGCCGCCTTCGCTTCTGCCTACTGAATCGCATTTCTCACGTATCGATCATTTAAAATCAATTATTTACAATAAAACGCAACAAAGCTACACATATAGTACAACTATGTAACTTCTTGGCGCGTTCTCGCTGAAGTGGCGAGTGGAATCGATTTATTTTGACAGGGCTGGAAGTCTCATCACCACGGTAATTCTTACCTACCAAATATCGGTAATATTTGTATAAAGACCTTTCAATCCAAGATGGCTGCAAGTGAATAGCTATTTAGTCTACATACCTACAAATATTAACGATATTCGGTAGGTAAGAATTACCGTGGTGATGAGACTTCCAGCCCTGGTAAGGTCTTAAGGCCTTACGCCAACCACTCAGGAGCAGGGAAACCCCAACTAACAAGTCTCCTACTGGTTAAGGATCTTTTCGATATGACAACGTTCCCAATTCCTCCCAACTCATCCTTCCTCCCAATATGTAAAGTCCGACACATTACATTGCATGCCTAGAGGTGTCCTGGGTCTCGGATCTTCGCAAACAAATGTGGTATGATTGACAATAGTCTAGGTTACAGACTGTTTTCAATGTCGCAGCAAAAGTCATTTTTGAAGGACATAAAACCAATCATGTCACCCTGTTGCAGCATCTTCACTGGCTGCGTGTCCCGGAGAGAGTGGAGTATACAGTGTGCCTTATGGTATTCAACTCTCTCAGAGGAGCGGCCCGTCTCAGAGCCCGTTCCCACTCGTCGGGTATCGGATCCGTATATTCATCGGAGGTTCCAGTTGCATAACATTTTGGACAAAATCGGTTTCCGACAAGTGTGAATAGCTCCATACATAATGTTCTGCCACTGGAACCTCCGATTAATATACGGATCCGACACCCGACAAGTGGGAACGGGGTCTTATTTGACTGAACTGTGTGAGGTTGAGGAGATTGTTGGTAAGCGGTGCACCCTTCGCTTAGCGAGAGGTGATGCTATCAACAGGCTGAAAATGCCACCTCGACGGAGCAGAACGGGCTTTGGGGATAGGACGTTTGGCTCAGCGGGACCGTTGTGCTGGAACCAGATACCTCTGAAGCTGAGGACGGAGACCAGTGAAGAACGCTTCAAGAAGAAGTTGAAGAGTCATATGTTTTCCAAGAAGCAAGTGAAGGATGGGCGCCCTTGGGGTAGGCTGGAGCCACTAAACGGCGCGGCGCGCAAAAGAGAAAAATTATCCAAGTATATATTTATATATATGATCCCGAGATGGCCGTCTTTATAATAATAATAATAACAGGCTGATTTATTTTAAATTACACATGATAAGAGAGCGCCGTTTTTGTGTGTGTCACACCTCAAGGGCCCTCTCCGATCATGGATAAGACTTTCTAAACAAGTGTGCCTTGAGTGCTCCTCGAAATACACCCACAGATTTGGAGTTCTTCACTCCGGGTGGCAGTCTGTTCCACTCCACCGGCCCCGCAACACGGAAAGCGCGGTCTCCGAAGTTTGTACGAATCTGACGGCGCGGCTGAACCAAATTGACTACTCCATCACCCGCAGATCTGAGTGTCTGCCTCCTAACACCCATTTCAACAGGTGAAATCATATCAGCCAGATAAGGTGGGGCCAAGCCATTGATGGCTTTATATACCATTAAACAAACACGGAAGACCACCCTCTCCGGGAAACGAAGCCAATGAAGTTTTTTTAACAGCGGGGTGATGTGAGCGAATTTGGGAATCCCGAATATGAGTCTTGCTGCCGAATTCAACACAGATTGAAAGCGATTAAACTGTTTCTTCGGCTGACCACTATAAAGCGTCGAGCAATAGTCAATCCGAGACATCACAAACGCACTCACCAGGGTCTTAACCGCATCTGACGGCAGACATTTTCTTATTGCCTTTATTTGGCGAAGCGAAAAAAAAGAAGAAGCTATTGTGGCATCTATTTGCCTATCCAGTGTCAGGTTACGATCCAGTAAGACTCCTAGAAGTCTTACCGAATCAGAAGGCTGGATTAGCTTACCTCCTATGGAGAGTGGTACTCTATTCACCAGAAGGTGGTCACGCCTCGATGTGGCTGCCCAGAGTATCTCTTCAGTCTTTGTCAGTCTTTCGAGAATAATTATGTACATTAAAGTAATATGTGTAAATGTTAATGCTTGTGAAGTTAGTTGGTTAATGAATAAGTTGCCAACGTGCCCACACGGCTCGTAACCGTAAACTTAATTTACAGAGTTAAATGTAACGGAGTGTTGGCAGTAGGAGCGTTGGCAGAGAACGAGCGAAGAAAATCGGCAAAGGCACTCAGAGTGCAATCTTTATGGCCATGACTCATTTGCGGCTTCCTTGACTAATGGGTGGACTTGCGACTGACCACCTGTAGCGTAAAAAACACTAGTGTAACTGTAACTATGTCGCCTGCGATGGACATTCCACAATCTATCTACATCTATAATTGATACTAAATAATTGCTTATGAAAGCAGCAGCATCAGCTGCTTGAAGTTAGCATTTTGGATATTGGTATTGTTACGAACGTGGAGTACCTACGTGCGAATGTACATGCATACATAGAACAGTCTGGCACTAGTACGATGATTATAGTGTTACGAACTACGAACTTTAAAGTACCTACGTACGCCTGAGCAGGTGCAATAGTGTGTGTAGAACCCTCTGATATAATCCATCATGGTAGTGGAACGGCTGTCTAGTGTAATTTAGAACAGAGATCGAATAATCTGGAATATGCAAGAAAGATCTCTGTTGCACCTATATAAGGGGACTGCAATAAGGCAGCGGCAGAGTGTCGAATAAAACATTGAGCCGTGAAGTCGAAAGCCAGAGCTAGAAATCAATTGTTGTAAATTTTGAACCAAATCGTGTAAAACAAATTATTTTACAATAAATAATTACAGTTTAGTTAAAAGACAACCCAGTATATTTTATTTTTGAACAGTATTTTACAGATTTTTAAATAATTGATAACTCAGAATGAAGTAGGTGAGCTGCACAAATACGTCAATATGGATCGATTAATAAATGTCAGTAGACTACATTGGCTGGGACACATACAGTGAATGGACCATCAGAGCCTGGAGAGGATAGTTGTGATGACAGACCCTGAAGGACGCAGGGCAGTGGGAAGGTGGCTGGGACACATACAGTGAATGGACCATCAGAGCCTGGAGAGGATAGTTGTGATGACAGACCCTGAAGGACGCAGGGCAGTGGGAAGGTGGCTGGGACACATACAGTGAATGGACCATCAGAGCCTGGAGAGGATAGTTGTGATGACAGACTCTGAAGGACGCAGGGCAGTGGGAAGGTGGCTGGGAAACATACAGTGATTGGACCATCAGAGCCTGGAGAGGATAGTTGTGATGACAGACCCTGAAGGACGCAGGGCAGTGGGAAGACACGATGAAGCAGGGAAAATAAGACTCATCTCGGATTGTCGTGCCAATGATGATAACGATGATGATCTTGTAATAAATTTTCTGGTTTATTTTATCCGTGGGTCGAATGTGTTGCGGAATTTAATGGTGTCTTGTGCAATCAAACCTGCTAAAATTGCATGGAAGTACCAACTACCTGCCGCAAGGACAGTTTTATGCAAAATTGCAGTCTTGGCATGCATAAATATTGCATTTTGCAAGTTTCACAGGAGTTGTTGTTCTGGTGGGCAGGTGATCTGTACCCTGAGTATAAGACATAATATTTACTTTCCTCGTTTGCGTAAATAGAAAATGTATGAAAGATACAACAGCGAATATAGCGAGTTATTTAGTTTCCATACATTTTTCTTTATGACTGCGATTAAAAAATATATAAACATTGTAAAACAGCGCCTCGTGTGAGCGTTTTAATTTCCATACATTTTTGTTAAAACGCTTTGAGAGAGTTTAAAATTTAAATGTGACGTTCTGTACTTGTGGGAGAGGTGACATAAAATCAACATACCTGACTTGTTGTAGCGATTAGATATGCAACTTAGATTATATGAATGTACTGTTAGTTCCAGGTATTGCATAAACTACCTGATAAGTATTCTGGATTAATTCCAGTAGAATCCAGTTCAAATCAGAGGGAAGACTTGACGCAACGCAACTAAGCTGCGTATATATTTCAACTTTTCACTGCGTTGTCCCCAAAAGGGTCGCATGTGGCGGGTGGAAGCTATTTATTTTCGCATCTATTTAATATCTAGAACTGGGGGTTTTCGAGCTTCCGAGGTGGCAGGTTTTTATTTTGTGTAGGCTGAGTAAGCCTTGATAGTATTTTTTTGAGTTGGAAAGAGACACTGAAACGGGAAATGATTTCTGACACCCTTGGTCTTCGGACAACCGACCGATAGCTCAGTTGGTAGAGTGTTTGCATTCCATGCCGTGAGCTCGGGTTCGAATCCCACCGAGGGTGTCAAAAATGGTTTTCCGGTTACGGTGTTTATTTCAAGCCCCAAAATAAAAAAACCGACAAGGTTTACTCAGCCTTCACTAGAAATGAGAACCAGCCCTCTCGGGAGCTGGGAAACCCCCCACTTCAACTGAAGCGGCTGGCGTAAGGCCACCCCCCTTACCTGTAAAAATAAATAGGTTTAACTCCCCACAGGCGACCGCTTCGGGGATAACGCGGCAGTTACACTATATGTGTAGCTTAGTTGCGTTTTTTTTTTTGGTGGAGATTGAACTCTAGCCCTCGATGTGTAACGCAAGCATTCTCCCAACTGAGCTATCTACCGGAAAATCTTGACAACACTCATATTTCATTTTACAAGTAGGTACTGCCGTATTTTTCACCAAGGATATCAACCCCACCCACCTCAGAAATGTGTCTTTAAAGTCGATACGTATGTGAAATACATTATAATTAAAATCGTGTTTTTTTTTTAAGAGCTTTAGGTATTCTGCAAAAATAATTATTTAGCTGGCCATGTCCTTAAAGTAACTCAACACCCGTAAAGTAAAAAACAAACATGTCTACTTTTTTTATCACAGGGTCGTAATTGGGATAAATAATTAACTTACATTTTTTTTTAAATTCATATAAGGGAGTAATTTGACCGTATTTACTCATTTTTACATAGATGTTAACTTTAACGCTAAAAAAATTACACTTACAAATGGAAAATTACTTCGAAAATTTTAAAAATACTATGTCAAATATACTTTAAGATTTTAGAGACAAAAGTATTTGATCACTTCTTGTACGCAAAGGGAATATTTTTTTTCCTAAGGGCCGGTATTTTCACATTTTAAGCTAAAGTAGTTTATATAGCATATTTTACGCCCGAGATATGCTATAGTAACACCAAAACAGTATTTTCATTCGCATTTTGCCTATAGGCTATCTGTAGCGTATACCGAAGATACCCGAAGTAATTGCATTGCTACCATCATGGCTACCATCGTGACAAAACTTGAAAAATGTAAAAAAAACCTCAAATACTGCATTTGGCCACATAAATATATGGTCAACAGCCACGAATTCAAGATTTTTTTTGTCTATGGTAGTTTTTTTATAACTGTCAGATGCCATATTGACGTGATATTGACATCCACTTGACATCCGCCTGCAATGCACCAACAAAGATGGCGCTCTGTGATAATATGATATGATTTTTAATTATAAGTGCGTAAAACATTTAGTGAGGCATTTAAAAACGGATTTTACAAACTGTGTTGTAGATAAGTTCATAAATCCGTTGTGATTTGCTTGCCAATAATTTCAAATGTGCCGAGTGAATTGTTCCGCGTTCCTACCAAATACTCGGAGACATTGAGGGAGACGAAATATTTTCGATTTGCACCTGCAAACATAATCAGTAATTCTTTCGACATCTGACCCGTTGCTTTCCATGACAAAATTGAAGTAAATATTGTGTGTTTTCTAAGGGAATAATTGCTAAAATTCGACTCAAAACTACATAGCCGCTGTAAATAACAGATGAGAAAAGATGCCATATTGGAATTAGCTATAGATAAAACGTATGCTCCCCAAGATTGGCTAGCAAAAATATCGTTGCTATTAGACTATTTTCTTGCTAAAGCATATTTCAAAATACCGTTTTTAAGATTTTAAGCTATAGTAAGTCATTTTTATGCTATTAGGCGCATATGCTAACGATGAAACTACCGGGCCTAATACTATTTAAAATAGAACATGCATTTTTATTTGTAAATAATCTAAGTTGCAAAGATTGCATTCCCAGACCATAACTCATGTATATATTTAAGAAAGCCAGAATTAAAGTTCACTTTCACATGGGTTGCAAATGCAACTACATAAAGATAACCCGAAACGCATTTTTCCATCTAAATCTAAGCTGCAAAGATATCATTTAAGATTCATATTAAATGCATCTAAATCTAAATATAAGCTGCAAAGATATGTATCATTTGAGATTCATATTAAATGTATTCCCACAAGCAGACACGCATAATTTCGCGCTCACACATGGCGCATGTAGACCTACAATATAAAAAACCCAATCTCAAATAAGCATAAGCCCTGCAACTCTTGCCGACCTTCCCTGAAACAAGGGTGACATCGGCAAAGTGAACCATTTTTTACAGTATGTGTGGTCAGCCTCATACCAAGCTATAAGTCAAGAAATACAAGCAATTAATTAATTAAAACGCATCATTTGAGTAAATTGCTAGTTACAAGGAAATTCTACCGCAAGAAACTGTAAATTCCTTATACCACAATCATTTCGTATTACTTAGGTTTTAAATGAAATAATTCATTGAAGAGACAAACTTAACTGGTGTTATAGAGCCACAGTTTTTGAACATCTGTTTTAAAGAAAACAAATTTCATACACATTCGTGTTTTAACATTGAAATGACACAGACGTCAGAAAAAAACTATATTTTTATCACGATAAGATTTTCTTTTATAGAAGTCTTCAACGGAAGAATATGAAAAAACAACCTATTGCTTTGCTGGTAGGTTTCAAGACACATCACCTGTCTGTTTTGATATTGTTATCAATACAAGAACAAGCGATTACAATTCTTGCGGCCGCGTGCACAGGGATCATCCGATACCTACACAGTCGATAAACCGCAAACAATTATCACCATTATTTTATGGTTTATAAAAAGAAACAAAACGGTTTGAAAACAAAGCAATAGACGTTTTAATTGCAAAATTATTCTGACTATCGTTTTGCGTCAGACGTTCAGGAATTCTGTGATTGTCTAAAGATTATAATTTGGGAAAAAGACGATACATGTTGAAAAAACCAACAAAACCAACAATTTTAAGTCATTAAATATTTATCTTTACCTAGTTATAAGACACTACCGTTTTTTTTAGTAAGTATCATAATAAGAGTAGAGCTTGTATGAAAAAGGTTATGACTCTGGATGAAATGAAAGAAGTATGCAAGGACAGGAAGAAGTGGCGGCTAATCTGCAATGCTGATTTGTAATGTTGGTTTATTAGTTTGCTACATTTTTTGCATAAGAAATTTTTGACTTTTTTTGTATAGATTTATTTTTAAGATTTTGTTGTTTTTTTTTTTTATACTTAAATGTTATTTATTACTCGTATTCCTTGACTTATAGGTTGGTATGAGGCTGACCACCCATACTGTAAAAAATTGTTCACTTCGCCAATGTCACCCCTGTTTCAGGGAATGTCGGCAAGAGTTGCAGGGCTTATGTTCATTTGAGGTTTGGATTTTATTTGTAAGTACACAATCAGCATTTGTAAGCGCGAACTACACGTGTTTGTTTGTGGGCATACATCTGAGAGCTTTGAATGAATATATCCTTGCAACTTAGATTATAGATCACTTTCTAAACTGTCCTTTCTGATCCCAGATCTGATTTCTAAGAAGGTAGGTAGAATTGTAAACAATGCTATCTAGATTGAATGAAGCTTTGTTAGGTAACCATCTGAAGTTAAATGCAAGTAAGACGAAAGTATTGATTTTTGAAAGAGATGATGAAAGTATGAATTATGAATTTAAAATTAATGGAATGAATGTTGATGTCGTAAATGAGTTTGTATACCTGGGAAGTAAGTTTGAAAAAGATGGAAGAATGACCGGTGAATTTGAAAGAAGAGTAATGAAGGGCAGGTGTGTACTGGGTGCCACAACTTGTATCGCCAAAAATCAAAACATATCAAAAAATGCTCGATTGGCGGTACGCAGTGGCATACTTTTACCCACCTTGATGTATGGAAGCGAGGCCTGGACGGTGAATGAAAGTGAAATTAGTAAAGTCCATACTGTTGAAATGGACTTTCTAAGAAGTATGATTGGGAAAAAACGGAGTGACAGGGTGAGGAATGATTTTGTAAGAGAAGAATGTGGTGCAAGAGAAAGTGTGAAAGTGAAGATTAAAAGAAGTTTGTTAAGATGGTTTGGGCATATGGAGAGAATGAATGAGGAAAGACTGACGAAGAAAGTATATGTTGGTAGAATAGATGGATGTCGTGGTAGAGGAAGACCGAGAAAGGTATGGATGGACCAAATATCCGAAATTGCGAATGAATGGAATATCCAGAGTCATAATAAAAGAAGAGCTTGTATGAAGAAGGTTATGACTCTGGAGGAAATGAAAGAAGTATGTAAGGATAGAAAGAAATGGCGGTTGATCTGTGATGTTGGCGGCTGAGGTTTGTTAAAGTAAAATTGGTTTTATGATTTAGTTTTTATGTCCATGTATATATTGTGATTTATTGTTTTTAAAAAATGTAATTTGTCATGTATGTTCCTTGACTTATAGGTAGGGACTGGAAAATAGTGGTGTTATTTTTTAGGAAATTCGCGTTATTTTTTTGTGAAATTCGCGTTATTTTTGATCAAAAACAGGGAAATTCGCGTTATTTTTCATGATAAACGGGAAGATTCGGTATAATTTTTAGGGTTGATTTGATCAAAATAAAGGTTTATATAATTGCACAACAAAATATATTACTAGTATTTACAATTTATTATATAAACAACATTATGTACCTTCAAAAACAATGAATAAACAAAATCTGAATCAATACGAGTATCTGCAACCGAAGATGGAAGGACCCACCGAAAACGTTTTTGCAATAAAAAATACTGAAGTGGTAGGTAAAAAACAATGTTTTTTAATTTTACTTTCTTAAAAAAAATGTAGGTAGGTATATTATTTTTTAAAATAATCCTTTTTTACAAAAAAAAAACCATTGATTGAAAAAAGTATTAATATTTCAATGACACTCCGAATACCCTGCAAATATCCTTTTAAAATATTTAATTTTTGTGCATTTAGTGTCTAGATGAGGGTTATCTAATTTTTCAAGGGATGTTGGCTTTTATGAAAGCTTCAAGTTGTGCTCTTGGCTAATCCAGCAACAGCTTCATTCCTTGAAGTATTTTCTTTCATTGATGTCACGATTCAAGTCTGCTTGGATGATCCAGGACAGTTCTGCTTATCATTAATTAAAAAAAAAAAATAGATGAGTGAATAGGAATGCAATTCACCAACCTACTCTGCCTGACCAGATACAGGTATTAATATCATTAATTAATAATTCCTTTTTGTTTATTTTAATGAAGAGTTGCAAGGCTTATGTTCATTTGAGATTGGGTTTTTATATTGTAGGTCCACATGCGGCATGTGTTAGCGCGAAATTATACATATCTGCTTGTGGGAATGCATTTAATATAAATCTTAAATGATATATATCTTTGCAGCTTAGATTAGATTAGATTAATTTATAATTACCCAATTACATCTGTTGAACCAGGGTCAAATTTATGGTCAAATGACCCAGGCGGGGATCAAACCCCGCGTCTAGCATTCTAGCGTGTTTTTAAACGTTGAAAGATCAGCCCACTTGGCCCTCTCGGTCATAACACCGACCAATTTTCCTGTACTTTGCACCTTGCAAAGGGTTTTCGCATGATTTTTTTCTTTCCAACAAAATCGTTGCGTTGCAAAAGCGATACATGACAACTTTTTCGTACAATTTCTACCAAAAGTACGAAAATTCGCGATATTTGCGTAAAACCTCAAATTTCGCGTTATTCGCGTAAAAACATCAAAATTCGCGAATAAATTCGTTTTATCGCGATCGCGAAATTTTCCAGTCCCTACTTATAGGTTGTTATGCGGCTGACCACCCATAATGTAAAAATTGGTTCACTTTGCCAATGTCACCTCTGTTTCAGGGAAGGACGGCAAGAGTTGCAAGGCTTATGTTCATTTGAGATTGGGTTTTTATATTGTAGGTCCACATGCGGCATGTGTTAGCGCGAAATTATACATATCTGCTTGTGGGAATGCATTTAATATAAAACTTAAATGATATATATCTTTGCAGCTTAGATTAGATTAGATTAGATTAGGTTTGGGTGGGCTTGGTTTAGTTTTTATACTGGACGAGTCTAGACTAGGGTTTTTCTAAAGGAGCTCTTACTTACACTTATGGTTAATTAACCGATATGAAACAAAAGAGAGCCAAAGCAAGTAAGAATACATGTTTTCATCATCATTGGTGTAGATTGTAGAACGAAGTATTGGAACAACGGGGCTATATGCAAGAATGCAACTTCTCCCACTCAAGCTCTCGATTCAAGATTAGTATATGGAAGCTATATATTACTTAATGTAACTCTATATCTATCCCGCTAGAGGGTGGCCTAAGCCTCTGCAGAATTGCCTTCACTTCTTCCATGATGATGATGAGTTGATGATTTCTTTATAGCGCCGTTTCGTGATGTAGTC
Source organism: Agapetus fuscipes (assembly GCA_951799405.1). Taxonomy (NCBI): domain Eukaryota; kingdom Metazoa; phylum Arthropoda; class Insecta; order Trichoptera; family Glossosomatidae; genus Agapetus; species Agapetus fuscipes. Next base: position 13,546,292 of record OX637361.1, read on the forward strand.
ACTCCAAGGGCGCTTGTGCAAATGATGCCAGAAATTTGGTTGTCTTCGGTGCTTTCCGGACCTTTCCATGGTCCTCTAGCTCTCTCACATGACGTGGCAGGTGGTTCCAGGCCAGAGGACCAGCAACGGCAAATGCACGCTCTCCAAACATTGTGTTAAAACTCTTCTTATCGGTTCTTCAATCTTTGATTTGGCTCCAGTTTCAGCCGAGCGAAGTGTTAGGCTTTTATTGCCCAGCTTCCAATCCTTTAATACCTCTTTCAGTATACATCCATAACCTTATATGTGCTATTTTCCACAATTTTACCAATGCGATCAAGTCATATTTTTTCTCCATCTTGCTTTTTCACTTTTACCTTTCACAAATACTCTGTCTTCTACATTCTACACACTTTTTGAAGAGACCATAAGTAATGGCGATGGATTCAAAATTACTGCATAAAATTTGTGGTAACATTTTCTTCCAATTTTACAGATAAGACTTCGCGGAGAACCTATGATATCCACATGCCTAAGAAATGGAGCGGATATCAGATATTATGTGTATTAGGAGTTATCGTAATTCGAAATGTTTTACTTCAGTCATGTTATTCCGACAGCAGGTATTTCGCTTATCTAAGAATGACTCATTTATAAGAAGCCATTCCATGTTCGAAGTCACTACATACGAGTATTTCCTTATGTCGCCTTGTTTATGTTAGGGATTATAGCTTTTACGCTACCAGTGAATAAGGGATATATTTGATAAGAGTATTGAAATGCAACAATTATACATGTACAGCGAGTGCCTCCAATTGACAACAATAACGTTTATAAATTGATTGGACCTTGGAAAATGGTGACTTCATTTGAACAGTTTACTTGCAAGTAACCATCACAACTGTTACGATTATGAGGTGCAAAATCCAACTATAAAAACAAAAATCATTATAAACCCTTTACGTGGTAAAAGCAGAACAAATGCCATTTAAATATTTCAAATAACAAAGTGTTCCTTTCGATTATTCAATATTTTTACCCTCCGCCCCGGTCCGGTCGATAGCTCAGTTGTTAGAGCGCTTGTATTCAAGGCCAAGAGCTCGGGTTCGAATCCCAGAGGGGTCAGAACTTATTTCTCGTTTCGGTATTTTTTTTTCAAACCAAAAATAAAATACCGGCAAGTTTTACTAGGCCTTAACAAAAAAAATGAGAACCAGCGTACCAGCTCCCTTGGGAGCAGAGAAACTCCCAATTCAACTGAAGTGGTTGACGCAAGGCCGGGAGAGAGCGCGGCAACAAGTAACACTGTATGTGAAGCTTAGTTGCGTTTATTACATCGATGATGCCCCCTGCAATGGTGCTCGAAAAAATAATGAATTGCCATTGACAACGAAATATTGTTAAAAATAACTAGAAGAAAGATCATAATGCATGAAGATCCAGAGGGTCAAAGACCACCTAACAGACTGAGAGAAAGTTCAAAGTCAACATCGCAAGACCAAGGAACAATCCTGACAAGGAGCAATGTCTGAAGCAGTTACTCGTATATTAACATTTTTAGTTACACTCTTCGATGGAGTCGGAATGTTTTCGGCACGGTTATTCGAAATTTGATTTTTTCTAGGTGTGCAAACATCACTTTTTAGCGTAACTAGGATTATTTGTAACCAATAACATGATATGAGTAAGGTTTTGCTCCGGCAAACCGGCCGAGCGATGTACATTTTTTTTTGTATTTGAGTCCTATGCAAACAAACGTGGCAACTTATGTTTTTGTTTTTCAAAAATATGATAAAGATATGGACGGCATTATTTGTGATTTTTGGAAAAGATCCTAGATTGCTGCCTATGATTCTAAACGACACATTTTATGTCAAATATTTCTACAGACTATAGTTAGCGCATAGCTATAATCTTGTACTAGGTAAGTAAATAGTTACTTAAAATATTTTTTCATCAGTCAAACTTGTCGATAAGGAAATAAAATAGATAATTTGTTAGTTAATCTGTATTATTATTTTAAGAACCAACATCCCATGTTTTGTTGCTCACAAAAAAAAAAACAAGACAGAATTATTCGACTGTGGTAAAAACTAATAATATACTTTTGTCATAGTTTATGAATTCCAAGTACGTGCCTGTCACACGCGCGACAATGGAGTAGGTACGTTCTACGCTTTGAAAATTCAAAATAAGAACACATCATAAAAATGGCAGCCCACAATAACAAAGAGACACAAACATAATAATATTAACTCCTATGATTCACGCGAGTTGATTATTTAAATTTAAGCACAATTTGTTAATTATTTAATTAATGGATGCACTTTTTTGGTTGCACAAGCTGTGCGGAGGCGAGGCACTGTTTTTGGTTGAAACTTTTTTGTATCACGGAAACGTATTGTCGTATGTTTATTTTGTTATGCGGAGCGACACAACCTCACGGCACGACAGCTCAAATGTAACTGCCAGGGGGGAGGCGTGACAAAATTCAATTCCCCGATTTATTGAATCTTATTTTAGAAAACTTTTGAAAAAGAATAATTGAAAAATTAAAATGAATAATAATTTATCAGCTGTTTAACCCATCTCACATATTCTAAGAAACGGAAACTTAAAAGCTTCTTTGGAAAATCTTTACAGCTCAGAGTCCATCTATCTACATACAGACATCATCAAATATATCGATCTTTAAAACATAAACAGGTGACGTATGAGTTTTTCCTATAATAATGTGGGTGCCACGAAATAAAATATAAGAAATTAAAAGAAAACTAACGATAACAGCGTCAATCGTCAAATAAGAAAGATATGATACGTGTTTTTTTGACAGTCTTCGATATCGGTTGCTTAGAAACTGAATATGAAAAGACTTTGCTAACGTCAGCGATTTGGCACGCCAAAGGACTCTAATCAATAATCTAAGTTGCAAAGGTATATTATATTTTAGATTCATATTAAATGCATTCCCATAAACAGACACGCATTAGATCGCGCTTACACATGCCGCATGTGCACTTACAACATAAAAACCATTCTCAAATGAACATAAGCCCTGAAACTCTTGCCGACCATCCCTGAAACAGAGGTGATATTGGCAAAGTGAATATTTTTTTACAGCATGGGTAGTCAGCCTCATACCAACCTTTTAGTCAAGGAATCTGATGCTCCGGCTATTTATTTTACGTTTATCCAAGTCGGAATTGCATGTATTGGAAAACCTAAAATGAAGAGAACAAATCAGCGATTTTCAATCTGGGGGCCAAAAATTACGTATAGGGCAATTGGGATGCGATAGTCCCATGAAATGTGTGCCTAGTCCCCCCCCCCCCTCCTTCGCTCCCGGCAACTGTACGTTTTTTAAAAAAAACGCGTTTTGGAAAGGTAATTCTACCCTTCGCTCGTCGACGAGTTTTATTTGGACAAAATGGGGCGATGGGCTTATCTGTTTACTAAAAAGGGGCTAAAAAAGGCTGGGAAGCACTAACATTTAAACGAACCGTAAGGTTATCTCTCATTCATCTATACTTAAATACATATTTTATAATTGAAGTTTGCAAACATTTATAAATAAATAAGATTTATTATTGATACCCGCAAACAAGAAAAAAATCTTCAAGATCGCGGTTTAACATGTTAACCGTACCTAAAAAGTAAAATCTTTACGTCAGATGAACATTCATTCGGTAGCTCTGACGCTTTTCCCTGAGACGGGGGTGGCACTGATAAAATGTTTTTTACAGCACGTCAGCCTCATGCAAACCTTTTAATCAAATTCATAAATGATTATATTACCACAAATAATTTGCTTTAGATTGAAAATCCATAAACTTATCTCGACATCGAAAAAAAAGTAATCGACATGTTTCTGCTTTCTATAATAATAGTTCTTTATAGAAGAAACTTATGGCCATACAAGTAAAATCATTAAATATTTCCCTCACATTTAGGGAAACTTTTCCCCGCGCTGGCAGCACACGCAAAAACTTCACAAAACAAAAAGTTACGATGCGTGACGAACATAACCTACAAATGGTGCGCGCAGTATGCCGAGTTTAAAACTTTACATTCAAACTACACCACGGCGTTTACCATTTAATATGAAATAGCGCGTCTAGTGAACGTTTAAATTTCTTAATATTTTTGGTGAAACGCTATGCATCAGTTTTAACGTAATGTTTTGTACATGGATACAGGATTATAATATTTTTAATATGATTGTTTACGTGCATAAAACTAATAATAGTTTTGTGTTTAAAGATGGCTCAGCTAACGGAGGCTCAGAACATTCTGTATGTAGCCAAGTGAGAAGGAATAATTGGCCGCAGTTTTAATTATAAAGTTGGTTTTCTCAATACGCGATTACGGCAGTTGGCTTACGCTTGTACGGTAAAGAAAAAACCTCAATTTCAACGATTTCACTGAAGTGCTTCGGATAACGCTTGCTTCGATTTACGAATTCCTTGACTTGAATAGGTTAATATGCGGCTGACCCTTTTCCTGTAAAAACCTTGCTCACTTTTGCCAATGCCACCCCGTCTCAGGGAAGGAAATTTATGATTTTAGTTACAAAATTATGTGAACAAATAAATGCCATGCCCAAAAGCAGACTGCATGTATAGGTACGTACAAAATAGAGACTCAAATTTCAAATGAATATAAATTATTCTGAAACTTTTCTCTCAAAAACGGATGACATTGGCAAAGTTAACCAATTTGTACAGTATGAGTGATAAGCCTCACAAGCGTAAGCTGAGATGATTATCAGATTAAAACAATGTACCTACTCAGCACATGAATTGACCGAGGAAAAATTGAGACGTCATACGGTCGGGTTGCTAGGGACAAGACGATAAAATATTTTGTAATATGTTATGAAGAACCGCGGTACAATACAGCTTTGCTTGCTGGGAAAAAAGTTTACAATTCAGATTTGACTCCACTCAAAGATGCCTTGGTCTTCGTACATTTTTACTAGAAAGCAAAATCATACGAGAACCAAATATATTACAACCAGGCCCGTACAGGGGTCCTAATCTAATCTAAGTTGCAAAGATGTGTTACATTGGAGATTCACATTACATGCATTCTCACAACCAGACACGTACAAGTTCGCGCTTGCACATGCCTCATGTGAACCTACAACATAAAAACCAAATCTAAAATGGACATACACCCTGCAACTCTTGCCGTCATTCCCTGTAACAGGGGTGACATTGGCAAAGTGAACCATTTTTACAGCATGGGTGGTCAGCCGCATACCAACCTATAAGTCAAGGAACTGGTGTTGAAAATACATGGCGTCCCCCGGCAAGAATTTTCAGTGAAGTTTGTAACGAATTTTATGTCATTTATTGATCCAAAATAATCTGTAATCTAAGTTGCAAAGATGTATTAACATACCAAATTAAGGACTCATATAAAATGTATACCCACAAGCAGACACATGAAAGTTCGCGCCTATTCATGCCGATATGAACCGACGTAAAAAAGACCTCACACGAACATAAAACTTGCAACTCCAACTGGCGTACCCAGGATCAGAACTAGAGGGCGGGCAAGCCATGGTCCTAAAATGGCTATTTCCATAATTGTAATAAGATTTAAAAACAATTTAGATATTTTTTTACTTCCAGGGAAGGCAGCTACCCCGGAGACCCTGCCCTTCCATGTGCCGCCCTTTTCTGAAATCGGGGTGGCATTGGCAAAAGGGGTTTTTTTTTAAACATAAATCAACAAAAAAATACCTTAAATATGAACAGTAGCTTAAAATCGGAGAAATGAAAAGTAAAATTAGGAACTTACAAAATAATAATTTATGAGCAATTTAAAATGCAAAAGAAACAGAAAAAATAAAAATAACAGTTAAAAATAAGTAGTGGTGATTAAAAAGAGGGCCCAAAGAGATCTCTGTTGAAATGGTTTTTATTGATTATTTATTAATATTTGTTAATATGAGTCCGGTCGATAGCCCTGTTGGTAGAGTGCTTGCATTCTACCCCGTGAGCTCGGGTTCGAATCCCACCGAGGAGGGTGTCAGAAATGATTTCTTATTTCGGTGTTTATTTCAAAACCCATAATAAAAATACCGGCAAGGTTTACTCAGCCTTCACAAGAAATGAGTACCAGCCCCCTCGGGAGCTGGGAAACCCCCACTTCAACTGAAGTGGTTGGCGTAAGGCCGGCCCCCTTACCTGTAAAAATAAATAGGTTCAACTCGCCACATGCGACCCCTTCGGGGATAACGCGGCAAGAAGTATCACTATATGTGTAGCTTAGTTGCGTTGCGTTATTAAAATTCTTTGTGGCCCCCATCGTCAACGGCTCTAATCTAAGTTGCAAAGATCATGTTACATTGATGATTCACATTACATGCATTCTCACAAGCAGACACGTACAAATTTGCGCTTGTACATGCAGCATGTGAACCTATGTACGACATAAAACCCTAAATCTCAAATCAACATACACCCTGCAACTCTTGCCGAACTTGTCAAAGTGAACCATCTTCTACAGCATGGGTGCTCAGCCGCATACCAACCTATAAGTCAAGGAACTCCCTAAAACATAATTATTTTCGAATGTTTTTCGTTGATTCCTTGCTGGCGCCTTGGCACGGTTTTACCTCGCTCCCCCTTAATGCAGGCCTGTTTAAAACTCATCTTATTTTGTATTTTGATGAATATGCTGATAATCTAAGTTGCTACAAGCCGCCATCGACACGTTATAGCGAGATGGAGTGATCACAACACACGCCATTTTTAAGCAAGCATTTTTTTTCTCTCTGCAGATTTGAAATACGCGCGAACACAGAAGGAAAGTGAGGCGCTTTCTTATATTAACCATACATACATTACAGACACACCCCGTTTCATCTTTTTCTCCTTTCTCCTAACACATAGATTATTTAAATATTCTAGTCCGGTCGATAGCTCAGTTGGTAGAGTGCTTGTATTCCATGCCGAGAGCCCGGATTCGAATCCCACCTCAGAAATGATTTCTCGTTTCTGTATTTATTTCAAACAACAAAATTCGAACACAATAAAATGCTGGCAATGAGCCTTGAGCCTTGAGCTCCGCAAGCGCATAGTGAGGTGCTATATGTCTTCCCAATCGCTCTGTATGGTATGGAGGGATGGACTCTCATGCAGGCACTGGAGAGATCTGTCTCTACCGAAAAATGCTTCGGATCTCTTGGCGTGATCGAGTCACCAATGAAGAAGTCCTCCAACGAATGCGCACTACAAAGGAGCTCCTGCCTATCATTAAGCAGAGAAAGATTATGTACTTCGGTCACATTATGAGGAATGAGAAGTACCGTCTCCTTCATCTTATCATACAGGATAAGATTGAGGGGAGAAGATCTCAGGGACGCCGAAGAACATCGTGGCTGAAAAACCTGCGACAGTGATTCGGCAGAAGCACCAAGTCCATGTTTCGAGCCGTAGCAGCTAAAGTCAAAATAGCCATGATGATCTTCGATAGAAGTAGCACAAGAAGAAGAAGTTTCACTCGCCCTTCACAATAAATAAGTACCAGCCCCCTTGAGAGCTTGGAATCACTAACTTCAACTGAAGTGGTTGGCGTAAGGCCGTCCCCCTTCCCAGTAAAAATAAATAGGTTCACTCGCCACATGCGACCCCTTCATGGAGAACGCGGTACGGAGTTACGCTATATGTGTAGCTTAGTTGCGTTTTTTTTACCTTGAAGATGGTTTGATGATGAGTTGATGAATTCTTTATAGCGCCGTTTCGTGATGCCGTATTGTAAGCGCGAACTTACACGTGTTTGTTTGTAGGCATGCATTTGATATGAGCTTTGAATGTTAATATATCCTTGCAACTTCGATTATATATTATTACTATAGTGAGTCAGTAAGTAAATGGGTCAGAATGAAAAAATAAAATAAAATTATGAATGAATATACGTACCTAAAAGTTTAAAGCGGTACACTGCACGGGCAAATTAAAATGACTGTCTTAAAAGATTCATATCAAACAAATAGAGACGATGTACAGGTGAAATGAGCTAAGAAACATTGGATAGACCCACTCACAAGTCACAATGCAGCTTATGAGATGACAGTTGGTCAACGTCCATCTGGAAGACCACATAAAAGTCTGTGAAATAGAGGATATAGTAAAATGAGCGACCATATCTCCAGAATGAGCCATGATAGACTCACTTACACCGTAGCTTGTGAGATGACAATTGGGCATTCAGTATTGATCCTTGACTTATAGGTTGGTATGCGGCTGACCACCCATGCTGTAGAAAATAGTTCACTTTTCCAATGTCACCCCTGTTTCAGGGAAGGTCGGCAAGAGTTGCAGGGTGTATGCCCATTTGAGATTTGAGTTTTTATGTTGTAGGTTCACATGCGGCATCTTTAAGTGCGAACTCATACGTGTCTGCTTGTGAGAATGCATATAATGTGAATATCCAATGTTACATATTTCGCAACTTAGATAAGATTAGTATCGAAGGCGCAAATCGTTATGATGATCGCTTATATTCACTGAAGAGGTACAAGAATAAGAAGACTAAAAACTTATTTTTAGATAGGTTCTTGTTTGAACCTGTTTATTTTTTCTAGTCCAAATAAAATGTGCTTTACACTATTTCACTCATATAATGAATAGATTAGTTTCAATGTTAAAAAGTACGGTTTTTTACGCTCCAAGTCACCGCAAGAAAGAGTAAATATTATAAAAAAAACATGTTCAAGTAAATATCACGCTTGCGATCGCTCCAGTGTACTCAGATAAGACAGTTTACCGTACTGATTATTCATTCTATGTAAAACACACACTGGAGTGAAAAACAACATCAGTTATTTTAGATGATAATAATAGTAGGATATTAAAAAAAAAATATATATATATCACTTGCTGCTCATTAAGTTGTCTAGTAAAGATGCATCTTAAATTCCTTTTACGCGGAATTTTATCACAGGGAAGTTATATCCTCTTGCAGGCATAGCCCCACCCCACATCAGACGCAAGGTGGCTTCGAGAGTCGAGAGGCAGAAGGCTCTAACGTGCACACAGCACTGCATTTACGGAAGTGGCTTTTCATCACAGCAGCGCCTGAAGTCGAGACACAGCTTCCTTAGTTCCGTGCAGCCCTTGTCTACGGATCCAGTGGCGGAGAGATTGCGAATGTGGAAAGAGGAATGCCCTGAGAGCTTTGTGCAGCCTGCAGAGAGCCTACCTCCAGGAAAGAACCTCGAGTGGCCCGTGTGGAAATCTATGTACAGATTGAGGACCAATGTTGGAAGAGCTCAGGCCAACATGTTGACCTGGGGATTTCTGGGACGAGAGGACTCTACACTATGTGAGTGTGGAGCTCAGAAAACTATGGAGCACCTGCGGTGTTGTCCCTCCTGTCCGACAAGCTGCTCCATGGATGATCTCTTTGCGGGAAACCAAAGAGCTGTAGACATTGCTCGTTACTGGGACAATACGGTGTGAAGCTGACACGAAGAAGAAGAATTCATTTTACAACTGACGACAATTTTTAAACTAAAGACAATTTATAAACAACTGAAGACAATTTATAAACCCTAGCCGTAGCCGCCAACATTACAGATCAACCGCCATTTCTTTCTGTCCTTGCATACTTCTGTCATTTCATCCAGAGTCATAACCTTCTTCATACAAGCTCTCCTTTTATTATGACTCTGGATATCCCATTCATTCGCTATTTCGTAAATTTGGTCCATCCATACTTTTCTCGGTCTTCCTCTACCACGGCTTCCATTCATACTTGCAGCGTACACTCTCTTCGTCAGTCTTTCGTCATTCATTCTTTCCATCTGCCCAATGCAGGTAATTGCAGGTAAAATTAAATAAAAAATATCTTGGAAAATAAAAACAAGATAAAACTATACAATGATAATAATTGTGTTGACATTGAAATATAATTATTGGGTATGCAAGCCTCTTAATAAACAAAGGAAAATTGTGAATGGAAAAATGTACCGTATGTGTATGGAGAATACGGACCATAATTACAATCATTCAAAATGGCAAATATGTAGGTACTTATTTTTAGAGGACAGATGGCATGCCAAATTCATATATATTTTTTTAATTACTTTTTTTTATATACTGGCAACGACAAAAATAAAAAGTAAAAATGCAAATTTGCAGGACCGGTCCGGAGTTCAGTGGTAGCACTTCGGACTCTGAATGGAAGGTTGTGGGTTCGAATGCCGGCGAAGCACAAAAAATATACCATTTATACTTTCAAATTTGCTCTTCGCTGTTCCATGACTTATAGGTTGGTATGCGGCTGACCACCCATGCTGTAAAATGGTTCACTTTGCCAATGTCACCCGGGCTGTTACAGGGAAGGACGGCAAGAGTTGCAGGGCTTATGTTCATTTGAGATTGGGTTTTTATATTGTATGTCCACATGCGGCATGTGTTGGCGCGAAATTATACACGTCTGCTTGTGGGAATGCATTTCATATAAATCTTAAATGATATATATATTTGCAGCTTAGATTAGATTAGATTAGGCTACCAATCCTAAACCACCACTCAACTTGAAATATAATTTCTTGTGAATCCTGACTAAACCTTGCCGATACCTATTGTATTGTTGTGAATATGTAATCGTGTGTCTGTGTGAGGTGGTATGCGTTGTGTCTGTGTAAGTCTGTGAAGTCTCTAGATGTAGGCACTTAAATAATTGTATTTGTTCGAGATGGTGTTTTTTTTTTTTTTTTTTAAGGAATCCTGTGCGGGAGGCTCCCCAATTCTTGAGAGTCTTGGGGGTCTATGTCATCCTGGAAGGGTGCCCGCAGAGGTGTTGCTTGAGTTCTTGGTTCTGTCGTGAGGCGCTGCAAGGAAGTGGTGATTGATGTTGGTTTTAAATAAAACCGGATTAAATTGGGAAGGGAACACAGATACTGGTAGACCATTCCATAAACGGGCAGTTTGGCAAAGGAATGAGTCATGAAAACGCCAAGTTCTCATAGTTTTGAGATCGACTGCAAAGGGATGAATGAGAGTCGTACTACGAGTTTCCCTTTCTGAAATGCGAGGGGGAGGGATTAATGAATGGAGCTCATTAGAACAAGCTCCGTGGTAATATCGATAAAAAAGACTGAGCATTCCAACTTTTCTTCTGTGCTGGAGCGGCTGCAGATCGGATGTCAGAGAAGGATCATTGATCAACCTCACTGCCCTCCTTTGCACGGAATCAAGTTGGTCACTCAACTTCTTGGACATACCACACCAGAGATGGCTGCCATACTCGATAATGGGGCGGATTTGGGATTTATACAGAGTCAATAACTGGGCTGAAGTAAAAAACCTACGGGCTCTGTATAATATGCCGAGTCGCCGGAAAGCGGAAGTTGTGCGAGACTCAATAGCATCATGGTATTTTAACTCTGATGACAGAGAAACACCAAGAAGATTTAAGTGTTCAAGGTTAGAGAGGAAGACATTGTCGAAAGTTGGGAGATAGTTGTTTGGAATCCTCTTTAAGGATATCAGATATCAGGTGTGAGTGACATTCTACTTAGAATATTCTGACAAAATCTCGCATGTACCAGTTCCAAATTTTTCGAGAATAACCTTTATTCTCACCTATAAATATAGACCGAGATGCTCTGTAGCCGGACTTGTATATGAGCCGTTAAACTATACAGTTCAAAAGCAACCCGGCGTACAAACCTTATCTGTAAATAAATTGTGCAAAAATAAATAACCACATTTTTTATTAAATTGAAGCCGGTAAAATAATAACAATATCATTGCAACTTAGATTATATACGGCATGTGAAAAGCTTTGATCAGCGGGAAAATAAAGGTACTGTTAAAATTAACTGTAGGTTAACGCTTACACTGAACGTAAAGCTAGGTTCTAAAATATCCAGGCATAGACTACAGGTCGGTGTAACGGTCGAGGAAGTCTAGTCGCTAATCTTGACTAGCTTATTTGGAATAGAATAACGCTGGTTCAATTCCCGCCTGCTCCCCTAAGCATAACTTTTAACATAACACTGGTTCAATACAAATGTCATTGGGTGACTATTTATTAATAAGTCGTTTAAATCTAATCTAATCTAATTTATGTTACAAAGACATGTAGCATTGGGGATTCACATTACATGCATTCTCACAAGCAGACGCGTACAAGTACGCGCTTGCGCATGCCGCATGTGAACCGACAACATAAAAAAAAAACAAATCTCAAATGGACATACACCCTGCAACTAAAATCATCAATCTAAAAAATCAAAGTATATGAATAAAGGAAAAAAGGAAAGGTACGACCGAGAAAAGTATGGAGTGATCAGATTGAGGAGATTGTGAAAGAATGGGATATACAAAGTGAGCGTAAAAGAAGAAAATGCATGAAAAAGGTGATGGATATGATATATGAATGAATTGAAAGAGGCATGTAAGGATGGGAAGAAAGTTGTAATTTGTGATACAAGAAAAATATGTCAACTCACGCACACACCCGACTACTACTAGCTCTAGACCCGTGTGATAGACCCGTAAAAAAAGCAGTTAGATATATTTTGATGTGTGAAGTCAATTATACGAAATATTGTATACAAGTATAGCAAGAAAGTAGAACAGTTTTAGCGTTGCGATCTATCAAAATACGCGAAAATAACTGTGGTTCAATCTGCAGGGTCATGCGAAGACAGCTTTTTCTTCGTTTAGTGGCAATTCTATCGAAGATCGACTACCATCATGGATATAATAATTATTATCAACAAATTTTTTTGGGAAGATATTTTAAATAAAAGGAGAGCTATTGCTATATGAACGGTCCGTAGTTCAGTGGTAACACTTCGAACTCTGAATAGAAGGGTTCGATTCCCGGCGGAGCACAAAAAATATACCATTTATATTTTCAAATTTGCCCTGCGCTAGGTTGAAAAATTCATATACCTTTACCAATGCCCGGTTACCAAAGGTCCATCCAGCCTAACAGCAACTGGGTCTTGCTTGAGAATTGGCGTTTTGTAGCGACGACGACCAAGCCCGTAAAAAGGTCGATAGCTCAATTGGTAGAATGCTTGCATTCCATGCCGAGAGCAAGGGTTCGATCTCAAGGTATACTCAGCCTTCACAAGAAATGAGAACCAGCCCCCCGAGAGCTGGAAAACCCCCATTTAAATGAAAGTGGTTGGTGTGAGGCCGGCCCCCTTACCCGTAAAAATAAATAGGTCTCGAATCGCCACATGGGACCCCTTCGGGGTTTACGCAGGCAAGAAGTTACACTATTTGTGTGGCTTAGTTGCGTTTTAGTTGCTGTGCTGAGAGATAGCCAGACACTAAGCCCGCATTTCAAAGACAGTTAATTCCTTCTCGGGGCACTGAGTTAGAGTCCACCCTTCCATGCCATAGAGACCATAGAGTACAATTGGAAGATGTAGCATCTCACCATTCGCAGACGCAACTCCAAATTTCGTGCTTCTATTCTTCCAAGTATTCATTTGAATGAATGTTCCTCTCGCTTGCTTTGTCCGATGTTTTATTTCTTGGATGCCCATGGACATGACGTGTTTGTGGTCACGGACGTGACATGTTGTCCACATATTTCGCCACATAATTACAACATATTTCAATCATCTGTAATCTCAAAACACAGTTGTGTATTGACCACAAACTAAATTGCAAACGTTTTTTACAAAAATATGTAGTCCGGTCAATAAAAGTCAGCAAACTACATTGAGAAACGTACAGTGAATGGACCATCAGAGCCTGGAGAGGATAGTTGTGAATTGTGATGACAGACCCTGAAGGACGCCAGGCAGTGGGAAGGTGGCTAGGACACATACAGTGAATAGAATATCAGAGCCTGGAGAGGATAGTTGTGATGATATACCATAAAGGACGCAGGGCAGTGGGAAGGTGGCTGGGACACATACAGTGAATGGACCATCAGAGCCTGGAGAGGATAGTTGTGATGACAGACCCTGAAGGACGCAGGGCAGTGGGAAGGTAGCTGGGACACATACAGTGAATGGACCATCAGAGCCTGGAGAGGATAGTTGTGATGACAGACCCTGAAGGACGCAGGGCAGTGGGAAGGTGGCTGGGACACATACAGTGAATGGACCATCAGAACCTGGAGAAGATAGTTGTGATGACAGACCCTGAAGGATTCAGGGCAGTGGGAAGGTGGCTGGGAGGCATACAGTGAATGGACCATCAGAGCCTGGAGAGGATAGCTGTGATGACAGATCATAAAGGACGAAGGGCAGTGTGGGAAGGTGGCTGGGACACAAACAGTGAATGGACCATCAGAGCCTGAAGAGGATAGTTGGGATGACAAACCCTGAAGGACGCAGGGCAGTGGGAAGGTGGCTGGGACACATACAGTGAATGGACCATCAGAGCCTGAAGAGGATAACTGTGATGACAGATCATGAAGGACGAAGGGCAGTGTGGGAAGGTGGCTGGGACACAAACAGTGAATGGACCATCAGAGCCTGAAGAGGATAGTTGGGATGACAAACCCTGAAGGACGCAGGGCAGTGGGAAGGTGGCTGGGACACATACAGTGAATGGACCATCAGAGCCTGTAGAGGATAGTTGTGATGACAGATCTTGAAGGATGCAGACTTCAGAGGTAATACAGTGAGAAAGCGCCCTAAAGCTCCTTAACTTGTCTTGCGACATAAGTCAATTTGCGTTCAGGTCTCTGCAGATTTGTCTCCATGTCTTCTTTTCCTAGCATACTTCTTCAAATTCATTCATATCCCTCCCCTCTTTCCACATTTTCTTCTCCTACATTCTCCCTGCATATCCCCATTTGATGATTCTAAAGCAGCTGGATCGTTGAGATTTGTTGAGGCATGTTGGGATGTCGCCTCTCACCATGAGCTATAAATAAATACCTGAGCAGATTCTGTCCTGACTCACATACTACTAGGTCTGCGGACACAAATAGCCCGCCTGCCTGTTCACCAACGAGCCGCGAAACTACCACGATGTATATGCTACGGAATATATAAAGTATACATGATAAAAGAGCGCAATTTTTGTGTGTGCCACACCTCAAGGGCCTCACGATGAGATATGCTCTTCTTCTTCTTCGTATCAGACACTACACTACTCTTGCCCAGTGTCGGGCAACATCTACTGCTTCACTATTACTCTCCATTAGGTCGGCCAGTGAGCAGCTTGAGATATGTTATAAAGGTGCGACTTCAGTGCTTCCTTAAAAATTGTATCAAGACAAATCGGTCAAAGACAACACGTCTCCAGACAGCTCGAACATGGACAAATCGGTCACACGAAAGTTCTTGGACCGGTCCGTAGTCCAGTGGCAACACTTCGGACTCGTTAATGGAAGGTTGTGGATTCCAATCCCGGTGAAGCACAAAATATACCAACTCTTAGATCTGCGGAGTGTGGGGTGGTTGACTTAGTCCAGCCGTCACGTCAGACACGCACTAATTTTGGGGACCGTGCTTTCCGGTTTGCGGGCCCAATGGAGTGGAATAGACTACCACCTCATGTGAGGAAGGCAGAAACTGTTGGTGTCTTTAAAGGAGCACTAAAGACGCATATTTACAAAAAATCTTATCCGTGATTTGAGAGGGCCCTTGAGGTGTGACACACACAAACACGGCGCTCTTTAATTATGTGTACCTTATAAATAAATTATCCTTGTATATATATATACCATTTACATTTCCAAATGTGCTCTTTGCTGGGTTAAAAAATTCATAACCTTTAGTTAATCTTAATTCATACCAAAGGCCGGTCACTGAAAGGTCCATCCAACCTTACAACAACTGGGTATTGCTTGAGAATTGGTGCTTTCTACAGCGACGACCAAGCTCGCAGAGGGCTCTTGGGGTGTGATACACACAAAAACAGCACTCACCAAATAAATCATCCTAATATTAGTATTATTATTCGTGCATACGACTTTTCGTTCAACATATAACATAAGTTGACACACTTCACTCTTGCTCTCTAAAAAACCTTTGTAATTACTGTAGATGTAATGAATGGTTGTTTTCTGTGATCAAGCTGTCTGCGGACTTTATTGTTTGTGACCAAAATGTCGTTGACCAAAGAATCGTCTGAACGAACTGTCGTGTGACCGATTTGTCCATGAACGAGCTGTCTATGGACGGGTTGTCTGTGTGTGGAGCCCTTAAAAAAGTCAATAGAGTCCTCACTTCGGGTGGCAGTATATTCCTCAGACTTTTTTGTCCTAAAGGCGCTTTTTGACATAAAAAATCGTAAAACATCGTAACAATAAATGCCTTTATATTTTTTCATTTTAGAGCTGTTTTGATTTTAAAGATATGATAAAAAAATAACAAAGTTGTGCCATTTTTCTACAATCTCAAACTTTAAACTGCTCTCCTGAACAATTTAGTTTTTGTCGCTTATGGATAATCTATTTTTCACATTTTATTACAACAATTTTAAAAAACGATCGCTGGTGTTTCTGGTAAGCTAGTCCAAAAAAAAAGAATATACATACTAGTACAGAATATTGTTGTCTATTACCTACGGATGTCACATGGTTGGTGCAAGTACGCACTTCCATCGCTTGACAGAACACTGTAACTGCTGGATCGTCACAATGCTAATGACATGACTTGTCATTTGCATTTTCCCATCGCCTCCTACATGCGCGACAAAAGTAGGTAACTCTGGAAAACTCGTAACAGTGTTTTTCCTATTGGAAAACTTCAGATTGTGGCAATTGTTTCGAGAAGAGTTGGCAGAGTGCTTGCATTCCATGCTGAGAACTGAGGCTCGAACCCCATCGAGGTTGTCAGAGACTATTTCCCCTTTCGGTGTTTATTTCAAACCCAAAATAAAAATAACGGCAAGATTAATTCAGCCTTTACAAGAAATGAGAACCAGCCCTCTTGAGAGCTGGGAAGTAATTTCAACTGAAGTGATTGGCGTAAGACCGCCCCCCTGAATGGTAAATACAAATAGGCTCTACACGTCACATGCGGCTCCTTTGGATAGTGCTGTAAAAAGTTGCACTATATGCCCACTTTAGTCGCGTTTGTGCTGTGACGGATAATTGAAATACATATTTATACGGCACACACGGCACACACGGCACACACGGCAGACACGGCAGACACGGCAGACACGGCAGACACGGCAGACACGGCACACACAATGGGACACACGGTACATATATTTTTTATTTAAATATACTTACTTACTTTACTTTTACTTTCTTCGGCTCATAAGCCTTGAAGGCTCAGGGCCTCCCGCACCACAATCCTCCAGGACTCTCTGTCTTGTGCAGCTTCCCTCCATGGTCCCCTCACTCCCAGAATTTTGGCATCGGCTTCAATGTTGTCTGCCCACCGCATCCTGGGACGTCCGAGTGGTCTAACACCTGAAGGGGCACCATCCAAGACTGTTCTAATGATCCTGGAGTCCTCTGCACGTGCTACATGTCCGGCCCACTGGAGTCTTCTTGATTTCATTACCGACACTATGTTAGCATCTTGAAACACGGACATCAGCTCCGCGTTGGTCCGGATACGCCACCTGTCATCTTCAAATACAGGTCCGAGAATGCGACGAAGCATTTTGTTCTCAAAGACCTGGAGAGATTTTTCTTGTTTTTGAGTCAGACTCCAGGCTTCGCATCCGTACAACACAACTGGCCGAACAATGGAAGTGTAAATCTTGAATTTTGTGGAGCGGGATAGCCATTTTGAGCACAATAGCCCTCTAAGGCCAAAAAAAGCATTATTGCCGGAGTGAATTCGGGCATGTAATTCTGAGGATAGGATATTTTTGTCATTTATAAGGGTACCCAAGTATTTGAATGAATTGCAGTTCTTAAACTTGTAATTATCTACATTCAAATCTTCTTGAATATCCCGCCGCGCCACAGGCAAGTATTCAGTTTTCCCCTCATTAATTCTCAATCCTATCCTCCTTGCCATTCTCTCCATTGGTAAGAAGAGCGCCCGGAGCTGTGCAGCGTTCTCTCCCAGAAGCACCACATCATCCGCATATCCCAGCAGCCTAATGGTACTTCCTATGGTGATTCCACCATACACAGGTTTGGTTTCTCTCACAACCTTTTCTAAGGCTAGGTTGAAGAGCAATGGAGAAAGGGCGTCACCCTGCTTTAGGCCTGAACTGATCTCAAAGGGATCAGAGACCTGTCCCTGCAGCAGTATTTGAGCTCTTGAATTTTCTATGGATATCTGAACCAGTTTGATGAGTTTTCCAGGAATTCCATAGTCTCGTAAAACGCTCCACAGCCCCAAACGATGCACTGAGTCATAAGCAGTCTTGAAGTCGACAAAAAGGCAATGAGTATCTTGAGCATATTCCCACTTCTTCTCTAATATTTGCCTCAAAGAAAAGATCTGGTCCGTTGTGCTCCGATTCCTTCTGAAACCTGCTTGGTACTCTCCAAGAGCACATTCAGCATATGGCATAATTCTTCTTAGCAGAATATTAGACAATATTTTGTATGCCGCTGGGAGAAGTGAGATACCTCTATAATTAGAGCATAGCATTTTGTCTCCTTTTTTATGTATTGGACACAATAGTGCAACTTTCCAGCTATCTGGCAGTACCTCATGTTTCCAAACATCCTGATAAAGACCCCGCAGAGCATTTTCTAAGGCTTCTCCGCCACATTTCAGTAACTCAGCAGGGATATCATCGTTTCCAGGAGCTCTTGACTTCTTTAAACTCTTAATTGCCTGTACTACCTCATCTCGACTTGGTGGAGGAACTTCGGGTTCCACCGTGAGAACTCTAGATGGTTGCAAAGGATTATCCGGACTCTCACCTCGCAGCAATCCAGTGAAATGATTCTTCCACACGTCAAGTATTTGATCTCGATCAGCAATGATGTTTCCCTGTTCATCCATTATCTGGCTACTACGCTGTTGAGATCCACACTTCGCCTTTCTGACGGAATCAAAGAATTTCCTAGAGTTCCTTCCATCCCTATTGTCACTCTCAAGCTTCTCCATCAGCCGCTTATGATGCAAGCGTTTTTTGGCTCTCAAGAGGTTTCGTACTTGTCTTTTTCTTCCTTTCCATTCATTCTCCAGGTTTTGGTTACTTCCTTGAAGAAGACAGTTTCTGAGTTCCTTCCGCCACATAACAGCACGTCTGCATTCCTCATCAAACCATGGCTTACTTGCATGTTGATCCATCTTCCCAATCTCCTTTTCAGCAGTTTGCTTAATGACCTGCATAATTAGCTTCCAAGACTCTTCAACCCTCAGCTGGTTTGCTGTAGGATCACTTTCTTCCACACTTGAGACTTCATCCATGACTTCATCTTGAGACATCTGAAATTCCGAGTACTGGTTATCACTGGCTTCAGTTATTTCTTCAGTTGCCACCTGACTCTCACTCAGGTTGTGAAATTGGTCATTGATGCCTTTTCTATACCTTTCTAATCCCTCTTTATTGTTCAGGATGTCCAGATTATATCTTAGTCTTGTAGACGGTTTTGATTTATTATGACTCAGTATTTTTTCTTTGAAAATTGCCACAGACAGGAAGTGATCTGTGTCACAGTCTGCCCCCCGATAGCTCCGAACATCATGAATCATTCTTAGATGTTTCCTTTCAACGAGAAGGTGGTCGATTATTTAAATATAAATATTAAAATTATATAAAAATGCACGCCCACAAAGCAGACACATGCAAGTTTGCGCTAACACATGCCGCATGTTTGTAAACAAAATAAACCAAACTTAACATGAACGCAAATCCTGCAGCTGCTGTCGCCTTTGACTGAAACGGGAAGGCTTCAGTATTTTTTAACAATATGGGGGTCAGCTTCACATCAACCTAATAGTCGATTAGTCAATATCTTAATTCATCGATGTTTGAAATCGCATGCCTTATTGAGAGACTTTCTATATGAGTCTCTGATGTATTGTTTCTTATACAAGACCGGCAAGGTTCACACACACATCGCTGTGGGAACTCTGGCGAGGGAAACCCGCCGTGTTATGCAATGGCAGCTTGCTGAAGGCATTATTGTGACAGGAGAAAAAAATCAGTAAAAGAAAACAAAATAATACAGAGTAAATAAACAGTAATTTGTCATTGCGAACCAAAACATTTTTTTTTGTATGCACTTGGAATAATGCAACTTAACTTCTTACCGCGTCGTGGAAACTATTTATTTTCACAGGTAAGGTGGCCGGCCATATGCTAACTTCAAACAACCTTCGCCCGCTCCCGAGGGCGCAGGCTGAAGTGTGAATAGACCTTGCCGGTACTATGTCCTATGGTCTGAATCTAATCTAAGTTGCAAAAATATGTAACATTGAAGATTCACATTACATGCATTCTCACAAGCAGACACGTACAGGTTCGCGCTTGCACATGCCGCATGTGAACCTACAACATAAAAAGCAAATCTTAAATGGTCATACACCCTGCAACTCTTGCCGTCCTTCCCTGAAACAGGGGTGACATTGGCAAAGTGACCCATTTTCTACAGCATGGGTGGTTAGCCGCATACCAACCTATAAGTCAATGATCATACACGACAATTTTTTTTTTTTTAAATCAATACCAACCTATAAATTAAGGAACAGAGCCGAGGAATATTTAGAATGTTCGTATGCGGTTCGTATGGTATGCAGCTGACCACCCATGCTGTAGAAAAAGTACCACTTTGCCAATGTCACTCCTGTTTTAGAGAAGGTCGGCAAGAGTTGCAGGGTGTATGTTCATTTGAGATTTGGGTTTTTATACTGTAGGTCCACATGCGGCATGTGTTAGCGCGAACTTACACGGCCTTTCGCCACTTGAGAAAATATATAGCTTTGCATAAGCGTCTATGTGCTGTGGGTCCTTCTGACACATACATACAGGACGGGTACGAGGAGGGTTTGAGCATACTATGTGTCTGTGGGCGTGCATTTGTTATGAGTTTTGAATTTTAATATATCTTTGTAACTTAGATTATAGATCCGTCATCATTGCATTGAATTCTTACTAAGAGCTGCATCATCTAAAATAAAAACAGAACCAAATGTCCAAAAGACTGTTTTTTCTGAGTGGGAAGAAAAGGGTACCATCCCTTGCGTTTACATGCGGTATGTTTGAGCGCGAAGTCATACGTGTCTGCTTGTGAAAATGCATATAATGTGAATCCCCAATGTTGCATATCTGTGCAACTTAGATTAGATTAGTACTCCGTTGAAACACAGTACCTTCAGTTAGGTAGTAAGTCCATGCAGTAAGAGCTATCGTCGCCATTCGTGGAAGTGAAGAAATGTTTCTATTGTTGTGGCAATTATTAATTGATTTATTTATTTATTCTCATTTTCCCTCTCTAGGCCTCAAACCAGTGACTTTTAACTAATAAGAAATAAAATGAATTGCCAATTAGCCATGTGAATTAAAATAAAATAACATTGATAAATGTGGCACTCACTTCATACAGTCCATTGTTTTTTTGTTTGTTTAAGAAATGAGAACCTTCTTCTTCGGAAACAGGGAAACCTCTAGGCAAAGTAAAAATGATTTGATTACACCGACTTTCTTGACTTAAAGGTTGATATGAGGCTGACGACCCATACTGTAAAAAATGGTTCCCTTTGTCAATGTCACCCCTGTTTCAGGGAAGAGCAAAAGTTGCAGGGTGTAAGTTTATTTAAGTTTTGGATTTTGATTTGTAAGTACACATGCAGCATTTGTATACGCGAGCCTACACGTGTGTACATGTGGGCTTGCATTGAATATTATAAGCCTTTAGAAGTACATAGATATGATAGAACATGTCCAAAAAAAGTTTCTCAGGGATCTCCTCATGAGGCGGTGTGGAAGTTATCCACAATTCATGCATCATGAGGAGCTACTTCGGGAGACTGGATTTAGAAGCCTGGAAACGAGGCGCAACAGGTCCCTTATGGTGCTCACTCATAAGGTCATCAACGGCTTAATTGACAGTCCCACCCTGTTGGAGGGCTACAGGTTGTATGTGCCTGACGACTACACCCGAGGGCGAGGACATGATCTATTTCATGTACCGAAAAGCCGTACTGATGTCGTGGCGCAACACCCTGTGACTCGGAGTATAAAGCTCTTAAATAAGTCTAATATAGACATTTTTGAGTGTAATTTATAAACATTTAAAAATCTTGCAATAGAGTTCCTCCCAGCGTGTTGATAGCTGTGAGGGTGCACTGTAATAAGGGTGACCTGTTGTGCACAAAAAAAAAAAAAGCTTAAGAAAATCATTTATCTTTACTGTTCAACTTAAACTGAAAGTGGTTGGTGTAAGGCCGACCCCCTTATCCGTAAAAATAATAGGTCCCGAATCACCACATGCGACCCCTTCGAAGAAAACGCAGGCAAGAAGTTACACTATACGTGTAGTTTAGTTGCGTTGCGTTGCGTTACCAAAGACTGGACACTAAAAGTCCATCCAGCCTTACAGAAAATGGTTCTTGCTTTCGAATTGGCGCTTTCTACAGCAACGACCGAGTTCACAAAGGGCTCTTGAGGTGTTATTCACAAAAAAACAGCGCTATCAAATAAATCATCCTACCAAAGATTTAATTTAATGAATGAAATTTGAATGAACATATGCTTTGCACCTCTTGCTGTCTTTCCCTGCAACATGAGTGGTATTTGTCAAAGGTGTACTATTTTTTACAGAATGGATGATCAGCCTCATACCAACGTGTAAGTTAAGGAACAATGACTGTTAAATAAAACATAGTCGCACCTTTCCAATGGAATGCAATTTAAATTTGAAATAAGTGAAGCGAAGAAGCATTTCATTTTAAATTAATTTATGTTATGTATGGAGAAAATGTACAAATACATCTGAATTAATTAGATTTTTTAATAAGTCAGTCAACCTGTCGATACAGTGAATATTTCATAATCTAAGTTGCATACATTCTTCTTCTTCTAGTGCATCTTCAGTGGAGGTTGTCGATTTTGTTTTATTTATTTATTGGACAATTTTCTTTACCGCTGGACCTAGACCGGTCGATAGCTCAGTTGGCAGAGTGCTTGCATTCCATACCGTGAGCTCGGGTTCGAATCTCGCCAAGGGTGTCAGAAATGATATTTTCTCGTTTCGGTGTTTATTTCAAACCCCAAAATAAAATACCGGCAAGGTTTACTCAGCCTTCACAAGAAATGAGTACCAGCCCTCTCGGGAGCTGGGAAACCCCCACTTCAACTGAAGTGGTCGGCGTAAGGCCGGCCCGCTTACCTGTAAAAATAAATAGGTTCAACTCGCCACATGCGATCTCTTGGGGGATAACGTGGTAAAAAGTTACACTATATGTGTGGCTTAGTTGCGTTTGCGTTGCTGTATTGTGAAAAATCCCCTTAAGGGCGCTTTACAATATTATTTGTTTTTTTTTTTACATAAAAATATTCGATATTAATTCTACATTCTACGGAAACGTGCAAGCACGCGAATTAGACGGGGCATCCGCACGCTTGCGGCAAGCGCCTTGCGGCGAGTAGTTTTAGAGCCAGACGTATGAAACCTTACCTCATCTACTACCAGGCAGAGGCAATATGGTCAGGCTGGTAGTTTGCATCGAGTACATGATTTTTTCACAGATCTGCCTTTTCCTATCCTGGAGCGTTTTGGATCTGTGAAAAAATCATGTACTCGATGCAAACTACCAACCTGACCATGTCTCTGCCTGGTAGTAGATGAGGTAAGGTTTCATACGTCTAGCTCTTATGGGGCTTCCACACGCTTGCCAACCCATCACAAGTCAAGCGCACAGTGTGTCGTCTAGAACATGCTAGCTGGACAAAATTTTGTCTAATGGACTAATTTTGTCGTGCTAGCATGTTCTAGACGACACACTGTGCGCTTAGCTACAAGCCAAGTGTGCAGTGTGTCGACTAGAACATGCTAGCTGGACAATATTAGTCCATTAGACAAAATTTTGTCCAGCTAGCATGTTCTAGACGACACACTGTGCGCTTGACTTGTGATGGGTTGGCAAGCGTGTGGAAGCCCCATCACACTACTAGCCGAACGGCGTTTGCTGCAAGCGTGTGGATGCCCCAAGACATTTCTGGTAATAAAATACGGATATAAAAGGAAGCACTTTGCTTAAGAGAACCTGAGTTCGCTCAAGTCAGCTAGACACTCAAAAGTAAGCTGATTGACCAAACTGAAGCTTTGTCAAATATAAGAAGGTCGATCCACAATCTTGGAGTTGCGTATTGCATTTGGCACAGTGGGCACCTTCTACCTTGTTATAAGTTCTTCGCTCATGATGCGGTTTTGTATACAGCCATTGTTTCAAAGAATATAATAGAGAAATCGTGGGACTCGCCATTTAAATTCAAGTATGTGTGTATATATTATTTTTCTCTTAAATATCGTAAATGGTATTTTTCTGAATTTAACAATAAAAAAACACCGGCCTATGAATGAATATTGAAAGAGGTTCCAATGCAAGGATAGGAAGAAGAGGAGGCTACTCTGCAAAGGATCTGGCCACCCCTAGTGGAAAGGCGACAAAATCATAGATACAGTCAATCTATAATCTAATAAGCAAAGATATCGAGCTTGCATTAAATATGAATCTTAAATTTTAATATGTCTGAAATTTAGATTATAGAATTTTATTGACTTATCCGCCCCCCCCTTACGCAACGCAACTACGCATCTAAGCTACACATATAGTGTAACTTCTTGCCGCGTTATCCCCGAAGGGGTCCCATGTGGCGAGTTGAACCTATTTATTTTTACAGGTAAGGGGGACGGCCTCACGCCAACCACTTCAGTTGAAGTGGGGGTTTCCCAGCTCCCGAGCGAGCTGGTACTTATTTCTTGTGAAGGCTGAGTAAACCTTGCCGGTGTTTTATTTTGGGATTTGAAATAAACACCGAAACGGGAAATCATTACTGACACCCTCGGTGGGATTCGAACCCGAGCTCACGGCATGGAATGCAAGCACTCTGCCAACTGAGCTATCGACCTTATTACCTGTGAAAAAATAGGTTTCACACAACTTATGCGATCCCTTTAGGGACAATGAGGCAAAAAGTTCCACTAAATGTATAGCTTGGCTGCGTATTGATTTGTATTTTTGCATATCGAATGTGTTCTTGATGAATCATTAATTATTTATTTATCTTTTTCTAACTTTGCCTTTAAGACAGAATCACTCCTGGTTTTCAACACGATATGGTGAATAAAAATTATTCAGGAATCTCTGTTTTACAAAGTCCAAGTAAAGAACATGAGCAATCCTTGGCCGGATGTTTGGCGTCTAAATTAAAATGAAAGTTATTTACGTTTAGAGAAAATGAGACGAATGTGCTGACAAGAAGGTAGATCTCGTATACATGAAGCATCTCAACCATGGACTACGACGTTCATTTTCAAAATATCCCTCGGCCATGCGACTTTTTTTTAATTATTTTATTATTTTTTAAATAGTACATACATATGTACATTTTAATAAATACATATGTTCTCATTATTTACATTTAATGTATTATATATTTTCTGTTACATATCTTCTAAATTTACTCTTGAACCCAGCTATTGTCTTTTCCTCTGTTATTAGTACTCGGATAGTACTTGGATGGGTGCCATCACCCATAGTCTAATCTAATCTAATCTAAGTAGCAAAGATATGTAACATTGGAGATTCACATTACATTTCCATTCCAACATCGAGAATCATGTAAGTTCTCCCATAACGGTTCGTCTAATATCCGAAAAGTTTAAAACTGACCGAATTCCAGCTTAAACTTTTCTTTAGGTACATACATATCGCACGTTTAATAATAAAGAGCAATAACTCAAAAAACAAAAATGTTGGGAAATCACGTTTGAAGTTAAGACATCCAGTACAACTTGTATGGGATGAAAAAGACGTCCGATGTTTTATCTCGGTCATATTCGTCAAAATTGAACGGCTGTCGCATTCTACCTATTCTTCTCGCATTTTTCTTGCATTTTATTACAAAATCTCGATTTACCGAATTTTCGAGTTATTGCTCTTTATTATTAAGCGTGCGATATATACCTGTATGAAATTTGTTATGTATGTTCCTTGACTTATAGGTTGGTATACGGCTGACCACTCATGCTGTAGAAAATGATTCACTTTGCCAATGTCACCCCTGTTTCAAGGCAAGAGTTGCAGTGTGTTTATTTGAGATTTGGGTTTTTATATTGTGTACCTACGTGTCTGCTTGTGAAAACACATATATCTTTGCAACTTAGATTAGATTAGATAAGAAATGTTTGCCCCTGAATCAGCCTAAAAAAGCTGGCTTAACCTTGTCCGGTCTTGTAAACATAAACTTACGTAACCTGCACTTTTTCCGTACACAATCTTCATGAAACATTTTCGAGGAGGCACTCTCTGTGTGAAAATTCTTTTGTGGAGTGACAGAGACACACTCATACACTGTGCAAGGTGTCGGACAGAGAGAGGAGAATACCTACTTGACTCGTGACGTCATGCGACGTTAATGAGATCAAGTGTTTAACTCGATGACTGACGGAGACAATATGATTGTGGGTTAGGTATATTTTTCGCAATGATTGGGTGATGAACGAGTGTGGCATTTGCATCTTAGATTATGAATTTTATTGTAACTTATATTATAGAAATATATATATTCCTTGACTTATAGATTGGTATGAGGATGACCACTCATACTGTAAAATATTGTGCACTTTGCCAATGTCACCCCTTTTCGGGAAACAACGGCCAAAGTTGCAGGGGCTATGTTAATTTGAGATTTGGATCTTAATTTCTAAGTACACATGCAAGCATTTATAAGTGCCAACTAACACATTTCTGCTTGTGGACATACATCTAATATGAATCTTAAATGTAAATATGTCTGCAATTTAGATTATAGATACAAAATTGGTGGAACAGACGGGGTTAAAACTTTTTCAGTATTAAAATAGCGTAAGTGAAATGTAAACCATGCAAAGGACAAAGTTCTTTATGTATAAGGGAATAAAGATAAAATTCGTTTGATAAAAAAATACAAAGCTAGAGGTTAAGTCCAGGTTAAAAAGTGTACAAAACACTCAATAAGACTCAGTAACATTACGTCCATAATGTATAATCTAAGTTGCAAAGATATATTAACATTTAAAATTAATATCTATTACACGCCCATAGACTTTAACATGTAAGTTCGCGCTTTCGCAATCATGCTGCATGTGTGCTCACATAATAAAACCAAAATCTGAAATGAACACAAACCTTGCAACTCGACGTTCCCTGCAACAGAGGGACATTGCCAAAGTGAACCATTTTGTACAGAATGGGTGGTCAGATTCATACCAACCTATATAAACACATTGGTTCGCAGTGTTTTGGAATATTGCTCGCCTGTTTGGTCCCCCCTCTACATGGTGCACGTAGACAATATAGAAAAGGTTCACTTAAAATTTTTGAAAATAGTTAATTTTAAACTCAATATTCCCCTGTCACACTTCGACCCGCTCTATTTAAATTCGATTCTAAATCTAAACTTTTTGTCAGACAGACGTAAATTTATTGACTTAATCACCCTCTTCAAAATAAAACATGCTCTAATTGATTGTCCTGCACTACTTAGTGAGTTGAATTTTTTTACTCCACGTTCAGGGACTAGACAATTAGTTTCTTACCGCCCTGTATTTACTAGCACTAACGCACAAAGCAATAGTTGTATGCATCGTTTACAGCGTGTTGGTAATGAGTATGCCTCACTTGACTTGGTTCTGCATAATAATAATTATCATACCTATAACCAAGGTCTGAAAAAAATGTTTTTGGGACATCCATAATATATAATAAATTATATTGTTTTAGATTGTTATTATATGAACGATGTCTGCCTGGTGAATTTCTTTATTAGTGATATTTGAATGGTTTCTGAAGTTTTTATTTTTGATATGCTTTTTTTTTGCTTCTAACCTACTGTTTAGTGTTTATATATGGGTTTATTTTTTCTTTTCTTTTCTTTTCTTTTATGTTTTACCGTAATGTTTTATACTTTTTATTCTTGTAATATATATTGTTATTGTTGTTTTGTATAAACTCCCTTGATATGTACTTATTTCGTAAAAGGCTAACCGCCGTAAATAAATAAATAAATAATAAATAAATAAATAAAAGTGTATTTTTTTGGGCCTTTCGTACGAAACTAAAAAAAAGGTTTTTACGTATTCAATACTGTACCATTTTTTACAGTTCGTATGAGGTTGACCACCCATACTGTAAAAAATGGTTCACTATGCCAATGTCACCCCTGTTTCAGGGAATGTCGGCAAGAGTTGCAGGGCTTATGTTCATTTGAGGTTTGGATTTTATTTGTAAGTACACAATCAGCATTTGTAAGCGCAAACTACACGTGTTTGTTTGTGGGCATACATCTGAAAGCTTTGAATGAATATATCCTTGCAACTTAGATTAAAGATAGATTATAGAATACTTTCCCAGGACTGGAAGTCTCATTACCACAGTAATTCTTACATACCTACAGAATATCGGTTATATTTGTATGAAGACCTGTCAATCCAAGATGGCCGCAAGTAAAACAGCTTATTAGTCTTCATACAAATATTACCGATATTCGGTAGGTAAGAATTACCGTGGTGATGAGACTTCTGATAGAAGTAAAAAATAAAAGACACGAGTCAAGATAATAAAAATAATATTGGGATGATTTATTTGGTGAGCGCTGTTTTTGTGTGTATCACACCTCAAGAGCCCTCTGCGAGGTATAGAGACAAAGTATTTCCCAAATTCTTACCTTTGAAAATGGATGTTTTAAAGGAAATGGTTGACTTACCTGTAACAAGGAAACAACAAAAATTAATACAAAATAAACAGAAAAACACAATAACAGGGTCCGGAATGACTGGGTTGTTAAGAGAAGAGCATGCATGAAGAGAGTGATGAATGGCGAGGAGATGAAGAAGTGGGCCAGGACAGAACAAAATGGTTACACATCTGCGGAGGTGCTGGCCACTCCTAGCGACTAGCAGACTATTGCTACGAGCGCACGGTACTATTAGTGCATACGTGATTCTAATCACACTGGTAGAACAATCAGGCTCTAGTGTGATGGTGGTAGTGTTACGAACTACGAAATCAAAGTACCTACGCACACATATACATGTACGATTGTATAGTAGTAGTGCATAGAACGGCGTCTGGTATGAGCGAGGAATCGAATCATCTGGAATATGCAAGAAAGATCTCTTTTGTACCTATATAAAGGGACTGCAATGGGGCATCAGTAGGTTAGTCGCTTCAAGCATGTTGCCGTGAAAAACTAATAGAAAGAACAATAAGCTGTGATTGCTAATTGTTGTAAATTGTGAACGAAACCGTGTAAAATAAATTCTGTTAAAATAAATAATTGCAGTTTAATTAAAAGCGAACCCAGTAAAATTATAACAATATATTGTCTAGGACACATACAGTGAATGGACCATCAGAGCCTGGAGAGGATAGTTGTGATGACAGACCCTGAAGGACGCAGGGCAGTGGGAAGGTGGCTGGGACACATACAGTGAATGGACCATCAGAGCCTGGAGAGGATAGTTGTGATGACAGACCCTGAAGGACGCAGGGCAGTGGGAAGGTGGCTGGGACACATACAGTGAATGGACCATCAGAGCCTGGAGAGGATAGTTGTGATGACAAACCCTGAAGGACGCAGGGCAGTGGGAAGGTGGCTGGGACACATACAGTGAATGGACCATCAGAGCCTGGAGAGGATAGTTGTGATGACAAACCCTGAAGGACGCAGGGCAGTGGGAAGGTGGCTGGGACACATACAGTGAATGGACCATCAGAGCCTGGAGAGGATAGTTATGTTGACAGACCCTGAAGGACGCAGGGCAGTGGGAAAATCCAGTGCAAAATGGCAAACTGTCTAGCATTAGGACTAACGAGTATGGGACTGAAGGAGGACAGACAGCGATGGCATTGGTTGATCAAAAAGGCCAAGACCTATTTCTGATTGTCATGTCAATGATAATGGTGATGACGAAAGGAAACTTATTCTCTGAGAAATTTTATTATCACAAACCTCTTAGAAAAAATGGTTGACCTACGAATCGGTATTTCGTATTATAGCATTGATTTAAATTTAGAATACACTGACGTAACATAGACAATCATAATATTTGTTTTTTTTTTTTGTTGGCAGCACATTTTTTGTAAGCATCCCACGCAAAAATATTATGTATTTACGTTTTGAATCAGTGAGGAAAAATAAAATAAAAACGATCAATGGACTTTCATTAAAGAATTTTTTCATACATTTTGAAGATGCTGTTGTAGCAAAAACTTATCTTTCATTTCCTCGACTAACCTATACATTGGTATGAGGCAAAAAAAATGCTTCACTTATTTCAATTTGTCAATGCCACTTTGTCAATGTTTGGGTTTTTATTTAGTGGGTCCACAAGCAGCATGTGTAAGCGCAAAATTACGTGTGTTTACTTCTATCTTTTACTTTACCTAGATTAGATATAGATTAGGCATAGCGCCTCTGACGATCGTTCACAAGGCGTTCTTGTTTTGATTTGGATTGATAAATAATTATTATTTATCTTGTTTCTTACAATATATCTACGATGTTACTACTGCCATCTATGAATGAGTAGACTAACTTATACGGTTTGTGTCTGCGCTAAATAAATTCAAACAATATTTATTTTCGTGAATGATTTTCTTCTTGAAAAAAGTTTCATTTGCGTATTTTTAAATTACAAATAATTTCAAAGGCGTCCATACATTTTCGCTCGCCAATAAAAATCCGATAATTATAATATTGGCAACACATGAATGAATTTATCTTAAAATATTTATGATTGGTATTGTTATTTTTAGCAATGGCAGCACAGACAGGAATGAAAATATCGGGGAAAATGTGAGAAATATATTGGCAACATGAATTTTCGCTGGAGTATCTGGAAGGAAAAGTCTTTTTTCACTTAGACTTCTTTTAAATTATCATCTTATTAGATTCCATTCATTTTTCAGTGCTATAGTAGAGGAAGACCGAGAAAGGTATGGATGGATCAAATTTCTGAAATAGCGAATGAATGGGATATCCAGAATCATAATAAAAGGAAAACTTGTATGAAGAAGGTTATGACTCTGGATGAAATGAAAGAAGTATGTAAGGACAGAAAGAAATGGCGGTTAATCTGTAATGTTGGCGGCTAGAACTAGGGTTTTTTCAATTAGAATTTTGTATTCTGTTTTAGCTTTGATGTCCATAAATATTATTATTTGTTTATTTTAAAATGTTATTTGTTGTGTACTATGTTCCTTGAGTTATAGGTTGGTATTCGGCTGACAGAAAATGGTTCACTTTGTGAAAATGGTCTAGAGCAGAGGATCCCAAACTTTTATTTCTAAAAGACCCTTTTTACCTCCTTTTTAGGATGATGCTTCTCAATGTACGATGAAACAGTTCCCCATGCTTTCAGCATTTTTCTTATTGCACCAGAAGATTGTTGCTCTGCTACTTCCTCTTCCTCCATTAACAAACTCTCCTTCATAACTTCTTGCTGGGAAATATGATCCAACTCCATGATGTTGCTCGTTAAGGGAGCAATTTTTTTACATTTATTTTTCTAGTTATGAGAATTACTCGTTATGAGAGGTGCTCTTTAAGACCCCCCTCCCCCTCTTGCTGTAATAATGGATGAGCTTAATAATTAATAATGTTATATTACTTAATATTTTTTAGGGTTTGGTAGTTCACACAGTGAAAGTCCATTGTATAATTAATTAAATAATACACTGTTTTAATTCACTAAAATTTTATTTTAAAAAGTCAAACGTTTTCGCCTAAAAAGGCATCATCAGGACAATGACAATTACAAATCAAAATTTTTTCAATTTTTTGATTTGTAATTGTCATTGTCCTGATGATGCCTTTTTAGGCGAAAACGTTTGACTTTTTAAAATAAAATTTTAGTGAATTAAAACAGTGTATTATTTAATTAATTATTATATTACTTACATCATATTTTGTATATTTTGTAGAAATTGGTATTTACAAGAACGACGTCACTTTTGGTACTCGTACATCATTTGCCATCATCCGCAGACCAGACTCCCCCCCCCTCCCCCTTAATGCGAATGACGTAATATATGGACAGCCCCAAATTAGTTAAAAATATAGGCACAAAGTAAAAAAATACATTTAAAACCAAAGAAACAATACGTATTTTTTCCCCATCGAAACCATGCAGTCTAATTTATTATAATTTTTGCTTCATTTTAAACGGGAAACCGATGGGAATCGGCTTGTATGGCATCCTTCGCCACTGGTAGCTATATACTTACAGAGTCGTCGTGCGTCTGCCGTGAGCGGTAAAGTGCAACTACTTCCGGCTCCGCCCGCTACTTCCTGTGGCGCCTCTTCGCTCCTGCGCCTGCGCGAGAACACGTGCAGCATCTTCCGGTACGCCATCTTGTCACGCACGCACACAAAATGGCGGAGATTGCCGCGCTTTTCGCTGTCATAACAATGCTCACGCTTTGTCGTTTCGTTTGGCTCGATCACTTACAGATTTAATTCGTTTCAAAAGGGTCTTCACCCAAAAATCACAACCTTTTGCAATGAGGAATCGGATAAATAAGAAGAAGCTATGTAATGTTATGATTATTTTAGATTATTTTATTGCACTAAAAACAAAAAATGAGTGAATTAAAACTATGTTTTACCCATTTGAATTTTTAAATAAATAAAAATGGACTTTCACTGTGTTAACAGATCAACACTAAAAAATAAAAATAAAATATGGTTTGTGTATTAATATTGTGAAAATTAATATATAGACTGAAAACGTTAGTAAATTTATCTATAATATAAAAAACGAGTGAAATAAAAACAGTGTTTCAAAAATATATTACTTTATTCTTTGAAGTTTTACATACATACGTGTAGAAAGAATAAATTTGGTTGATTTGTATGACGTTTTCAAAACAGAAAAAAACGTGAAGGTATTATATAGACACTCCTACTTAAACAAAAAGTAAAAAAATAAATGTTCGCAAATTAACTGATAAGTAAGCCTTTATTACTAGACTTCAAGATAACGAAACGTTTGTTTTTGTTCTTTAGAAACACGACAATGGTTTACCGCAAAATATTATGTTTATTTCATTAAATGCTATTTATTTTAATTCGTAAAATGGTATTAAAATTACTATATCTAGTCAGAGGACTAGTGTTCGATATCCACTCAAAAGGTAGAGAAAAAGGTAAAGAAATTATTTGCTATTCGGTGTTTATTTCTAGCCTAAAATAAAAATACCATCAAGGTTACCCAGTTTTCATTACAATTGAGAACCAGCCCCCTTGGCAGCTAGGAACCCTCACTTCAAGTTAAGTGGTTGGCGTGAAAATATAATACGTATGTTCTACAACTCCATTTCGACCCCTTCGGTGCTAGCGAGGTAAGAGGCTGTGCAACTTAGTTTCTCAGTTGCGTTAATCCTTTATTATATTGTCCTTCGTCGTCGTCTTTCGTCGTCGAGTTTCGATTTTCAAAATCAATGCCATCACAG
Organism: Agapetus fuscipes; assembly: GCA_951799405.1. Taxonomy (NCBI): domain Eukaryota; kingdom Metazoa; phylum Arthropoda; class Insecta; order Trichoptera; family Glossosomatidae; genus Agapetus; species Agapetus fuscipes. The sequence continues at coordinate 13,579,809 of OX637361.1, forward strand.
CAGATGAAACACATTCATGATGTATGGCAAATTAATTTTTGTATATATGCTGCAATGCTGCGAGCTTTCACGTTTGTGTTTAAAAATGTATGAAAACTTATTTCAAAAAATCTGTTTGTTCATATTGAAAATGTATGGAACAATATTGACATCTAGCGGCAAAACGTGAAAGTTTTTTTTCTATTTTCTTTTATTTCATGCAAATTAAAAAAAAAAAAAACAAAATAAAAATGGATTTAAATCTGTCATCTAAGTTGCAAAGATATATAACATTTGAGATTCATATTACATGCATTCTTACAAGCAGACATGTATAAGTTCTAATCTAATCTAATCTAATCTAAGCTGCAAAGATATATATCATTTAAGATTTATATTAAATGCATTCCCACAAGCAGATATGTATAAGTTCCCGCTTACATATGCTGCATGTGTACTTACAACATAACAGCCCATTCCAAATGAACATAAGCCCTGCAACACTTGCCAACCTTCCCTGAAACAAAGGTGAATTTGCAAAGTAAACCATTTTTTAAAGTATGGGTGGTCAGCCTCATACCAACCTATAAGTCAAGATTTTTTTTTTGTGTATTTCTTTACATAATCTAAGTTGCAAAGATACATACCATTTAAGATTCATATTAAATGCATTCCCACACGCAGACAGGTACAAGTTCACGCTTACAAATGCCCAATGTGGACTTGCAAAATAAAATAAACTAATCTCAAATGAACATAAGCCCTGCAACTCTTGCCGACTTTTCCTCAAACAGAGATAAAATTTGCATTGTGAACCATTGCTTACAGTATGGGTGGTCAGCCACATACTAACCTTTTAGTCAAGGAAATTATTTTGTTTAGTTCTATAATCTAAGTTGCAAAGATACATACCATTTGAGATTCATATTAAATGCATTCCCACAAGCAGACAGGTATAAGTTCGCGCTTACAAATGCCCCATGTGGATTTACAAAATAAAAAACTAATCTCAAATGAACATAAGCCCTGCAACTCTTACCGACTTTTCCTCAAACCGAGATAAAATTTTCATGGTAAACCATTCTTACAGTATGGGTGGTCAGCCACATACTAACCTATAAGTCAAGGAAATTATTTTGTTAAGTTCTATAATCTAAGTTGCAAAGATACATACCATTTGAGATTCATATTAAATGCATTCCCACAAGCAGACAGGTATAAGTTTGCGCTTACAAATGCCCCATGTGGACTTACAAAATAAAAAACTAATCTCAAATGAACATAAGCCCTGCAACTCTTACCGACTTTTCCTCAAACAGAGATAAAATTTTCATTGTAAACCATTCTTACAGTATGGGTGGTCAGCCACATACTAACCTATAAGTCAAGGAAATTATTTTGTTAAGTTCTATAATCTAAGTTGCAAAGATACATACCATTTGAGATTCATATTAAATGCATTCCCACAAGCAGACAGGTATAAGTTTGCGCTTACAAATGCCCCATGTGGACTTACAAAATAAAAAACTAATCTCAAATGAACATAAGCCCTGCAACTCTTACCGACTTTTCCTCAAACAGAGATAAAATTTTCATTGTAAACCATTCTTACAGTATGGGTGGTCAGCCACATACTAACCTATAAGTCAAGGAAATTATTTTGTTAAGTTCTATAATCTAAGTTGCAAAGATACATACCATTTGAGATTCATATTAAATGCATTCCCACAAGCAGACAGGTATAAGTTCGCGCTTACAAATGCCCCATGTGGACTTACAAAATAAAAAACTAATCTCAAATGAACATAAGCCCTGCAACTCTTGCCAATCTTCCCTGAAACACAGCTGAAATCTGCAAAGTGAACCATTTTTTAAACTATGGGTGGTCGATTTTCTTTTACAAAGGCTGCATGTTTTTATTTTACATGTTTTCCGAATTTTAACGCGAGGAAACTATGCGCAATATACACATTCACCAAATGTTAAGGGGTTGGGCTGCGTAGCATCCAGGGGCAACGCCCCTAGTATAGGTACATTGTGTGTAGTCCGGTCGATAGCTCAGTTGGCAGAGTGCTTGCATTCCATGCCGTGAGCTCGGCTTCGAATCCCACCGAGGGTGTCAGAAATAATTTCCCGTTTCGGTGTTTATTTCAAATTTCAAACCCCAAAAAAAAAATACCGGCAAGGTTTACTTAGCCTTCACAAGAAATGAGTACCAGCCCTCTCGGGAGCTGGAAAACCCCCATTTCAACTGAAGTGGTTCGTGGCCACTCGCCACTCGCCACATGCGAAACCTTTCGGGGATAACGCGGCAAAAAGTTACCCTATATAAGTAGCTTAGTTGCGTGTATTGTATATTTTTAGGAAATGAGAGTTAGTTATTGTCTTTGGTATCATCGTGTTGATTTTTTTTGTTATGGCGAATTAAATAATTATATATATTCTTGTTCCTTGACTTTGACTTTTGACTTGATTGGGTTTAAAATTAACACCGAAACGGAGGATACTTTCTGACAACCATGGTGGGGATCAAACCTAGCCCTTTTGCATCGAAAACAAGCTTTCTACCAACTGAACTATGGACCGGACTATATTTGTTCATAATTGTCGTAATTGCCAATTTGCCACCAAAAATTCACTCTTAATCTGATTGTCCATGACACACAATGCGCGCGCAGGGCTGCTATTCCCATTTCTCACAAAAATCTCGAGTCCCAGAAATCAAGATTCACAAAAAATGGCCGCCTCGTATTCTGCAATGCAAGTGTTTCTGTCTAATACGATTCTATCAAAACGATTTGGCAACGTTGTTTTTGATCATGCTGTCTCATTCTAAATCATATATTTTTATTCGCTCTCGCAAAAGTCAGCTGGGAATTTAAAATAATATTATTATTTACATATTTTGGACAGTGTTATAATTTTCTGAGATTATTATCGTATAAAATAACGTTGCATTGGAATTGCAATAAAAGTACTTATAATGTTTTCATCGACCAAGTTTTTCACCTTAAAACCACGAATTCTAAATTAAAAATATGATACTGAAGTATTTCTTAATATTATGATATGTTATTTTACGGAGGAATAACATTTCACCTTTTTAAAATAAATACTTCTCAAAATCTTCGCAACATAACCTCCGTAACATAGATCTTCATACATTTTGAGCGCTCGAGATGCAACTCACCGGCAAAATGGCTCATGATTCTTCTCTAATGACAAGAATCGAGGTGAGACCTTGTGGAATACCGTTTATGGCTTTTTTGACATATTTTCGTAAATTCTAGAAGATTATTGTCTATGGGTCAAATGGGAATAGACACCCAGCCCACGCGCGTGTTGTTTGTAAACAATCGGTCCGCCATTTTGGATGCTGTCTATGAAAAGTGACAGATGAATAAAGATGGCGGCCACGCGACAGCTGTTGCTGTTGGCGGGGAAACTAGATCCCACAGATAATGGCTATTTAATGGCTAAAAAACCAAACGGCCTTCGCATATTTGGAATATTGAAACTAGTTATTATATTATACATATTTAACTGCGTGAATTTAATAGGATCGTGCAGTGTAAAGAGGCAAAATCATGCGAGAATAACTAATCTAGCCTCTCCCATTAAAAAAAAGGAAATTATTGAGAGTCTGAAAAAATTTAGTCGGAACGGAGATCCAAAATTGAAATTTCTCGGAAAGCAAACGTCACAGGTCTGTGTTAGCACCTTAGCAAAAAAAACGCAACAAAGCTGCACATATAATGCAACTTATTACCGCGCTGTCTCCGAAGAGTTCGCATGTGGCAAGTGGAAAAAAAACTTCTAGCCGCGTATTTCCGCAAGCGGTAGCATGTCACGTGTGGAACCTCATTATTTTTACAAGTCAGGGGTTGCCTTACAGCCCGTTCCCACTTGTCGGGTGTCGGATCCGCATATTGATCGGAGGTTCCAGTTGCAGGGCATTTCAGACAAAATCGGTTTCCGACAAGTGTGAATAGCTCCATACATAATGTTCTGCCAATGGAACCTCCGATGAATATACGGATCCGACACCCGACAAGTGGGAACGGGCTCTTACGCCGACCACTGCAGTTGAAGTGTGCTGTTCTGTTTTCATGTCTTCTGAAGGCTGAGTTGACCTTGTCGGTATTTTAATTTGTGTTCTAAATCAAAACCGAAACGGGAAATCGATTCTGATACCCTCGATTTTGATCAAAGCCCAGTTCTCTGGCGCGGAATGCAAGCATTCTACCAACAGAGCTATCGGACAGGCAAACAATAACAAAATATAAGTTAGCTTCCTCCTAACAAGTAACAACCCCGCTGTGTTAACTTATTATACATATTTTGTGCTAATTTCATTGATTTTAATGCAAAATTATCAGATTCGAAGTACCAGCTCATATTGCAAAAATATTGCAGTTTTATCTGTGTTTTTTTTTTTTTCTTTCACAACATTCCCACGTCCATTAGCAATACTATCAAGATAAAAATGAAATAAAATAGATTGCAGGTAGATAGATAAGTATGTATAAAATAGATACTTGATAGATAATGGTGTAGAAAGAATTCAAGATGGCGTAATATCTAGTCGTTCAGTTCACGCGCCGGAACAAAAAAATAGTCAATTACTAACAAATAAATAACAAGAAAAATACTCGTTCTATGCTACATCAAATGACTGGTCCAAAACGCTCCAGGCAATAGCGAATATGCACAGAAAATATAATATCTCACAAATTTAGGAAGTAACCTGAATTCAAATTGGAATTATGGTCGATCGTTGATAAAAATAGGGTATAGATTTGATTCCGATCGTTAGCTCAGTTGGTATTTATAAAAATTGCGTTCAATGTCACAGGTTCACAATGTTTGGGCATGTGGAAAGAATGAATGACAATAGACTGATAAAGCATATAAACAGAGGAAGTGTGAAATTAAAAAGACGTAAGGGACGACCGAGAAAAGTGTGGAGTGATCAGATTGAGGAGATTGAGAAAGAATGGGATATACAAAGTAAGCGTAAAAGAAGAAAATACATTAAAAAGGTGATATTAATGAATTGTAAGAGGTATGTCAGGATAGGAAGAAATGGAGGCAGTTCTGCAGAGGCTCCGGCCACCCCTAGCGTAATGGCGACAGAGTTACAGTTACTAGAGTTCGATCCTCACCATTGAAAATAATTGTTTCCCTCATTTGTTTTTATTTCAAGCCCAATTAAAAAAACAGCAAGTCTTACTCATCCTCATAAGAAATGAGAACCTGCCCCCCGGGAGCATAGAAATCCCCAAATTAAGAGAAATGATTGACGTAAGGCCGGCACCCTTACCTGTGAAATAGAAAAGGTTCCATTCCAATATAAGAAAATTAGTAGCATACGTGCTAGACTACAAACAATCTGTTTTGCATGCTATTTTTTTTAGATACACAATTATTTGAAATACTGTCATTTTAATTCATTCAAATTCTCTGTAATCATATGACAACATCGTATTGTTAAAATAAATCAAAAAACTTTTGAGCAATGCATTATTTCAGCCAATCGACAAAAAGTCCGGCATATTTCACTGGGAACCAAATTCCGGCCGGCTACGGTGGCCTTTTTCATACCGCCACACAAAACAATGACCTCGTTTTGAATTTAAAAAACGAATCTGTAAAAAAGAATACCTACAACAAAAATTGAATTTCGAATTGTGTGTAATAATTTTAAATTTGGAAACAATCTGACATTCATCAAATAAGCACGGATACCAGCATTGGAAAAAATAATAATCCGTCAATGATACCATTCTACAAAATTGAGAAAAAGTAAAATCAGGTAGGTAGGTAATATAAAGAGTGCCAAGGGACATCACATTTTCCCCCCGCTTTAAATGGGTACACAACATTTGTAAACATGATGGAAAACGTCATATTTCTAATAATTTTTGAAAATTATTTCTTGCGCTTCAATATGTGAACAAGAAAAATAAAAGTAAGATTTTTTGAAAAATTAGGTCTACGCACAGAAGAGAATGCATTTATTTTAGAAAATGATCAACTTTCAGAGAAGAAAAAAGAATGTCCCAGGAAGCGCGCGCTGTCAAAAATAAAAAATTAGACAAAAACATTCCAAATTCAAAACCGTGAATGAATCAGTGTGACCAACCGGACGAACGGAAATAATTTGTATTCGGAATTTTATACCTACCGACATAAAATCTGTAAATGTCATTTATTTAACACGATTGGTGAAATCGTATTTATAAAAATATCATCATACTTGTATGCTCCAAAGGGTTCCTGCAAGTAAACTGTTCCAGTAAGAAAACAATGTTCAACTAATCTAATCTAAGTTGCAAATATATGTAACATTGGGGATTCACGTTATATGCATTTTCACAAGCAGACACGTATAAGTTCGCGATTAAAAATGTCGCACGTGGACTTACAATAAAAAAAAAAAATTCAAATGAACATACACCCTGCAACTCTTGCCGTCCTTCCCTGAAACAGGGGGACATTAGCAAAGTGAACTTTTTTTTTCAGTATGCGTGGTCAACCGCATACCAACCTATAAGTCAAGGAATCTAGGACACATTATTAGGAGAAAATAACGCCTAGTTCTTCTTATGATAAAACAAAAGATCGAGTTTGTTTGTTTTTTTTTTTTTTTTTTACACTTAAATGTTATTTATTACTCGTATTCCTTGACTTATAGGTTGGTATGAGGCTGACCACCCATACTGTAAAAAATGGTTCACTTTGCCAATGTCACCCCTGTTTCAGGGAATGTCGGCAAGAGTTGCAGGGCTTATGTTCATTTGAGGTTTGGATTTTATTTGTAAGTACACAATCAGCATTTGTAAGCGCGAACTACACGTGTTTGTTTGTGGGCATACATCTGAGAGCTTTGAATGAATATATCCTTGCAACTTAGATTATAGATTATTATTATTATAGATTATAGAGGCAAGAAAGACTCGACGAAATCGTGATTGAAAAACCTACGAGTGCCAACTATATTTTCGTGATGAGAGAGTTTGAGATGCGTGCAAGCATGAAAAAATTGTCCGTCCGGTCGATAGCTCACTTAGTAGAGTGCTTGCACTCCATGCCGAGAGTTCGGGCTCGAATCCCGCCGAGGGTGTCAGGTATGATCTCCCGTTTCGGTGTTTATTTCAAACCCAAAATAAAATACCGGCAAGGTTTAATCAACCTTCACAAAAAATGCGTACCATACCAGCGGGTGCTGGGAAACCCCCATTCCAACTAATACGGTTGGCGTAAGGCCAGCTCGCTTACCTGTAAAAATATTTTTTTTAAATTGGTTCCACTCATCAACATGTGATTCCTTTGGGCAGAACGCGGAAAAAAATACACTATATGTGTAGCTAAGTGACGTTTTTGTATATAAAACACAAAACAAAACACAAAGGGTGATTCTGGGATTACTTTCTTATCTACAATTATAGTTTGGTAAGCTAAGTTATTTTATTCTGTAAGTTAATGCGCTTGCCATTGACCTACCAACCGAAAAAAATGATTAAAATATCCACCATAAACTTTTGTTGGAAAAGTGTCATTTCCTCTATGGTTGGTGGGTGTAGACATTATTTGTGTTCGAAATTTGAAATGATTCACTATGGCGATTTGCAATGCTGCCAACTTCTTCACGGTTAATTCTGAATCCATTTTTCAATGGAAATTACGCGCAATGACGTCACAGATTTTATTAAGTTAACTATTTTTATTGCAGTGTTGTCATATTTATACCGGTAGAAGAAATAATTGTTTTTTATATTTATTACTCCGTAAATACCTGCTGGTAAATTAAATCGTGAGAAGAATGAAAAAATGTCAAGTACAAATAAATTAATGATGTTTTTTTATGAGTAATACATCTGTACAACGAGTACAAATGCATTGCGTCAATACTCACCCATCGCGTTAACAGAAAAAAATGTTTCAAAACTAAAACTATCAGTAGAAGCGCTGTTATTTCTTCAGTACATTTTCCTGTTTAGCAATCATATGGTGGAATATTTACACTTATTTTATACTCAGGGTTTAAAAGCACGAATGCAGCAACATGTGAGCTTTAAACGCCATTATATTGTTGCAAATTAGATTATAGATTTTCCTCTACCTCGTCTATTCCTTGTCTTAGGTTGGTATGAGGCTGACGACTCATACTGTGAAGAATGGTTCACTTTACCAATGTCACCCCTGTTCCAGGGAAGGTCAGCAAAAATTGCAGCGCTTATGTTCATTTGAGGTTTGGATTTTCATTTGTAAGCACACATTCAGCATTTGTAAGCGCGAACTTACGCGTGTTTGTTTGTAGGCATGTATATAATTATATCCTTGCAACTTAGATTAAAGATTATAGAAATTATATAGTGAACGCGCCTGATTTTTCGAGTCATTCCTGTGGCTTGCTCTACAATGTTGCCATACTTTAAATCTCACGCTGTCAAAATAATGATTAAACACGATGATTATAAAAAACAATAATAATGATAATAATTATGAAAAAATGAAAGAAGTATGCAAGGACAGGAAGAAGTGGCGGCTAATCTGCAATGTTGATTTCTAATGTTGGTGTATTCATTTGCTACATTTTTTGCATAGGAAATTTTTGACTTTTTTTGTATAGATTTCTTTGTAAGGTTTTGTTCTTTTTTATATTTAAATGTAATTTATTATTCATATTCCTTGACTTATAGGTTGGTATGAGGCTGACCACCCATACTGTAAAAAATGGTTCACTTTGCCAATGTCACCCCTGTTTCAGGGAAGGTCGGCAAAAGTTGTGGGGCTTATGTTCATTTGAGGTTTGGATTTTATTTGTAGGTACACATTCAGCATTTGTAAGCGCGAACTACACTTGTTGGTTTGTGGGCATACATCTGAGAGCTTTAAATGAATATATCTTTGCAACTTAGATTATAGATTATAGATTATTATGATAGAGTTGGTAACACCGCATGAGTCATGAAATCAAATATGGCCGCCGAGCCATTGTTACAACAATTCTGTACCATTTTGTACTTGCAAGCTTGGAAACATAATTAAACGTACGTACATTAAAACAAATATTATTTTTTGCGTTTAACCACTATGTACTCGGTAGAAATAATCATCATCTATGGGCTGTGGCACAAAAATGTTCGTCTTCAACATTCAGTCCAGTGGCAACACTTCGGACTCGTAAATGGAAGGTTGTGGATTCGAATCCCGGCGGAGCACAAAAAATATACAATTTATATTTTCAAATATACTCCACTGGGTTGAAAAAATCATAAAAACCTTTACCAAAGACCGATCACTAAAGGTCCATCCAGCCTTACAGCAACTGGGTCTTGCTTAAGTATTGGCGCTTTGTAGCGACGACCAAGCTCGTAAACAACACTTCTGCAGCACTACAACAAGTATCATAGACCCCTAGAGTCTCTGAAATCTAGGGAGTCTCCCGCAATAGATTCATCCAGATTCATAATATTTTTCGTGCAATACAAGAACGAAAAAACTCAAAACGCAAGAATGCACTAAGCTGCATATATAGTGCAACTCCATACCTCGAAGGTATCCAAAAAAAAAGGTATGTTGTGTGTAGAATATTTTGATTTTCACAGATAAGGTGGCCGACCTCGCGCTTACAACATTTGAAATGGGGGTTTCCCAGTTCTCGAAGGTGCTGTTTCTCATTTATTGTGAAGTCTAAGAAAAACATTGCCGGTATTTTGTTACAAGTTCTCCTTTTATCATATCTGGATACCGATATTCATCCCCTATTTCAGGAATTTTATCCATCCCTACCTTTCTCGGTCTTTCTCTACCTTGGACATCCAACCATTCTTACGACTTATAGGGCCTGTTGCACCAAACTCCCATCAAATTAAAACTTAGGTTGTATGTACGTAAACAAGCTGATGTACGTCATTTTTCCTGTTCAAATTCAATCATTTTATTACCCACTTCCGAGAAATATTTCACCGAGGTCCTTACCAGAATTAAGCAATCAAATTTGATGTGTCAATCAAATATTGATTGGAGGTTGGTGCAACAGGCCCATACTCTCTCTGCCAGTCATTCATTCTCTCTTTACTACAATATGTACAAACCATGCTTGACTTATCATGCTTTCCTTGACTTATAGGTTGGTATGAGGCTGACCACCCATACTGTAAAAATGGTTTACTTTACCAATGACACCCTGTTTCAGGGAATGTCGGCAAGAGTTGCAGGGCTTATGTTCATTTGAGGTTTGGATTTTATTTGTAAGTACACAATCAGCATTTGTAAGCGCGAACTACACGTGTTTGTTTGTGGGCATACATCTGAGAGCTTTGAATGAATATATCCTTGCAACTTAGATTATAGATATTATATTATAGATGCTTAAAAAAAAAACACCAAACTTTGCTAGAAATGGCACGATAGACAAGAGGGTTAAATTTTAAAGGCCTTATTTAATAAATTTATACGAATGACGCTGCTTTTTTTTGGATGCTTGGAAAATTTCGTTTAAGAAAACACGTTGCAATCTTCTCTATATAATTACAGAATTTATTTTTACCGTCGAATTCATGTTGTGTACTTATACGTACAACATAATACTCAATCTTCAAATGAACTTTTGCTGACTTTCCCTGAAACAAGGGTGACATTGACAATAGTGAACTATTTTACACAGAATGGTTGGTCAGACCCATACTGACCTATAAGTAAAGAAACAAATATGTAGTCTAAATCTAAATCTAAGCTGCAAGGATATGTATCATTTGAGATTCATATTAAATGCATTCCCACAAGCAGACACGCATAATTTCGCGCTCACACATGCCGCATGTAGACCTACAATATAAAAAACCCAATTCTCAAATGGACATACACCCTGCAACTCTTGCCGACCTTCCCTCGTTCAAGACACACCTTTCCCGCATTTCAAGACACACCTTTTTAGAAAGTCTTATCCATGATCGGAGAGGGCCCTTGAGGTGTGACACACACAAAAACGGCGATCTCTTATCATTTATAATTTAAAAAAATTAGCCTGATATTATTATTATTATTCCCTGAAACAGGAGTGACATTGGCAAAGTGAACTATTTTTTACAGTATGGGTGGTCAGCCTCATACCATCCTATAAGTCAAGGAATAGTAGAATGTAGTGATACAACAAAAGGAACAAATCTATTAAAGGCAATACCTAAAATCATAAAAATGAGAATTTTGTATTTTAAAGCCCTACGGTGTTATCCTCAAACAGCAAAGCCATGGCTCATTCGCAGTCTACCGTGAATTTTCCTTACCACCAATGACTCGTATATCAGCAATGGATCTTTTTTCGTGAAAACACCTTTTAAACGCCAACATTGCACATCAATGGCCATTAAAAAAAATAAAACTATAAAAACTTTTTAATAAAAAGAATCCCAAAGATATTTAGTCAAAATTCTACATTCATCTTTTAAAAAAAAAAAATTAAATCATTCCTTTGTTGGATACAGATTTTTTAAAACATTTTTGTTAAAAAATCCGGTCTGTATGGACGTCGAAAACATATTTCATCCATCACAAAACGCCCTATCTGTTTATTGTAACATCTCAACTGCTATGAAAAGCATTGGAATGTCTTTCAGAATCAACTTATTTGTCGGTGCTTTGGTTGAGCGGTCTACGACGATATATCCAGTATATGCAACTAATAATAATAACAATAATAATAATATTAGGATGCTTTATTTGGTGAGCGCTGTTTTTGTGTGTATCACACCTCAAGAGCCCTCTGCGAGCTTGGTCGTCGCTGTAGAAAGCGCCAATTGTCAAGCAAGACCCAGTTGTTGTAAGGCTGGATGGACCTTTGGTGACCGGCCATTGGTAAAGGTTTATGAATTTTTCAACCCAGCGAAGAGCAAATTTTAAAATATAAATGGAATATTTTTGTGCTCCGCCGGGAATCGAACCGACAACCTTCCCATTCAGAGTCCGAAGTGTTACCACTGAACTACGGACCGGTCAGATATGGTAAATCATTTCTCACACTACACCGGATTCCGGACTAACGGAGATCTTGGGAATCCGGATGGTAAGACAGCTAACCGGAGTTTACAAAGATTTGCACGAGAAGTGTTAACCACTAGACTGCGGACCGATTTTGGACCCGTAGTAAATTCAAAATGTCGTATGCCCAAAATTGAAAAATCACGACGATAAGTATTTTTTTAATGTATCGTAAATTTAATAAAAAAGACATTAATTTTGTATTGTTTGACAAAAAGGTAAACGTCGTAATTAATGTAATGATTTTTCCCCAAAATAAACATTGCTAAGGTGTCGGATTTGCATAAAAACGTAGGCGACATCCTAGTGGAGAGAAATACGCAGAAATATAGATCAAACTTACATATTTTGTTCTGTGGATTACATTATAATAACGAAAACACTGATGCATATAATATAAACTAAGTTTCAAAGATGTATTAACATTTCAGATTCATATTAAATGCATTTTCACAAGCAGACACGTGTAATTTTGCGTTAACAAATGCTTCAAATTAAAATAAAAAATTCAGATGAACAAAAACCCTGCATTTTTTTTTGTCGTTGCATACTTCTTACATTTAATCCGTTATATTATTTTATATCATTTCATTCATATAGGAAAATTCAGCTGTGTCTATACTCTATGGTCCAATGATTAAAAGATGTACACACATTTTAATCGGAGGGGGGAAATGTGACGTCATTTGGCCGGGTTGCCACACACTTTGATTGATTGAATCACAAAATTTTCCTAAGACCTAAGTTTCTGTGTTATTTTTATACCTAGATTTCCTTATATTTTGGCAAACCGTAATCTACTGGTTATCGCTTCGGACTCGCAATCGGAAAGTCGTGGGTTTTTATCAGCCGGAGCACAAAAAATATCAATCAATTTCAAACATACTTATCGCTGGGTTGAAAAATTCATGTTGTTTTAGCAAAGACCGATCACCAAAGGTCCATCCAGCCTTACAGAAACCGGATCATTTTTGAGAGTTTCTATAACGACGACCAAGCTCGCAGACGGCTCACGAGGTGTGATTCACATAAAAACAGTGCTCGACAAATGATACATCCGAATATTTCTTTATTTTTACTTCACAATTTTTTCTGCTGCTACCGCCCGCTCATCTGACTAGAATCGCCCACCGTTCGCAGCAGGGGGTGGCATGCAGAAATGTACGTAAAAATCCCAGAACAAAATATTTATTTGCTTTATCTTCCTTATATATAAAAAACCATAATATTTTGACACATTTCTGTTTAAAATTCAGAGAATGTATATTTTTATACATCTTAAAATAACAAACAGTCTTTATACGAGTATGTTTTCACTTTAATATTAATTTTAAGCGATGATGTCACCTATTTTTTTTACAAATATTATATTATTCGTAGAAAATAAAAAACGTAGCTTTTTTAAGTAAAACAAAAAAACAGATAATATAATTAGGTAATACCCGCATGCAAAAAATTGTTAAAATTTAAAAATAAGTCGCACAGAGTGAAAGACGGCGATCTAGCAGTATTTAGAAAATAAAATAAATATTGTATGGAAATATAGAAAAATCATGTTCTCGTAGCTTTCATATAATCTAATCTAATCTAATCTAAGCTGCAAAGATATATATCATTTAAGTTTTATATTAAATGCATTCCCACAAGCAGATATGTATAATTTCGCGCTAACACATGCCGCATGTGGACCTACAATATAAAAACCCAATCTCAAATGAACATAAGCCTTGCAACTCTTGCCGTCCTTCCCTGAAACAGAGGTGACATTGGCAAAGTGAACCAATTTTTACATTATGGGTGGTCAGCCGCATAACAACCTATAAGTCAAGGAACATACATGACAAATTACATTTTTTAAAAACAATAAATCACAATATATACATGGACATAAAAACTAAATCATAAAACCAATTTTACTTTAACAAACCTCAGCCGCCAACATCACAGATCAACCGCCATTTCTTTCTATCCTTACATACTTCTTTCATTTCCTCCAGAGTCATAACCTTCTTCATACAAGCTCTTCTTTTATTATGACTCTGGATATTCCATTCATTCGCAATTTCGGATATTTGGTCCATCCATACCTTTCTCGGTCTTCCTCTACCACGACATCCATCTATTCTACCAACATATACTTTCTTCGTCAGTCTTTCCTCATTCATTCTCTCCATATGCCCAAACCATCTTAACAAACTTCTTTTAATCTTCACTTTCACACTTTCTCTTGCACCACATTCTTCTCTTACAAAATCATTCCTCACCCTGTCACTCCGTTTTTTCCCAATCATACTTCTTAGAAAGTCCATTTCAACAGTATGGACTTTACTAATTTCACTTTCATTCACCGTCCAGGCCTCGCTTCCATACATCAAGGTGGGTAAAAGTATGCCACTGCGTACCGCCAATCGAGCATTTTTTGATATGTTTTGATTTTTGGCGATACAAGTTGTGGCACCCAGTACACACCTGCCCTTCATTACTCTTCTTTCAAATTCACCGGTCATTCTTCCATCTTTTTCAAACTTACTTCCCAGGTATACAAACTCATTTACGACATCAACATTCATTCCATTAATTTTAAATTCATAATTCATACTTTCATCATCTCTTTCAAAAATCAATACTTTCGTCTTACTTGCATTTAACTTCAGATGGTTACCTAACAAAGCTTCATTCAATCTAGAGAGCATTGTTTGCAATTCTACTGCTGAATCAGATACAAGAACTGCATCATCTGCATACAGTAGAACACTCACTTTGCTCTCTCCTATCATCAATCCACAATCATTAAGTCTAGCATCTCTGACACACTTGTCCATGACTATGTTAAATAGCCATGGACTCATCACACATCCTTGCCTCACACCCTTATAAACTTCAAACCACTCGCTATACTCACCATCAATACGAACACATGCCTTACTATTTTCATAGTTGGCATGCACCGCACCTAGGAGAGCCCCATTCACTCCGTATATATTTATCTCATTTTCGAAAAAAAAACTAGTTTGCCGTCTTTGATTGTATACGACACATATTTTGATTTTAATCTGAGTTGTAGATCCTACTCACATTTGAAGTTCACTTTCACATTTGAGGACGTTGGTTACGACACCAACCAAACGTCGAGGATAAAATACGCCCTCCAATAACAGTTCGTCTTATATTAAGATAGAAAAAAAATACGTGACTAAGCTACATATATAGTACAACTTCTTGCCGCGTTCTCCTCGAAGGTATCGCATGTGGCGAGAGGAACCTATTTATTTTCACAGGTATACGCCAACCACTTCAGTTGAAGTGGCGGTTTCCCAGCTCCCCAGGGGGCTGGTACTCATTTCTTGTGGAGGCTGAGTATAAGCCTTGCCGGATTTTTATTTTGGGTTTGAAATAAACATCGAAACGGGGAATCATTCTGACACCTAATCTAATCTTATCTAATCTAAGTTGCAAAGATATGTTACATTGGAGATTCACATTACATGCATTCTCACAACCAGACACATACAAGTTCGCGCTTGCACATGCCTCATGTGAACCTACAACATAAAAACCAAATCTGAAATGGACATACACCCTGCAACTCTGGCCGTCCTTATCTGAGACAGGGGTGACATTGGCAAAGTGAACCATTTTTACAGCATGGGTGGTCAGCCGCATCCTCGGTGGGATTCAACCCCGAGCTCTCGGCATGGAATGCAAGCACTCTGCCAACCGAGCTATCGACAGGACAAAGATTTGTAAGGTTTATTCAAATTTAAATTTTAATATATCTAAATCGATCGTAATTTTTATGAACTCGAGTAGAATCGACATCGACAATATTGTGACATCCAACGGCCGGGTTGCTAGGGAGAAGACAAAAAAAAAAATGATTTGGTTGCTAAGGATGATGGTCCCTACAATGCTCGCTGAGAGATAAGTTCGTAATTCAACATTATTTTTATATAATTACTTATTATGGGGAAAAAATATTGAACGGTAGAAAAAGAAGTTGATTAATTAATTATTAACAGAATTATTTTTAAAACCAATTTTGAAGGTAGGTAGAAGTTAAATTTAAATGATTCATGAAAAATGATTTCACTCGGTATTAGGTACATTTGTCATATTTTCGTAGATAAACGTGAATATATTAGCTAATCAATAAATATATTACATATTAATATATTTATACGCAGTACGCATATCACTAGATATTTAAAAAGAACACACACAAAATAATACGTTGGAAAGATAACACACACTGGAAAACATTTGAAATTTAAAATAATATAATTTTAAACTCGGAACTTGCGCGCCGCGAACAGCTGATCCGTTTCAAACTTGGAACGCGACTGAGTAGGTATTTGTGTGTTACCAACTTCACGAGCAAACAAACAAAATTCAAATTTGGAACGCGCAATGGCGGCCAGATGAACTGTCAAAAGTCATTAGTGGACACTTTGACTTGATTTTATGTTTCATTTTTGTTTATACAACCATTTGTGACGAAAATACACAAGAGAGCTTAAGAATATAGTATGAGCGTAGATATATCTTTAATTTATACCTACCTAAGTTTACAAGATATTATAACAACATTTAAAGAAGGCATATATATTTAATATTTTCTCACAGGCAGACACGTGTAAGCCTGCGCTTACATATGCTGTGTGTGTAGGTACCTACTTAAAAAGAAAACAAACCTCACATTAACATAAATCTTGCAACTGCGGCCACTTTTTCCTGAAATTGTCAAAAGTGAACCGAATTTTCGTCATGATTGTTTGAAACCCAGAGATAAAGTTTGATTCTTTTTTAGGGCTAAAGTATTTTAATTTATGAAAACTATACTTCTAATTTAATCTAATAATAATAATAATAAGACAATATTTATAGTGCCCTTTTTGTGATAAATCACTGCAAGGGCACTGTTCAACTGTAACATCTCCGAAACTAAATTGTCTTCAATACCGACTTAAATGCATTTGCACTCTCTACGGCTCTTAGCTCATGGGGTAGGGTATTCCACACAGCACAGAGCAAACTATGCAAAAGGAACGATCCAAGTATTTTGCTTTATTATATATTTTTGTTGTTGTTGAATGTTAGTTTCTAAGTATGTTAAATAAAAGATTCACATAATATGTATTTTCACAAGCAGACACGTATAAGTTCACGCGTAAACATTTCGCATGTGAACAAAATAAAAACCCGATCTCAAATGAACATAGGTACACCTTGCAAATCCTGCCGACCTTCCCTTAAACAGGGGTGACATTGGCAAAGTGAACCATTGTTTACAGCCTCATACATTTCAGCCTCATATATTTTAGCCTCATACCAACCTGTAGGTCAAGGAATTTTAATTTATGAAAACTTTACTTTAGACAAGTTTTTTTTGCCAAATGTCGAGTAATTAATTATTAATTATAATATAATAATTATAATAATTAATTATATAATTATTCGGTTTCGACATTACTCGAAAACAATGTCGAGTTACGAGTAATGCCTTGTACTGAATAATTATTATTATTTTAACAAGTTTTCGCGGGAAACTCTTACTATACTCGTGTTTTTTAAAGGTGTTATTTAAAAAATAAAGAATAATAACGCATTTAATAATGGCTTTCCAAAAAAACTTTCGGAAACTCGTAGTTTATTTTTCGAGGTGTGACTGATTTGATATTGTGATGACTGATTCACAGTTAGTCAGTCACTAATACTGAAGTATTAGTGATAATATCAGTATTCACATCGACCACGCCCAGTCATTGTATGTATAATGTACGGTATGTACATTTATATCCAGTGTTTATTTACACAATCGCTTAAATGCATTCCTCATTCACGCATCAGGCCAAGGACCTCTGTGGTCTATAATCTAAGTTGCAAAGTCATTCCAAAAACAATGTTAAAATGAATGAAGTAGACAAACTTTTGAGTACGTTCCAAGTATTTTTTCCCCTGGAAACGAATGGACACCCTGAGATGGTATGATGATATAAGGAGGCTTGCTGGAGACTGGATTCAGAAAGCGCAAGACAGAGATGGATGGAGAGATATGGAGGAGGCCTATGTCCAACAGCGGATGGATATGGCTGTATAAGAAGAAGAAGATTATGTTTTAGTTTTGATGTCCGTACAAATTATTATTTGTCGATTTAAAAAATGTAATTTGTTGTGTATGTTCCTTGACTTAAAGGTTGGTATGCGGCTGACCACCCATGCTGTAGAAAACGGTTCACTTGTCAACCCTGTTTCAGGGAAGGTCGACAAGAGTTGCAGGGTGTTTGTTCATTTGAGATTTATGTTTTTATATTGCAAGTCCACATGCGGCATGTTTAAGTGCGAACTTATTCGTGTCTGCTTGTGAGAATGTATATAATGTGAATCCCCAATGTTGCATATCTCTGCAACTTAGATTAGATTACAAGTTACATCTAGCTACCAGCAGCTTTCCTGCCTTAATAACGTTGATTCAGTTATTTCTGTGGACATAACTTTAGGTGATAAAGGAAAAACAGTTTTGTTTTCGATTACGTGAGTATATTTTTATAAACCACAACCGGTTTCGCAAACATCCGTTCGCATCATCAGGTGGATAAATTAATACTAAATGGTGTGGAAACGGAATCAATCTTAGAGGGTGTCATTGTGTGAGGGTATGAGGGAGGGAGGGGGGGGGGGGTGCAGGATGGCCATGTGGCTTGTGTCATCTGGATCATTTAGCTTCCTTGGGAATATGGTCAACAGGGGGGATGGATTGGGTACTAACATATTATTTATAAGTGTATTAGGTGAATTTTTTAATTTGTTAATTTCGATTATTTCAAGTGCAGAGAGGGTTGGTCCGTAGGAACTAGGGTGCAGAAGTTTAGTGGTGTGGTTGGGAAAAGAATGTCCAGTCTCTATGATATGGTTAGCAAATTCGGAGAAATTATTATTAGAAAGGCATCGTCTATGTTCGTCTAGTCGTATTTTTAGGTTTCTAGAGGTCTGTCCTATGTAAATTTTATTACAGTCCCCACATTTAATCTCGTACACTCCACTTTTTTGTAATATATCAGTCCTGGTTTTTGCATTCAAAAGTATATTTCCCAGTTTATTAGTGGTATAGAAGGCGGTTCTTATTGTATCAGGAAAAAGTTTCGAGATTTTGGTGGAAATGTCACCTGCGAAAATGACTTTTTTCCATGGCCTGTTCTGGTTGTCGTTGGTGTTGTAAGAGTGGTAGATGTACTGTCTGTACAGAAGAGTCTTAGTTTTTTTGTGTGAAAGTTTGTCAATCATGTTAGTATTGTATCCGTTATTATGGGCGATTTGTTTAATAGTGTTGAGTTCACCACACCATTTAGTATTAATTTATCCACCTGATGATGCGAACGGATGTTTGCGAAACCGGTTGTGGTTTATAAAAATATACTCACGTAATCGAAAACAAAACTGTTTTTCCTTTATCATTAATGATGAACGATTACAAAGTTAATGCCTCTACAATCAATAAAAAAAATAACTTTAGGTTTTCATATCGTCGCAGCTCACTAATGTCTTTCCGGGTTGAGGTTCTTGGAAACGAGAATAAGAAGGAGGAAGATGCAGGGAGATGGAAATAGTCCAGACAGAGTGGCTGCTCAAGAGGCGAGATAGCATCTTGTACAAAATAAAGATAACAGCTACTAGCTCCGCGTAAGAATCGACATAGACGCAATAGGACAGTCACACTGCTGGATTGCTAATCTAATCTAATCTAAGTTGCAAAATATATGTAACATTTAGGATTCACATTATATGCATTTTTACAAGAAGACACGTATAAGCTCGCGCTTGCCGTATGTTGACTTCCAATATAAAAACTTAAATCTCAAATGATCAACCATCCGTTCAGTTATAATAATAATAGGATGATCTATTTGGTGAACGCTGTTGTTTTGTGTATCACACCTCAAACGCTCTTTGCAGCTTGGTCATAGCTGTAGAAAGCGCCAATTAATTATCAAGCAAGACCCAGTTTCTGTAAGGCTGGATGGACCTTAAGTGACCGGTCTTTGGTAAATATATGTAAATTGCTTACCCAGCGAAGAGCATATTTGAAAAATATAAATGGTATTTTTTTGTGCTCCGCCGGGATTCGAACCCGCAACCTTCCATTTACGAGTCGGTAGTGTTAGTAGTATTAGTATATGTACCTACTGCCGAAGCAAGTGACTACGGACCAGTAAACAAATTTTCAACCGGATTTAATAAAACCGAAAGTTAACATTGAAGAATTTATATTTTTATACGAAATGTCCATTAGTTAATTGTCGACTTCCTGATCTGATCATCCCATGCCTTGCCCGGTCTTCCTCTGCCTCCTCCGACGCATCAGTCTTCATCAAGACGCCGCCATCAGAGGGACGCGGCTCGGAAATTGAATTTACTCAAGTGAAACACTTGCTTACATCTGAGCGATACAAAAGACAGAACCGTTTCTAAGGGCCTGTTGCACCAAACTCCAATCGAGACAAAAATCAAGCAAGATTTCTCCCTTTCAAATCTATAGTTTGGTTGAACATGCGTAAATCAGCTGATGTACATCATATTTCCTGTTTAAATTCCATCATATACCCTAATCTAATCTAATCTAATCTAATCTAAGCTGCAAAGATATATATCATTTAAGATTTATACTAAATGCATTCCCACAAGCAGATATGTATAATTTCGCGCTAACACATGCCGCATGTGGACCTACAATATAAAAACCCAATCTCAAATGAACATAAGCCTTACAACTCTTGCCGTGCTTCCCTGAAACAGGGGTGACATTGGCAAAGTGAACCAATTTTTATATTATGGGTGGTCAGCCGCATAACAATCCCACTTCCGAGAAATATTTAACCGAGGTCCTTATATATATATATATATATATATCAGGCTTATTTATTTTTAATTGCACATGATAAGAGAGCGCCGTTTTTGTGTGTGTCACACCTCAAGGGCCCTCTCCGATCACGGATAAGACTTTTTGAAAAGGTGCGTCTTGAGAGCTCCGCGAAATATGCCCATAGATTTGGAGTTCTTCACTCCGGGTGGCAGTCTGTTCCACTCCACCGGACCCGCAACACAGAAAGCACGGTCTCCAAAATTTGTACGGATCTGACGGTGCGGCTGAACCAATTTGATTGCACCATCGCCCGCAGATCTGAGTGTCTGCCTCCTCACACCCATCTCAACAGGCGAAATCATGTCATTCAGATAAGGTGGAGCCACGCCATTGATGGCTTTATATACCATCAGACAAACACGGTAGACCACCCTCTCCGGGAAACGAAGCCAGTGTAGTTTTTTTAACAGCGGAGTGATGTGAGCGAATATCCTTATCAGAACTCAGCAATCAAATATTGATCGGAGGTTAGTGCAACTGGCCCTAAGCTACTGACCAAAAATCAGTCTCATAATAAAAATAATACTCTTTATTCTAGCTTAGTCAAGCGGAGGGTGCCATACGTGACCAGCCGTAATTCTGTACAATGAGGTCTACACGTGAATTGGCATAGACAATATTGTGTCGTCACCCAGCTTCGTTGACTTATAGGTTGGTGTGAGGCTGACCACCCATACTGTAAAAAATGGTTCGCTTTGCCAATGTCACCCCTGTTCCGGGGAAGGTCGGCAAAAGTTGCAGGTTGTATGTTCATTTGAGGTTAAGATTTTCATTTGTAAATACACATTCAGGCTTCAGCATTTGTAAGCGCAAACTTACACGTGTTTGTTTGTGGCCATGCATTTGATATGAGCTTTGAATGTTAATAATATATCCTTGCAACTTAAATTAGAGATTTTATATATTATAGATAGACCCAGCCGGGTTGCTAGCGAAAAGACATACAAACATGCTATTGGTTGCTAAGGACGGCAGTCCCATACAAGAAAGAAGTTCCAGATTCGAAAAAATTCCGATCTCATTTAATTTTCAACGTCCAGCTGAAAACAAACCCACATTGTGACGAATTTTCCCACACTCAACTTAATTTTGATACAAAATAAAACTAAAGAGTTGTAACAAATTCATAAAGGGCTCAGTCTTCCAGCTCTGTATACTAATTTTATGTTATGTAATGGTGCATCCACTTCAGAGATTGAAAACAGTACCTGAGCAGGGCTGCAACAATAAAAAACGACAGTAAATTTACACCCTAAATCTGCCGTTTTTGTTTCTTACACTTTATGGTCTTAGACAAAAGAGTTACATTAATTAAAAAAACCTAGCATGCTGACTAATTGATTATCTTAATTATGAAGTTTAAACAAAATATATAACTTAAAAATTGACACCACAATTTTTTTTATATAAAATGCGTTTTTTTCTCATTTATAGCGTTTTCTTCTTGTGTGCTATATTTTGGATATTTTTTTCTTTGTAAATCAAGAAATATACATTGTTTAGTGAAATATCGGGCCTATTTTTATTATAATCTCAATAGTTTTTGAGTAAATATGGAGAACCAGCCTACAACCACCTTCAGAAAAGGACTGAGGACACTGCTTTTCTCCAGACGCCATGGCGCCCTTTAGATGGTCCTGGACCATTAAATGGCGCCACAGGAAAAAATCATGATCATCTTATGCTAATACCACCACGTCATATTCTCACCGCTATTATTGTGCAATTTGGTCCATCCATATCTTACTAGGTCTTCCTCTACCACGACATTCATCTATTCTTGCAACATATACTTTCTTTGACAGTCTTTCATCATTCATTCTCTCCATATGTCCAAACCCTCTTTCAACAAACTTCTTTTAATCTTCACTTTCTATTGCACCACATTCTTCTCTTGCAAAATCATTCCTCAACCTACACTCCGTTTTTTCCCAATCAAACTTCTAAGAAAGTTTATAACACATGCCATAATATCTTAAAATAATGCCTTTCCCTTAAAATTAATTAATTTAAGCGATCAAAATATGAATAACGCGTGTTATCTGTCAACTGGCAGCCATTATTATTCGGAATAGAACCAATTTTCTTGAAGTATTTTTTAATTCGCCCGAGTTTTTTTTGTACACATGGACATGCAACTGTGAAGTTCTTTGCTCTCTTTCTTACTAATGAACATTTTCGTAAGTAAGTTGAAACAGCTATACAATGATTTTCGTTAAAATAATTTCAAGTACACAACACCTTCTCTCAGGGTCTGTTTCTCCTCCACTGACCCACGCCCTGTATATCCATCCCATCCGGGGATGTGTCACAGGACTCGCATGCAAAAGTTATTTATTTATTTATTTATTTAACAAATATATACATGACTGACAGTGAGACACCAAAACGTCACAATACATATAACATGGTAGACATACGAGAACAATATACAGATCCACAGATACATAATTCTACGCATCCATACGTCGTTCGAATATACATACAGACTCAGATAGTAAGCGATCCACACCAGTTGTAAATATATCCAGGTGTGGGGCTGAGGAGGTCAGAGTATTGAGCAGCGACAGTGCGCGCACTACCCAAGACTGACGGAGAACATTGGTTCGGCAGGCGGGGTTATGTGAGATGCGAGTGGCAGAAGGCCCTCCCGTGAAGCTACACTTTCCCAAGTGTTTACACAAAGCAAAAGAGACTCAGAAATCACTGAAAAATTATAGCCGTGAGGGTTTAGGGCCCGATGATCTAGTAGACAGATATCATAAGTCAATGAGTGGTAGGTACACATTTTTTATGGGATGATTTCGCCATAATCTTATTCTAACACCACCACGTCAGATTCTCACCGCTGCTATTGTTCACTCAGTGACTCACTACTACTGCGTGCTTTGTTGGAAACTAATAATTATGTGACATGATTAATTGGCCGACTAATTAATTCTAATTGAGCGCGTCTAAAACCAATCAAGACACTGGATCGGCCAGTTCACGGGGATCACAATCATCTCCATCAACGAACAAACACGAGAAAGAAGCGCTATTTTGCTAAATTCCTTACGACTTTAAGGCGACGAGCTAGCAATTCGTGTCCAAAAATAAGGTGTATAGGTCGTGTTGCGGACGCAGCGAGCTTCAGATATTTCATTTAAGCCGATGAAGGTCCTTCTTAGGGCAACCACATAAAGTGCGATAATTGCGGCAACCTCGGTATGTGTAATGTGAAACGTGGACCCTTTAATAAAGAAACATGTCAACTTCAGGGTCCACTATCACAAATACCGGGGGAGCTCTCAGTTTAGCAATTATTGATAAGAATGTAGATTTGTCTCGTTTGTGCCGACACTCCCACGCCCCATCCCTAGTTTTCGTTCCCATCCCTATTTGTGAGAATTCCCGTTATCCTTTGTCCCGTTATCCCTATTGTTTCCTAGAATATAAATATGCAAATGTTCTTTGAAATACATCACTTGTTCTCCGACTTCCGACTTGTTACTACTACTCTCCGCTTTCTTCAGAACTTCGACCTGCTACTCTTCCTGACCATCTCTTCAGATCTTCGATACGACAATGACCTGCCGCTTTTCCCCCTGACATTGAGATTTTGAATTCTTGGAAAGGCAGCTGCCTTACAACCAGCTGACAGAGGAGCAGTGGATCGGATCCAGTCCACCCGCGCCTCTAGAGCGTCAGCTACAGGTCGCGTCATGTAAAAAGAACGCTGGCGGCGAGCTGCGCAGTAGGTGATAGCGGACTTTTTGGTACTTGCGCGACTGTAACCCATGCGCAAACACACCCCCTCCTCTTCTCCTCAGCGTTCTTTTAAAATAACGTTATATTTAAAATAAGGTGTACCGTCTTGTCTTGTCTTGTCTTGTATCCTGCCGCCTTTCCTCTAGGGGTGGCCAGTACCTCCACACAAGTGCCTCCACTTGACTCTGTCCTTGCATACTTCTTTCATCTCATCTAATTTCATCACTCTTTTCATGCATGCTCTTCTCTTGTTTCCACTCTGTAGATTCCACCGTGATTTTTTTTTTTATCTATGGAGTTCTTTCGCAAGCGCTAGAAAAGTCCTACTTGGATTGATATCCAAAGTGTAAGGAATTTAGCAGAATATCGCTTGAACGACTTTAATAAGAAGTATTTTGAATTTTACAGTACCTAAATCGGAATTGTAACGTAAAAACTCAAATCTTCAAAGAAAATAAGCCCTGTAACTCTTGCCGACCTTACATGAAACAGGGATGACATTCAGAAAGTATTTTTTTTCACGATTACTGTAAAAAATGGTTCACTTTACCAATCTGTAATCTAGGGTGCAAAGATATATTACACTTGAGATTCATATTAAATGCATTCCCACAAGCAGACACGTATAAGCTCGCGCCCGCATGTGGATCTATAATATAAAAAAAAACAATCTCATAAACCATAAACCTTGACAATCCTGAGCCATTTCCCTGAAACGGTGTGGCATTGGCAAAAGTGAACCAAGTTTTTACAGCATGTGGGTCAGCCTCATACCAACCTATCAGCCAAATAACATAAAAAACGGCGTTACATTACGTTAAAAGGTTTTCCTACTCAAGTTCCCTTTTCCTTCCTCATCAGTATGCAAGCCGACAACTGACTACAGGACAATTGTTTTAAAGAAACAATTAAGAGAATGAGTGGCGCATGCGTTAGTCACTCACGACACAAGGAAATAACAAGAGGACGTAGAAGCACTGAGCGCTGTGCGTGGGTCTGTAACACTTAAAAGGGTGCCGCACAGGTGAGGCATGCGGTGAGATCAGCCTACTAATGAATGGGTATAGGTCAAACCACTGATATACTGTAAATATAGATGCACTTTCTTTGATGTCACCGCTCTTACATTTGTATGAAGGCCTGTCAATTCAAGATGGCCGAAAGTGAACAGCTGATTAATCTTATATATATATATATTTTTTTAAATAGATTTGTGAAGAGGAATGCAATTCACCAACCTATTCTGCCTGGCCAGAAACAGGTTTAAATATCATCATTTAATAATTCATTCTTGTTTATTATTAATGAATTATTAAATAATAATTACCCAATAACATCTGTTGAACCAGGGTCAAAGTTAAAGTCAAGTGACCCAAGCGGGGATCGAACCAACGTTGTTCCATTCGAAACACGCTAGAAAGATCAGCCCTCTTGGCCCCCGCGGCTATAACCCCGACAATATTACTGATATTCTTACTCTACATCTTCATACAAATATTACTGATATTCGGCAGGAGTAAGAATTACAGTGGTGATGGAACATCTAGCCAGAGAATGTATTTTTTTATCAAACATTTTCTTTCGTTTTTTGTAGACATTTACAATTTGATTATTAGTAAGTTTTGTAAGTCTTCCCCGTGATTTTGAAAAATCATTTTGAGACTTGAGTCTCATGAATCAAAGACGGAAATCTAGGATTTTTTCGGAAAATGAGATTAATATTAATAACTATAAGGAGCGACATTCTGTTGTAGGTACATGCATTTGCTTTCTTTTCGAAAAAAAATCTAGTTTACCACCGACCTTGGTTTTATACGATTACGACACATTATACTTACAATTATAGAAGAAAAAGAAAAATAAATTATACTGGCATCTTGCGGGCAATGTTTAAACTAAAAAGCTTTTTCTACGCGTTGTAAGATGTCTCTTTTCACAACGCCATCTAGCGGGCAGTAGCATGAGTAAATAGTAAGCTCTACTGATGTATAGATGGCAGTAACGTACGTTAAAAAAAACTTTTATGTCTCAAATCATAAATGAAAAAATATTTCGTTGATTATTTCACTCGAAAGAAATATTGAAAAGAAAGTTCACTCATTCTTTATTTTAAAATACATTGAACTTTGCCAATGTCACCACTGTGTGTCAGGGAAGGACGGCAAAAGTTGTAGGGGTTATGTTTATTTGAGATTTGGATTTTATTTGTAAGTAGGTACACATTCAGCGCTCCCCCAGTTCTTGTTTATCGTATACGCCAATCTTGTCAAATATGACTTTATCATGCAGTTGTCTTATGAATCAAATTCTACACAATCTGAGCTAAGAAAAACCGTAAAACTCGATAATGTGAGAGTTCTTTTAAATATTTTTTAAATAAATTTCTTGTTTTTATAAGACACATTGGTTTAGTACACATGCAAACATTGCTCATGTAAAATTTTCTCAATGGCGTATACGGTACCTAAACAAGAACTAAGGCAGCGATTTGTAAGCGGGAACATACACGTGTTTGTTTGTGGGCATGCATTTGATATGAGCATATCTTTGCAACTTAGATTATAGATTGAAACCTATGGTAAAACTTTTGAAGCTTTTTTTAAATAAAAGCCTATAATTGCGTTGCCTTCCTTACCGACAAAAACGAACAGAAAATACAAATTATAATGAACCTATTTCCACCGATAGCAATTGAACAGTTGATCGACTTTATTTGAAAGGAAATTTACTGAAATATAATGTAGAATAAATGCCTACTCCTTTGGATACTTTTGAAAGATAAAAAGAGACATACCTAACAGTATGGCAGATGCAAGGAGCTGTAGAGTATAGAAATAATACTTATTGATATTTCTTTCTATACTAAGTGTGGAACGTGCTTTATTGAGAGAATGGCATTTAATGTTTTAGATTTATTAACAGGCACGTACAATGTTACAAGGGGACGAAATCTTATAACCATTGAATTAAGCGAGCTATAAAATTAAAATAATTCCTTCATAGCTTGTGTTCAAAGCAAGAAGACTAGGGCTTGATCATCATTCATCACCAAGGATTTCAGAAATTATTTCGCTTTTTGGTGTTTATTTCAAATCAAAGAACCGGCGAGATTAACACTTACTTCACAATAAATTAAAATAAACTTTTTAGGGAGTAGGAAACCTACACTCAAATAATCCAACATATTTAAACGCAGTAAACGCAGCCCTTTTCCGAATGGGGATTCACATTGTATGCATTCTCACAAGCAGACACGTACAAGTGATGCATGTGAACCTACAACATAAAAACCCAAATCTAAAATGGACATACACCCTGCAACTCTTGCCGACCTTCCCGGAAACAGGGGTGACATCGGCAAAGTAAACCATTTTCTTCAGCATGGGTGGTCAGCCGCATACCAACCTATAAGTCGAGGAACAACGTCGTTAAATTCTACTGTCAAACTGAATGGACTTTTTTTTTAAAGAAATCCTGTGCGGGAGACTCCCTAGATTTCAGAGACTTTAGGGGTCTATGACACTGTAGTGCCACAAAGGTGTTGTTTACAAGCTAGTCGTCGCTACAAAGCGCCAATACTCAAGCAAGACTGAAGTTACTGTAAGGCTGGATGGACCTTTTGTTACCGGTCTTTGGCAAAAGTTTATGAATTTTTCAACCCAGCGAAGAGCGTATTTGAAAATATAAATGTTTTACGCCGGGATTCAAACCCGTAATCTTCCATTTACGAGTCCCAAGTGTTGCCACTGGACTACGGACCGGTCGAAATAGTATATCATGGGAAGGTCTGTCAAACTGTGATGACTAGAAGTAGCAGACTTGTGATTTGGCTGACCTGTCTCGCTGATGTCCTGCAGAGAAGTCGTGTCGTCCTGGAGGCAGCCGGAGGAGGCCGAGGGTTCCTCTGCAATGCTGGGAGCCGCCCAGCAGCGGAGGGCGGCGGAGGGGCGGGGGGCGCGTGGACCACCAGAGTCCACCCTGACGCGCGGGAGACTGGAGCACACCTGCAATGATAATAATAATAATATTAGGATGATTTATTCAGTGAGCGCTGTTTTTGTGTGTATCACACCTCAAGAGCCCTCTGCGAGCATGGTCGTCCCTGTAGAAAGCGGCAATTCTCCTTTAGTGACCGGTCTTTAGTAAAGGTTTATGAACTTCTCTACTGAGCGAAGAGCATATTTGAACATATTATATAAATGGTATATTTTTTGTGCTCCGCCGGGATTCGAACCCACAGCCTTCCACTTAGAAGTCAGAAGTGTTAAACACTAGACTACGGACCGGTCCATGTTTTGACCGTGATGTTTTGACTGTGTTGTTTTGTCATGTGATTTGCTGTCATTGTGATGCTCTCTCATGTCATGTTATTATCTATGTCATGAGTCGTTTTGTCATTGTGCCGTTGTTCTACCCTGTTACCCTGAAATTAATCTCCATCCGAATTATTACGGATGTCTAATTTGACTGAGCTATGGTTGCATGCTGTATGTTCATTTGAGATTTGGGTTATTATATTGTAAGTCGACATGCGGCATGTTTAAGCGCGAACTTATACTTGTCTGCTTATCAAAATGCATATAATTTGAATCCTTAATGTTACATATCATTGCAACTTAGATTAGATTAGATTAATGCGAATTATTCCTTGACTTATAGGTTGGTATGAGGCTGACCACCCATACTGTAAAAAATGGTTCACTTTGCCAATGTCCCCCCTGTTTCAGGGAAGGTCGGCAAGAGTTGCAGGGCTTATGTTCATTTGAGATTGGGTTTTTATATTGTTGGTCCACATGCGGCATGTGTTAGCGCGAAATTATGCGTGTCTGCTTGTGGGAATGCATTTAATATGAATCTCAAATGATACATATCTTTGCAACTTAGATTTAGATTAGATTTTGATTGTGCTTTGGAATGTCTGATTTGCCTGTGCTATGATGGAACCTCACAGCAGCTGGGTGTTGACAGTGAATCCTAATTTTTAACATATCTCTGTAACTTAGTTGATAGATAAGTTGAGTAGATGGGATGCTCCGGGGTCAGAGAGCGTTGACATCATTTGGCCGGCTCGTGGTGCCTCGTCTTCACCTCGAGGATGTGGGCTGTTGGAGCTGTCAGCCTGACAGGTCTACGAAACGGGAAGGTGTGGGACGCGAGACCTCTTATAGCTCATTATTCTACAATCTGCAGCCATGAATATTCGTCAACGGACAGATTGCCATCTTCTCCTCCTCTTCGTGCCGCTTCTATCAAACATCGGCGATCATCATGGCTATTTTGGCTTTGTATGCTGCGCCTCGAAGCAGGACTTGGTGCTTCTGCCGAACCACTGTCGCAGGTTTTTCAGCCACCAAGTCCGATCGATAGCTCAGTTGGTAGAGTGCTTGCATTCCATGCCGTGAGCTCGGCTTCGAATCCCACCGAGGGTCTCGGAAATGGTTTCCCGATTTGGTGTTTATTTCAAACCCCAAAATAAAATACCGGCAAGGTTTACTCAGCCTTCACAAGAAATGAGTACCAGCCCTCTCGGGAGCTGGGAAACGCCCACTTCAACTGAAGTGGTTGGCGTAAGGCCGCTCCCCTTACCTGTAAAAATAAATAGGTTCAACTCGCCACATGCGACCCCTTCGGGGATAACGCGGCAAGAAGTTACACATTATGTGACTTAGTTGCGTTTTTTTTTCGTCCTTCGGCGTCCTTGAGATCTTCTCCCCTCAATCTTACCCTGTATGATAAGATGAAGGACACGGTACTTCTCATTTTTCAAAATGTGACCGAAGTGCATAAGCTTTCTCTGCTTAATGGTAGGCAGGAGCTCCTTTGTAGTGCGCATTCATTGGAGGACTTCTTCATTGGGGACTCGATCACGCCAAGAGATCCGAAGCATTTTTCGGTAGAGACACATCTCTCCAGTGCCTGCGTGAGAGTCCATCCCTCCATACCATACAGAGCGATTGGGAAAACATAGCACCTCACTATGCGCTTCCGGAGTTCAAGGCTTAAATTTCGGCACAACAGTACTTTACTCATTTTAGCGAAGATATTTCGGGCTTGCTCTGTTGAAATTGCTACAAAAATCCTTTCTTTTAGAAATAGATTTTATTATTTAAGAAGAAGAATAAACGGCTATATAGCCTTTTACAACATTGCGATAAATATAAATATGTAGGTACATAAGTAGGTACTGTATCTATAGGTATAAAACTAATATCTTAAAATATAACACAAATAAATGACACATAAATAATATACAAAGATGTAAATATACAATGGTTATAAAGCAATAGAACTAACAATTTAAAAATAATAACAATAAACTTTAAAAATAATAATGCAAAAACCATAAACCAGTGTAAGCAATTGTTGTATACAAAAATTGTTGTAATAAACAACAAATCTTCATTATTTGATCAGGGTTGTCACAAACATAATATACTAAATCAGGTGTAAAATTTGCTAAAATTAATAGAATAAACAAAAGATCATTTAAAATTTCAAGGATTTTTTTATAAAAAAATTTCATACAATGCAATACAACATACAATATACAATGTGTTGTGCAAAGAAAGAAAGAAGATGTGAAACTAAAGGTACAAAAAAAAAATGTGTTGAGATGGCTTGGGCCTGTGGAAAGAATGGATGATGAGAGACCGACAAAATGCGGATACCTACATACTATTTATTTATTTTTTTAAATGTATAGAATCCCGTGGAGAAAATATCAACCTCCAGCTTGTTCGCCTCCCTGGGCAGTCGCTGAAAAGGCGAGTAATACTGGTAGTTCACGGCACAGTCTGCCACATCAAAAGTATCCACGTTACGCGTGTTCCTTATTGGGACACGGAAATTAATTTTTGATAGGAGTTGGGGCGCGTCGGTCAAGCCATTAATGAGTTTGTATAGAAAAACCATGTCAGCAGCACTTCTCCGAGCCGAGAGCGGTGCAAGTTTATACGATTCTCGGAGTTGGTTATAATTGATATCCGAGATGGGTATTCCGAGTTTGAAGTTGATAAAGCGAAGTAGTTTGTTTTGTACCTTTTCTATACTACGTATATGTACCTGGTAGTGAGGAGACCACAACACGGAGTTATACTCCAGCAGTGGCCTCACCAAACTTGTAAAAATATAAATAAAGGTGTGCACGTTATAAAATTTTTCACACAGTCGTAAGGAAAATCCTAATGTTCTGAGTGCCCTATCCACAGTTGCCTTTATGTGTGGTACAAATGTTAATCCCGCGTCCAACAATACTCCCAAATCTTTGATTTGCGCAACCGACATAAGCTGTGTACCATCAATCGAGTAAGGGTACACCGTGGGATTCTTAATTTTGTGGAAACGCATTACTTGACATTTTTCTATGTTTAAAGTTAAATCATTCTTCACACACCAGTCATAAAGCACGTCAATATTTCTTTGTAATATCTCGCAGTCACCAATACAGTTAACCACTCTGTAAATTTTCAAGTCATCAGCAAACATGACAAATCTCACCCCGTCAAACCCGCTCAGGAGATCATTGACAAATATATTAAACAAAATGGGTCCGAGATGTGAGCCCTGCGGCACACCGCTCTTCGCCAAAAAAGGAGATGAAACAACGCCCGACACACAAACCCTAAGTTCCCTTTCAGCAAGATAGCTCGAAAACCACGCAAGGAGTGCACCATCAATACCAAGAGAAAGAAGCTTTGCCAACAATATTGTATGGGAGACGCGGTCAAACGCCTTGGAGTAGTCTGTATATACACAGTCCGTCTGACTCCTGGTAACAAAAGCATCCATGATATCACAATGAAATTCCAAAAGGTTTGTCAAGGTCGATCGGTTTTGCATAAAACCATGCTGTTGGTCCGATATAACGAGTGCTAAGTCACTCTTAATCTTACTGAGAAGAATACATTCGAACAACTTCGGTATGCAGGATTGTATACATATTGGGCGATAGCTAGTGACATCAGATTTATCTCCCTTTTTGAAAATTGGAATAATGTTGCTAGATTTCCAAGCTGTTGGAAAAATTCCCGATTCAATAGATTTATTAAATATTTTTTGTAAAATCCAACACATAACATTTGAACAATTCTTAATAAAAACAGGCGGCAGTTGATCAGGACCTGCAGATTTATTAGTATCCAGCGAATCAATACCACGCTGCACGTCCGACACGGAAAATATCACACGCGCGATATGAACTCGATCAGTCAGCGGGAGCGCCGGAGTGTTGACACCCATGAGAACGTCCTCGTAGATTGACAGGAAGTATTTTCTAAATAAGTCCACTACATCACTCACGCTATTGGCAGACCTGTCATTGAAATACATTATTTTCGGGTAATCGCTATGATCGTCTTTTAAAGATTTGGCAAGTTTATACAAATTCACGGAGGTTCCTGGTAACTGACTCTCTATGTTTCTATAAAATTCACGTTTTAGCGCTGCTGAAAGCACCTGGCACTCCTTTCTTACCCTACTGAATGCTTCGTAGTCACTGGGGTCCCCAGTTGCCTTATACTGGGCATGCAATCTTTTTTTCAAACTAATCTTATCAACAAGTTCGCGTGTGAACCATTTGGGGTAGTTCCCCCATGGTGGCCGTTTGATAGGCACAAAATCGTGAACGGAACTATTTATAACGTTGTAAAATTGTGACACAATTTCATTTACGTCGGTATTTGTATCAAGGAAAGACCAATCAACCTCATTAAGATGGTTATTTATGATGTCGTAGTCACAAGTTTTGAAGTTTTTTGTAATTCTTTCCGGCAAGGACTCCCTTTCATAATTCACAATAAAATCTATCTCTAATGGGGGGTGATGGGCATCAGCCGGCAGGATGATCTCCGCGGCTGTGGAAACATTAAGACCATCAATATCTGTAAATATTAAGTCCAGTAATCGGTTTAAACTGTTACGTACCAGATTACACTGAACCAAACCAAGGAACGAGGACATGTTTTTAATTTCGGCGGTACACTCATCATCTATCACCGCATTGGCCTCACACTCACACCATTCGGCACCCGGCAAATTGTAGTCCCCAGCAACCAAGATTTTAGCGTCTGGATATTTAAAACGGATTCTTTCCATATCTTTACAATGATTGGAGTAGGATTCAGAGTCTGAACCTGGCGGAATATATACGCAAGCCACAATTAAAATTCCAATCGGGAGAATGATTTTAACAAATATTTGCTCCAATGAAGTGTTCAGACATTTTATTATACAGGACCTGAACCTTTTGGCAACGCAGATCATAACACCTCCTCCCCTGGACTTGCCACTATCTTTACGATCACGATCTCTCCTATACACACAGTAACGGTCAAAACCAAGCTCTCCGTCACGCACACCTTCATTCAACCAGGTTTCTGTAAAAAACAATATATCATATGAAGTTAAAGATGCACTAATAGATAATTCAGATAGTTTTGTGTTTACTCCACGGACGTTCTGATAGTAGGCAGTTGCGCCGATTCTCCTGGTAAGTTTTTTCGGAGCTTTACAATCTTTGGAATTGAATCGAAAAATTTCACCGTCAGCTCCTCCTCACCAGCCATTCGCCTCTCCTCGACTTCATTCCATAGACCCCGTAGATGTTCCCTCTGTGAGAGAGTCAGATCAGCTTTAGCTCGCACACCATCGCCAAGAAGCCTATTATTACGCAGCACATATCTGGCCTCCGAAGAATCAGCAAAGGAAACTTTAACAGGCCTTACTTTGTCAGCCGCCACTCTTCCAACTCTGGATACCTTGATACAATCCGTTTTGACTTCATCGAACTTACTGACGATATTCATGACAGTGTTGCGGTCATCATTCAGTCGCTGCACCTGGGTAGAGGCCGCGCTTTCTGGAATATTCATCAACATTACATTCTTAGATTTTTCACGTCGTTCCTCGAGTTCGCTAATCGCATCGAAGATAGAATTATGCTTTGAGTCCTCCGACTCGCCCATTAAAATGGGCTTACTCTTGAATGTCTGCAATTCCCCTTCCATTTTGCCGGTTAAAACTCCAATCAGGGACATCGTTCTTGCCAGTCCCGCCGTCGTGGGTAGCAATTTAGAAGTCAACTCCTTAACTGCCTTCACTGCAGAATTATTGCCATTTATTAGCGCCAGTTGCATGGTATTCAAAAGGTTTGATGCCTCCGTTATTAGTTGAACAACGTTTGATTCCATTGTTAAAAATCGTTGGACAAGAGGAAAAAAAAAGAAGTTACTTGTAATTATAATATATATTTTTTTCTCACGGGTTATTTAAGTTTTATATTATTTAAGTATAATATTATTGTTTTATGTCACAGGTACAATTTATTTGATTATTGTGTTTATTTTTATTTATCCCAATTGCAGTGACAGCCCTGCTACAAAGTCTTCAGCAATAATATAAGAAATTATGTTTATTGGCTGCAATTTATTGGACAGATTTGCAAAAATAGTCCTTATTGATATTACAAGCGATGAAACATTTATTTTTAATTTGAAAAAAAAACACATAAGCAGCAGTCAGAGAGAACCGCGAACAATTTGTGATAAAAAATTTTAGAGACTCTAGGGGTCTATGACACTTGTTGTAGTGCCGCAGAGGTGTTAAAGAGCTTGGTCGTCGCTACAAAACGCCAATACTCAAGTAAGACCCAGTTGCTATAAGGCTGGATGGACTTTTTAGTGACCGTTCTTAGGTTTTGTAAATTTTTCAACCCAGCGAAGAGCATATTTGAAAATACAAATGGTATATTTTTATTGCTCCGCCGGGATTCGAACCCATACCATTCCATTTACGAGTCCGAAGTGTTGCCACTGGACTACGGACTCCTGGATTATGGAAGATATCATTTCGCAAATCTGTCGCTGTATAATTTATTTAAATTTAGACAAGATAACGTCTGTGGGGTCAGCTATAATCTATCATCTATGATCTAAGTTGCAAAGATATATTTAAAGCTCATATCAAATGCATGCCCACAAAAAAACACGTGAAGTTCGCGCTTGCAAATGCTGAATGTGTACTTACAAATAAAATCCAAGCCTCAAATGACATTGCACACAGGGGTGACATTGGCAAAGTGAACCATTTTTACAGTATGGGTGGTCAGCCTCATACCAACATATAAGTCAAGGAATAAGCTAGTCTCTAAATTGAATATGCTTGATTCTATTCGTGGGCACGTGTCCGTATAATAGATACAGAGGGCTGGATAACTGTTACTAAGTATCGGATACAGGGAGTATCCGCTTGTGGCAGCTGTCACTCTCAATAAAAAATAAATCAATATAAGACGATACTACAATAGTGGAAGGCACAGCTAAATAAATTTAAAAATAAGATAATAATTTTGTTATAGTTCTCCCTCACTTCAAATGAAGTGGTTGACGTAAGGCCGAGCCCTTACCTGTAAAAATAAATAGGTTCCACTCGCCACATGCGAAACCCTTCGGGGATAACGCGGCAGGAAGTTACGCTATTTGTGAAGCTTAGTTGCGTTGCGTTGCGTGTGCGCTTTTTTCGTGTGAATCTTACCTCAAGAACCCCCTGAGAGCTTGATCGTCATTATAGAAAGCGTCAATTACCCAAGCAAGACCCAGTTTCTGTAACGCTAAATGGTGGCCGGTCTTTGATAAACGCAGATGAATTTTTCAAACCAGCGACGAGCATATTTGAAATAAAAAATGTTTGCTTCGCCGAGAATCTAACT
This sequence comes from Agapetus fuscipes, assembly GCA_951799405.1. Taxonomy (NCBI): domain Eukaryota; kingdom Metazoa; phylum Arthropoda; class Insecta; order Trichoptera; family Glossosomatidae; genus Agapetus; species Agapetus fuscipes. The sequence goes on from OX637361.1 coordinate 13,616,204, forward strand.
CACAACTTCCAATTACGAGCCTGAAGCGTTAACCAATAGACAACAGATTAACTCTAAAAATCAACACAAAGACTACAATGAATTAACTTGTTCACAAATTGGACAAGTCTGCGGAAAAACGGTGGATTTGGGCAAAAATATCATTCAATTTTCAAATCCAATCGATGGGTTGAAAATAGACGTTCATTCAGCCATCCAGCAAATGATTTTTGAGTATTGGCGTTTTCTATAGCAACTACCAAGCTCGCAGAGGACTCTTGAGGTATGATTCAGACACAAACAGCGCCCACAAAATTAATCATGGTGATATCTACTAAGGGCCTGTTGCACCAACCTCCAATCAATATTTGATTGACACATCAAGTTTGATTGCTTAATTCTGGTAAGCACCTCGGTTAAATATTTCTCGGAAGTGGGTAATAATATGATGGAATTTGAACAGGAAATATGATGTACATCAGCTGACTTAAGTATACGCAACCAAAAAAAATATTTGAAAGGGAGAAACCACACTTAATTTTGATTTTTGTCTGATTGGAGTTTGGTGCAACAGGCCCTTAGATTATCGTTGTGGTACCTACTCAACATTTTGAAAAACGATATTTTGACTCTGGAGGAAATGAAAGAAGTACATTTGTAATGACAGAAAGAAATGGCGGTTGATCTGTAATGTTGGCGGCTTTTTTAAATTTTGAATTCTAGAATTTGTTTTCGGTTTTAGTTTTTGATGTCCACACATATTATTATTTATTGATTTAAAAAATGTAATTTGTTGTGTATGTTCCTTGACTTATATGCTGGTATGTGGCTGACCACCCATGTTGTAGAAAATTGTTCATTTTGCCAATGTCACCCCTGTTTGAGGGAAGGTCGGCAAAAGAGTTACAGGGTGTAAGTTCATTTGAGATTCGGGTTTTTATATTGTAGGTCCACATGCGGCACGTTTAAGCTCGAACTTATGCATGTCTGCTTGTGAAAATGCATATAATGTGAATCTTTAATGTTACATATATTTTCAACTTAGATTCAGGCGCGTGCATACGGTACAGGCAAATACATTTCAGAAGAGATATTTTCTCCCATTCCTTTAAAATAACTCATTAGAAATTGACTGAAGTGCAAACGAACAGCCAATCGAACTTATATTTTGAATTTTTAATCTCAACATCAAGCTTAAATGCGTTTTTTTTCAGATATTGCTTACCTATTAGGCGCATGTGCCTGTATGGGATGCACGCCCCTGCTTAGATTAGATATTTTCAGGAAATTCCCCGCTAGAAGCCATCATCTTACTAAGCCATCTCGACTTCCTGGTTGTAACATCTGTGTTTTGCCTGCGCGGGACATGAAGGCACGTCCTTTGGCTCGGCTGGCTCTCCACTGAGCCACGACCGATCACAAATTGCAGCTATTACCGCCACTATAGCGTGTGGGAGTAGCGTGAGGGAATTCCACTGTGCCGTGGAACAATAACCGAGGAAACAATGTCTTTGAAGTCAGAGTATATTACGTTTCAACCATCCATCAACATAAAATATATAGATGGAGCATCCGAGCCGATTTGTGTACCAAAAAAGAGTGTGCACCCTTTATTCTGTTAGGAACTTGGAGTACGTGCGTCTGTACATGCATACATAGAACAGTCTGGCACTAGTATGATGATGATAGTGTTACGAACTGCGAAATAAAAGTAAATACGCGCACTTATACATGTACAATAGTAGTTCATGATGGTGGTAGAGCGTAGATTGACGTTCTGGTGTGAGCGAGAGATCGAAGAATGATCTGGAATATGCAAGAATGATCTCTGTTGCACCTATATAAGTGGACTGCAATAGGGCAGCAGCGAGAGTGTCCATTAAACTTTCAGCTGTGAAGTTCGAAAGCCAGAGCTAGAAATCAATTGGTGTATATTGTGACTTATCTAATCTAAGTTGCAAAGATATGTTACATAATACATTGGAGATTCACATAACATGCATTCTCACAACCAGACACGTACATGTTCGCGCTTGCACATGCCTCATGTGAACCTACAACATAAAAACCAAATGGACGTACACCCTGCAACTCTTGCCGTCCTTTCCTGAAACAGGGGTGACATTGGCAAAGTGAACCATTTTTACAGCATGGGTGGTCAGCCGCATACCAACCTATATGTCAAGGAACATACACGACAAATTACATTTTATTTAATTACTAAATTGTATAAAATAAATTCTGTTAAAATAAGTAATTGTAGTTTAATAAAAAGAAAACACCTAACAATTCATTTAGGAATCCGAGCATTTGGCATTGTATATAAACATATCCAGCCCATCTAAAAACGTTGCAAGTCTATGGTCACTATACTATATGTTGTGGTTATAAACTCTATGGTTGAGTTTAAACACAATGACTTGTAGTACTTATTGTGTGGTGCTGAGACATAACTCAAGAATGTGCGGTAATCTCGTCTAATCTAAGTTGCATTTTTAGGAGACGTGTGCGCTACATACTTAGGTACCTACAGACAGAAATAGGTAACAAAGTTAAAACATAATACTTTTTTTTTTTTTTTAAGAAATCCTGTGCGGGAGACTCCCTAGATTCGAGAGACTCTAGGGGTCTATGACACTTGTTGTAGTGCCGCAGAGGTGTACGAGCTTGGTCGTCGCTACAAAGCGCCAATACTCAAGCAAGACCCAGTTGCTGTAAGGCTGGATGGACCTTTTAGTGACCGGTCATTGGTAAAGGTTTTATGAATTTTTCAACCCGGCGAAGAGCAAATTTGAAAATATAAATGGTATATTTTTTGTGCTCCGCCGGGAATCGAACCCACAACCTTCCCATTCAGAGTCCGCAGTGTTACCACTGAGCTACGGACCGGTCAGTTAGGTAACAAAGTTAAAACATAATACTTCTTGCTTAAAATCTGAAAACTATCCAATGGAAGGTTTGATGGTCCGTAGTCCAGTGGCAGCACTTCTGACTCGCGAATGGAAGGTTGTGGGTTCGAATTCCGACGAAGCACAAAAAATATACCATTTCCTTTTTCATATATGCTCGTCGCTGGGTAAAAAAATCATAAACCTTTACCAAATACCGGTCAAAGTCCATCCAGCCTTACAGCAACTGGGTGTTGCTTGAGTATTGGCGCTTTGTAGCGACGACCAAGCTCGTAAATACCTCTGCGGCACTACAACAAGAGTCAAAAATCGCTAGAGAAGAGTCATAGACCCCTCAAGGAAGGTCGGCAAGACTTATGTCCATTTGAAATTTGGGTGTGTATATTGTAGGTTCACATAGGGCATGTGTAAGCGTGAACTTGTACGTGTCTGCTTGTGAGAATGCGTACAATGTGAATCCCCAATGTGACACATGAGTCATATAAATGCAAACGCCGTCAACTCCTTACGCGATGATTTTGAGAAAAATAAACTTGTAAACTTGTAAAACGACAACACCAGTTGGAGATGACGGCGTTTGGACGAAATCATAATTTTTCAATTAAAATTACGAAGGATTAAGTAAGGTTTACATATCGCACACAGCAAATGATTTGTTACACTGCGCCGAATCAAATTCAATAATTATTTCAAAAAATCATAAATTTTGGAGATGACGGCGTTTGCAGGTATACGACTCATATCTTTGCAACTTAGATTAGATTAGTTAGATAAAAAAAGTGTTAGTTAGTTACCTGGTCGATTCCAAAAAGCCAGGGAAATTGCTGGAGGTAAGCATGGAATAGAAAAGAAATAAATATAATGTTAGTAACATATTATAAATAAAGAAAAAACATTGATTGAAATAAAGATAATCAACTATATTTTTTGGGATCGCCCGGTGTATTCAAGTTTAGTAATATTTTAGTTAACTATTACTTGAACTACTATTCAAAATTCTCCAGTTCGAGTTAACTAAAATAGAGAATTACCGGAGTGACAAGCCCCGCCCCAAAATCTTGGAAATAATTAAAAAATCAAATGCCCCACCTGTATTAAGCTGGAAAACAATACAAAAGATGTTCAGTTTGCAACAATTTTGATGTATCCTTACATTAAAAAAGAACAGCTGCTGTCAGTGAAGACGACGCCATCTTGAAAATTGTTAGTTAACTCTAACTAAATATTTACTGGCGAGATTCGGTGAGTAAAATATTATGAAAATTTAACTACGTATAAAATGGCATTTTACTTAACTGTTCTATATTTGAAATACCGGGCCTAAATACCCGTCCCGTGTGAATGTGTCAGAAGGACCCATTGCACGTGAATGCTGGAAAAAATGATATCTCAAAGATCATGAGGTACCTACTTCGGAAAGTGACACACAAAACATACAACGGCCGTAGAAGGAATAATATGATGATGAAGGAGTCTACTCACAGCCATCTCCTCGCTCCTGTAGGCAGCCAGGGATCCCCTGTCCTGGAGGAGGACGCAGAAGTGGGGCTGCCAGTCTGATGAGGGAGACGCATCGTCTGAAACAGAAACCTTGGGTTAGACACAAAGAAAAAGAAGAATAAGCGATGATGATGTTGGAAAGGAATTAATGGATGAAGTTGAAGCAGAAAATTCAAGTGGGGAATATAAAAGAGATGTTCATCCTCAGTCATCGTTCAGAGAGGGTGTCTCCTGAAGACGTCAGCTACGTCGTTAACGAAACGTTGAGAATAATGTAAGGCTTAGGTTGGAATTACGTTCGTTTGACGTATTTACAATAATAATAACTGTACGGTTAAATTTATTTATCGGATATTAGACGAACCGTTAAAAGAGAATTTACATTATTCCCGACGTTTCGTTGGCGAGGTAGCTATTGTCTTCAGGAGAGAAAATAAATATTCAGAAAGAAGACAAGTATGTTTTAATTTAGAGACTATTTCGAACCAAAAACATTACAATACCTAACGAAATCTTGACATCAGCTTGTATTTAAATGTACAAAAAGATTCGCCCATCTGGCGCTAGATGTCTCTATCGCAGTTCATAAAAATCCATAGCACACTTACGTTATCATTTTTAAAACACATACGGGGTGCAGAAAGTGTGAAAAGCAATTTAAATAATATTCAAGATTCTGTTTGTTTTGGAAGTCAGGCGTATGCGAGTTCTTCTCACAGAGTCTTCGGACCATGTCAACAAAAAAATAAAACATACTACACAGTACACACGTCATGGCCTCCTTACTTCTTGTATCCCACATTTACCAAAATGTATTTATTAAATAAAATGCATATTTGTTTACCGTTTAGCGTTCCAGTGCGATCACACACAATCATTGCCATCTACTTGGTACACTTATGCTAATGCCACCCAGTTTCAGGGAAAGGCGGCAGGAGCTGCAAGGTTTGTGTTGATGTGACGTTTGGCTTCTTTGTAAGGACACATGCAGCACGTGTAAGCGTGAACTTAAACGAGTCTGGTTTTGGGTCACAAATGTCAAAATATCGTTGGAACTTATGTTATAGATTATAGACACCGATCTGCAGCCTAGTGGTTAAAGCTAGGGTCTCGCAATCGGAAGGTCGTGGATCTATTTTTAAAATAATATGCTCCTCGCTGGGTTGAAAAATTTATAAGCCTTTACAGCAGGGCTTATGTTCATTTGAGATGGGTTCTTATAATGTAGGCCCACATGCGGCATGTGTTAGCGCAAAATTATACATGTCTGCTTGTGGGAATGCACTTAATATAAATCTTAAATGATATATATCCGGGCAGCTTAGATTAGATTAGATTAGATTAGATTAGAAAACCAGTCATTAAAGGTCATTCCAGCTATACGTACAAAAAATGGATTTCGCTTGTGTAGTTGGCGCTTCCTATGGCGATAACCAAGCTCGCAGAGTGCTCTCGAATTGCGAACAGCGGTGGAAAAAAAGCATAAGGAGTGCATTGTCTGCTACCACTAGTCACATTCTGCAACTACAGTTAAATCTTTGATTGAAAAAGGCAAGAAGTAGTTAAAACTGAGAAAAGAGTAAAATGTGATTGAAGAAGCCTATTAAGACGTTAATTTTAGAGATTGAGTGCGATTCATTCCCCCTCCCCGTCGACATTCCCAATTTGAAGTTTTTTTTTTGGCTTTCGGTCCTTTGCAGTCCCCAAACTTAGTGCAAAATAGATCACGCGGCTCGCAGTGTCATTGGAGTTTGACATGCGTGATGCGCGGTGTCCATTGAGTAATAACATAGAGCAGCAGAAACTAAGTTACTGATGCATTGATGCATACTATCTATCACTTCTGTCTCAGTCCTGTCAAACGTTGCAGTTGTGTAGTCATACAAAACATGTTTTTACGTGTCAAATTTTATGTGTTCTTGCTTTTTCCATTTTGTGTTTTGACACCCAATTACAACAAATGCCATAATGTCTTAAAATAATGCCTTTTCCTTTCAAATTCGTCAATTTTATCGATAACAAAGTTCATACCGCATGCGTCTATGTTCAGACTGCTCCGGGCATAGTACGCAGCACGCGGCAATGCTGCCACCTTTCTAGAAACATTTTTACATCCGCCCGAGTTTTTTTGTACACATGGAAATGCAACTGTGAAGATCTTTGTTCTCTTTCTTACTAAATACATTGTCGTAAGTAGTGTTATGTAAATAGAAAATAAATATAAATATTTAGGTAGGTAGATATAACATTTATAGCTGATAAGAGAGTATATAAGTAGGATTAATTATCATAAGTACCTAGGGCAAAGCGATATTCAAATTATTGTAATGGAAGCTTTTCGAAGACCGTCGTTCTGGAAGGTTCCAGCAAAATTTCATTCTAGTAACTACTATCTTTGGAGTATAAAAAGCCGCAAGCAGCTTGCAGGAGTCAGTCCATATACGACAGTCTGCTTTTGAACAACAAAGACAGTGTAAGTGAACACCAACTGTGAAATAAATGTAAATTGCTAAACCATAAATGAAAATTGTTAAAAATAAATATAAATTGTTAAATAAATCTAAGTGTACAATAAATATCCTGTAAAGAAGACCAGTTTTTTTTTTAATTTAAAGACTATTTGAACTCTAAAAACACAACAGTAGGTTGAAACAGATATATAATGTCTATTTTCGTTATAATTATTTCTAATCCACAGATAATATAAGTCAATGGCGGCGACTATGATATACAAACATAAACTTGTATGTTGCGGCTTACACATGCTGGATACATCAGCCAATTGCCGTACAATGGCAGAGTCGCCTAAACAATTAAGGGAACGGCCAACAGAATGGGACGTCTAAATAGAATTGCATCATTACAATTAAAACTTTAATCATTTGAATTTAGAGCATTTCACTCGAAAGGCAATGGACTCGGAGCAATTTCGAATTGACAGCTTTTTCTCGGCGAGCAAACGTCGCACTTGTAAGGGACTACGATCCTTAGGGTCCGTCCATAAATTACGTCATCGATTTTGGCCGATTTTCGACCCCCTTCTGGGGAGGGTGGGACTTCTTAGAGTCATGCGTTAGCCCCTGATTTGAGGATCCTCTTTTTCCTTTCTTGAGTAGAGTAACTTTAGCTGATTAACTTCAACGGGAAGGCCTTCCGCCGCCAAAAAAACATTGCAAGTGAAGTATCACCAAGTGAAGCGACTCCGCATGAGTTGTATGAACTTGGTGGGTGGAGGCGGGTAAAGTGCCTTCCCCCCCCTAACAATCATCCTATAGTCATTATCTTATGACCCCCCCTCCCCCTCTTGCTGTAATAATGGATGAGCTTAATAATTAATAATGTTATATTACTTACATAATATTTTGTATATTTTGTAGAAATTGGTATTTACAAGAACGACGTCACATTTGGTACTCGTACATCATTTGCCATCAGCCGCAGACCAGACTCCCCCCCCCCCTTAATGCGAATGACGTAATATATGGACAGCCCCTTAGCAGTCAATAATAAAATATTGGTTTACCTTTTACTTAGCAACCCGGTCACGGTTGTAGTGTAATGGTTATTGCTTGAGACTTGATATCGAAAAGTTCAAATTTCAGTAACCAGCATTTTTCAGTAACAGTACATTCCTTGACTTATAGGTTGGTACGACGCTGACCACCCATTCTGTAAGAAATGGTCCACTTTGTCAATGTCACCCCTGTTTCAGGGAACGTCGGTAAAAATTGCAGAGTTTATGTTCATTTGAGGTTTGGTTTTCATTTGTAAGTACACATTCAGAATTTTGTAAGCGCGAATTTACACGTGTCTGTTTGTGGGCATGCATTTGATATATATATTTTTTTGGTGCACAACAGGTTACCCTAACTACAGTGCACCTTCTCAGCCATCAACAAACTGGGAGGAACTCTTTTACAATGGATTCAAAGGTGTCTAAATTATATTTAAATATGTCTATTTTTGACTCGTTAATGAGTTTGACACTCCGAGTCAAAGGATGCTGTGCCAAGACATCGGTGCGCGGCTCATTGGTACATGAAAAAGATCATGCCCTCGCCCCCGATTATTATAATTTGGTACAAACAACCTAAAACCCTCCAACAGGGTGGGACTGTCTATTAAACCATCGATGACTTTATAAGTGAGCACCATCAGTACCCTTAGTACGAGTTGCAAAACTCGAGAAAAGTAAAGTTTACGGATAATATGAAAGAGTGATTTCTCCATTGAGATATATATTATAGAGTCGCAACCATCATACAATCAGGAAAAAAATGTCAAGCCGAAGTCCGTTGGAAACGTTTTAATGCAGATGCAAGGAGACAATAAGTTTTTATCCCGCTTCTGCATCGAATAACGCGCACTGTACTCTCAGGTTAAAACGAGATAGCAATAATTTTACGAAACACATGGCACACTTCAAACACGACAAAAAGGGTTGAGATCTCATTATTCTATGATACAGAATTCCCCTACAGTTATTATATTAAAATATGCATGTCAGAATAAAATGAAATTTCCAGAATAACATGTTACATTTAACAAAGGTTTCATAAAATCTAATCTAATCTAATCTAAGTCAAGGAATAAGTAAATAAAGAATTCAGATAATTGAAATATGCTGTAGGAAAAGTTAGACTAACACTTTACTCCCCTACAATTTATAAATGTACTACATTCCTCTGGAAATATGAAAGTCATAACTCATAATACAGTATATTCAGATATATGCTCACAATAGATTCTAAGCGTTCTCCGCATAGATGTTCCAAAGTTGTTTTTTTCTCGGCGGGCAAACATGACACTTTTACGTAATTTTACTCCTTAACTACTAAAAAAAATATGAGTTTGTCTTCAACCAGCGTGAAATTAATGAAAATAGATTTAAGAAAAACTTTTTTTTTACAAAAATAAATTATATCACACGTAATATTTTTAAAATTGCAAACAGTGCATGAGTTAATAAACATTATTGGTATACAAATTAAAGCTCTTACGTTCTTTCGTATTTTTATTAATATTTTTTTCCCTACTTTTAGGGGAAAAAATATGTAGCTCTACTTATGCGTTCGATATGTCGGTTTGACTTCACAGCGACGAAATATTTAAAGTTAAACAATTGTTTTAATAATTAATTTGTGCTAGGATCCCATGTGTTTTTAACTTGTGCATGTTGTATAATTGATCAAGTTCACAAACAAAGGTGTTTGAAAACTCCAATCACAATATTTAGCCATTTATAGCAGTATGTATTAGCACCTGTCATGTCCGCTCGCTGAGTAAGTCTGCGTGAGACTGACGGGCCGTTTTTCTCGAGTAATACTTTTGACCTACTACAGGGTACCACGTGTTTCGAGAAGAGTTACTTCTCTAGTATATATACCTCAATGGATTTCTCCCAAAATCTGCCGTTTTTGTTTCTTACACTTTATGGTCTTAGTAAAGGAGTTACAGTGATGAAGAAAATCAAGTTCAAACAAACAAAAACGGCAGATTTTGGAGGAAATCACTCTTTAATAATTGCCGCAAACTTTACATTACTTAAGTTTTGCAACTCGTACTAAGGGTATACTGGGTCCCGTTGCGCCTAGTTTCTAAGCTCCTGAAGCCAGTTTCCTGAAGCAGGTCCTCATATGAGTTTTGAATGTTAATTTATCTTTGCAACTTAGATTATAGATTGTATATATATTATAGTATGGCTTAGATAATCTACTACCTTCAAATATTGAGTGCTAACTTAAACCACTGGCCTACATGCGGAATCACTTTATTAGTTCGGCATTATTTTGCTTCCGCTGTAGTGTTCTCGATCTAATGCGTTATCTGCCGCCCTTCCCGGACGGAAAAGCATTTTTACATTCTGGATTGTCGCTCTCAGGTCAACTTAACTGTACAATCACGTACATAACAGACAAATAACTCTGTAATTATTATACTTAAGTACAAAGTCAATCAATTCGCTGATCCCCCATCCAATAAAAACTTAAACTTTGAAGAGTTTGTGTATTCATATATTGGAAATTAATTTTTAAAGGAATAATAAAAAAAAACACACACACACACGGTACTATTGTTAGACATTTTAGTCGTCCGTTGAGCCCACGCTTTGACAAACTAATGGTGCTTGGGCTGGAAGTCTCATCACCACGGTCATTCTTACCTACGGAATTTTGGTAATATTTGTATAAAAGAAGAGCCTGTATGAAAAAGATTAAATGACTCTGGAGGAAATGAAAGAAGTATGTAAGGACAGAAAGAAATGGCGGTTGATCTGTGATGTTGGCGGCTAGGGTTTTTTAAATTAAAATTTGTTTTCTGTTAGTTTTTGATGTCCATACATATTATAATTTGTTGATCTTAAAAATGTAATTTGTTGTGTATGTTCCTTGACTTATAGGTTGGTATGCGGCTGACCACCCATACTGTAAAAAATGGTTCACTTTGCCTATGTCACCCCTGTTTCAGGGAAGGACGGCAAGAGTTGCAGGGCTTATGTTCATTTGAGATTGGGTTTTTATATTGTAGGTCCACATGCGGCATGTGTTAGCGCGTAATTATACATGTCTGCTTGTGGGAATGCATTTAATGTAAATCTTAAATGATGTATATCTTTGCAGCTTAGATTAGATTAGATTAGATGACATATGCAATTTAGATTATAGATTTCCCCAATGAGCGGACTATTCTGCACAGATATTTGCAACTCAGATGAATAGGAAATCTTGACCTCTGTTTGTATACGGAGCTGTTGGAAGTGTTAGCCAACTTTCTTCTTCAATGAGTATTTACAACCAAGTCAGTTCAATTGCAAGTTCAGTACTGGTTAGAGTAACTACAGACGGGGACAACAGGTAAGTGGTTAATTGCAAGTGGCAAGTATTAGTCGACAGTTAGACGCCTAATCGTACTCGTCATTTATAACTCAACACGGTATGGATCTTGGTTTACTTGATCAACCACAGCCACCGCTGCCTGTCCAACGCCTTCTTCCTCCAGCACGCACGGCAGTCTGCCACCACTCACCTGCAGCCACCTTAAGAGGCCACTTACAAAAAATTGACCATTGTTTTTACAACTATGTTTCTTATACTTTATAGTCTTAGTAAAGGAGTGACGTAAATGAAAAATAACACACGTGTTTATTGATTTTTTAAATCTAAATTGTCAAGTTAATTTTTTTTAACTTAAAAAATGACGCCACAAAAAATACTTAAAAAAAACTCGTTTTCTTAAAAAAAAATATTCCAATTTAGTTGATTAATATTTTGGACATATTTTTTTCTTCACAATTATAGAATGATAAAATGTCTAACAAGTGTATGAAAAATATTTTAGGTAAGGTGAACAGTTTTCGAGATAATATGAAAAAACTAAAAATAATTAATTAATAAAAATATTTTGGATGGCTGGCGCACTGTGAAAATGCATCTATCTTTAGTTATTCAAACACTGTTTTATTTTCACTCTTTATTATTTAATTATTTGGACACAAACGTTTTCGACTGCACACTAATCATCATCAGTTTATAAAAAATAAAAAATAATAATTATAAAAATCTTGAAAACAGCTCCTGATACCCGAATACACAAACATAGGGAACTACAAGGCTTCAACTGAACGCGGTGAAAATCGGAACTGACGTCGCCATTTTGTAAAACGCAACTTTTGATAGTTCAACGTGAAGTTAGCTGATTTCTAAACTAGTATTTTGTTGAGGAAACACAAAATAAAATATACAGATTTCAGCAGTTTGAAGACCCTTAAGTCAAAACTGCAGCGCCCTCATTTAGCTGTCATCTTAACTCATTTCAAGTCGCGTTTATCCATACATTCAACTATAGTGTTGGATACAGATTTTTAAAACAAAGTAAACATAATTGACATTTAAAACCCAGAACACCGTTTTGGACTTATTTACTCAATGGGCTCTTAAATTCGTGTAGATCTATGGTGTAGATCCATACATTTAGCTAGTGTTGGAGTGCCGTGAGAATTTCCTTTGTACTAAGCTGGTTGCAACGAGTGAGCTGACCATTTCCAACACGTCCCATTGCTCTTGGCTGGTTTTCACTCAACAGTTGACTGACTTCTCATGAGATATTATTCCTACAATTTATAAGTCATCTGCATTACTTCATGACTCGAGAAAGTATTACAAGCCATGTGTGCAATGTCCATGATCTATAATCTAAGTTGCAAAGATGCATCGAAGTTTCCATTAACGTATTGGCGTTTAATAATAATTTTAAGAGTTGAAACTGACCAACGACACAAATACATTGTATGTTTTATAACTGTCAGCCAGTCTTGTGGACATGCAAAGCAAGGATCTGCTTTCTAAGAAAAATTCTAGATAAATTATATTTCTGGTAGGTATATTGAAGAAAAAAAAATTCATGAACACATTAAAAAAAAACGCAACTAAGCTACACATATAGTGTAACTTCTTGCCGCGTTATCCCCGAAGGGGTCACGTGTGTTGAGTAGAACCTATTTATTTTTACAGGTAAGGGGGCCGGCCTTACGCCAACCACTTCAGTTGAAGTGGAGGTTTCCCAGCTCCCAAGAGGGCTGGTACTCATTTTTTGTGAAAGCTGAGTATACCTTGCCAGTATTTTATTTTGGGGTTTGAACTAAACACCGAAACGGGAAATCATTTCTGACACCCTCGGCGGGATTCGAATCCGAGGTCACGGCATGGAATGCAAGCACTCTACCAACTGAGCTATCGACCGGACAATAATTTAATAAAAAAACAAGTTAAATAGAAACCGTAAATGACCAAACCAAATAAATAGTTAAAAAAAGAAAAAACTACACCAAACTCACCAATTTTAATGTCTTCAGCCATCAAAATATGCAGCAAGCCCACTGTCACATTCCCTCGATCTTCTTCCAATTCTTCTTCAACATCTTCGACCCTGCTCGAAATGGCAGCAGGTTCAAATAGCGTCAGATCCAGTCCATCCATGTCGCTCCTGGAAGACCCATTGTCCTCAAAATCCTTGGGTCTAACGGGCGAACAACAGAACTCTGGACTACTCGAAAGCTTCACAGGACTTCTGGTGCAATGGTCATGGTCTCCTTCGCAACAACACGTGTCGGAAAACGGCTCGAAATCCTTACAATTAAAGTCACATTTCTCAAAACTGTCACTCGTGGAAACAGACACACAATCTGACCCTTCCAAAACAGTTGTATCAAAGGATTGGTGCTGGAAGTTTGGCACGTAAAATACACTTTGCGTGTATGGCACATGATCCAATTGCTCCAAATTCTGATGCGACCTCTTGTCTTCGTAGTCGGCAAAGCTTGAAGAGTCTGTTAGGAAAGATGAGAAGTCTGCGGATAGATCTTGTTCCCGGCAGAAAAAGCCGTTTCTGCTCTCTCTGGAACCGAATTTCGATCCATTTTGTTGGTTCAAAGCTGCCATCTTTTTGGTGGATCCTTTTCTAGATCCCGTGTTGGATTTTGTGTCCAGGACGACATTGATTTTAGTGTTGATCCTTGATAGACTGCTTGTGATGTAGGTTTTGGTTTCTGTTTTGTCTTGGTTAGGCTCTGTTTCTGCTACCGACAAGCTTTCTCCGGCCGACAGTAACTTTTTACGCCAATTTGACATCTTGTCGGCATCATTTGACACTCCTCTCTATTTGACATTTATCACATTTTTAACACTTTTCGTATCTTGACATTTAACACATAAATTAAACTGAAATTACGCTATTTTGAAAGGCAAATACAAAATTAATTTAAAAATTCGTATTTTAGCCTAACTTTCATTAAAAAACTTACTTTATTTTCGAAGATTTGTTGACGTTGAAACCAACGTCCTCAGGACACACATTTTTTGTACGGTGTTGTGGTCATTTCATCCTTGACACCAACAAAACGTCGAAAATAAAGTAAATATTCCAATAACGGTTCATCTTATTTTGAAAAACTTATACCTAATTGGTTAAAATTCGGTTACATTTTTTGATACGTAAGCTTCTACGTAAGACTCAGTCAAAATAGGTAACAAAAAATTTAAGAAATGAAGTTTTTTTTAGTGAAATCGATATGTTTTCTAATAAGTCAGTAGACAACTTTGATCGCATTGGAATTTCCTCTGGTGTTTTTTTAATAATTCATTCTTTTCTATGTAAAACAGCAAGTCATGTACGTTTCAAATTATTTCCGATAAAAAACCTATAGAAGAATTTTCTTCCACTTTCAAATAGAGTAAATAAATTGATTCCGCACCACTTTTGTTTCTATGCATGGCCGTTATTCCGCTAGAGGTGGCCAGTACCACCGTAGACGTGTTTCCAATTTGTACTGTTTATGTTATTATGCAATTATTTATTTATTGAAAATTTAAGTTCATATATAATCTAAATTGCAAAGATATATTGACATTTAAGACTTACATTCAATTCACGTCATCGGGTTCACTTTGCCAATGTCACCCCTGTTTCAGGGAAGGTCGGCAAGAGTTGCAGGGCTTATGTTCATTTGAGATTGGGTTTTTATATTGTAGGTCCACATGCGGCATGTGTGAGCGCGAAATTATGCGTGTCTGCTTGTGGGAATGCATTTAATATGAATCTCAAATGATACATATCTTTGCAACTTAGATTTAGATTTAGGGCAGAAACGTGTAAGTTCGTGCTTACACAAGCTGCATGTGCACTTACAAAAAAAAATTCACGAAGATACACCTAGCAACTCCCACCGCCCTCCCCTAAAACGGGGTAGTGTTGGCAAAAGTGAACCAAGTTTTAACAGCGTGAGGCTTAGCCTCATACCAAAGTATAAGTCAACTACCTACTTCAAATAAACATTTAACAAAATATAAAACTATAAATACTATAAAACTTCAAATAAACTGCAACGCGTACCTACTTCAAATAAACACAAAACTTGCAACTATTGCCATGTTTTCCTGTAACAGGGAGGACATTGAAAAATGTGAACCATTTTTTTACAGTATTGTTGGTCTCATAAGTAGAATAATTAAAAATACACTATCACTGAGTGATGATTATATTGAAAACTGGTTTCTGTTCTAACTGTCACTATCTCGCACTCATTCCTAGTGGTTTTTTCTGCTCCTTTATGTGCGATTCCCATTTTTAACTGTACCACGCAAAGCTGAAAATCCGGTTCTGGATTTAATACAAAATAACGGAAAATATAACCACAATAAAAAGCTCTTCGTTCGGAATCGAAAACGTGACATAATCTTGCAAAGAAATGGAAAAAAAAGTTCTAGCCGTGGTGTAGAGAAGAACTGTTTTCTCAACGTTTTGTCGGATTTGTCATTAATTTTTTTTTCTCTTTTTTTTGTTAAGACTCCCTAGATTTAAGAGACTCTAGGCATATATGGGGTATATATTTTGTACCGGTCCATAGTCCAGTGGAAACACTTCGGACTCGTAAATGGAAGGTTGTGAGTTCGAATCCCAGCGGAGTACAAAAATTATACCATTTATATTTTCAAATTTACTCTTCGCTGGGTTGAAAAATTCATAAACCTTTACCAAAGACCGGTCATCAAAAGGTCCATCTAGCCTTACAGCAACTGGGTCTTGCTTGAGAATTGGAGCTTTCTACAGCGACGACCAAGCTCGCAGAGGGCTCTTGAGGTGTGATACACACAAAACCAGCGCTCACCAAATAAATCAGGATTTTTTTCTACCCAGAAGAGGCACAAATGGAAAAAAAACGTTTAGAAACCCGTTCTTCTCTTTATCACGGTACATACCTACAAAAGCTTAAATTCCACGTAAAGTGTCTAACTACCGTAATTCTTAAAATATGTTTTCAAAATTAAATTTTGTGGTTGCAAGTCCGGTCCATTGGCCATTGGCTTTATCCCAAAAGGATCATATCAAAGGAATGGAATCTATGTATTTTCACGGGTAAGGAGACTAGCCTTACACTAACTCCCTAACTTTTGGTGGGATTTCCCTGCTCCCTAAAGAGCAGATGCTCATTTCTGGGGAAAGCTGAATAAACCTTACCGATGCTATGTGTTGGGTTGCGAGTGAACACCGAAACGGGAAATCATTTGTGAGACCGAACTCTAGCTCTCGGCATGGAATGCGAGCATTCTACCAACTGAGCTATCGACCGTAAATAAACTTTTTTTTTTTTAATGTTTTCGATATAAAATTATGAGGTTACCAGTCCAGTGAACAGTTTGATTGATAGCACACTTGCGTTTTTAACCAGGGCTAGGGTTCGATTCCCACTAAGGGTGTACGAAATTATTTCCCTTTTCTGTGTTTATTTCAAATCCAAATACCGACAACGTTTACTCAGCATTCGCAAAAAATGAGACCCAGCTTCATCGGAGAAACCCTCACATCAATCGAAATAGTTGGCTTAAAGATGGACTCTTTACCTGTCAAAGTAAAAAGGTTCCACTCGCCAAATATCCGGGATTTTATCGTACTAATTATCGAGGTTCTATCCGCTGTAATAATAATGGAAGAATATTTCGACGGTTAAAAGGAAGTAGAGCATATGCGACAAAAACTAAATTGTTCAGGAGAGCAGTTTAAAGTTTGAGATTGCAGAAAAATGGCAATCTAAGCTAAATGCATGCCCACAGACAGGCACATGTTGTAAACAAAAACCTAACATGAACAGAAACCTGGCAACTCCTGCCGCCTTTCCATGAAACCGGGGTGGCATTGGCAAAAGTGAAGTAATTTTTACAGCATAGGGAGTCAGCCTCATACCAACCTATCAGTCAAGGAGCTTATCTTTTTCTATTTTTTATCATATCGTTAAAATCAAAGCAGCTCTAAAATGAAAAAAAAAAAACAAAGACATTTACTAATACTAGGGGCGTTGCCCCTGGCTGCTACGCAGCCCAACCCCTTAACATTTGGTGAATGTGTATATTGCGCATAGTTTCCTCGCGTTAAAATTCGGAAAACATGTAAAATAAAAACATGCAGCCTTTGTAAAAGAAAATCGACCACCCATAGTTTAAAAAATGGTTCACTTTGAAGATTTCAGCTGTGTTTCAGGGAAGATTGGCAAGAGTTGCAGGGCTTATATTAATTTGAGATTGGGTTTTTATGTTGTAAGTCAACATGCATTATGTGTAAGCGCGAACTTATAAATGTCTGCTTGTGGGAATGCATTTAATATGAATCTCGATTGGTATGTATCTTTGCAACTTAGATTATAGAACTTAATAAAATAATTTCCTTGACTTATAGGTTAGTATGTGGCTGACCACCCATACTGTAAGAATGGTTTACCATGAAAATTTTATCTCTGTTTGAGGAAAAGTCGGCAAGAGTTGCAGGGCTTATGTTCATTTGAGATTAGTTTTTTATTTTATAAGTCCACATGGGGCATTTGTAAGCGCGAACTTATACCTGTCTGCTTGTGGGAGTGCATTTAATATGAATCTCAAATGGTATGTATCTTTGCAACTTAGATTATAGAACTTAATAAAATAATTTCCTTGACTTATAGGTTAGTATGTGGCTGACCACCCATACTGCAGTGGCGTGCATTGCTTTTTAGCCATGGGTAGGCAACAATTTGGGATTTTCTCAGTTCTCATAAACTCAGATATTAATTTATCGTAAAAATGTGCTATTACATAATTATGTACCTACGCTACAGTATCAACGACTTCTGAAGCTCAGAACTATTTCAAATCAGTTTAGAATCGAAAGCTAACTTTGGTTTTACTAAGAAGGAGCAACTTCTTACAAGATATGAATGTTTTTTTTTCAGTAGCTTATTTATTGGGCCACGAAATTTTAGATATCTACTTTTCGTAAAATCCGAATTTTATAGATCTTTAGACATTGGCTGCCATGTTAGCAATTTTCCTCCAATATATATTTTTTTATCTATGAACTTTGCCATAAAACGTCTGTTAAAGAAGAATCAATGTTTTATGTTGTAATTTTAAGGTCATTAAATATTTTGTTGCACAAATTTTGGCGTAGTCCACATGACAGCTTTTTCATTATGCGAATTCTTTTCAAGATAAAAATGAGGAATGGAGATACAGTCAGTTGAATTACAATTATTCAATACACACTGTTTTGTTTATTATTCGCTTACAAATGTTGCATGTTTACTTACAAATTAAAATCCAAAAAATAAACATAAGACTTGCCACTTTTATCGACCTCTCCTCAAACAAGGATACCTATGGTAAATTTAGCCATTTTTTACAGTGCTGGTAGTCAGCCTCAAAATATTTTTTATTAAAAGAAGTTAACGTTTACGTTTCACACCACAATTTCACACCTTTAACATTATTACTTTTTATCATTATTTGTTTAGAAAATAACAACAAATGACAAGACTTTTTTAGGTTACTTTATACTTCAAAGAAAATAATTTAAGACACACACACGCAGTTTTCAAAAATAATCACTCCTTTTTTATATTCAAAAAGAAAACTTGAAAAAAACCCGAAATATATATATTGGCAGCTCGTTTGACGTAACAAGTAAATGTCATCTAACTAAACTAAAGAAACTAACAAAAAACAGTAGGTACATAAACAAGTGGTATATCTCACTCACAATACCGCGAAGCGGTGTCTCGTTCTTCTATTTACTCTTTCTAACGTATTGCGTTGTCCCTTTTTAGGCATCGCCTGTACGGCATAATAATTTTGCGACGCTGCGTGCACGCATTGGGAGGGTTCGTATGAGTACGCTATCATTATTATCATCATAATATCTCAGTTCAACTAAAGATGGAACTGAGATATTATGATGATAATAATGAAGCGAGAGCTGCCCCGCTAGCGCTATCCGAGATGGGCGGAGTGGGGCGGAGTGTGAGGGAGAGAGGGGAAGTGAAGCGAAGTGACAAGGAGCGGATATATGCTACACCGCGCGTAATTTGATTTTTTTAAAGAACAGAAGCTGAATATTGTTATATAAATTGTGTGTTTAATTCAGTTCGGCAACAACTATTGAACTGTATGAGATGTACGCCACTGCCATACTGTAAGAATGGTTTACAATGAAAATTTTATCTCTGTTTGAGGAAAAGTCGGCAAGAGTTGCAGGGCTTATGTTCATTTGAGATTAGTTTTTTATTTTATAAGTCCACATGGGGCATTTGTAAGCGCGAACTTATACCTGTCTGCTTGTGGGAATGCATTTAATATGAATCTCAAATGGTATGTATCTTTGCAACTTAGATTAAAGAACTAAACAAAATAATTTCCTTGACTAAAAGGTTAGTATGTGGCTGACCACCCATACTGTAAGCAATGGTTCACAATGCAAATTTTATCTCTGTTTGAGGAAAAGTCGGCAAGAGTTGCAGGGCTTATGTTCATTTGAGATTAGTTTTTTTTATTTTGCAAGTCCACATTGGGCATTTGTAAGCGTGAACTTGTACCTGTCTGCTTGTGGGAATGCATTTAATATGAATCTCAAATGGTATGTATCTTTGCAACTTAGATTATAGAACTAAACAAAATAATTTCCTTGACTAAAAGGTTAGTATGTGGCTGACCACCCATACTGTAAGCAATGGTTTACCATGCAAATTTTATCTCTGTTTGAGGAAAAGTCGGCAAGAGTTGCAGGGCTTATGTTCATTTGAGATTAGTTTTTTTATTTTGCAAGTCCACATTGGGCATTTGTAAGCGTGAACTTGTACCTGTCTGCGTGTGGGAATGCATTTAATATGAATCTCAAATGGTATGTATCTTTGCAACTTAGATTATAGAACTTAATAAAATAATTTCCTTGACTTATAGGTTAGTATGTGGCTGACCACCCATACTGTAAGAATGGTTTACAATGAAAATTTTATCTCTGTTTGAGGAAAAGTCGGCAAGAGTTGCAGGGCTTATGTTCATTTGAGATTAGTTTTTTATTTTATAAGTCCACATGGGGCATTTGTAAGCGCGAACTTATACCTGTCTGCTTGTGGGAATGCATTTAATATGAATCTCAAATGGTATGTATCTTTGCAACTTAGATTATAGAACTTAATAAAATAATTTCCTTGACTTATAGGTTAGTATGTGGCTGACCACCCATACTGTAAGAATGGTTTACAATGAAAATTTTATCTCTGTTTGAGGAAAAGTCGGCAAGAGTTGCAGGGCTTATGTTCATTTGAGATTAGTTTTTTATTTTATAAGTCCACATGGGGCATTTGTAAGCGCGAACTTATACCTGTCTGCTTGTGGGAATGCATTTAATATGAATCTCAAATGGTATGTATCTTTGCAACTTAGATTATAGAACTTAATAAAATAATTTCCTTGACTTATAGGTTAGTATGTGGCTGACCACCCATACTGTAAGCAATGGTTTACCATGCAAATTTTATCTCTGTTTGAGGAAAAGTCGGCAAAAGTTGCAGGGCTTATGTTCATTTGAGATTAGTTTTTTTATTTTGCAAGTCCACATTGGGCATTTGTAAGCGTGAACTTGTACCTGTCTGCGTGTGGGAATGCATTTAATATGAATCTTAAATGGTATGTATCTTTGCAACTTAGATTATGTAAAGAAATACACAAAATAATTTTCTTGACTTATAGGTTGGTATGAGGCTGACCACCCATACTTTAAAAAATGGTTTACTTTGCAAATTCACCTTTGTTTCAGGGAAGGTTGGCAAGAGTTGCAGGGCTTATGTTCATTTGGAATGGGCTGTTATGTTGTAAGTACACATGCAGCATATGTAAGCGGGAACTTATACATATCTGCTTGTGGGAATGCATTTAATAAAAATCTTAAATGATATATATCTTTGCAGCTTAGATTAGATTAGATTAGAACTTATACATGTCTGCTCGTAAGAATGCATGTAATATGAATCTCAAATGTTATATATGTTTGCAACTTAGATTACAGATTGAAATCCATTTTTATTTGGCTTTTTTTTTATTTTTAATTTGCATGAAATAAAAGAAAATGTAAAAAAAACTTTTAAGTTTTGCCGCTAGATGTCAATATTGTTCCATACATTTTTAGTATGAACAAACAGATTAATTCCTAAAAGATTTCATACATTTGTAAACACACACGCGTAAGCTCGCCGCATTGCAGCATATATACAAAAATTAATTTGCTATAGAGCATGAATGTGTTTCATCTGCTGTGATGGCATTGATTTTGAAAATCGAAACTCGACGACGAATGACGACGACGAAGGGCAATATAATAAAGGATTGGCATTCCTATTAATGTGGTTTTACGATTTATTTATGTTTTTATTTATGATTTATTTACTATATATTTATGTATGTATATATTGTTATTTATTGATTTAAAAAAATGTAATTTGTAATGTATATTCCTTGACTTATAGGTTGTTATGCGGCTGACCACCCATAATATAAAAATTGGTTCACTTTGCCAATGTCACCCCTGTTTCAGGGAAGGACGGCAAGAGTTGCAAGGCTTATGTTCATTTGAGATTGGGTTTTTATATTGTAGGTCCACATGCGGCATGTGTTAGCGCGAAATTATACATATCTGCTTGTGGGAATGCATTTAATATAAATCTTAAATGATATATATCTTTGCAGCTTAGATTAGATTATGTCACTAAGCGCCTTTAGGACAAATAGGCCAAAATCTTGTCGGTTACACCAAAACCATACTTCGAAAACGCAGTTGTTTGCTTGGGCATAAACAATAACAAAAATCATCGTAGAGCTATGGGAGTTAGCGCATTAGAAAGAACGGAAAATTATAAGTAGGGTAGCATTCATAACTCACTTTTGACCAAAACGTCGCTTATGCCCTACTTCCTTCTAACCGTCGATTTATATTTTCGCGTTGAACAATTTCTCAGACTGTAATGGCCGGATGCCGCCATGTTGAATGTAAAATTTCAACTCGGCGATATTTAAATTTGGAATAAAATACCTAAACATTGCGACATACCGCCATTTTGATTTTTTTCTCTGTCATAAAACATACTCGAATGAATTTTTGCATTACGCAATATTATTGCTCTTAAAATTGGCAGATTTCTGATTTATTGACTTTATTCTTAATGCAAAGATATTATTAATATTATTTATTCATATAAAATGTATGCCCACAAGCAGACACCTACATATATCTGTACCTTAGAGCATAAACAACGGTAGTCACATATAGTAAAATGTGCAGGAGACGAGTTTTAGTGAAAATGTGCACTTTTATAAAACCATCATAACTTCTAAACTAGACGAGATATTTTTGATCTGTAAAAACTGTTTATCTTCTTTCATCGATATTTATTTAATGTGAAGTAATGTGAACAACGTATGTGGAACTTCCGTGGTTTATGCTCGCATTTATGTGTGCATCCCATATTTATTACACTTGATATCTCAGTAACTATGAGTCCGAGGACTCCAATATTTGTACCACTTATAGAACAGCTAATTATAATAATTTGCATCATTAACTCAAAAACACAAAAAAATGGACTTCCGTTGTTTATGCTCTAAGGCAGTGGTTCCCAAACTTTTAATTTCGCGTACCACTCAAGAAATTATAAATCAGTGGCGTACCACTGAAGTGTATCAGTTAAAAAAAAACGTTCAAAATGATAATGTTATAAAAACTGCAACAACTGTTTATGACAACATTATGTTTATTTATTAATTATTAAAAAAAATAATACAATACTCTTAGGACTTAGTGCGAAAAATGGTGCTGCATGTTCGAGACAAGAGAGGAAATATTTGGCTCAGTTGTACTTCATTTTAAGCGTGAAATTGAAAAACGTTTTATCTAATTATTTACTATGTATTTCCTATGACCATGGCTGCTTGCGTACCACCTTAAGAAGCGTCGCGTACCACTGGTGGTACGCGTACCATAGTTTGGGAATCACTGCTCTAAGGTACAGAAATGTATGCCCACAAGCAGACACCTATATAAGTTCGCACAAAGGAATGTAATTTCAAAATAAAAACCCAAATCTCTAATAAACATAAGCCTTACAACTCTTGATGAGTTTCCTTGAAACAGGAGTGGCATTGGCAAAGTGAACATTTCGTATTACCTACATAAATAATGTGTAGAGCTATTAGGTACGAAAATGGAGTCAGCACAAAAAAAAAACTGTGATATCATCTAATCTAAGTTGGTTACATTGGAGATATGTTACATTGGAGATTCACATTATATGCATTCTCACAAGCAGACACGTACAAGTTCGCGCTTGCGAATGCCGCATGTGAACCTACAACATAAAAACCCAAATCTCAAATGGGCATAGGTACACCCTGCAACTCTTGCCGTCCTTCCCTGAGACAGGGGTGACATTGACAAAGTGAGCCATTTTTTCAGCATGGGTGGTCAGCCGCATACCAACCTATAAGTCATGTTTATGGGATATCAGAGAACAGGTTCTTGTTATTGGTTGCCAAGCATCCTTGTAACCTGTACGTATTTTCCCGACGAGAATTGAATTTTGGAACATCCGTTCCAAGTCTGTTTTTATCTGTTCTACACGGATTTGAAATTTAAAAGCCTCAGGTTAAAAAATTAAAATGTTTGTTTTCATTGAATGATTAAACATATTCTATAGGGCTCTTGAGGTGTGATACACACAAAAACAGCGCTCACCAAATAAAGCAGGTTTTCTTGTTCTTTGCTGGTTTTTGAAATTGTATAACTATGTTGTTTATCCCATATATTACATGTATAACTGTTTGTTTGTCTAATAAAAAATAAATAAAAAAAAGCAGCGTAATTTTTTTGAATTTCTTGTTCTAATTGTGATCAAAAACATCTCCATATATTTTGTCTAATTACTTTTTATAATTCAATCCAGATGTGACATCAAGAACTGTAAAAATAATAATAATAATGACAGGAGTGTTTGACAGCTGTCGCCGGTGACGCCATCTTGGTGAATATTTGGACGCCATTAATATTTCGGGCGCGAGATTCAAATAAAGAACGCAAACCCTTTTGAATTTTTAGTTCAAACGGAGCATTGCAGGGCTGGCACAGTGAAATCTCCGAGGCTTCAGATGGAAAAACTCTGACAGTCTAGTCTATAATCTATAATGTGCCCACAAACAAACACGCGTTGTTCGCGCTTACAAATGCTGATTGTGTAATTACAAATAAAATCCAAACCTCCAGTGAACATAAGCCCTACAACTTTTGCCGACCTTCCCTGACACAGGGGTGACATTGGCAAAGTGAATCATTTTTACAATATGGGTGGTCAGCCTCATACCAACCTATAAGTCAAGGAAAAGTGATGGGGAAAAAATAATTTTGTCAAAGGCAAGGTGTGAAAAATAGGAATAATAGATGATGCAAGTTGATAATCTTCTCCTTCCGTTGGATCTGCAGGAATGCAGGAACCCAACACAATACTTTTGGGCTCCTCAAGATTTTTGGGTTTTTGAATTTGACCATCTCATCTGAGGGAAGATATCAGACTCGAAAAATACATAAATATTAGGGTGACTTATTTGGTGAGCGCTGTTTTTGCGCGAATCACACCTCTAGAGTCCTCTGCCAACAAGATTGTTGCTATAGAAGACACCAACTCACAAGCAAGACCCAGTTATTGTAAGGGTGATGAAGCATTATGACCCGTTTTTGGTATCAGTAGATATTTTTCACAATCTAGAAAAGAGCTTTATTTTAAATGTTTTTTTTTAAATATAACAAATGACGTTTCTTTTGTATCGCACTCAGGATCGAACTCTCTTGATGACGTCAGATGACTCAGACGAGACGTTCAAAAACTAAGCAACGCAAAAGCGCAACTAAGCTACACATATTGTGTAACTTCTTGCCGCGTTATCCCCGAAGTGGTCGCATGTAGCGAGTTGAACTTATTGATTTTTACAGGTAAGGGGGTCGGCCTTACGCCAACCACTTCAGTTGAAGTGGGGGGTTCCCAGCTCCCGAGCGGGCTGGTACTCATTTATTGTGAAGGCTGAGTAAAACTTGCCGGTATTTTATTTTGGGGTTTGAAATAAACGCCGAAACGGGAGATCATTTTTGACACCCTCGGTGGGATTCGAACCCGAGCTCACGGCATGGAATGCAAGCACTCTACCAACTGAGCTATCGACCGGACGAGGATAGCAAAAATCCGTTTTTAATTCTATATAACATGTTTAACAACCGCAATTCTAATTACAAATCATTAAAAAAATATATATATTAGTGTTTTGACAGCCCTGTCTTCCCAGCTGTCAAACGGTATTCCACGGCTTGTCTTTGGTATTCCGTACTATCTCTCTGTGCGAGAGCTGCACTATGCCGACGCAATATTATAGAGCTGGCAGTCATTATTATATCATTATCGGAGACCGGTCAAGGTGTACGCAAATACTGGCCAACGGTACACCGCGCCAATCACTCCAAAACCAAATCACCATAGCTGCAACGGAATACATAATCTAGAGCAGACACTTGAAGCCTGAGGATCGACAATGCTATCTCAATTGCATATTTTAGTATGCAATTTAAGTGTAAATGATTTATTGGGAAGGCTGAATAAACCATACCGGTATTTTTATTTTAGGTTTTAAGTTTTATAAAAGATTTTTATTAAAGATTTAAAAATAATGTAATTTTTCATCTATGTTCCTTGACTTATAGGTTGTTATGCGGCTGACCACCCATACTGTAAAAAATTGGTTCACTTTGCCAATGTCACCCCTGTTTCAGGGAAGGACGGCAAGAGTTGCAAGGCTTATGTTCATTTGAGATTGGGTTTTTATATTGTAGGTCCACATGCGGCATGTGTTAGCGCGAAATTATACATATCTGCTTGTGGGAATGCATTTAATATAAATCTTAAATGATATATATCTTTGCAGCTTAGATTAGATTAGATTAGATTAGAAGTAAACCCCGACACGGGAAACCCTTATCCACACCCTTGATCTCCACACCGGTGTGTAGTCCAGTGGTAAAACTTCGGACTCGTAAATGGGAGGTTGTGGGTTCGAATCCCGGCGGAGCCCAAAAACTATACCATTTAATTTTCAAATATGCTCTTTGTTTGGTGAAAAAATTCATATACCTTTACCAAAGACCGGTCACTAAAGGTCCATCCAGCCTTACAGCAACCGGGTCTTGCTTGAGAATTGGCGCTTTCTACAGCGACGACCAAGCTTACAGATGGCTCTTGAGGTGTGATATACACAAATACAGCGCTCACCAAATAAATCAGCCTAATTTAATTTAATTTGATGGGAATCGAACCCTAACCCATGGCTTGGAACGCAAGCATTCTAGCAACTGAGCTATGGGTCAGATTTTTTTGTCCGGATCGAGCCATTAAATTTATTAGTTAACAATTTGAATGATTAATTTATTACCGTTTTATCTAGGTTGACTCAGTCTTCAAAACACGCATTGTGACACAGTCTCGGTAGGTACATCATTGTAGTACAGAGACAAGTGACCAACTAACAAAATGAAAAATGTTCCGAGAGCCATTCCAACGTTTTTACCATGGAGCCTCCATGGTAAAACTATGGAGGTATAGGAAACTAGAAACAGACATACGGCAAAGAAACAATGTACGGTTCATAACTGTCAGCCAGTCCTGTCAAAACACAACAGTGGTGTGGATATGCTAAAATATCATAATTATAAATATAATATCATAAATATATAAATATAATATCATAAATATATAAATATAATATCATAAATACATATCATAAATAATCAATACCTTGAAAAAGTTAACGACGGCCATACTTTGCCCTTAATTCTTGATTAATGATGTAAAATAATAATAATAATAATTGTAATTGTAATAATAATAGAAACGTGTTCATGAAATATAATGAATTTTGACTAGAATTTCAGTGTGTAGGTATTAGTGAGTGGGAAAAATTAAAATTGTAATTAAAAATATTTGCATGTTCAAGTGAATGTAAGGCTGATTTGATATATGTAATTCTGTTTTTATCTCTTATTGTTTGGTGTCATTACGGTTATCATGATTATTTTAATAGGTTTTTATATTTTATATTTTGTGTTTGAAAAAAAAAAATATCTTACTATCATTAGTACTTATATTTATATTGTTATGTAAATATAAATATTGAAATAAGTATGGGTAGTTATAGTGTTATGTAAATATAAATATTGAAATAAGTATGGATAGTTATAGTTATAAGAATTCTCTAGGCTAAGTAGGTATTTGTTATAATTATAGGAATACTGTATTACATTTGTAGGTAGGATTTTGGTTGTGTCTAGGTAGTACGTGAATCATCGAGAAGTAATAATTGCTCGAACCGTCTAGCGACTTTAGGTCTAGATCATACTACTCTAAAGAGTATAAAGGGTGGGAATGGCCTGCAGAGCGCCAGTATCATAGAGACTTACAAACACATCGAAGTCACCTGATCAGTGAACCAAAACCAAGTGGAATAATCGAGAAAGTAGTGTGAAAATAAATTTTGTAACTGTGTAAAATAAATAACTATTGAAGAAGACCTGTGTATTTTTAATTTGAAGACAATTGAACCCTAATTTCGTAACAATTGGCGTCAGGTGCGGAATTGTCAAGAAAAATTAAGATCTTCTGTCTAAAAATAAATAAAATAAATTAAATAGTGTAAAAATGAACTTTATTCAAATTGAACTTTGTGTGAACTGACTTTTGTGAAAACAAGTGTTTAAATAAATTTTTGTTAAAAGAAAAGACGCAAAAGCAAGTTGCTTATAAATTCTGGAACATCATATGGAACATAATCCTGGACATAACATAATGACTATTTTACCGCATTGAGAAAGTCATCAAATTGGACCATAGTTTTTTTATTATTGTGTGTGATTAAAAAAATAAAATAAATAAATAAAAATCTTGAAAAATATTACAAAAGAACGTTCCAGATTCATCGAGAAAAAGTTTTTGAATAACTATCCTTTGTTTACAAGTGTGTACATTAAGTACCTACCTGTGTGTTTGAAAGACTTGAGACGAAATAAATAATTATGTACTATCAGACATTATTATGTAAAAAAATATTGGTGAATTAAAAATAAATATTAAAAGACAGTACCTACCAATCAGTGTAATCAGATAAATTATTATTTTTGCTAAAGTACGTATTCAAAACAGCTATATATATAAAACTCAAAACTTGTATTAAATAAATTTGAAAATATTTTTGTTTTGACGTAAATTTTGAAAAAAAAAAATGGCAACGAAAGTGAACGTCAAGGACCTCAAAGTCACTGAGCTTAAAAATGAGCTTCTGGAGAGGGACCTGGAGACCTCAGGAGGAAAGGCAGCCTTACAAGCACGCCTCATAGAGGCCTTGGAACAGTCAGGCGAAGACCCGGCATATTTTGTCATGGCGTCTGGAGGGGACCGCGCCTTGGACGAGCTAAATATCAGCATCAACAGTAACCTGACAGGACTGAAGACTGAGATGGCTGACAACGCCAAGACCCTAGAGGAGAAAATGGCCAGCAACTTGACGGACCTGAAGGCTGAGATCGCTGAAAACACCAAGACCCTGGAGGAGAAGATGACCGGGCTGGAGGAGAAGATGGCCGACAGCGCCAGGACCCTGAAGGGAGAAATAGAGGTGAAGCTGACTGGTTTTGAGGAAACAGTTGCGGAAATGAAAACCCGCATTTCCACCCTGGAGGACCGTCTGCGTGCCGAGCTGGCTGACAAGTGCCAGATGGAGTCCACCAGGATATCCCCCAAAGGCCTTCACGACGAGATCGACCAGGGATGCTCAACTCCAACCAGGGTCACAAGAGGGGATGATGACCCTTCCCTAGCAAAGCACAACCTCCCAACCTTCGACGGGAAGACGTCGTGGGAGGAATACTTGACCCTCTTTGAGACGGCTGCCATGATGGGAGCCTGGAGCCAGCAGAAGAAGGCTTCGGTTCTCAGCCTGTCGCTCCGAGGAGACGCTCTCAGGGTTCTGCAGGCCATACCCCTGGACAACCGTGGTGACTTTGGGCAGCTGAAGCAGCGCTTGGATATGCGCTATGGCCACAAGTGCCTGGAGCAGCTGTACAAGTCGCAGCTGAACACAAGGGTGCAGAAGCCCAACGAGAGCCTCCAGGAGTTTGAAATGGACATCGTCCACCTAGTACGAGACGCTTACCCGACATTCCCTGATGACATCTGCGAGAGCTTGGCAGTGGACAAGTTCCTGAACGGATTGAGAGAATGGGAGACGCAGCAAGCAGTGAAGCTGGCTCTTCCGAAGACGTTGAACGAGGCGCTAAGCCGAGCTCTCGAATTTGAGGCTGTCAAACAGTCCATCAGGGGCCACGCCAGGGTTTGTGCAATCAAGGCAGAGGAGGTCAAACTACCTACAACCGAGGAAATAATAGAAAAAGTGCTGCAGCAACTTGAGCCAACGAGACAGAAGGCGCACTGCTGGACGTGTGGCCAGCAAGGACACCTGAGCGCGAGGTGCCCAAAGTCTCAAGGACCGGAGAAATTGGAAGACGACCGCAAGGATGTAGAGACCACCATGGAGATGAACAAACGGCTGAGGAAACAGCTCCAGGATGCCGAGAGAAAGGTCAAAGTCATGGAGACGGAGAACAGGCAGCTGACGAAGAACTTGGCCAGCAGTGAAAGGGTCCGGCGAACAGCGGAGGCCGAGAGGGACGAGTTGCACGAGACTGTGCTGAGCCTGGAGAGACAGAACAAGGGGCTTAAGACTAAGCTCCAGCAGCTGGAAGCTGGGCAGGGGCCCAGGACGAAGGACACCATCGCCAACCTGGAGTCCAAGAACAGCAACACCAAGGAGGCGGGAGCTCGAATGAAGGATAACCACCGGCCAACTCAAAGAGCAAAGTGGTCAAACAATGACCAGCCCGCCCAGAGAGTACAAAAATGCGTCGCATGCAAAGAAGCGCCCCTGTTTGAGACGTTCTGGAGCAAGGTGCAAGAGGGACAGAAGATTCGCCATGGAATGACCACAGAAGTCCACAAGGACTTATTTGAGGTCACTAGGGACCACACACTGGCATGCAGTGTACCGGAAGATCTAGATATGTCTAGAGGAATTGCACGGGTCTTCCGATACAAATTCGGAGAACCGCAACCCTCGAGCAGCCCGCAAGGAAGAGCTCTGAGACTACCGAAGGGGCGTCAACAAGCATACTGCCTGGTTGTCCCGGATTCCAGCAACCTGGAAGAGGACTACAAGGCATTGTGGGACGGCCTTGTTGAGCTGCGTGACTACATGTTGGAGGATCAGCAGGCGCGTCTGGCAATACCGAAGATGGGTGGCGGCCGCGCTAATCGAGACTGGCGGATAATCCGGAGTATGATTGAAGCAGTGTTCTCGGGAGTCGGCATCAGCGTCATGGTGTGCTGCGAGCAAGCGCAGCCGAGAGCCAGTGGGGAGAAATCCGTGGACTGCCACTTCTTCCTGACCACAGGGTGTCGACGTGGATCAGCATGCCCCTACCTACACAGAGTCAAGACTGTTCCGGGACGAAACAGTCTAGGTGGGGGGTAGTGTTATGTAAATATAAATATTGAAATAA
Source organism: Agapetus fuscipes (assembly GCA_951799405.1). Taxonomy (NCBI): domain Eukaryota; kingdom Metazoa; phylum Arthropoda; class Insecta; order Trichoptera; family Glossosomatidae; genus Agapetus; species Agapetus fuscipes. Next base: position 13,647,079 of record OX637361.1, read on the forward strand.
GTATGGGTAGTTATAGTGTTATGTAAATATAAATATTGAAATAAGTATGGATAGTTATAGTTATAAGAATTCTCTAGGCTAAGTAGGTATTTGTTATAATTATAGGAATACTGTATTACATTTGTAGGTAGGATTTTGGTTGTGTCTAGGTAGTACGTGAATCATCGAGAAGTAATAATTGCTCGAACCGTCTAGCGACTTTAGGTCTAGATCATACTACTCTAAAGAGTATAAAGGGTGGGAATGGCCTGCAGAGCGCCAGTATCATAGAGACTTACAAACACATCGAAGTCACCTGATCAGTGAACCAAAACCAAGTGGAATAATCGAGAAAGTAGTGTGAAAATAAATTTTGTAACTGTGTAAAATAAATAACTATTGAAGAAGACCTGTGTATTTTTAATTTGAAGACAATTGAACCCTAATTTCGTAACAATATTCTTTTTTATATTCTTTTTTATTTTAATACTTATATTTAATGTCAACATTGTATGAAAAAAAATATCTTACTGTCATTAGTATTTATATTTATATTCTTTTTTATATTCTTTTTATTTTTAATACTTATATTTAATGTCAACATTGTAATTGGGAAGGTACAACATCAATTGTATATATTTTTATTATTATTTTATATATTTTAATGTATTTTCCTGTTTTGTTGAATAAATTATTTAAAAAAAAAAAAAAAAATGAGGAACTATAATTGCAAAGATATTATATTGACATTTAAGGCTAATAGTTCAGGCACGCTCACAACAGACACTTCGCTGCCTTAGTGCTTGTTTGCCGTATAGACCATTAAGCTAATTTTACATGAGCAATGTTTGCTTGTGTATTGAACCAATGTGTCGTATGAAAACAGGAAATTGATTTAAAAAATATTTAAAACAACTCTCACATAATCGAGTTTTACGCTTTTTCTTAGCTCAGATTGTGCAGAATTTGATTCTTAAGACAACTGCATTAAAAAGTCATATTTGACAGAATTGTTCTATACGGCAAACAAGAACTGAGGGAGCGATTTGTAAGCTCGCGCTAACACAGTGTGCATTTTTGCTTCAAGCTTCAAATGAAGATAGATATCTTGCAACTCTTACCGCCGTTCCCTGATAACGGGGTGGCATTTAAAGCGAAGCAAGTTTTAACACCATGGGAGGTTAGCCTCATATCTACCAATATTTTAGTCAAGGAATTAGTAAAGGAACACCGAAACGGGAAATCATTTCAGACATCCTTGGTTGGATTCGAACTCGAGCTGTCGGCATGAAATGCAAGCATAATACCAACTGAGCCGAGAGCAAGGATTCGATCAACACAAACCTAAAATAAATACCGGCAAGGGTTACTCAGCCTTCACAAGAAATAAGAACCAGCCCTCTCGGGAGCCGGGAAACCTCCACATCGACTGAATTGATTGGCCTGAGGTCGTCCCCCGTACCCTAAAAATAAATAGGTCCCGAATCGCTACATGCGACCCCTTCGGAGATAACACAGGCAAGAAATTACTCTAAATGTGTAGTTTAGTTGCGCTTACGAGCTGTCGACCAACGGAAGATAAAAAAATATTATTAATAAATTGACCTGAAGATACCTTATAAGTTATAGGCGAAAGTACTAGACAGCAATAAAATTTTAAAAAGTTAATTAAACTTTGTTAATTTATTTAATAAATATTAATAAATAGTTTTTACACAAAATGCACTTTGTTGTTTTTTCCTGTACAACGTTTAAATTTAAAATAATAATATTAAAAACAATAGCTAAGTATACATGAAGTTAGATCAATAAATATTAGATAAAATAAATTATGATGGATACGAAGATGGGGTCAAAAGTTCAATATATTCTCTATTCCATATTTCATAATACCTACATTCCATGGCACAATCATTATTAATTATAGCGTGAGATAACATGGCTCCGAATCAGACGCGTGCACTGGGTAGAGGCAAAAACATTAGGTAGGTACACAATAAATATGTTTTTGAATTTGCCTATAAAATAACATAAAAAATGATAACTCAAATTAAACCATAATTTTTCAAGGTTATTTTGCATTCATATTACAGGATTTTCTCTTTTTCGAATATATTTTTGATTGAAATATATCAATATTAATTTCTTTACTTATAGGTTGGTATGAGGCTGACCACGCATACTGTAAAAAATGGTTCACTTTGCCAATGGCACCCCTGTTTCAGGGAAGGTCGGCAAGAGTTGCAGGGGTTATGTACATCAGTTCTCTTGATAATGGTGTGATAACATAGAAATCGCTCGAGGGAATAAATCAACTCGTGCAGAAAAACTTTGTGTTTTATTTTTACATTACCTATTAATTTAAAATTAATCTTCACAATGCCAATACACAAACTCTTTAACGGATTTTACTGACCGTGCAAAAGAGAAGAACGATTTTCTCTACGTTTCGTCGGAGTCATATCTGACGTCCTCAGGAGACGTGTCTCTTCTACAAAGAAGAACCACGAACTGTTGAATTGTTCAAACTGTACCCTTAGTACGAGTTGCAAAACTTGAGTAATGTAAAGTATACGGCAATTATTAAAGAGTGATTTCCCCCAAAATCTGCCGTTTTTGTTTGTTTGAACTTGAGTTTCTTCATCACTGTAACTCTTTTGCTAAGACCATAAAGTGAAAGAAACAAAAACGGCAGATTTTGGGAGAAATCACGCTTTAATATTATCCGTAAACTTTACTTTTCTCAAGTTTTGCAACTCGTACTAAGGGTACTGTTCTTTGAAGAAGAGACACGTCTGCTGAGGACGTCGGATATGACTCCGACGAAACGTAGATAAAATCGTTTTTCTCTTTTGCACGGTGAGTAAAATCGGTAATAAAATGTCTAACGACCGTAATCATAATTTAAAATCTTTAATCAAACCCTAAACTTTTAAAAGTTGAATTTTAACCAAAAATATTTATAATCTTCTCATATACGTTTGTTTATTTTTCTCAGTTTGACCACCATGGTGATTAGTACCTTTTTTAATCAACCATTCATATAAGTGTGTATTCGTTTTTTTTTGTATTTAATTTAATTTAATTTTGTACAGAGCCATACAGTTTGGTCACGCATGCGATATATCCAACCTTGACTTTAAAATACACGTATCATTGTATTAATTGCAAATGTGTTTAGGCACAAAAATTACCTCATTCTCTATTAATTATAGAGGTGTTGGCACACAGAATTACCTACACAAATAGGTACAGGTTACAAATATTACTTTTACAATCATGAAGGTATTAATTCAATGGTGGGGTTATGAATGTGATTTAGTTCCAATCGAAATGATGCACCGTCTTTGACACCATACATTGTTTATAATGCTGTCTCGCTCACGACATATGAAATGCTTTTGATATTTTATATGTAAGCAACGTGTCTCTACTCCGTCTTCAATCTATGTATATATCACCATAGAAACCATGAAATCACCATGGCAACGGTATTTGTTACAAGTGTTGTTGAAAGTATGAAAAATTCTGATATGTTCCGAATTCAAAAATGTTCCGATATATCGATGTTTACAATAGAGTCCGCACATTTAAATTGGGGGAAAAAGTGACGTCACTTGCGACTTGTGATTGACTGAATGCTTGCTTGGGACTTTCATTTCTAATCTGAGTAACGTCTTCCTGGCAAGGAAAGGCGGCAAGTGTTGCAGAGGTATTTCTCATTTGAACTTTGAAGTTATTTATTTTGAATTTTGTAAGCATGCAGCGTGCATACGCGCAAACTTGCACGTGCTTGCTTGTGTACATAAAGTAGGCCTATCAAGTGGGGTAAAATTTTTAAACTATTTTTTTTCTCGGCGGGCAAACGTCACAGTTCTATGTGACGAGGGTACAGGGAAACCTCAAAAGTTCTTTGTATGTTAGTTTTACACCAAAGAACTCCGACTCAAGCAATACCCTGTTGCTAAAATGGGAGGACCATGTTTGCATCTTAATTTTTAGACGAAAAAACATTCCCTTCTTTTATTAGTCCCGGTAAGGTTTACTTAGTCTTCGCAAGGAATAAAACCCCTCTCCTATGAAAAAAAAGGTAAAAATCATTGTAATTTTGATGAAGTGGTTGGACAAGACGAGCATCCTTACCTGTGAAAATAAATGAGTTCCACCAGCAGATAGGTACTACCTTGTCTAACATAAAGCGGTAAGATGTTAAATTCTTCCTAAACGAGAAACATAGATTAAATTTAATCTGGTCGTATTAAGAAAAATTATAAACAAAATATTGTAACAAAGGTAGGTCCATAATAATCGTTGGAAAAAAGGCACACACTATTCTTTTAACATTTTTTTTTAATCTGACAACACTTTTATGGAACAACAATTCAAATTTCGTTTTCAAATTAAGAACACTTCATGTTGAACAACACACAAGAAAAGAAAACAATGCACATGTCAAATTTTGCTTCGAAAACAAAATGGGCACACCTTCATACACTTGTATTTTTATTTTTCAACACATTGTTTAATTTTTTTTCACTATTAAACATTACATCATTTCAAATTCACTTTAAATTGATAAAGAAAATAAATGTATAACATTCTAATTTGTCCTGAAACTTTTTTTTTTTTTCAAATTTCAAATGCTGTTCGGATTAAAAGTTTTGAATATTTGAATTTGGAACGCGCGCTCGTCATTTTCCGCCAGATGCACGAAGTCGACTGATCAGCTGAGGCCAGTGTTGCCACCTTAGTTTTAGGAATTGGGGCAATTGAAGAAGCTAAAAAGGGCTAGATCGGGCTAAAAGGAGCACAAAAAGAGTTGGTGTAAAAAAAGGCTAAACAACACCTGGACTAATGATTTCAATTATGTATTTATTTTTTAGTATGAATCACAATATTTTTTTTCAAAATTAGGTTCAAAAATTAAAAACATTAGTTATTTTACAAACTAAAATTAACAAATTTTCCGTTTAGAATCATTTAGTTGCCATAGATAAAATCTATGTTAGACATAGATAACATAACATAGATAACATATTATGTTGCCATAATCGAACAAATGGTATATCTACCAAAAAAAAACAATATAAATATTATATATATATTGTTTTTTTTTGACAAAATTGACAAAAATCGCGAAAGTTCGATGTTAGCATGGCGCTAATTTCAGATTTTCGTACAATATTTTCAAGTAAATGAAAAGGGCTAGATAGCCCTTTTCGGGCTAAATCATTAAACAACGAGTTCACCTACAGTAAAAAGTGCTAGATCTAGCCCCAAAAGAGCTAAGGTGGCAACACTGGCTGAGGCTGGAGCCAGTGTTGCCACCTTAGTTTTAGTACTTGGGGCAATTGAAGAAGCTAAAAAGGGCTAGATCGGGCTAAAAGGAGCACAAAAAGAGTTGGTGTAAAAAAAGGCTAAAAAAACACCTGGACTAATGATTTCAATTACTTATGTATTTATTTTTTAGTTTGAATCACAATAATTTTTTTCAAAATTAGGTTAAAAAATTAAAAATATTAGTTATTTTACAAACTAAAATTAACAAATTTTCCGTTTAGAATCATTTAGTTGCCATAGATTTGTTGCCTTAATCGAACAAATGGTATCTACCAAAAAAAAAACAATAAAATGACAAAAATCACGAAAGTTCAATGTTATCGCGATGTTAGCATTGGCGCAAAATTCAGATTTTCATAGAATATTTTTAAGTAAATGAAAAGGGCTAGATAGCCCCTTTCGGGCTAAATCATTAAACAACGAGTTCACCTACAGTAAAAAGAGCTAGATCTAGCCCCAAAAGGGCTAAGGTGGCAACACTGGCTGGAGCATGGTATGGAAGCAATACAGACTACGATTCGTGCAGGTACATAATCTAATAGAATTTATATCGATTATTTTTTCAAATTTATTTTGGATCAATTTAAAATATGCATACCTTAATTTAAAAAAATACGTTAAGCTTAGGAAAAAATAAAAATAAAATAAGGTCTGCAAGTTGTTGATGTCGTACAAAAAGATGATGAATATTTCTTACCTTCGTGTGAACTTTATCCTCTCTTTGTCAGTTTGACCATTGTGGCAATTAGTTTTGAACCAACAATTAAAATTTAGCTTGATACCCTTCACAACATACTGTAACGGGCGTACATGATCCTTATCACGCTGGTGGAACAACGCTGTGGTATTAGAATCATCCACTATGTTCGAGAAATCAAGAACAGTCGAGAAACGTCCGTATGAACGTATATAAATGTAAGCCGCAATCCAGTAAGGCCAGAGTGTCGATTAAAATATTGAGCCGTAAAGTCGAAAGCCAGAGCTAGAAATCAGTAAATTGTACATTGTGTAAAATAAATTTCAGTTTGATTAAAAGAGCCAAACTAAAATCATAACACTTGAAAAGGGCTCTTGTAGTTTGATTCACACAAAAACAGCGCATCAAAACATGAAATGAAGTATCGATATATTAATTTATTTATTTAATCAATCATAAATTTGTTGAAAATTGACGAAAAATGTCTAGACTACAATCAACCTTGAAACCGATAGCTCCCAATCAACTGTCAGACTGAATGGTTGAATTGTTGTGTATTTTGCTTCAGAACACGCATTACAAGTTTGGTCCCCTCAGGCTGGTGGCATGTATGTGCTCAGTACAGAGGAATATCATAATAGCGCCGTGCACGCAAGTACACATAGTCACACAGCCATGCCAGACAGATGTTCTCTACTGGCACACTTGCTAGCCAGGCGACTAGCCACAAAGACAGCTAGTCAGATCAGATAGTTCACATGACAGTCCGTAGTCCAGTGGTGACACTTCGGACTCGTAAATGGAAGGTTGTGAGTTCAAATGAGACTGCGCTCAGCTGAGACTGGAGCCAAATCAAGGATTGAAGAATCTGTAAGAAGAGTTAACACAGTGTTTGGAGAGCGTGCATTTGCAGTTGCTGGCCCTCTGGCCTGGAACCACCTGCCACATCATGTGAGAGAGCTAGAGGACCATGGAAAGTTCCGGAATGCACTGAAGACAAGCAAATTTCTGGCATCGTTTGCACCAGCGCCCTTGGAGTGACTACATCACGAAACGGCGCTATAAAGAAATCATCAACTCATCATCATCATCATCATCAAATCCCAGCAGAGCACAAAAAATATACCAATTATATTTTCTAATATGCTCTTCGCTGGGTTGAAACATTCATAAACCTTTACCAAAGACCGGTCATCAAAAGTTTCATCTAGCCTTACAGCAACCGGGTCTTGCTTGAGAATTGGCGCTTTGTAGCGACGACCAAGCTCGTAAAAAGCCTGGTCGATAGTTCAGTTGGTAGAATGCTTGCATTCCATGCTATGAGCAAGGATTCGATCCCAAGGTGTACTCAGCCTTCACAAGAAATGAGAACCAGCCCCCCCAGGAGCTGGGATACCCCCAGTTCAATTGCAAGTGGTTGGTGTGAGGCCGGCCCCCTTACCCGTAAAAATAAATAGGTCCCAAATCGCCACATGTGACTCCTTCTGGGATAACGCAGGCAAAAACTTTCAACCAAGCATCTTTAATTTGTAATTTAAGAAGCAAAGATTGAAAGATGTATTGACAATTATGGCTTATATTTAATGCACATCCTAAGACAGACACGTGTAAGTTCGTGCTTACACATTCTGAATGTGTAGTGTATGTACTTGAAGATAAACCTTGTCGCCCTTCCCTGAAATTGGGCTGGTATTTGCATTGGCAAAAGTAAACCAAAGTTTCACAGCATGAGGGTCAGCCTCATACCACTTCTAGAGTTTGAAATAAACATCGAAACGGGAAATAATATCTGTCACGATTAGACTTCAGGCAGAGACTTCAAGCTTAGAAAGCGGACATTCTTCCAACAACGCCATCACAAGGACTAGATATACTTTAACTGTAGCTTTAGCTATGTCACGATTCCGCTAGGGGTGGCCAGAGCTTCTGCAGAGCTGCCTCTATTTCTTTCTATCCTTACATACCTCTTTCAATTCATTCATATCCATCTCCGTTTTCATGCATTTTCTTCTGTTACGCTCGCTTTGTATATCCCATTCTTTCACAATCTCCTCAATCTGATCACTCCATACTTTTCACATTATTTTGTACCTTAACTTTCACATCCTCTTTCAAATTACATTCTTTATTTACCCATTCATTCCTAACTCTATCCTTCAGAGTTTTTCCTGTCATGCTTCTCAAATGATACAGCGAGTAGATTCGGAGCGGATGTTCCATATTTATTTATTTTGGTTCAAACGTCACAATTTCATGTAACTAGAGGCCTTAGCAACTGATAAAAAAATATAAACTAGACTTTTACCTCACAACCCGGTCCGTGTGAAGTTAAGTTTTTTGTTGTCTATGAAATTTGTGCAGAGGTCATAGATAACTCAAGAATGCTTTAATGTCTATGTTACTATGGTAATAAAATTTAAGTATTTAATAATGATTTCCAACAAAAGGCATTTAGGTATCTAAAGAGTGTTCCGTATTTGAATTCAATTTGTATGAAGAAGGAACGGCTGTTCTTTTTTCAAATATTAATTTGATCTTCCCATTGGATGCTGCCGCACCACCAACAAAGATGAAGCCTGACAACAACAACTAGGCGATTTTTAATCCGTTTTTTTCTAAAAAAAAAAGTATTTCATAAGATTTTTTACTGATAAATTCACATTTTTAATTAAACAAAAGTAAATTAAAATCAATTTTCGCTTTATTATTTTGAGATACTCGTATTTTTGTGTAGCGTTTTTACTCAAAGACAACCAGAGTCTAATAGCATTTTGTTTAAATCTATTCTTAAAAATTGTAAAAAAAATCTAAAATTTTCACCAACACGTTTAAAATTCATTCTTTAACCTTCCTGCAACTAAAAGATTGATTTGACTTGAGGTGTAATTCCCACATTAACAGCGCTCACCGCATGAATCATCCAAGTACTATTGTTATTATTTAAAAGCTCTACAAGTGTGACATTTTTACAATGTAAGTGTGGTCAATGAGGCACGCACATGAATTATTACCATGGACGAAATTGTGACGTCATACGGTCGGACTGCTAGGGGAAAAGGCAAATAAACGCAAACGCAAAACGCAACTAAGCTACACATATAGTGTAACTTCTTGCCGCGTTATCCCCGAAGGGGTCGCATGTGGCGAGTTGAACCTATTTATTTTTTACAGGTAAGGGGGCCGGCCTTACGCCAACCACTTCAGTTGAAGTGGGGGTTTCCCAGCTCCCGAGGGGGGCTGGTACTCATTTCTTGTGAAGGCTGAGTAAACCTTGCCGGTATTTTTATTATGGGGTTTGAAATAAACACCGAAATAGGAAATCATTTCTGACACCCTCCTCGGTGGGATTCGAACCCGAGCTCACGGGGTAGAATGCAAGCACTCTACCAACTGAGCTATCGACCGGACTTACAGTAAATATTTTGTAATTGGTTACTAAGGACTACACTTCATAAAAGTGTGACGTTTGCTCGCCGAGAAAAAGCTCTGAAATTCAAATCGCTGCCGAGTCCATTGCTTTGTTGATCGCCAATCTCCACTGACGAGACAAAAAAAAAGCTCAAAATTGGATTAAGTATATTTACCAAGCTGCGTCAGTCGCACTGTAAATATCTATTAGGGTTAATGTTTTTTAATCTCCCCGCATGAGTAATGGCTGCTCAGTGATTCGTTTAGCGGCCAGCTCGCCAGTAGGTATTTAAACCGATCAAAATATAATACCTACCAGCGTTATACTCGTCTCTGAATCATTGCCGCCATTATGCGTCCTGGAGTGGCACTCTTGATGCGCGTAAGTGTTTTTTTTAAATGAGTAGTTCCACTCGAAGATTACAGTTAGGCACATTTCAGACACAACGCATTCTGCCCGGATTGTCTATGGGTTACCAGACAAACTGTGTGGAAGCTTGCATACATCTCCACACACTACTGACAGTCTCATCACCACGGTAATTCTTACCTACCGAATATCGGTAAAATCTGTATGAAGACCTGTCAATCCAAGATGGCCGCAAGTGAACAGCTGATTAGTCTTCATACAAATATTACCTGATATTTGGTAGGTAAGCATTACCGTGGTGATGCGACTTCCAGCCATCTGTAGATATCCGTAATAGAATCTTTCGGACATCCGAAATTAAAAAAGAACCGTATCCGAAACCGGCATAATATTATTTCAATATCTATAGGTAGGGACTGGAAAATAGTGGTGTTATTTTATAGGAAATTCGCGTTATTTTTTTGTGAAATTCGCGTTATTTTTGATCAAAAACAGGGAAATTCGCGTTATTTTTCATGATAAACGGGGAGATTCGGTATAATTTTTAGGGTTGATTTGATCAAAATAAAGGTTTAGGTATATAATTGCAAAACAAAATATATTACAAATATTTACAATTTATTATATAAACAACAATATGTACCTTCAAAAACAATGAATAAACAAAATCTGAATCAATACGAGTATCTGCAACCGAAGATGGTGGAAGTACCCACCGAAAACGTTTTTGCAATAAAAAAATACTCAAGTGGTAGGTACAAAACAATGTTTTTTAATTTTAGTTTCATAAAAAAAATGTATATTACTTTGTAAAAAAATCCTTTTTTACAAAAAAAAAACCATTGATTGAAAAAAAAATTAATATTTCAATGACACTCCGAATACCCTGCAAATATCCTTTTAAAATATTTAATTTTTGTGTATTTAGTCTCTAGATGAGGGTTATCTAATTTTTCAAGGGATGTTGGCTTTTATGAAAGCTTCAAGTTGTGCTCTTGGCTAATCCAGCAACAGCTTCACTCCTTGATTTATTTTCCTTCATTGATGTCACGATTCAAGTCTGCTTGGATGAGGACAGTTCTGCTTATCATTAATTTAAAAAAAAAATAGATTTGTGAATAGGAATGCAATTCACCAATCTACTCTGCCTGGCCAGATACAGGTATTAATATCATTAATTAATAATTGATTATTGTTTATTTTAATTAATTATTCATTTATAATTACCCAATTACATCTATTGAACCAGGGTCTAATTTATGGTCAAATGACCCAGGCGGGGATCGAACCCCGCATCTAGCGTTCTAGCCTGTTTAAACGTTGAAAGATCGTTGAAAGAGAGCCCACTTGGCCCTCTCGGTTAAAACACCGACCAATTTTCCTGTGTTTTGCACCTTGCAAAGGGTTTTCGCAGGATTTTTTTCTTTCCAACAAAATCGTTGTGTTGCAAAATCGATACATGACAACATCTTCGCACAATTTCTACCAAAAGTACGAAAATTCGCGATATTTGCGTACAACCTCAAATTTCGCGTTATTCGCGTAAAAACATCAAAATTCGTTTTATCGCGATCGCGAAATTTTCCAGTCCCTATCTATAGGTTGGTATGAGACTGACCACCCATGCTGTAGAAAATGCTTCACTTTGCCAATGTCACCCCTGTTCCGCGGAAGGTCGGCAAAAGTTGCAGGGTTTATGTTCATTTGAGGTATGGATTTTAATTTGTAAGTACACATTCAGCATTATTTGTATTCCTTGACTTATAGGTTGATGTGAGGTTGGCCACCCATACTGTAAAAATGGTTCGCATTGCCAATGTCACCCCTGTTCCAGGGAAGGTCGGTAAAAGCTGCAGGGCTTATGTTAATTTGAGATTTTTGGATTTTAATTTGTAAGTACACATGCAGGATTTGTAAGCGCGAATACACGTGTCTGTCTGTGCATTGCATTGATATGAGTTTTGAATGTTAACATATCTTTGTAACTTAGATTATAGATCCGTCATCATCATGCATCGAATTCTTACTAAGAGCTGCATCATCTAAAATAAAAACAGAACCAAATGTCCAAAAGATCGTTTTTTTCTGAGCATGGAAAAGGGGATGTTGATGGATTCATCATAAATGTACCTACGCAGGGCCGGGGTTATTCTATATTTAGAACTACGGCAGCTCGGTGGTGCAGTGTTTATTTAAAAAAAACACACACGCCAGATAGTTTAAAACAAATATTTATATGATTTCCTGTTTCAGAATCATCAATGCTGCACATTTATAACTCTAGTTGTAACTGTTGTGCTGTCACCATGCCGCTAGGGGTGGACAGAGCCTCTTCAGAGTTGTCTCCTTCATCTTTCTCCTATACTTGCATGCCTCTTTCTATTTATCTACACTTGAAGAGTTCATGTTCAGCAAAAAATAAACACCAGCGCATTTTTTCATACATTTCGTTCTTTAACATTCACTTTGCATATATACCATTCTCTCAAAATTTAACCAATTTGATCCATCCATACTTAAGTGTCATAGACCCCTACGGTGCTATTCTTAGAAATTTTAGTGGTCCGTTGAGCCCACGCTTTGGCAAACTAATGATGCATATGTATGAAGATCTGTCAATTCAAGATGGCCGCAAACAAACAGCTCATTAGTATTCATACAAATATTACCAAAATTCGATAAGTAAGAATGACCGTGGTGATGAGACTTCCAGCCCAGGCATCATTAGTTTGTCAAAGCGTGGGCTCAACGGACGACCACAATGTCCAAGAATAGCATTGATTGAGTCTCTGAAATCTAGGGAGTCTACCGCACAGAATTTCTTAAAAAAAGGATGGGAATAAGTGGCAGAGACTCTGCCAAGGTTCTGGGCACCCCTGGTGGAACGGCGACAGCGTTGCAGTCTCATAAAAGTGGTTAAACGGAACCCACAGTATTGTCAGTGTTTTTGCTGTATCTGTTGAACAATTGAAGCAAGATGGGAAGCAATAGGTTAGTAGTGCATTAGATATAGATCAGTCAATGCAGAGAATCATGCACGGAGAGTAATTAATAAATACCACGCACGGTTCTGTTGCGCGTGAAATTATAGTTTATAGTCCGGTCGACAGCTCAGCTGGTAGAATGCTTGCTTTACATGCCAGAGGGCTAGGGTTCGATCCCCACCACGGGTGTCAAAAATAAACTAACCTTAAAGGCAATTTAAACCCTAAATCTGTCGTTTTTGTTTCTTACACTTTATTAACTTAGAAAAAAAGTTACAGTAATTAAAAAAAAACAACCATGTTAATTAGTGTGTTATCTTAATTATAAAGCTCAAACAAAATATATAACTTAAAACTTGTGACTACAAAAAAATATTTAAAAAACACGTTTTTTCACATTTTAAGCTACTTTTTCGTGTGTGCTATATTTTGGATTTTTTTTTTTTTTTTTTTAATTACAGAACCATACATTGTTTAGTGAAATATCGGGCCATTTTTTTTATAATGTCAATAGTTTTTGAGTAAATATGGAAAAACTGAAACTACATAATGAATTAAATTTTAAATAAATCAAAGAACACAGACTCTCCTTTAATTGTGACTCTGGATATTCCATTTATTCGCAAAAAAATAAATAAAAGTGAATCAAGACTTTATTTTTCCTATTGAATTTATATTTAAAAAAAAACCGCTAGGAGTCGGGGGCCCTGGTGCGCTCGAAACGCACTCAATGCGGGCCTGCCTACATGATGCATTGTTCTGTTGACGATGCGCCGTGGGAGGATACAACCAGTATGTGCGTATTATCATATCTTACTTTTGTAACATCAAACATCATACACCATCGCTCAACATACAATCCTGTTGCATCTTCACACATGTCTAACATTCATGAGTGACTGTGTAGTGCGAGGCTGGTATGAGGCTGAACCCCCATGCTGTAAAAATGGTTATTTTTGCTGATGTCACCCCTGTCGCAGGCAAGGTCGGAAAAGTTAAACGCTTTATGTTTTTTTTTTTATATAAATCGATTTGTGCAATTGTGCGATTTGTGCGATTGTGTGTGATTTCCTTGACTTATAGGTTGTTATGTGGCTGACCACCCATACTGTAAAAAATTGGTTCACTTTGCCAATGTCACCCCTGTTTCAGGGAAGGACGGCAAGAGTTGCAAGGCTTATGTTCATTTGAGATTGGGTTTTTATATTGTAGGTCCACATGCGGCATGTGTTAGCGCGAAATTATACATGTCTGCTTGTGGGAATGCATTTAATATAAATCTTAAATGATATATATCTTTGCAGCTTAGATTAGATTAGATTAGATTAGAATGCAATTCACCGACCTATTTTGTCTGGCCAGTTGCCTTTATGCGAAAGTAGAAGCTTGTGTGCATGCGATGGCATCCATTTGAGGTTTGGATTTATATATGTATGTAAGTACCTACACATGCAGCATTTGAAAGAGCGAACTTACGTCTGATTGTGGACATGAAATTAATATGAATCTAAAATGTGAAGATCCTGTGATACGGAGATGACAAGAGTAAATTTGAAAAAAAAAACTTACGGATGACGACAAAGGAATCCAGATGTTCCTGCATTGTATTGACGACTTGAAGTACTTTCTTATTTAGGAGGTAGAAAATCTTACCTGAAAAGAAAAAATAATATTATCAGTGAAGGCAGTGACATCTAACGAGTACAAGCCAAAGCTTATTACCAATTTTGCTTTACTACTGATTCATAGATACGTACATTTTAATTTTAATAAAATATATTACACTACCGCCCGTTAGATGGCAGTAACGCAGGTTTCTATGAAATTAGAATAAGTACGATTTTTTTTAAAGCTTATTAAAAAAAAACTAAAATTTATGAAATGCATGCTTTACAGTACGAAATGAAAATACACACTTGCCTAAACATGAATAAGCATGCTTTATAAACCAATGAAACTAAATGTAAGAAGCCATTTTGCTTTGCTACTGAATACTAGATGTCTCTCACACATTTATAATTAAATAAAATATATTACTACCATTCGCTAGATGGCAGTAACATTTAAAATTTAAATATAATATATTTCACTACCACCCGTTAGATGGCAGTAGCACAGGTTTCCATGAAATTAAAATAGATTATATTTTAGAAAAATATTTGAAGAAACTACACAATAAAAAAAAATACTTATACATATTTTTTGGCGTATTTAAAATACAGAATAAACATGCTTTATAGACCAATTAAAATAAATTTAAGAAATCGATTAGGTATATTTTTTTATGATTGTAATAAAATGCACAAAAACGATTAGAGTATGATGTTAAACTAATAAGGAAAAATAATATTTCCTTAAAAAAATGCATGAAACTCAATTTTAATGAGTAGGCTTGACATTGTGAAGAATTTCTCAGCTTTGGGAAAGCTAATTTCTCCAGGTGGCTATAAGTTTCAAATATTGTAATATTTTTTTTTATATACTTGGTGAGCGCTGTTTTTGTGCGTATCACACATCAAAAGCTGTGAGCTTGGTTGTCGCTACAGAAAGCGGTAATTCTCAAGCTAGACCCAGTTGCTGTAAGGCTGAATGGACCTTTGATTACCGATATTTTGTAAAGGCAGAGGAATTTTTCGACTGTCACGAAATATATCTGTAATATTTTATTTTATTTGTAGGGACGATACATATTATAATTGGCAGACATGTAATGTGACAATAGGTACCTACTGAATACATATGGTAGTACGAAGTCCCCCTCTAATCAGTATTTGGCACGCTGCGGCCCCTCTTTAGATGTTATAGACCCCCGGGGATACAATCAGCGTGAGATTAAACAGGGGGTGATAGAGATGTACAGTGTTTATCGATTTTATGAGATTTGCTGACATGTCTTAATTTCGACACTTGTGATTTTCGTTTTTTTTTTAATTCACAATGCTACTAAGCTGCACATACAGTGCAACTTCTTACCGTTTTGTTTCTAAGAAGCGTGACGTGTGGAACCTACTTATTTTCACAGATAAGCCCTACAGTTAAAATTAAGTAGGTACCTATCTAAGAAGCAGCAAAACAATAATTGCAAAAGGAAAGAGAGGTAAGGGACGACCGAGAAAAGTAAAAGTTGATCAGATTGTGGAGATTGTGAAAGAATGGGATGTACAAAGTGAGCGTAAAAGAAGAAAATGCATGAAAAAGGTGATGGATATGAATGAATTGAAAGAGGTATGTAAGGATAGGAAAAAATGGAGGCAGCTCTGCAGAGGTTCTGTCCACCGCTAGCGGAATGGCGACAGAGTAAAAGTTACAGTATGATGAGGAAAAAATGGGGTGCCCTTTGCAGGCTTGGTGGTCGACAACGCCAATTACACAAGCAAGACCTAGTTGCTGTAAGGCTGGAAGAATCTTTAGTAACAAGTTCATAAAGGTATAGGCACATCATTTTTTCAACCAAGGGAAGAGCATATTTTGCTTTTTTTAAGAATCCTGTGCGTGAGACGCCCTAGATTCTAGAGACTCTGGGGGTCTATGACACTTGTTGTAGTGCCGCAGAGGTGCTTAGAACTCACGACCTTCCGATTACGAGTCCACTAGTGTCTAGACTACAGACCGGTATTAAAATATTACATTCCTTCAGTCATTTCCTTGACTTATAGGTTGGTATGAGGCTGACCACCCATACTGTAAAAAATGGTTCACTTTGCCAATGTCACCCCTGTTTCAGGGAATGTCGGTAAGAGTTGCAGGGCTTATGTTCATTTGAGGTTTGGATTTTATTTGTAAGTACACAATCAGCATTTGTAAGCGCGAACTACACGTGTTTGTTTGTGGGCATACATCTGAGAGCTTTGAATGAATATATCCTTGCAACTTAGATTATAGATTATAGATTCCAATGAAATCACTAAAACAATGAGGAGGATCATTTTTGATCTTGGAATTTGAACAAACGATAGCAAAATATTTGTATGCCTTTTCCCTAGCAACCCAGCCGGGTGACGACACAAATATTGTCCATGTGGATTCACTCGCGGACCTCATTGTTCAACCAGAATGACTTCATTAATTCATTAACCAGAAAAAAAACCGGCAAGTCAATTGCAATTACATCCATCCTTGATAAACACATTATTTCAATCCTTGTTAATGTATAGGGAGAAGTGACCAAGTACATTTATTTTAAAAATGAAAGAAGACCGAAAGAAATGGGGGTTGATTTGCAATGTTGGCGGCAAGGGTTTTTAATTAATTTTAACTAAGCTCTTTATTTAAGATCACATTCCGATATTTATCGCTGACCACCCGTACTGTAAAAAAATGGTTCACTTTGCCGATGCCACCTCTGTCTCAAGGAAGGTCGGCAAGAGTTGCAGGACTTATGTTCATTTGAGGTATGGTTTTTAATTTGTAAGTACACATGCAGAGTACGGAATGAAAGGTTGAAAAAATAATGTAATGTAGGAGAGGGTGTCAGAACAAATGTGTAAAGAATATAATGAAATGGTTTTTTGCATTTAGAAACATTGCATGATGAACGCTTGACAAAGAGTATTTACCGGGAAAATGTAAGAGGCAAGAGAGGAAGAGGAAGACCGATAAGGGAATGGTTTGATAAAATTATTGAAATTGTGAAGGTGTGGGATATACTGGTTGACGTAAGGCCCACGCGTAAAAATAAATAGGTACACTCCATGCACGAAAGGATTCATTACATGTACGGCTTTCTTGTATCGTAAAAAATTACTATTAATTGTTAGTTGTACACTTCTTTTTGTACAGCGTTGAAAGGAATAAAAATGTAATCTGGGAATGTGGGTAGGTATAAAATTAATAAATTAAATACCTAAGCCATTGTTTGTGGTACGCCTGGCTGAATATAAAAACACTAGACCAGCTTTAAATGTTATTTTAAGAAACACAAGAAATTTTCCCATTGGCTGTAATTTTTTTTCTATTCCAATTTTGAATATTTAAAAACCGTGTTCGTGTATTTTTTTCATAAATCAAATATTAATATTTTTACTGCCTTGAATAAATTTAAATTTGTTTTTAGAAGAATTTTCCCATAGGCGCTTTTTTTGTTATCTAAATTTGAATAGTTGTAAAAATATGTTTTTAAAAGTAATAATACTTAGTAGAGCTTGACTTATTGGCTGATATGAGGCTGACCAACCATACTGTAACAAATGGTACACTTGCCTATGCCATCCATTATTCTGGAAAACGCAGTTTGAGTTGCAAGGTTAATGTTCATTAAAAGGGTTCAGGTTTTCTAATGTAAGTACACACATCAGGAACGAACATCCCATACAGGCAACATAATACGGTAAAAAAAGTACCTACGACTAAAAATAATTAAAAATACACTTTTCCCTTTCATTCATTGTTAGAACTCAAAATAAACTTCTAATGGATTTGTAAAGAGGAATGTAATTCACCAACCTATTCTGCCTGGCCAGAAACAGGTATTAATATCATCAATTAATAATTCATTATTGTTTATTTTTCATGAATTATCAATTCATAATTACCCAATTGCATCTGTTGAACCAGGATCAAAGTTATGGTCAAATGACCCCAGGCGGGGATCGAACCAACGTTGTTATACAACATAAAACACAAATCTCAAATGGACATACATCCTTGCAACTCTTGTCGACCTTCCCTGAAACAGGGGTGACATTGGCAAAGTGAACCATTTTCTACAGCATGGGTGGTCATGCGCATACCAGCCAAATGTAAAATAAGGAAATGTTTAAAAACGTGATGGATAAGAGGTATGCAAGGATAGTAAGAAATAGAGGTAAATTACAGAGGCTCTGGCCACCCATAGCATAATAACCTAATTTAAATTGGTACGCAATGATAGAAAGAAGTAGAAGCAACTCTGCACAGGCTCTGGCTCCCCTTTGATTACTCTGGTTCTATTGGTACTTTAGGCCCTGGAAGTCTCATCTAATCTAATCTAATCTAATCTAAGCTGCAAAGATATATATCATTTAAGTTTTATATTAAATGCATTCCCACAAGCAGATATGTATAATTTCGCGCTAACACATGCCGCATGTGAACCTACAATATAAAAACCCAATAATTCAAATGAACATAAGCCTTGCAACTCTTGCCGTCCTTCCCTGAAACAGAGGTGACATTGGCAAAGTGAACCAATTTTTACATTATGGGTGGTCAGCCGCATAACAACCTATAAGTCAAGGAACATACATGACAAATTACATTTTTTAAAAACAATAAATCACAATATATACATGGACATAAAAACTAAATCATAAAACCAATCATCACCACGGTAATTCTTACCTACCGAATATCGGTAATATTTGTATGAAGACCTGTCAATCCAAAATGGCCGCAAGTGAACAGCTGATTAGTCTTCATACAAATATTGCCGATATTCGGTAGGTAAGAATTACCGTGATGAGACTTCCAGCCAGTTACCTAAGTGGGATTTGAGCTCTGTTTTTTAGCTTGCCGAGTTGGTTTTCTAGCCATTTGTCCATGGATAGGAGTGGTTGAATGTATTGACTAGCTCCTAGAGCGCTTCTATTTCCGTCACCTGCATTTTCTGAGCGGTTCTGGTTATTTTAAGCTGCTGGGAACAAGAGTGATGCAACGATGAGTGAGTCCAAGTCAAAATATTATTAAATCTATAACTACTTCTCGACCGGTCGGTAGTCTAGTGGTTAACATCTGTATCTGTACGTGTACAACAGGGGCGTGCATCCTATACAGGCGCATACGCCTAATAGGTAGGCAATATATGGTGAAAAACCATTTAAGCTTGATATTCTCCTTGATATTTTCCGGTCGATGCTCAGTTGGTAGAGTGCTTGCATTCCATGCCGTGAGCTCGGGTTTCAATCCCACCAAGGATGTCAGAAATAATTTCCCGTTTCGGTGTTTATTTCAAACCCCAAAATAAAATACCGGCAAGGTTTACTCAGCCTTCACAAGAAATGAGTACCAGCCCTTTCGGGAGCTGGACAACCCCCACTTCAACTGAAGTTACACTATATGTGTAGCTTAGTTGCGAGCTGCGTTTATTCAGATTTCAAATTAAAAATTTAAGCTCGATTGGAGCCATCGTTAGCACTTCAGTCAATTTCAAGTTCGAGTTATTTTAAACTTTTGAAGGAATGGGAGAAAATATTTATTCTGAAATGTATTTGATTTATATTTGAAATATATTTCACTACACTTGTTGGTTTGTGGGCATACATCTGAGAGCTTTAAATGAATATATCCTTGCAACTTAGATAATAGATTATATAGATTTGCCTCTCCGCACCGGTCCGTAGTCTAGTGGCAACACTTCTGACTCGTAAATGGAAGGTTGTGGGTTCGAATCCTGGCGGAGCACAAAAAAATACCATTTATGTTTTCAAAAATGCTCTTCGCTGGGTGAACAATTCATATACCTTTACCAAAGACCGATCACGAAAGGTCCATCCAGTCTTACAGTAACTGGGTCTTGTTTGAGAATTGGCGCTTTCTACAGTAACGACCAAGCTCGCAGAGGGCTCTTGAGGTATGATACACACAAAAACAGCGCTCACCAAATAAATCATCTAAATATTATTCTAATACAAATGGAATGATGTTTGTTGGTAAGCGCATAATGGACTGAGTAGGTTCAGAATTGTTTCGCGGCCCCAGTCATCTTTCTAAGAGACTCGGCCCTAATTCCATAGGTACTTGTGCTTGTATCCAGCCGCCATTCCACTAGGGGTGGCCAGTACCTCCGCAAGTGTGTCTCCAATTTGTTTTCTTTCATCTCCTCGACATTCATCGCTCTCTTCATGCATGCTCTTTTTTTTTTCTCACTCTGCATATGTTCCATTTATTTCCAATCTCGCTTATTTGATTAATCCATTCTTCTCTCGGTCTTCCCCTTCCACGCTTAGCCTGTGACATTCTCTTTGTACACATTTTTTATCAGATATTCATCTTCCATTCTTTCTGGATGCCCGAATGTCGTTGTATCTACTCATTTGTACTCTATATGCATCAAATTTGTCAGGTCTCACGGCCGAATATCTAGGGAAAAGCAAATTAATATTTTGTAATTGGTTGCTAAGGATCCTAGTCACATAGACCTGTGACGTTTGCCCGTCGAGATTTTTTTTTTTCCTAATTTTGTACTTGTTTGACCTTTGCAACTCCTGCCGCATTTCCCTAAAACTGGGGGTGGCATTGGCAAATGTGAACCAAGCTTTTACAGCATAGGGGGTCAGCCTCACACCAACCTATTAGTCAAGGAATAGAAGTCAAACAAAAATAACAATATCGACTAAATAAAAAAATTGCATTACAAAACGTGCCCCGCTAAAAAAATCAATACCGAACAAGACGTCAAAAATTTGAATGTTGAATGGAACGCCGCGTGCGAGAGGGACAGAGCTATCCGACATGTCGTGCGTCTCTCTCGCAAAGTCAGTATCTGAGGGGTTGCCATGGCGACGTCCGGACACGTCATCTCGGTGCTGCCATGCGTGAAAAAAAAAACGTCCCCTCAGTGTTGCAAGTACATGAAAATATTTTTTAAAGTTTTGGAAAGAGGTAACGCAACTGGCGAAAGGAACCTATTTATTTGAACAGATATGGGGCCTGCTTTACACCAATCACTTGATTTGAAGAGCGGGTTTCCCTATTCTTAAGGGAGTGATTTTTTTTTAGAAGGCTGACTAATCTAAGCTAATCTATGTAGCAAAGATATGTAGCATTAAGGATTCACATTACTTATAATAATTTTCACAAGCAGACACGTACAAGTCCAGTGGCAACACTTCGGACTCGTAAATGGAAGGTTGTGGATTCGAATCCCGGCGGAGCACAAAAATATTTATATTTTATATTTCCAAATGTGCTCTTTGCTGGGTTGAAAAATTCATAAATCGTTTACCAAAGACCGGTCAATAAAAGCTACATCCAATCTTACAACAACTGGATTTTGCTTGAAAACTGGCGCTTTCTACAGCGACGACCAAGCTCGCATGTATGATGTTGTGTAATGTATGTTTAATTGTTCAGTATTTTTTTTTTTTTTATACTCAAATGTAATTAATTGCTTGTATTCCTTGACTTATAGGTTGGTATGAGGCTGACCACCCATACTGTAAAAAATGGTTCACTTTGCCAATGTCACCCCTGTTTTAGGGAAGGTCGGCAAGAGTTGCAGGGCTTATGTTCATTTGAGATTGGGTTTTTATATTGTAGGTCCACATGCGGCATGTGTGAGCGCGAAATTATGCGTGTCTGCTTGTGGGAATGCATTTAATATGAATCTCAAATGATACATATCCTTGCAGCTTAGATTTAGATTTAGATTATACCCTTTTTACACCCATTTCATCAGTCGTACAAACTATCTGCATTTTTTTAGATTCCCGACGAAACCTGTTCTATTGGAAAATGGGAAAAACCCCCGAAATAATCTGTGTTAATCATTGCTTATAATTACTAGGGTCATTTTGTCACAGAGGGTTTCATTGAGTATTGATTCGTCAACAAAGTATAAAAATATACGTGTAAACGCAACTGCAGCGTGTTAGCAAATAATATATAGAATCCAACAATTCCAACTGAGGGGATGATCTAGTTTCCATATATTTTTGGGTGATTTTACACGTAAGGGTTTATACTAAAGGTGGCCAAACGCACGCTAGTTAAGCCAGGCTTAACAGAGGGAAGTCTAAAGCTTAGAGCCACCCCTGGGTTTTGCTGAGGGTTGAAGGGATGCTGAAATGGATTTTGGATGCACTTGGCAACAGGGCGGAACTTTTAAAACGTAGTTATATTATTTGTCGAGAATATTTTTGAATTGAATGTTGAAATAGTTATTTGTTCCTTGACTTATAGGTTGGTATGAGGCAGACCATTCATACTGTAAAAGATGGTTCACTTTGCCAATGTCACCCCTTTGCAGGGAAGGTCGGCAATAGTTGCAGCCTGCAGGGCTTATGTTCATTTGAGATTGGGTTTTTATATTGTAAGTTCACATGCGGCATGTTTAAGCGCGAATTTATACGTGTCTGTTTGTGAAAATATGTACATTGTGTTATGTAAATAGGCAATGTAAATATTGAAATATGTATAAGTATTAGTTATAGGAATTCTTTAGTGTATTGGTGGGTAGGATTGATAATTGTGTGTAAATAGAGTAGTCTCTGGGCTAAGTACTTCGAGAAGCAAAGAGCAAAAATATCTTCCGGAGTGATCGACTCTCTTAGTATAAAAGGGTGCAAGTTGCTTGCACTAGTGAGTCTTATCTGTGAACTCCACCAATACATACAATTAACAAATTCGACCAGTGAACTAAAACCAAGTGTAATGAAATAAATGGAAGTGGCTTTGTAAAAATAAATATAAACGTGTAAAATAAATAAGTAAAAAGAAGAGTAGAGTTTTATTTGAAAAGTATCCAGAGTCATAATAAAAGAAGAGCTTGTATGAAGAAGGTTATGACTCTGGAGGAAATGAAAGAAGTATGTAAGGATAGAAAGAAATGGCGGTTGATCTGTAATGTTGGCGGCTAGGGTTAATTATTAAAGTGAAATTGGTTTTATGATTTAGTTTTTGTTTTTGGTGTCCATGTATAAATATTGTTATTTATTGATTTAAAAAATGTAATTTGTCATGTATGTTCCTTGACTTATAGGTTGTTATGCGGCTGACCACCCATAATATAAAAAATTGGTTCACTTTGCCAATGTCACCCCTGTTTCAGGGAAGGACGGCAAGAGTTGCAGGGCTTATGTTCATGTGAGATTGGGTTTTTATATTGTAGGCCCACATGCGGCATGTGTTAGCGCGAAATTATACATGTCTGCTTGTGGGAATGCATTTAATGTAAATCTTAAATGATATATATATCTTTGCAGCTTAGATTAGATTAGATTAGATTAGATTAGATCCGAACCAAAAATCGTAACAATATAATGTGAATCCTTAATGTCACATCTCTTTGCAACTTGGATTAGATTACCTTAAGGAAATAAAATAAATCCTTTTTTAGTTCGTCTCTGAAAAGTGTAGGAACAGTTATTTCCGCACAACAAAGGTCCACCCTAACAAAAATCTATAAAGGGTGAGCTGGAGGTAGTTGCAAGTATTTCTGTCCCTACAAATGGCGCCATTAGGATAAGGGAGGGGGTGTGCGTCATTGTGAATCTCCTCACACAAAGTCAATGTGCGAACTTAGCTGAGCGTGGAACATTCCACCCCTAGTCGGTAGGAGGATCATCATGGCTCTATCGTGAATGGTTTATAGAAAGATAAGTAGGTGATAATTGTAATGCATTGAGAGCAACTATTGTAGAATTTAGTGCAATAACAGCTTCATTCATTCATTTGACATAAACTTAAACTAATATATTACATAATCAATAATCTGTGAGCTGTCCGGTCGATAGCTCAGTTGGTAGAGTGCTTGCATTCCATGCTGAGAGCTCGGGTTCGAATCCCGCCGAGGGTGTCATAAATGATTTCCCGTTTCAGTACATATTTATTTCAAACCCCAAAATAAAATACCAGCAAGGTTCACTCAGCCTTCACAAGAAATGAAAACCAGCCCCCCGGAGCTGGGAAACCCCCCCCTTCAACTGAAGTGGTTGGCGTAAGGCCGGCTCCCTTACCTGTGAAAATAAATAGGTTCAACTCGCTACATGCGACCCTTTCGGGGATAACACGGCAAGGAGTTACACTATATGTGTAGATAAGTTGCGTTTTTTTTAATAATCTAAGATGCCAATGCTGTCTTTATACTCGTAAGACTGGTCCGTAGTCCAGTGGTATCTAGTACTTTAGGACTCGTAAATGGATGGTTGTGGGTTAAAATTCCGGCGGAGCACAAAGAACATACCATTAATATTTTAAAATTTGCTCAAACTCATTTATGGCCGGTCTATAATCTAGTGATTAACGCTAGGGACTCGTAAACGGAAGGACGCAAGTTAGATTCCTAGTGAAGCACAAAAAAATATCATTGAAATTTTAAAAAATGCTCTTTGCTGGGTTAAAAATAACATTGCCTTAACCAAAAACCGATCACTAGAGGTCCGTCCAGCCTTACAGTAAACTGGGTCTTGCTTGAGAATTATTGTTTTTTGTAGCTTCCAGGGGACTCCTGAGGTGCGGTTCACACAAAAACAGAGCCCACCAATGAATAAATAATCCTAATATTTATTTACACTTTGATTTCTCTCTAGAGTGAGGTTCCGGGATTACCAAATCATTTTCTTTATTTTAAATTATGTTTTGTGAATTCTGAACACAACTTTCTGTAACAGTATTTTAACACTTTAATCTAATATATAATGTAGTATGTTGGGCGCATATCGCGTATGGCACGCGACCATACAAGCGGTCAGTAGTAACTCAACACAGTTATGCTATATGAGTATTATATGGAATGACAACGTTGCCTACAAGTGGCCACTCCACCCCGGTTTATAGGTCACAACATATCTGGCAAGTGGTGACCTTTGTAAAGATCTGACTCCATCTATATTCGTTTAAACATCCGTAATTCTATACAAAGTATTATATATCTTTCTATGGCACTTAAAAACTTGGAACAAAAAAAAGGTACCCTCATAAAAAAACCTTGAGCTGTCCTTTGACAACTCCATTGCTGGGTTGAATTCAGTTTCGATCTGTTTCCCGTGGGTGACGTGTCTCTTCTGTGTAAAATCATTAGCTAAAATCCTGAAAATTGCTGTTTAATATTTGATTTGTGGGTGTTTGTGTGAGGATGGAGCTGATAATGGACCTGAGATGCTGCCGGGAGAAAATAATTAAGCTGATTGCACTAAAAATAACTAATGTCGCGACATTAATACAAACTTAAAACCAGTGGCGTGTTCCTGTCCGTGAGTAAAGCGGTTTGCACAATTATTTTTCTACCATTCGAATTTCGATTGGTTAAGGCATTATTTATGGGGATGTGGAAAGGTCTTTCGTAGTCTGTGCTTCGGGTCTTCCACCCATATCGGGTTTTCCCGATATTGAGGTGCACCAGGAACAGGTTATGGAGTAGATATTTCCACAAATATTGTTTTGCCAGGTTTTCTTTATTTTGGCATCTGTCTCGGGTCTACTTGGCCGGACTTGCTGAGCATCAGACGGTGCCATGGTATTGCGAATTTTGGTAGAATGATTGGGGTAAATTAGAAGCTGTCTTCTCTAACAAAAGCAGCTTGGAATAGAGTATGGAGTAGGCGCGCGTTAAGTTTTGGTAACGGGAATGCTGAAATATCCGACCCAGTGGGGTAACACTTAGTCGAAGCTGGTGACAAGACTTCCTTTCCTTTTTCCAAAAATTAGCGTGCTAAAGTCCTGTGACGTTTCTTTGGTGAAGAAGGGGAGCGTTGAGCTTGTAATTCGATCGAATAACCCTACTCCAGAGGTCGCAAGTCCACTGGCTTCTCCATTGGAGCTAGCAGGCAGATTTTCTACTTAGAGGTGGGATTTTAATTAATGTAATTATGGGGTGGGTGGAGGTAGATTTTGCATATTATTATAAATTTATTATACGTATTACTTTTAGACGAAATGTAATTTATTCATATTGATATTATATTATTATTTTGTAAATCTATGTAATCTGTTAAATAATAAGACTAACAAAAATTAACAAATCAATTAACTTGTTTTGTCCGCGATTTGCGTCCCCCCTTTTTCCTTGTTCCTCATTTTGTATACGCCTTTGAATACGTTGACTGCCGTGTTTTTTTCTATACGCCGTGACCTTACCAGAGCGGGTTCTAGTAACTTCACAGAAAACAAAATCCCATTAAAAATGAAAGTCACTTGTTTTAAAATCGGTTTTAATATCATATAGTCATTTTGCATTACACGTAACTTAAATCTCGTAAGCTTTTTAATTATAATTTTGAATTTACAATTTAGTTAGAAAATGCGTATGTTCCACACCAAACGATAACGAATTTGGGTTTGCCACTAAAGTAGATTTTGAAACGGTAAAACAAAAAAATCACACAACGTTCCGTTTCATAATCTTCCACACGACGAGGAGTCCTAACCTAGACTAGACGATCACACAAATGGCAATACTAAAACGACGACCTCAGAGGAGGCAACGAGGGAATACCAGCACCAGCATTTTCAGTTCCAGTACGAGCAGTACCAGCATCTACCAGCGTTCCAAGATCTCTGATCTACCTTCACCTTCATCATGGACCAAGGAAAGGTCTTCAACAATCTCTCTGAGAGGGAAGATCTCACCAATTGGAATCATCCGGAGAACCTTGGATGCAGGAGCACGGCCTTTGGCTCGCCTGTACCATTAATATATAGCCTTTTCCAGAATACCCAAGATGGACCACTCGTCCACTACTCCATCTTTTCATTAGGGGGGGAACTCTACAGTTGGTATCCGTGACCAAGGATCGTTTGGTTAGACAAGTGGAACATGCGTATTTTGTTAAAAATTCAATAGTAAATCAGTAAAATCCCTTTTAAATATCTTAAATCGAAAATGTCACGGTTACTGAATTAATTTTTGATAAAAATTTAATAATAAATTGTAAAATCGAGTATTAACTTCTTAAAGCGAAAATTTAACTAGTAAAAGAATAACGTATTTTAAATGTTTAACGTATCTAAAAAACTCAATAACAGTTTAGTAAAATCGCGTTTAAATTTCTTTAATTGAAAACTTCACGAGTAAAATGTTAACGTATCTTTCTTAAAAATTTAATAGTTGATTTGTAAAGTCGCATTTAATTTTATTAAATCTAAAACTTCGCGAGTAAAAAAGAGTGTATTTTTAATTTGGTTAAAATCGCCTAGGGCTGCTTTTTTACGCGCGCGGCCCTGATCTTGCTGCGACACATGTGTCGATTTTTTTTGTGTGATTTTAGAATTTTGGTCTAGGGTCGAGGCATGGGTTTTTTTGGCTCATATATCCACTTTGGAAATAATGTATTACCTTCATTCTTTTAAAAAAAAAAGACTTTTGAACTTGTTCGAAACAAGGATTTGTTATTTTAGGAATATTATTATTGCCTACATTCAATATTTAAATGAATGCAAGATGTGTTTCGACGCGTAAGAAAAAAACCCTTAGTTTAAATAATATTATCGTTTTTTGCTTAAAAACCATAAACCCCGAGCCCTGGTGATAAAATTTTATAACTTGCGTCATTTCAAGTAACAGTTATAGTTTATTTTTTTGCTTTCGTGTGAGTGATATAGGTTTTCATGTGAACAAAATATATTTTAAGTGTTGAGTGTTTTTATATTTTGGGTGAAGTGATTTTGTGATATACGTGCGTTTAGTTTATTAGAAATAATAATATACTTGAGTGACTTACATAATATATCTTATTAAGTTCGAAAAACGAACGTCATAAGTGATCATTGAGTGATTGTATTTGCTTTGTGTTGTTTTGAGGTGCAACAGAATTTGTCGTAATTTGGAAGCTTTTGGAAGGCATTTTTTTAAAATAAATGGAAAAACAGATGGAGACGATTCTTCCATTGAAAATTGAGAGGCCGATATTCGCGGGGTTTGACGAATACCCTTTACGGTTCTTAGAAGAATTGGAAACATTTATAAGACTAACGGATGCCGGGGGACGTGCAATGCAGGTTGTTGATGAATGTTTGATTGGAAATGCTCGGCTATGGGCGGATATTTATCGTTCAAAATGGGCATGTTTTGCAGAATTCAAGAAAGACTTTTTGAAACGATATTGGGGATATATTGAGCAGCGAGAGGCGAGGATAAAAATATTAACAGGAAAATGGGACCCTCAAGGAAACAAAGATATGGTGGAACATTTCTGTGAGCATTACATGCTGTCGCAATCCGTGATACCACCCCAGGATAAAACCCAAGCTGTTGAAGACGTGATGAGACATTATCCAGACGATGTATGGAGAATGTGGAGTGTGACCGGAAAATCTACAGCCTGTGAAGCCGCTGAATACCTGAGGATGATACAAGACATAGAGGAAATCACGAGAGCTAGAGTGAACTCAACCGCAGAGGATTCCAGATGTCCTAAACATGAAGAGTCATGTCCACGAAAGACGAATGCTGACTACACCAAGCGGAGACGAAGGACAAAGTTGCGGCGACGGTTAAAAAGAAATGGGAAGGAGAAGGTCAACGCCTTAAAAGAATTGAACACGATTGCATTTGAAAAATAATTTTGTCTGATTTTATTTATGACTATTACCTTCAATTGATATAATACGTTGTGCCAATGCGATGATAATATGTTCTGATTTGGAAAATAAACATTACTGATTTATGAACACAAGTGCATATATCATTTTTTATTTTAAATTCTCGCCCACAAAAGTACACGCATAATATTATGTTGAAATGGTCCACGGGGTAAGACTTTTAGGGGGGAGAAGTGCAAGGGAGGCGGGGGACTGACGCAACCCTAATGGCTGGTTCGGACAAGGCGAGTAATTTAGCCAAGTAACGAGTAATTTAGTGGCTAAACGTGTGCGAACCCCAACAATTTAGTCCAGTAGTTAAGTCAATGGTTTAGTCAAGCCGATCCATTTCATTCTATTTTTTCGGGCAAGTAGCGGCCCCGCCCACCGTCCGTGGGCGAGTGTTGCCGAGAAGCCACGGAAAAGTCCGAGTCCGAAGAGCCACGGAAAAGCCCGAGTCTGAGTCGAGTTTATTAGCGGCCGCGCCATTGGCCGCTCACTCTTGGCGGGGAAACGGAAATGCAAGAATAGCGGCAATTTAAATTGGCTGCAGTTTGAAAAGATAATGCCCGTTTTCAGCAAGAATATTTAAAGATAAAGTGCTGTTTAAAAATATTTAAGTACTTAAGAACTTCTTATATTTGCGAGCCCGATGTTCCGCTCCCTAAACTTAGCGACCTGTCAGTGAGGTTATGTCATGTTTAAACTGTAAATAAGTGGATATGCACACCGATATCCTTGGTTTTTTAGAAACTCTTGAGAATATATATGAGAAGTTGCTAGGACTTATCTACGTCCAAAAAGTTTTGAGAAAGGTAATTTTTTTTCGATAAGAATAGTATGACATCGATTTTTGGTGCGGATATCAGCTGTCAAAAATACAATCATGTAGCTCCTTGCTGACAATAGAGCTGTACAAATATAGTTTTGGTAAAGATGTTGTGGAAATAACTATTATCGTCCATGAATTTATTACGCATTTAAAAACATCGATCTTTTACATTGATCGATGTTTATAGGTACCTACCATAAATTTGTCATATCACAGGCCTTATGATATCCTTCAGATGGATTGTTACTTATTGTTTTGTACAGAAACAATTCAGTGACACACGGGGATAACTAATTAGAGGCATTACAATTTTATGCCACTGTAAGCCATCAGCTGGTATCTGTGACAGACGTGAGAGGCGTATGTAGCAGGATTGAACAAGTTTCTCGCGGTCAGCCTCTGAAAAGTTGAACCATGTTTCTTCTTTAACTTGATAATTGATTGGTGACCGCCGTGTATTTGAAAATGCCGATTTTACATGTCGAATATTGATGTTAATTGTCAACAACGAAAAACGCAACAGAGAAATGCATCTGAATGCAGCTGCAGACTACGAGCCGTATTATAGTGTGTGCATACAAAATATACTTTAAATTTTGAAAAGATTTTTGTGAAACACTGTGGAAATTCATTTTAAAAAATTGATTATTTTTCAATAAAACATTAAAAAATAAAAGAAATTAAAAACTTTGTTTTATTCCACTTTTATTGTTTTTGAGTATGTTACAAACGTTTTCGCCCCAAAACTCACCATCTCCCTCCCACATACCTACCTTGCTACCCCCTCCCTTACCACCAATAGATCCCACACCCATGTCTTAATTTTTAAGTTTGATTTTAGTAATTGTTGTTACCCGATGATGGAAGGTATTCCGAAAACGTTTGTAACATACTCAAAAACAATAAAAGTGGAATAAAACAAAGTTTTTAATTTCTTTTATTTTTTAATGTTTTATTGAAAAATAATCAATTTTTTAAAATATACTTTGTACACATCATTGAAAAGATAAAAATTCAATTAAAAAATAATGTTTGCAGCGTAAATGGTAGATATTATTATAAACATCAAATAGTCATGTGTTGTTTTTATTTTAAATGTGTATATTATTTTATAAACCATAAAATACATTTCGAATTTACAAAAGTCGAGTTTCGAAGTTGTTTGCTAAACAGGCTCCTAGCTAGGTGGCCGGGCATAAATCAGTTAATATTACCAAACCATAGCCAATTTAAAGGGCTTTATAATAACATGATTTTAATACTCAATTAATATTTTCAAACTGCAGCCAATTCAAATTTTCCGCCATTATAGAAAGGGCTTTCTGCAGCCAACTTCGCACTTGTGTACTGTACTGGACCGTAATGCGAACGCTTCACGGGCGAGTAGCGCCCCGCCCACTACTAAATTACTCGTTACTTGACTAAATCAGTGGCCTTGTGCGAACCAGCCTTAAGCGCTTCCAGATGTGTGTGGAGGAGAGAGGAATGCAGCGGGGACAGAGCGAACGACAAAACAGAGCAGTGCGGTAACCAAAGCATGGAAATCCAGTGATGGAAAATAAAAATATCGATCGTTCTACAAATTTGTGCGAAGATAAACATAAATGAAGTAAAATGATACAAATATTTGTGCGCGAGCTCAATTCGGAAATAATATTGATGCATTAATATTTTTTTTTCATATCTTTAACTAAAGAATTTTCTGATAACTTTTCCATTCGTAAACTCTTGAAAACCTTCCATAAAATTAGGGGGGAATGTAAAGATCTGACTCCATCTATATTCGTTTAAACATCCGTAATTCTATACAAAGTATTATATATCTTTCTATGGCACTTAAAAACTTGGAACAAAAAAAAGGTACCCTCATAAAAAAACCTTGAGCTGTCCTTTGACAACTCCATTGCTGGGTTGAATTCAGTTTCGATCTGTTTCCCGTGGGTGACGTGTCTCTTCTGTGTAAAATCATTAGCTAAAATCCTGAAAATTGCTGTTTAATATTTGATTTGTGGGTGTTTGTGTGAGGATGGAGCTGATAATGGACCTGAGATGCTGCCGGGAGAAAATAATTAAGCTGATTGCACTAAAAATAACTAATGTCGCGACATTAATACAAACTTAAAACCAGTGGCGTGTTCCTGTCCGTGAGTAAAGCGGTTTGCACAATTATTTTTCTACCATTCGAATTTCGATTGGTTAAGGCATTATTTATGGGGATGTGGAAAGGTCTTTCGTAGTCTGTGCTTCGGGTCTTCCACCCATATCGGGTTTTCCCGATATTGAGGTGCACCAGGAACAGGTTATGGAGTAGATATTTCCACAAATATTGTTTTGCCAGGTTTTCTTTATTTTGGCATCTGTCTCGGGTCTACTTGGCCGGACTTGCTGAGCATCAGACGGTGCCATGGTATTGCGAATTTTGGTAGAATGATTGGGGTAAATTAGAAGCTGTCTTCTCTAACAAAAGCAGCTTGGAATAGAGTATGGAGTAGGCGCGCGTTAAGTTTTGGTAACGGGAATGCTGAAATATCCGACCCAGTGGGGTAACACTTAGTCGAAGCTGGTGACAAGACTTCCTTTCCTTTTTCCAAAAATTAGCGTGCTAAAGTCCTGTGACGTTTCTTTGGTGAAGAAGGGGAGCGTTGAGCTTGTAATTCGATCGAATAACCCTACTCCAGAGGTCGCAAGTCCACTGGCTTCTCCATTGGAGCTAGCAGGCAGATTTTCTACTTAGAGGTGGGATTTTAATTAATGTAATTATGGGGTGGGTGGAGGTAGATTTTGCATATTATTATAAATTTATTATACGTATTACTTTTAGACGAAATGTAATTTATTCATATTGATATTATATTATTATTTTGTAAATCTATGTAATCTGTTAAATAATAAGACTAACAAAAATTAACAAATCAATTAACTTGTTTTGTCCGCGATTTGCGTCCCCCCTTTTTCCTTGTTCCTCATTTTGTATACGCCTTTGAATACGTTGACTGCCGTGTTTTTTTCTATACGCCGTGACCTTACCAGAGCGGGTTCTAGTAACTTCACAGAAAACAAAATCCCATTAAAAATGAAAGTCACTTGTTTTAAAATCGGTTTTAATATCATATAGTCATTTTGCATTACACGTAACTTAAATCTCGTAAGCTTTTTAATTATAATTTTGAATTTACAATTTAGTTAGAAAATGCGTATGTTCCACACCAAACGATAACGAATTTGGGTTTGCCACTAAAGTAGATTTTGAAACGGTAAAACAAAAAAATCACACAACGTTCCGTTTCATAATCTTCCACACGACGAGGAGTCCTAACCTAGACTAGACGATCACACAAATGGCAATACTAAAACGACGACCTCAGAGGAGGCAACGAGGGAATACCAGCACCAGCATTTTCAGTTCCAGTACGAGCAGTACCAGCATCTACCAGCGTTCCAAGATCTCTGATCTACCTTCACCTTCATCATGGACCAAGGAAAGGTCTTCAACAATCTCTCTGAGAGGGAAGATCTCACCAATTGGAATCATTCGGAGAACCTTGGATGCAGGAGCACGGCCTTTGGCTCGCCTGTCATATGACACCTTTTCCAGAATACCTTGTCCGGTCTTCTCCCCATCTTTACTTCACCAGGGGGGGGGAACACTACACCTTATGTGAAGCGGCCAGCCCATTGACTTAAATGATATCTGTGGACTAAAAATTATTTTGACGAAAATATACATTATATACCTATCTGTTTCAACCTACCAACTAAAATGGCCCTTAGTAAGAAAGAGAACAAAAAACTCTACAGTTGCATTTTCATGTGTACCAAAAAAACTCGGGTGAGTGTAAAAATGATTCTAGAATGGTGGTAACATTGCCGCGTGCGTAGGGTAGACTGGGTACGGTTGTAACAAGGTACGGTTGAAACAACTCCAATATCTCAGAAACTATGAGCGATGCGAAGAAGGGTCCTAAGGAAGAGTTAAGCAGGGTGCATGTCACTACACGATTCTTCCTAATGTTCCACCCTTCGCGCGCAGACAACCCTTGCTTGAGGTCCCATTGTGTTTTTTCAATAAAAAGTAAGTATTTTAAGGCATTTATTTATGAATATATCTAGAGTTCTAATATTCTTATCGCATTTCATTATGTTCGTGATCAACTATTGTGTTTTAGAGATTATATTAAGCTGGTTTGTGTTGGTTTTGGTAATTATACCTCATGTCCGTGCTCGTTTTATTGCCAGAGCTGGGGGTGGGTACGGTTGTAACAATTTTCGTGGAGACGGTTGTAACATAGATTTTTTTCTTTTTTTCTTTGCAGATTCCTAGACAACGCAAAAGAAAAACCACAAGAGAGCAAGCAGACATATCGATTTACATAAACGCGTAAAATGAACTCAAACTGGGGGTTTCTTTGCAAAAAGCTGCGGAAAAGTATAGAGTAAACTACGTCACTTGAATTAAATACAAACAAAAGAGAGATGCAGCTAGTGGAGATATTCAGAATGTTTAATGCCTATTGTGATGTCAATAGTATATTTTTGTTATTAAACTGATTTGATTGCATTAATTATGTTTCATTTTGTATTGTTTCAACTGCCCCCCAAGACTGTTACAACCGTCCCTGGCAGTGGCGGCTCTTCATTGGGGGATGGTGGGGAACATCCCTATGGATGAAATAGAAAAAACAATTATTTACTAGAAGCGAAATATAATATAAATGAATTTAAAGCTGTTACAAATTATTTAACTCTAGAGTAATATATACGTAGCGCGCTAAAACTGTTGGGAAATGTTTTGGCTCATACGAGAAATGCTTTTCACAATTTCAGGGTTCAAATCTTGTCCCCTCCCATCAATACATCGAGTTATACAGAAGTACATACATTCATCTCGATGTACGGCTGTTACGTGGCCGGCACTCAGCCATCGCGATCGCCCGGGCCGAACTTGAACGATTCGTACTTGGGGATATTTCCTCCGATCACCGAGATTTCTTTGCATGTGTTAGCGGTGACTGCTGTAGAATACAACATACAACGTTATCGCGCATGCGTATTTCAAACGTTGATAGAGTGCCCATGGTATGGGCCGTGGGGATAAGTCTCCCGATCCCGTGTGACGTCAGAGCAAACCATGAGGGTACACATTATAATATTGTTTAAGATTTGTGTCGAAGACTCCCAGCATAACAGAGGTTGTCATTGTTTCACTTTTGTTAACTAAAGGTTGTTACTTTTTAGATTTATTTACCGCCAGTTCCGTGGCATTTTCAACCGTGATAAGTCGGAGTTCTCAGGAATTCTTCACAAAATTGTAAACTTATCAAAAAGTATTCAAGTTTCTTTTGGAATGTTTAAAAATAACGAAACAAGTTATTTAACGCAATGAAGATAACGTTAATTTGTGATGTTTATTTTTTATGTGATTGTGACTAAACAAAAGATATTTTTTTTCACAATTACTGTGATTCATTGTGACCCTTACTTATATGAAATTGGGAAAAAAGCAAATAATTGAAGAGGCCTGTGCATCATCAGCCTTGTGATATTCCCATTATTCTGCCCGTCTACTGTATGGTGGTGAGCAGGTGGGAACAGGTGACTGGTGCAGTGTATGGCCAGGTCACAGGTGAGCATAAGATTTTCTTTCAAGGTCATCCCCTTCCGCAAGTTTTAGCTAGAGCCGCTACTGGTCCCTGGTATGGGGTCAGTTGTAACAAGTGGATACTCTCAATAAAACGTTTGATTTCTCGAAAACTGGTTTACTTATGGTTCTGGTTTTGTGATAATTTCAAAGGTAAAAGACTAAGCTTCAATCCCAATTGCTTCAATCCTTGTTTATTGTCTTAGTTACTGTCTAGCAAGCAATCAAAGTAAAATTGTTACAACCGTACCCAGTCTACCCTACTATGCGCGGAGCAGTCCGAACATGAGGCATGCGGTTTAAATCTTGTGATCGATAAAATTGGCGAATTTTAAAGGTAAAAGGCATTACTTTAAGACATTATGGCATGTGTTGTCGTAATTAGGTGTCTAATCTAATCTAATCTAATCTAAGCTGCAAAGATATTTATCATTTAAGATTTATATTAAATGCATTCCCACTAGCAGATATGTATAATTTTGCGCTAACACCGCATGTGGACCTACAATATAAAAACATTAAAAACCCAATCTCAAATGAACATAAGCCTTGCAACTCTTGCCGTCCTTCCCTGAAACAGGGGTGACATTGGCAAAGTGAACCATTTTTTACAGTATGGGTGGTCAGCCGCATAACAACCTATAAGTCAAGGAACAATGTCAAAACACAAAATGAAGAAAGCAAGAAAACATAGAAATTGATACGTAATCAACATGTTTTGTATGACTACACAACTGCAACGTTTGACAGGACTGAGGCAAATGTGGGCTATAGTATGTATCAATGCAGTAAATTAGTTCCTGCTCCTTTATGTTATTACTCAATGGGCCAGCCTAACATATAGTGCGTACAACTTATGGGTGGCCACTGGCCAGCTTCATACCAACCTATAAGCCAAGGAATTACATAAAAGACAAATTTGAAGTAGTACATGTTTTAGGAGATTAGAAATGGTTTCTTGTTTCAGCGTTAATTTGAGCCCAAAATAAAATAAAATACCGCAGACACCTGTAACATTTAATAGGTTCCACATGCCACATGCTGCTCCTTCGGGGAATGCGGGGTAAGAAGTTGCCCTATGTGTGCAGCTTAGTTGTTTTTTTACGATATTGTTTCATTTACAATAACTTTCTTTCTGAAGACGTCGGCTACGTCGCTGACGAAACGTCGAGAATGATGTAAGTTCTCTCTAAACGGTTCGTTAATACCCGATTTAAATTAAGTTTTGAAATTTGTTCATTTTTTAAAATTAATATAATTGTCAAAATACAATAACTTTCGCTGGTTTCTGGAATGATAGTCTTTTTACCATACGAGTATATAAGCCGCTAAGCTTGGACCGGTCTGTTGTCCAGTGGCAACACTTCGGACTTGTAAATGGAAGGTTGTGGTTTCGGATTCCAGCGGAGCACAAAAATATACCATTTATATTTCCAAATATGCTCTTCGCTGGGTTGAAAAAAAAAAAAAATCACCAAGCCTTTACCAAAAAGACCGGTCACTGAAAGGTCCATCCAGCCTTGAAGCAACTGGGTCTTGCTTGAGTATTGCCGCTTTGTAGCGACGACCAAGCTCGTAAACCTCTGCGGCACTACAACTAGTGTCATAGACCCCTAGAGTCTCTAGAATCTAGGGAGTCTCTAGAATCTAGGGAGTCTCCCGCAGGATTTCTTAAAAAAAAAAGTCACACTATTGGAAAATTCGATAATTAATCATTCGGCCAATTAACAAAATATTC
Organism: Agapetus fuscipes; assembly: GCA_951799405.1. NCBI lineage: Eukaryota > Metazoa > Arthropoda > Insecta > Trichoptera > Glossosomatidae > Agapetus > Agapetus fuscipes. The sequence continues at coordinate 13,684,277 of OX637361.1, forward strand.
GGCCGAATAAGAACTTTATACCGAATTCGAATATTCGGCCGAAAAATTGGCGCATCACTCGTACCAATATTACGAAATCAAACATTTTGAAATGAAATTCCATTCAAAAGGAAGTAGGTACTTTTGGGTCAATTTTTTTTACTACCTTAGCATCCTATTTCGTCAGTTTTAAACGTATAACTTTAAAAATCCTCAATAGTTTTTTTTCTATCTAAATGGCAGCTATCACAGGTCGTTACCCCTACTTTTTATATCTTTTTAAGTGTTTTAGGAATGCCATTAGAGAAAATATTAATTTTAAGTGTTTCCTTCAAAAAAATACAGTCTGTGTTAGATCTGTAACTGTAACTCTGCCATAATTCTGTTAGGGGTGCCCAGAGCATCTACAAAATTGCCTCGATTTCTTCGTATCCTTGAATATCTTACACCTATTCATATATTTACCTCTTATCACATACAAAAGAGAGCTTGTATGAAGAAGTTTATGACTCTAGTCTGGATGGAATGAAATAAGTATGTAAGGACAGAAAGAAATGGCGGTTGATCTGTAATGTTGGCGGCTAGGACTGGGGTTTTTTCAAATAAGAATTTTGTATTAAGTATGTTTAATTTTGATGTCCATACATATTATTATTTGTTGATTTTCAAAATGTAATTTGTTGTGTATGTTCCTTGACTTATAGGTTGGTATGTGGCTGACCACCCACGCTGTAGAAAATGGTTCACTTTGCCAATGTCACACCTGTTTCAGAGAAGGTCGGCAAGAGTTGCAGGGTGTATGTTCATTTGAGATTTGGGTTTTATGTTGTAGGTTCCCATGCGGCATGTATAAACGCGAACTTATACGTGTCTGCTTGTGAAAGTGCACTTAATGTGAATCCCCAATGTTACAATATCTTTGCAACTTAGATTAGATTAGATAGATAAGATAGATCAGACAAAATTTGTATAGCGCCTTTTATGACAGTGTGTCACTACAATTAAGTCCGTATGATTGGACGAAGAGGTGAGCCTTGAGATTAGATTAGACGGAAAAATAGTCTCCCGCACAGCGGTTATTCAATGGAGAGAAGAAAAAGACGAAGAATAACAAGACGAAGAATAAGAAGACGAATAATATAAGAAGAAGAAGATGTAATAGCCACATTTGATATGATGAGAAATCAGAAATTTAAGAACAAAAGTCGCTCAAACAGAACGAGATATCGATGTTTGACATTTGATATCAGTGTGAATTCCATAGACAAAGTTTCCTGCCTACATTCCGCGTCATAATCATTCACACACCGTAACATAACACATAACTACGCTGTGATAGACAACTTAGATTAATATCGTAGCCGACACGGTATAATCTAAGTTGTAAAGATATGTAACATAGAGGATTTGCATTATATGCATTTTCACAAACAAACACGTACAAGTTCGCGCTTGTACATGCCGCATGTGAAACGCACCCACAACTCAAATGAACATACACCCTGCAAGTCTTGCCCACCTTCCCTGAAACATGGGTGATATTGGCAAAGTGAAACATTTTTTACAGCATGGGTGGTCAGCCGCATACCAACCTGTAAGTCAAGGAACACAATATAATATAACAAGTTACATTTTTAAATCACAAAGAATAATATGTATAAACATCAGAACAAATACACAATACAAAATTCCAATTTAAAAAACCCTAGTTTTAGCCGCTAACATTGCAGATCAACCATCATTTTTTTTTTCATTTCATCCAGAGTCATAACCTTCTTCACACAAGCTCTCCTTTTATTATGACTTTCGCTTTCCCATTTATTCGCTATTTTAGTATGGCGACCGAATTACAGTTCTAGCTTTGAGTAAGTCTATCACGGCTCATTCTGGAGACATGGTCTCCCATCTTACTGTGTCCTCTATTTCACAGGCTTTTATGTGGTCTTCCAGCTGGACGTTGACCAATTGCCATCTCATAAGCTGCGGTGTGAGTGAGTCTATCATGGCTCATTCTGGAGACAGGGTCTGTCTCATTTAACTAAGTAAATGATTGAGTTTAATTGGCATAATTTGAACCCGTTTAGGTGCCTTGCTGCGCCCATACACACAATTAAGGAAGAAGATATGTCAAAAAAATAAAAAAGGGGAATTCCAATTAAAAATATTTTTTAATCGTTTAATTATGTGGTTTTTGTTTTAAAAGAAAAACCGCTAAAGAACTCTTGATTCTTAGACAAAATAAAATTAAAAAAGGTTCGCATATGGTGTGTGGAACCTATTTACTCTCACAGTATACGTGGCCGGCCTTATGCTAACCAATTCAATTAAAGTGAATGTTTCTCATCTCCCAAAGAGGCTGGATCTTATTTCTTATAAGGGGTTAAGTAAACCTTGCCGGTTTTAAATAAAGTTTAAAACTTTCACTTTCACTTTCATGGCCGGTGTTAACTAACAAATTGTTTTTGTGTTCTTTCGGGTTTGACCATGTTCTATTTGCAGCTTCTACATCTGCCGACGTTTCGCTTTCACGAGCAGAAAGCATCCTCAAAGCGAGTTATCATATCGCTGCGGCGGTTTTTTTTGGGTTTGAAATAAGCCCCAAAACGGGAAATCATTTTTAACACCCTTGGTGGGGATCGAACCGTGGCTCTCTGGCATAGAACTCAAGTATTCTACCAACTGAGCTATCGACTGGACCGTAAATCAAGAATATTATGATGAAAGCGTTGTAACAGTGTTGAGAACATTGACTAATGATATCTTTGGACTAGGAATTATTTTAACGAAAATGGACGCTATTGGTTAGAAAGAGAATAAAGATGTTCAAAGTGTGATTTCATTGTGAACAAAAAAAACTTGGGAAATCTTTCCAGAAAGTTGGCAGTTTTTAAACTCGTGTCTGTGCTAATGTTGTGCGAAGACGTTTTTATTGTTTTGATAAGTGATTTTTTAAGAAAAATTACATAATTGTTAAACATAACGGCATGTGTAATTATTGGTGGTCGAAACACAAAATAGAAAAAGCAAGAAAACATAGGAATACACATTATTATAAAGTACTAGCTGTACCCGGCGTGTTTCACAACGCCATTTGGGTATATGGAATAAATTATTTCCATGCAAAGAAGCAGCCTTTACGCAACAACAGAGGCAGAAAAAATATCCAATTGGAACCAAAATCCACACTATTCATCTCTAGGCCAATTTTCACGTTTTCTGAAAATGTTCTACAACTGTTTAACGGCAAAGCCAGGCATAGAAAACATCACGTGCCGTTCTTCCATTGATATTTTAAATTTAAAACTGAGGTCGTTTCTAAACTGCTCAATTTCATTCAAAAACGGTCAAGACATTTCGGAGAAGTGTGAAGCCTGATTGATGAAAGAGGCGTCATTCCTACAAAAATACCAAAATCGCGATTAATACTTGAAAAGTGAGATAAGAATGGGAAAATTTCAGATCGTATATGTCTGCTTTGATGACAAATAATAAAAAAGTACAAAAAACATTTGGTCAAAAAAAATTAAAGAAGAAATCTGTGTATGCTCTTCTTAATAAAATAGCTATATATAAGATATACTTGTTGGCCGATTCCCATACCAATCAAAAATGCGTGCAAAATCTTATAAGAATCCGTCAAGCCGTCAAGGAGGAGTGTGACCACAAACACTGTGACACGAGAATTATATATTATATGACATTATGTGGTGTTCTGTGATTGACAGGTAAGCCCCATAGTATGTTACAATGCCATGAGCTAGTTTTGTCTCCACCAGTATTATAACTCAATGGTTGAGAGCTATTTTAAAATAAGCTTTAACCGTCTAAACTCCAAAGGGATAATGGACTGACGGGAATAGCTCGCAAGCGCCATGTTTATTTATATTGTGACGTTTGTTTTTCTCTTTGGCGGCCATCTTGGCATTAACCAAAGACAACAGAGCTGTCAAATAAAACGTGGCGAAGTAACAACACTGAGGCAGTGTGGTCATACATCAATAACATAAAAAATCTATGCTGTGATTTATTAGGTACAAAAAAATAGCTTGTAATATTGTAAATTCCTTGACTTATTGTTTGGTATGAGGCTGACCACCCATTCTATTAAAAATGGTTCATTGATTATTTATGTATTTTAAAAACAAAATTTTAATTAAACATGTAAGGCGCATACTGGGTGTGATGCATTTATTGATTCTTTGCCTTTACATTTAATTCGTGAGTTCAATTGAATATAAAATGTACAGTATCAAAGCATATAAAACAGTAATCAGATCGATAATTGATCAGTTAACAATACAGTATGTTATCATCCCATGATCAGGGAAATTGCGGGGAAACCAACCCCTTACAATATTGTGATAATTACATTGAAAGAGAATGACCTCAAGCAGGTCATACTATGCATATTTTCGCCAGTCACAGGCGTGAGCATTATTAATTACCCTTTGACAATAGGATAATGATTATAATTGTGATAAAGGGGGAAAGGGTTCCACCCGTAAGCCAAGGAGGTCAAGAAAGCACGCTGCCTTGCTTGTGAGGTGTGGAAGGATGAATCTTAGGTCCAAGTTGTCCCAGAAAGGAAGCTCGCTTGTCCCTGTTGTTCAGGTGGTAAAAAGGGGTGAGCTATAGGGGTGAGAAGTCCTAGAAAAGAAGCTTGCTCGGCCCATTTGCTCAAGAGGTACAGGGAGGTGAGACATAGGTGTGAGAAGTCCTAGAAAAGAAGCTTGCTCGGCCCATTTGCTCAAGGAGTGTGTGATATATAATATACATAAAATAACCCCTTCAGTCATGTATGTCCTGGCACAGAAGCATTATGACGTCGGGGGGAGAGAGAAGGTGGGTTGGAGCCCATAGGATCCTTCTCAACTGACGAGTTCGTCCACTGGTTGGCCTTTTATACGATTTGGGCAGCTGATCTCCCCCTGGAGGGGAAAACCTTCACTACCCTTGGCCCTCAAGCTTCCCTACTCCATCCCTTACAACAGGCGGGGATGCAGTCGGCCACATAATATTATGTTCCAGATCCTTCTCTCTCCGAGCAGTAATAATATGAGTACAACAAAATCAAGTAAAATCTTAATAATATAGATATGCTACGCTACAGACTCCCCCTCCTAGAGCCAAGGCCGTCCCGGACAGGCTCTAGGAAGTGTGGTCATCCTCTCGACAGGATGATGGTGAAGTTGGTGGCTGAGGTCCATATCTCTGGTGATTATGGCAGCTGAGGAAGCTGGTCGGCAGGAACAGCCGTCCGTAGCTGTTATCACGGCAGCACACAAGGCTGCTTGGCAGGATCCGTTGTCCATGTCTGCGTCCATAGCAGCTCACAAGGCCGCTTGGCAGGTTCAGTTGTTCATGTTTGCGTTCACAGCAGCACACAAGGCTGCATGGCAGGTTCAGTGGTCCATGTCTGTGTCCACAACAGCACACAAGGCCGCTTGGCAGGTTCAGTGGTCCATGTCTGCGTCCACAACAGCACACTAGGCTGCATGGCGGGATGGGATGTCTGCGCTCACACAGCACACAAGGCTGCATGGCAGGAATGTTTGCGCTCACAGCAGCGCCCAAGGCTGCATGGCAAGGATGTCTGCGCTCACAGCAGCGCACAAGGCTGCATGGCAGGGATGTCTGCGCTCACAGCAGCGCCCAAGGCTGCATGGCAGGGAGGTCTGCGCTCACAGCAGCGCACAAGGCTGCATGGCAGGGATGTCTGCGCTCACAGCAGCGCCCAAGGCTGCATGGCAGGGATGTCTGCGCTCACAGCAGCGCACAAGGCTGCATGGCAGGGATGTCTGCGCTCACAGCAGCGCACAAGGCTGCATGGCAGGGATGTCTGCGCTCACAGCAGCGCACAAGGCTGCATGGCAGGGATGTCTGCGCTCACAGCAGCGCTCAAGGCTGCATGGCAGGGATGTCTGCGCTCACAGCAGCGCACGAGGCTGCATGGCAGGGATGTCTGCGCTCACAGCAGCGCACGAAGCTGCATGGCAGGGATGTCTGCGCTCACAGCAGCGCCCAAGGCTGCATGGCAGGGATGTTTGCGCTCACAGCAGCGCACAAGGCTGCATGGCAGGGATGACTGCGCTCACAGCAGCGCACGAAGCCGGTTGGCAGTTCTCCATAACTGTGCTTACGGTGGCTCACGAGGCTGCATGGCAGTATTCCAGCGTGAATGGTTTCACGGCTGCTGGGCAAGATGAGTCACCAACTGGGGGCAGCATGTCTTCTAGAAGCGGGTCCTTTTCGTCAGCGGAGGAAGTCCATCTTCCGCTGCAGGGCAGTCTCCCGGTGCGAAGACATGTGCTGTTTTCCGGTGATGAACTTGTCTTCCAGTGCAGGCTTTCTTCTCCTTAGGCAAGTCCATGTATCTTCCTAAGCGAGAATTAGTTTTTCAAATCATTAGTTTTTGTGTTCAAAATTTTTAAATTGTAAGATGCAATCTTCTTTGGTGGTCCTTGAAGCTCGTCCCTTTTTCCAGGTCAGTCCTTTGTTTGTGTCACATGTGGCCACTTCAGGACGGGCGCCACCGGTCTCCCAGGAATGTCGTCCGTCTGTGTATTCTCGCGCCAGATGTGAACTTTTGACCATCTTCAAGCAAAGGAATATGTTTCACAAAACAAAATTTTACAAAGCAAGATAATTCAACCACTGTTCAATTGTTAGATTAGATTATTGGTATTTTAAAACCATTAGTATGGGATTTCTGTTAACTTCCCGTTATTCAAAGATTTTTGTTTACAAAACATCTCAATGGAGAGCCATTCCATATGGGATCTCCCCCTATTGTTTAAGTACAAAGACATTGCGTCACGTAACATGACCCACATAATATCAATGCGGAAGTTACAATTTTGCATTCCATCTGATTTTGTATTTTTTTTTTAAATTATTGATTTTACTGAATTTATACAATTAGCTTTCACTGTACATTTAATTCAAGCCACTAAGTTGGGCGCCATTTTATAACGCGCATACTGGGTGTGATGCATTTATTGATTCTTTGCCTTTACATTTAATTCGTGAGTTCAATTGAATATAAAATGTACAGTATCAAAGCATATAAAACAGTAATCAGATCGATAATTGATCAGTTAACAATACAGTATGTTATCATCCCAGGATCAGGGAAATTGCGGGGAAACCAACCCCTTACAATATTGTGATAATTACATTGAAAGAGAATGACCTCAAGCAGGTCATACTATGCATATTTTCGCCAGTCACAGGCGTGAGCATTATTAATTACCCTTTGACAATAGGATAATGATTATAATTGTGATAAAGGGGGAAAGGGTTCCACCCGTAAGCCAAGGAGGTCAAGAAAGCACGCTGCCTTGCTTGTGAGGTGTGGAAGGATGAATCTTAGGTCCAAGTTGTCCCAGAAAGGAAGCTCGCTTGTCCCTGTTGTTCAGGTGGTAAAAAGGGGTGAGCTATAGGGGTGAGAAGTCCTAGAAAAGAAGCTTGCTCGGCCCATTTGCTCAAGAGGTACAGGGAGGTGAGACATAGGTGTGAGAAGTCCTAGAAAAGAAGCTTGCTCGGCCCATTTGCTCAAGGAGTGTGTGATATATAATATACATAAAATAACCCCTTCAGTCATGTATGTCCTGGCACAGAAGCATTATGACGTCGGGGGGAGAGAGAAGGTGGGTTGGAGCCCATAGGATCCTTCTCAACTGACGAGTTCGTCCACTGGTTGGCCTTTTATACGATTTGGGCAGCTGATCTCCCCCTGGAGGGGAAAACCTTCACTACCCTTGGCCCTCAAGCTTCCCTACTCCATCCCTTACAACAGGCGGGGATGCAGTCGGCCACATAATATTATGTTCCAGATCCTTCTCTCTCCGAGCAGTAATAATATGAGTACAACAAAATCAAGTAAAATCTTAATAATATAGATATGCTACGCTACAGACACTGTTTCTTTTCACATTTTTTTTTTAATTACAAATTACGAACGTTTTTGAACGTATCCTATAGGTCATCATCCAAAAAACATAAATAATCAATCAATATGAATTTCCACAGTGTTCATACACAGACCAAAAAAATTAAAATGGTTCACTTTACCAATGTCACCCCTGTTTCAGGGAAGGTGGGCAAGAGTTGCAGGGCTTATGTTCATTTGAGATTGGGTTTTCTATTGTAGGTTCACATGCGGCATGTTTAAGCGCGAAATTATACGTGTCTGCTTGTGGGAATACATTTAATATAAATCTTGAATTTGATATATCTTTGCAACTTAGATTATAGATATGAAGAAACTTCCTTTGTTTTCCTAGATTGAGCCAAAGCACAGATATAAGCAAACAGATATAATATAATAAAAAATAATGCAGACGTTTTTCCTTTCAGTGAATCTGTTACTTTTGCTGTATTAATATTACTATCGGAGTAAAAAGAGAGTATTTAAAGTATCCAAGTACTTGTAAGTAGGTTACACTAGTGACTAGGCCTTAGACGGCGGTATCTGATACAATATGGCCTGTGATACTTTCAAAACCAAATTTACATCCATACGCGCGGGGTCCTGAATGCCAGTGGATTGAAAGTTGTGGCTTGCGAGCCGAAAAAGGGTCAAAAATAAAATGGGCTTGACATTGGCTAAGAAGACCATTTTTTTACAGTATGGGTAGTCAGCTTCATACTACCTATAAGTCAAGGAATAACCGATTGTAAATAAATTTTGGATTCGCGATAATAGAGATTTTATGTTTTATTTTATAGACTGGACAATATCCGTCAGAAAAGTTATTTATTAGCAAATTGTTTTAAAATAATAAAAATAAAGAAGTGTATGTTAACTATACACGGTTAGGTTAACTATAACTAACATACTTAATTTATACACGGATATAAGATATTAATTGTGGAAATATTTATTCTCTGAACTATACTCTGAACTGAACTATACTGAATCTGAACTAAGTTACTAATTTTTGCAAATGTTAAATAAATAAACATGATAAGAAAGTGCCGCTTTTGTGTGTCACACCTCAAGGCCCCTCTCTGACTTTATAAACTTAAAAATCTTCATGACATTCCTTGACTAAAGGTTGGTATGAGGCTGACCACCCATACTGTAAGCAAGAGTTGCAGGGTGTATGCCCATTTGAGATTGGGTTTTATATTGTAGGTACAAATAAACTATACGTGACTGCTTGTGGGAATATATTCAATATAAATCTTAAATGTTACGTACATTTGCAAATTAGATTATAGAGTATCATTGGTGTACTTCCAGGGCTGGAAGTCTCATCACCACGGGAATTCTTACCTACCGAATATCGGTAATATTTGTATGAAGACCTGTCAATTCAAGATGGCCGCAAGTGAACAGCTGATTAGTCTTCATACAAACATTACCGATAATCGGTAGGGAAGAATTACCGTGGTGATGAGACTTCCAGCCCTGGAGTGGACAGAGAGACTGTGAAAGAACGAGAAAGGTTGACGATCTCTGAGCTCATAGATCAAGTTTACAGAACCGGTACTTCGAATATTAATGTATGGATGAGGTAAAAAACTAATCATTATATTGGTATGGTATTAAATGCGCGGAATTCTATGCGTGGACTAGATTTCTTGTTAATTTGAATACAAAATTAATATTTCAATTTAATAGTATTTTTTTTTATGAATGAAATCAAAATCTGAGCCGGTGAAGTTTTGATCCGAATTAAATTATCGGTATGCTGCTGCTGCTTTTTATGATCTGCAATCTAAGTGGCCATGATATAGATCAACATTTAGGATTCACAATTAATGTATGCCTTACGCACTTGCACATGCTGCATGTGAACTTACATATATAACATAAAAGCCCGAATCTCAAATAAACATAAGCCCTGGAACTCTTGCTGAACTTCCCTGAAACAGGAGTGACAACTGCAACTGCAAGTGATTTGGCAACGCAACTAAGCTGCACATGTAGTGCAGCTTTTTTAAGAGTTGTCCCTGTATGGTCGTACATATCGCACGTTTAATAATAAAGAGAAATAACTCGAAAATTGGGAAAATCGAGATTTTGTAATAAAACGCAAGAACAATGCGAGAAGAATAGGTAGAATGCGACAGCCGTTCAATTTGGACGAAGATGACCGAGATAAAGCATCGGCCGCCTTTTTCATCCCATACAAGTTGTACTGGCTGTCTGAACTTCAAACGTGATTTCCCAACATTAATGTTTTTTGAGTTATTGCTCTTTATTAAACGTGCGATATATATTTGCAGGTAAGGGGGCCCACCTTACGCCAACTGCTTAACTTGAAGTGGAGGTTTCCCTGGTTCATTTTTCAGAAAACGTGTAGATTACCCTCGAGATTGATCGTGAGAAATTTGATGTCGACCGGATTATAACAAAAAATACTTTAGCCTTATTTCTATTTTCATTTCAGTTCAAAGAAGTGTGATGCGATGGTTTGGACATATTGAAACGATGAATGAAGACCGACTGACAAAAAGAGTGTATAAAGGGAATGTAATAATTTATTTGTATGTAAGAATTTACAGAGTGGAAACAAGAGAAGAGCATGCATGAAAAGAATGATGAAATTAGATGAGATGAAAGAAGTATGCAGGGACAGAGTCAAGTGGAGGCACTTGTGTGGAGGTACTGGCCACCCCTAGAGGAATGGCGGCAGGATACAAGACAAGACAAAATTTCAAACGTCTGGAAGAAATGTACTTGGATATATTTTAACTTTTAAAAATGGAATGTCCCAAATCGATATTCCCAATGCCTGAAAAAATCGCTAAACTAATTTTGACATTTTTTCAGAGAACGTGTAGATTACCCTCGAAATAAATCGTGTGAAAATTGATTTCGAATGAATCACAAACCATCACTTAAAATCATTAATAATAAATTCATTACATTATTAAAAAAAAAAAATTACATTATGCATTTTTATTTTCATCGTATGTGTAGAAATATTACTTCTTCTACTTACTGCTAGTTGGTCTATAAAATAGCCTGTACCTACTTTGATAAGTCTTTGTTTTGGCCACCCTAAGTGGAAAATAAATACGGGTACAGTTACAGAAGATCAACTTACAAGCAAGGTTACCTACTCATTACATCAACAAATAATAAATGAAAAAAAATATTCGAAAAAAAATTTGAATGACAGACAAAACACTCTTAGAAACCGTGAGATGGCCCTCGAAAATAATCGTGAATACAATCATTATTAAATTAAATAATGCCTTCAGTTGTCAGTTTATGTAAATTTGTAATTTATGATGTGGTAGGTATAATCTAAGTTGCAAATATATTAACATTTCGGCTTCATATTAGTTTTATTTTCTTCAGGAAAATCTCCAAGACTTGAACTATGGGGTGCATCCACATTCAACAATAGCATACGTAGTGTTTTTTTTTGGTTAAAACATGATTTTTTATCTGTCGACGTTTCGCTTTCACGAGCAGAAAACATTTTCAAGGTGGGTTATCAAAGCGACGTGGTGGTTTTTGTTGTCTCCGCGGTCGAACTCGCCTTGAAAATGCTTTCTTCTCGTGGAAGCGAAACGTCCCAAAAGGGCGCACTTTAAAAAGTTTCATTTTTCAAAATTACATTTTTTAAATTAGCAAATGATAGATGTATGGACATCACAACTAGAACATAATTCAAAATTGTCCTTATATACTTCTTTCATTTCATGCAGAGTCATAACCTTCTTCTTATTTACAAGCTGTCCTTTTATTATGACTCAGGATATCCGTTCCAAATTGAATTAGGCTGATTTACTTGGTGAGCGCTGTTTTTGTGTGTATCACACCTCAAGAACCCTCTGTTCTCAATCAAGACCCAGTTGCTGTAAGGCTGGATGGACCGTTTGATGACCGGTCTTTGGTAACGGTGTATGAATTTTTTAGCCCAGCGACGAGCAAATTTGCAAATATAAATGGTATATTTTTTGTGCTCCGCCGGGATTCGAACCCACAACCTTCCATATTTACGAGTCCGAAGTGTTACCACTGGACTACAGACCGGTCTTGGTTTTCGTCTATCTACCACGACATTCGACGATTACACATTAAATGAAATTATAGAGCTGTCAAGTGAGTTGGTTGGTTGATTTCATCTCGACAGGACAATGAGTGTGGCAGTCAGGTACCCGTATGGGGAATGAGGCAGGTAGGCAGATCGTTTAGATGACATATCATGGGAGAGCGTAGGACGCTTCTTTTGGAATTGTGGACGCCATGTTTGTTTTATTCCTTGTGGTTTGTTCAGATGAAGACAGCGCAACGCAATTAAGCTACACACATAGTGTAACTTCTTGCCTGCGTTATCCCCGAACGGGTCGCATGTGGCGTCTCGGGACCTATTTATTTTTACGGTTAAGGGGACCGGCCTTACATCAGCTAATTCAGTTGAACTGGCGGTTTCCCAGCTCCTGAGGGGGCTGGTTCTCATTTCTTGTGAAGGCCAAGTAAACATTGCCGGTATTTTGGGTTTGAAATAAACACAGAAACGGGAAAATATCATTTCTGACACCCTCGGTGGGAATCGAACCCTTGCTCTCAGTATAGAATGCAAGCATTCTACAAACTGAGCTACCGACCGGACTTTTTACGAGCTTGGTCGTCGCTACAAATAAACCGCCAATTCTCAATCAAGATCCAGTTGCTGTAAGGCTGAATGGACCTTTGGTGACCTGTCATTGGTAAAGGTTTATGAATTTTTCAACCCAGCGAAGAGCATATTTGAAAATATAGATGGTTTATTTTTTGTGCTCCGCCGAGATTCGAACCCACAACCTTCCATTTACGAGTTCAAAGTGTGAAAAATGAGTATATTATTATTAAACTTCATGGTCTTAGTATAAGAGTGATATACATGGAAAAAACATCAGGCATGCTTTTGATTATTGATCTTAAGATTATAAAGCTTAAAAAACATAACATGAAAACCTCACAACTTCTAGTCTAATCTAAGTTGCAAAGATATTTTACATTGGAGATTCACATTACATGCATTCCCACAACCAGACACGTACAAGTTCGCGCTTGCACATGCCTCATGTGAACCTACAACATAAAAACCAAATCTCAAATGGGCATACACCCTGCAACTCTTCAAAAAACATCTTAAAAAGAAAATGTTTTTTCTCATTTTTTCTTGCGTTATATTTTGTTTTTTTTCTTTAATTACAGAATGATTCCATGTTTAATTCCATTTCATAACAGTTTTTAGATAACGTGAATAGTTTTCAGCTCGTGTATTGCGTTTACTAAGTTCGTCTCAACATACCAGCACACACGAAACGTCTGGAGAGTGATTTATTTGACGTCATATGAAGGGACTAAATTATAGGTTAGGTTATATTTCGTCTTAACCCTTTCAACGCCATAACAAACAATTAACCTGTTTTTTTAATACATCCAAATAAATAGTATATTTTTTTGTTCCTTGACTTAGAGTAAACAATCTATAATCTTGTTGTTGCAGAGATATTATATTGAAAATACATATATTGAAGTGGCAAAAATATATTGAAAATATGTATTGAATTTGCAAAAGATATATTGAAATTTTAGGATCATATTTAATGCATGCCCACAAGCAGGCACATGTTAGTCCGCGCTTATAGATACTGCATGTGCAACATTGCAACAATACAATACATTAAATCAATACGTACAAAAGCTGCTCCGGCTATTTTTAATATTTATATGCTGTAATCGTAATTATTTTGGTGACAAAAGTGTGTGAAAGTATAATCGAAGTGTTAACAAATGGGACTTATGCTATTATTTTGATAACGGTACTGTGGAACTGGATAAAGTCTTTATTATTAACATATTTACATAGTCCTATTGAATAGTCATCTTCCAAGCACCTATAAATCTGAGTATAGGGTGGTCACAAAGATTACTGTGTATTTTTTGTCTAAATAATCGGTGAGAAGACATAAAATGACTGCTATGGAATTTATTACTGAGGCAAAAAACATACTAATGAATTTGAACTCGATTATTAATGATACCAACAATAACTTTAGCAAAGACCACATAGCAAAGCTCACACCAAGGCTTACCGACCTTTCGGGTACCATCAGCCAAATGGCTGTGAAGATGGGTAGCCTGGAAGGAGAAGTACAGGCGTACAAACAAATTGTTAATAATCCTCCCAAATCAATACCCAAATCGAATCCTTCCGACATGTATGAGGCCATTGCTGAGCTGGAAGATCGAAAGGAGAGGTCTAAAAACGTTATAATTTACAACTTACCTGAAGGTACTTCTAACACAATTGAAGGTATTAAAGAGGATGATGATTCAACTAAAAACACTATAAATCTTATCGATTCTTCAGCAACATCGGATATTGTGAAAATTTATAGACTGGGAATTAGAAAAACTGATTCATGTCGTCCAGTTAAGGTTGAATTTAGAGACCCGATAACAGTGAAAAAACTATTAAACTTCAAACGTATTATACCCAATGGAATAAAATTGAAACCAGATCAAACATATCAACAGAGGAAACAATTGCTGGAGTTAAGGACTGAGTTGGAGGAGAGGAAAAAGAAGGGAGAGGTTAATTTAACCATAAAGTATATAAACTCGTCACCAAAAATTGTTTCAAGCACACCAAAAAACTACAGAGACATAAATTAAACTGCTTGTATCAAAATCTGAGAGGTGTTTGTACTAAAGTGAGTGAGTTTTCCTCAATAGTACCAACCCTAGCATACGACATTCTCATTTTTACGGAGACTTGGCTTCACCCAAATATCCACACTGCTGAACTGGGGCTCTTCTCTTACACTACATACCGCCTGGACCGAAATGAACTCAATAGCACTAAAGTGAGAGGTGGTGGAGTGCTGATCTCAGTGAATAGAAATCTCAATTCCCGCAAACTCAAAACGATCAACTCTGATGTTGAACAAGTTTTTATCTTGGTGTCTTTTAGTGGTTTTAAAATGGTGTTGGGTACAGTGTATATTCCGCCCTCTGCTGATATAGCGGTCTATCGAAGTCATTGCGATGAGGTGGAGCGATTAAAGATTGCCTATCCTGACGCTAAATTTCTTATTGTGGGAGATTATAATCTTCCAAATATTAATTGGATGGAACTGGGATCGGACTCATCACCGAATCCTAATAGATGTAATTTAACTGAGCGTGAAAATACTGTATTTGATATGTCTCTTCTTCTAAACCTTAATCAAGTTAATAGAGTTAGAAATGCAGGTGATAGAATACTAGATCTAGTTTTTTGTAGTAATATGTCTGCAATTGTTAACGAATCAGTGGAAGCTGTTGTTCCTCCGGACAGTCACCATCCGATTTTGGATATTGTCATTGATATTACTAAACCGCAGGTCTGTAATGTTGACTCTCCAGAATCCTATCGGAATTTTGTCAGGGCTAATTATGAAGGTGTAAACAAGTTTTTGTCTGAGGCCAATTGGTCATTCATCAATGCGAAAAATAATAATTTAGGCGAGATGGTTGAGGAGTTTTACAGCATTCTGAATGGAGCCATTGATTTGTGTATACCAGTTACAAAAGTTAGAAAATCATCATTCCCTAAATGGTATAGCCGTGATCTAATTGATTGTATCTGTGAGAAGAAACTTGCTCATAAAAAGTACAAGGAGACCAGATTAGCGCCAGATTATGAGAATTTCAATTTTCACAGAAAGCAGTGTAAGAAAATCTTGGTAGCGTGTTATAATGAATATATTAATGGCATTGAAATGTCTGTTAGGTCTGATGTAAAAAAGATTTTCAATTATTCACGATCTCTCAAAAATGAGAGTCAGAAAACTATATCTAATAATAATGTGGGAGAAGTACCAAACCTATTTGCTACGTTTTTTAAAAGTGTTTTTACTACTGATAATACTGGTCAGTCCTTTGATTTCTCATCTCACATTGATTTTCAGCTCTCGAGCTTGTCATTTGAAGTGTCTGATGTTACATCAGGTATAAAATTAATGAAACCTTTAACTTGTCCTGGCCCTGATGGGGTTCCGGCATTTTTTTTAAAGAATTGTGCTTCTAGTTTGACACAACCTTTGTGCACTATTTTTAATTTATCTATATCTTCTGGATGCTTTCCACTTATCTGGAAGACATCCTACATCACTCCAATATTCAAAGGTAAGGATAGGAAGGATGTCACAAACTACAGACCTATTAACTTGCTCTCGGCTATTCCCAAACTGCTTGAAAAACTGATTTTATCGAAAATTGGATTTGTGGTCACTAGATCTTTAACTAATTGTCAACATGGCTTTTTACCCAATAGATCTACGACCACTAATCTCATGTCTTATGAGAATTTTTTGTCGGGGGCTCTTGGTAGACGTAAACAGATCGATGTTATTTACACAGATTTCGCTAAAGCTTTTGATAGAGTTTCTCACAATATCTTGCTTACGAAACTGGAAGCAATGGGAGTATCTGGTAGCTTTTTGTTGTGGATTAGGAGTTATATTATGAATCGTTCCCTGATCGTGAAAATAAATAACTCTGAGTCTGATCCTTTTACACAAACTAGTGGTGTCCCACAGGGATCTCATCTTGGTCCGCTGCTATTTTTATTATTCATTGACGATATTGTTAATGTTGTCCAGGACTGTAATGTACTTTTGTTTGCGGATGACATTAAAATTTTTCGTGAGATCGACTCAATCAACGATTGTATTAAACTACAATCGACACTTGATAGATTAAATAACTGGTGTTCACTTAATCATCTTTATCTTAATATATCCAAATGTCAAGTGATGCGTTTTTATAGAATAAAAAACCCATTGATTAAAGATTATGTTATTAATCATAACTTATTAAATAATGTTTTAGTCATCTCTGACTTGGGGGTTCTGTTTGATCATAAACTCTCATTTGTCGCCCACATTAACGATATCCGCGCTAAAAGTATGAAAATGCTTGGCTTTGTTTTCCGAATTACCAAAGATTTCCGTGATTTACAAACAATAAAAATTCTTTATACTTCACTGGTCCGTAGCGTTTTAGAATACTGTTCTACCATCTGGTCTCCTCACTTCTCGGTCCATATTGACAATATTGAAAAAGTTCATACTAAATTTTTAAAAATCGTTAATTTTAAACTAAATATTCCTATTGCTAATTTTGACCCCATCTTCCTTAACTCCTTACTTAATTTAACTAGTTTGTCTAATAGGAGAAAAATTATTGATTTACTCACACTCTATAAAATTAAGAATGGTCTAATAGATTGCCCGATGTTGCTTGAAACTATTAATTTTTTTGTTCCGCGACAGGGATCTCGTCAGATAGTTCCTTATCGCCCTGTAGCTTCCAATACAAATGCACATTATAACAGTTGCATAAATCGCCTTCAACGTAGTGGTAATACCTGTACACTGGACTTTGACCCACCCAACAATAACTTTGATAGGTATAGAGCTGCTCTGTTGAGGTACTTTTTGGATGAATAGTGTTTTTATTTCTGTTGCTTGTATATTTCATTTGATTTTTGATTTATATTTTTTGATTTATATTTTTTCTCTAGATAGTAACTTTGATTTTTATTCTTATTTTTATATAGTTTTTGTTATTGTGTTTATTTGTTTCATTTTACTTTCATATACTTTACATCTTTTTGGTATTTTTATGTATTTGTGTTATTTTTGAAACTATGTAACCATTTCATGTAAAAGGCACTAAGTGCCGTTAATAAATAAATAAATAAATGTGTATACATACAAAAAAAACAAACCTCACTTGATTATAAATTTTGCAACTTGTGCCGCCTTTCCCTGAAACCGGGGTGGTGTTGGCTAAAGTTCTGTAAAGATACGGTAAAATTGGTTTACTTTGCCAATGTCCCCATTGTTTCAGGAAAGGGCGGCAATAGTTGTAAGGTGTATGTTTGAAATTTATTGAAATTTTGGTTTTTATTTCGTAAGTACTCATGCATCATGTGTAACAGAGTAGGTGATCCTCAGTTGTCGTGCAGAGAGGGTGCCTCCTGAAGACGTGGGCTACGTCGCCAACGAAACGTCGGGAATAATGTAAGTTCTTCAATGACGGTTCGTCTTCAACTTCAACTCAACTCACATATAGTGTTACTTCTTGCCGCGTTATCCCCGAAGGAGTCGCATGTGGCGAATTGAACCTATTTATTTTTACAAGGAATGGGGCCGGCCTTACGCCAACCACTTCAATTGAAGTGGGGGTTTACCAGCTCCCGAGAGGGCTGGTACTCAGTTTTTGTGAAGTAAACCTTGCCGGTATTTTATTTTGGGGTTTGAAATAAACACCGAAACGGGAAATCATTTCTGACACCCTCGGTGGGATTCGAATCCGAGCTTACGGCATGGAATGCAAGCACTCTACCAACTGAGCTATCAACCGGACTTCTAATATTCGAAAAGTGTATTTAACCTAGAAATATCAGTATAATTTGAAAATATATAAAACTACCGTAACTCCAGTTCCCTCTGCCTGTATGGAGTGCTCGCCGCTGAATTTTCTATTTTGTAGGTATGGCACGCAAAGGGTTAGGTTGTAATAACAGGTTCCCCGCTACATGTAAGTTCGTGCATACGCATGTGCGTTCGTAGTAACAGACAATATGAAATGCTAGATGCTGCCATTAAATGATGGTACGAGGCACGCCCACGCATTTGGGTGGTCCCGCAGTGGAAAAGAAAGACCCAGTAAAGTATGGAATGATCAGATTAGATAAAAGTACTTGACCTCTGTTCAAAACTCTAACCAAGTATATAAAAAAAAACATTAAACTCATACGGTGCTATTCTTATACATTTTAGTCACCCGTTGAGCCCACGCTTTGACAAACTGATGATGCATTTCTATGAAGACCTGTCAATCTAAGATGGCCGCAAGTGAACAGCTGATAAGTCTTGATACAAACATTACCAAAATTCGGTAGGTAAGAATGACCGAGGTGATGAAACTTTCAGCCCAGGCATCATTAGTTTATCAAAGCGTGGGCTCAACGGACGACTAAAATGTCTAAGAATAGCCCCGTTAGTGTGAAACAAATATGTAATTATTTTTTTATAAAAAACTTTAAAGAAAAAGTTGTATTTTCTTATAAATAAAGTGAGGTTTCGGTGGCGACGTAGCCAACGTCTTCAGGAAGCACCCTTTCTGCAAGACGAGTGAGGATGAACTAAAAAACACAAACGTGACAAAAAGTAGTATATAGTGTGGCCCTTCATACTGTTCCGAACTTGGAGTACCTACGTGCGTCAGTACAGGTACAATAGTGTGCGTAGAACAGTCCAGTATGAACATTGACATACTAATGAACTCTATGAGTATGAATCATGATGTTAGCAGTAAGGTACATAGAACGGCGGTCTGGTATGAGCGAGAGATCGAATGATCTGGAATATGCAAGAAAGATTATTTTGTACCTATATTTAGGGAATGCAATAGTGCCGAGGGTGATTAGAGACGCTCCTAGCATTTTGCCGTGAAGACCAACAAGCAGGATTATTAATTTTTGTAGTCGGCTGCGTTGACCGTTGGACCACCTATATGTGGCAACTATTGTGACCTAGAAAGGGCCCTTGGAAAGTACAGTAAGACACGGCAATTAATATAAAAGCATTGATTAGTGTGGCAGTACTAAAAATAACAGAAAACAACCGTTGCCATGACTACGTGGAGTCGATATAAAATAAAAACAGCGCGACTAACAGTGCAACTTCCTACCGTACTGTCTCAGAACGGGTCACATGTGGCGGGTGCAACCTATTTATTTTCACAGGTAACGGGGAAGCCTTCGCCAAACATTCAACATATAAAATCTAAATCTAAATCTTAATCTAAGTTGCAAAGATATGTTACATTGGGGATTCACATTATATGCATTCTCACAAGCAGAGACGTATAAGTTCGCGCTCGCACATGCCGCATGTGAACCTACAACATAAAAATCCAAATCTCAAATGGACATATGTACAACCAGCAACTCTTTCCGTCCTTCCCTGAAATAGGGGTGACATTGGCAAAGTGAACCATTTTTTCAGCATTAGTGGTCAACCGAATACCTACCTATAAGTGAAGGAACGTTGCTAAATAAAACAAAGGTTTGGATGGTTTATTTTTAAGGGCGCTGTTTTTGTGTGAATCACACCTCAAGAACCCTTCGTCGCGAACCCTTGCTGTCTACTATAGAACGCAAGCGTTCTACCAACTGATCCATCGTTTTTAAACAGGAAATAGAAAGAAGGAAAGATGGCGTTTCGCTAGAATTGGTTAGATTCACAGCAGAGTTGCTTCCATACCCCCCCAATTTTTTTTTCAAGAAATCCTGTGCGGGAGACTCCCTAGATTTCAGAGACTCTAGGGGTCTATGACACTTGTTGTAGTGCCGCACAGGTGTTTACGAGCTTGGTTGTCGCTACAAGGAATGATTGAGGGTAGAAGGATTAAAAAAATGCCGAAGGTACGTCGTGGCTGAATACGCCGGCCGCGTGATGACACAATTTTGTCCATGTCTATTCGCGTGAGGACCTCATAATTTTTTTGTTATTGATTGATAAGCATCCTAGCTATAAGAAAGTGCGACGTTTGCCCGCCGAGAAAAGATTGCAGTTTCAAATGTTGTTCTTCTAATGTAGGTAGGTAGGTAGATGGGTACTTATTTTTAAAGAATGCGCCGGAAGTGAGTTGTTCCGTTTGGTTGGTACTACAGTTACGCGTCAAAACACAACTTCCGGGACGCCATTTTAAGAATGCAATTTAAAAATTGAATTTCGAACGACATCGAGGATTTTTTAAATTTCTTCTTTTTACAGCCCAAGTAACCATTTAGGTTTTAAAAAGGTTACAAAATGGTCCCAGAACCTTTGTATGGAAATCGGCACGTAAGTCTTAATAGTCTCAATAACGTTATATTAACCTTATACTGGCCTCGTGAGTGCTAAAAGGGCCCCAGTTTTAGAACCTTGCAGAGAGCTACACCAAAACCTATAGCTCAAATACAAAACCGCTCGAAGAGCTACGGCAGAACTCAAATATAACCTCGACAACCTTAATTTTACCTCAATATAACCTAGCAAGACAGCTTTTACGTACTAAATTAGTCTTGGATTTAACTCTTACACAACTTGCAACTCGGGTTCTCTCGCTCTCGCTCGGGTGAGCGAGAGCGAGAGAACCCGAGAAACATCTCGCTCTAGAGCGAGATGTTTCTGTGGAAGATTTTTTACACAGCCGTGAATTGAAATACATGTTATAATGGCGCGTGCGCGTCTTACCAAGTTTCAAAATGGATAGATAAGTATGAGTTGTATTCAAACAAAATAATAAATGGCTTTAAGAAATCAGGGAAATGTAAAACATACTGCGAATGGCACTTTATCGTGATACTTTAGGATAATAGTTCTGTATCCGAGACGGGCCTTTCGTAACTTAAAAAAATTTAGATTTTAATATATATATTTTTTGTAAATCAGGTGTTTGGTGGTAAGTTGCATTATAAATAAAACTTATATTAATACAAAAAGGCATGTATTTTAAATCGCATAGCATACCTTATTCAAATTTTGCCTTATTGAATTAAAATATTGCTATTGATTAAGATAGTTATTTTTTTTTAACGAAAAAATATGGCTGCCGTAAGAAAATTACTAGTAAGCATTCAAATTAACCTTTTTAGAACTATAACAGCTAGAATCTCTTAAAATGTGCCTAAATAAGAGCTAAAGGTTATTGCCAAGAGCTTTTCAAGACTTATCAGCCGCGAAAGTAGCCGCTAAGAAAAAAATGTTGCTTGCATGTTTTGATGGTGTTAGTGGATGGTGCTTGGATCACGTGTTTACGGAAAGTGTGCTAACAGCTACAGGCTCCTCTGAAAGTGCAAGTAAGTTTTTATTTTTCAATCCCTTTGAAAAAATACATTATTGTATTGTTTATTTTTTTTTAATTTAAATCCATAAAACTCAGGTTTAAAGATGAGCCATACTTCTTAAACGCAAAACGCAACTAAGCTACACATATAGTGTAACTTCTTGCCTGCGTTATCCCCGAAGGGGTCGCATGTGGCGCTTCGGGACCTATTTACTTTTACAGGTAAGGGGGCCGGCCTCACACCAACCACTTTCAGTTGAAGTGGGGGTTTCCCAGATCCCGGGGGGGCTGGTTCTCATTTCTTGTGAAGGCTGAGTATGCCTTTGAGATCGAACCCTTGCTCTCGGCGTGGAATGCAAGCATTCTACCAATTGAGCTATCGACCTTTTTACGAGCTTGATCGTGAAATGAAAGAAGTATGCAAGGACAGGAAGAAGTAGCGGCTAATCTGCAATGTTGATTTCTAATGTTGGTGTATTCATTTGCTACATTTTTTGCATAGGAAATTTTTGACTTTTTTTGTATAGATTTCTTTTTAAGGTTTTGTTCTTTTTTATATTTAAATTTAATTTATTATTCATATTCCTTGACTTATAGGTTGGTATGAGGCTGACCACCCATACTGTATAAAATGGTTCACTTTGC
This sequence comes from Agapetus fuscipes, assembly GCA_951799405.1. Lineage (NCBI taxonomy): Eukaryota > Metazoa > Arthropoda > Insecta > Trichoptera > Glossosomatidae > Agapetus > Agapetus fuscipes. The sequence continues at coordinate 13,706,745 of OX637361.1, forward strand.
CAATGTCACCCCTGTTTCAGGGAAGGTCCGCAAAAGTTGTGGGGCTTATGTTCATTTGAGGTTTGGATTTTATTTGTAAGTACACATTCAGCATTTGTAAGCGCGAACTACACTTGTTGGTTTGTGGGCATACATCTGAGAGCTTTAAATTAATATATCCTTGCAACTTAGATTATAGATTTATAGATCGTCGTCGCTACAAAGCGCCAATTCTCAAGCAAGACCCAGTTGCTGTAAGGCTGGATGGACCTTTGGTGACCGGTCATTGGTAAAGGTTTTATGAATTTTTCAACCCGGCGAAGAGTAAATTTGAAAATATAAATGGCATATTTTTTGTGCACCGCCGGGAATCGAACCCACAACCTTCCCATTCAGAGTCCGCAGTGTTACCACTGAGCTACGGACCGGTCATCCGGTCTTCTTCATCTTTGTATATTTGCAATACCTACTACATGTTGTATCGGGTTTGGCATATTATATTTTACAAGATGATAACATTCAGCGAATGCCAAGTTTTAAACCTTAAAATTTCTCTATTTTATTGATAACAATTTTAAAACTGGAATGTAATATTCTATGTTTTTGTAAAATGCGCTCTTCGAGAAACGTAATCAAGATATTAAGAATGTTTTTAAAAGTGGTAAATTCATTGAAAATATCTTTTTTTATCTCGTGAAACTTCAAACTCATTCGTAATATGAAAAAACTTGTTTTTCCAATTTTGTTGAAAATGTAATAATCTTTAAAAATGGGGAAATTATTTTATTCTAGAACAAAAAATTAAAATAAAAAAGTAGAAATATTGAAAAAATATTCAGTTTTTCGGGGCTACAGGTAATTACAAAAATGTACGAGTTCGAAAACTTGGCATTTGATGAGTCTAATCTACATATTATACAATATATCCAAAAACCAGTGCTACATTTTATTTTTTACTTTCTTGCTATAGCTGAAGGCTATAAAGAAAGTCTTGATTTGGTGGGGAAATTTTTTTTCGAGGTTTTCACGGAAATGAGTTGTCCTGGTGTAGGACATGCCAAAAAACACTATCTTTCAAAAACGTCCATCTGTATGTGTGTGTGTGTATATGTGTGTGTGTATGTGTGTCACTTTCCAAAGTATAAGACCTAGAGATACCAAACTTTGGCTACATCAATTTTTTTGGACATGTATTAAGTATGAATAGCATGACATTACACCAACTTGAAAATTCAAGATGGCTGACATACAAAAAAAACATAAAATTGCACTTTTCTCAAAAAGGGCTCCAAGAATTTTTCTTAATTTTTTAAAATTGCCACTAATTAGTTTTAACTTAATAAATAAATTATGGCAACACTCTTACTAATCTGTGTCTATGGGTTGCCATATGAAAAAAACCGAACGATTGTGAGTTTTTCAAAAGTTAATTGGTTAACAAAGATATAATGTTCTACAATATTATAGACAATATAAATTTCTACAAAATTAAAAAAAAAAATATTTGAAAAAATAAATATAAAGCACCGTGTACACGACCTGAAATTTTAAATCGAAAATATTAGAAAAACCTATTAAAATGCAAGATATTTAAATTTGTTTTAGATTTGATAGAAAGAACAAGTTTATCACTTTAATTTGCAATCAAAGATTTTTTACTTTTTTGAAAATTCAATATGGCGTCCAAAGAGCTGAAAACTTAAAATGCGATTTTCTGATAAACGGCTCCGACGATTTGTCTTAATTTTTTTGTGAATCCATTTATAAAATAGTGCTATCTAATAATCATAATCATTTCTTCATCATAATCTCGGTTTAGGGAGTTACCATTTAAAAGAAAAAAATAAAGGAAAAATTCTCGGCACTTAGAGGGTTAATAAAAAAATAAAATAGCACAAACGTAAAACAATAATGATAACCTATATATTGTCATTATTATTTTTTCCAAAAAGTGAATAAAAAGTATAGCCACCATACAAAGTGAAAATTTTTCCATACAAAATGTTTTCGTAATTTTCTTGGTAGTCAAAGGGTTAAAATTAAAAAAAAGGCTGTGATTCTTAAAATTTTATAAATGATGATGATGATGATGGATGATTTCTTTCCTGTAGCGCCATTTAATGGTCCAGGACCATGTCAAGGGCGCCATGGCTTCTGGAGAAAAGTAGTGTCTTCAGTTCCTTTCTGAAGGTGGTGGTAGGCTGGTTCGCGCGAACACCGATGGGCAAATTGTTCCAGGCAACCGGCCCGGCCACCGCAAATACCAATAATAATCAGTCATTACTTTTTCAAAATATAACTAAAAAGTTTACCCACATTACAAAGTCCTAGTTTGCATACAGAAGGGTTCAATGACCATCTATAGTAATCTAGTATCTAAGTTGCAGTGAAATATAAACATTCAAAACTCATATCAAATGCATGCCCACAAACAAGCTTTTTTTTTTTTTTTTTAGAAAAATAGATTTGTGGAAAGGAATGCAATCCACCAACCTATTTTGCCTGGCCAGTTGTCTTCATGTGAAAGCAGAAGCTTGTGTGCATGCAACGGCATCTGTTGAACCAGGGTCGAAGTTATCGTCGCGGGATTCGAACCAGCGTTATAATCTATAATAATCTATAATCTAAGTTGCAAGGATATATTCATTCAAAGCTCTCAGATGTATGCCCACAAACAAACACGTGTAGTTCGCGCTTACAAATGCTGATTGTGTACTTACAAATAAAATCCAAACCTCAAATGAACATAAGCCCTGCAACTCTTGCCGACATTCCCTGAAACAGGGGTGACATTGGCAAAGTGAACCATTTTTTACAGTATGGGTGGTCAGCCTCATACCAACCTATAAGTCAAGGAATACGAGTCCGAAGCGTTACCAATAGACTACGAAGAGGTAATACTGTTAGTTCTTTATAAGGCATATATAAGGCGTTATCCGGTTCCAAATAACTTGTCTTGATTCCCGCGGCCATAAGACCGACAAAGTACGTGTAAGTTCGCGCTTACGAATGCTGAATGTGTACTTACAAATTAAAACCAAATCTCAAATGAACATAAAACCAGCAACTCTTGCCGACCTTCCTTGAAACAGAGGTGACATTGACAAAGTGAATTATTTTTTACACTTTGAGAGGACTGAGAAATGCGAGGAAATTGAGATAAGACTGAATGAAACAAGAGTGGAGGTCGTGAAAGAATTTGATTATCTGGGAAGAAAGTTTGAGTCGAATGCGAAATTAACGAAATAATTGGAAAAGCGCGCTAGTAGAGGAAGAAGTGTAATGGGAACGATTGGAAGAATTGCAAGAAATAGGAAGCTTACGAAGAATATGAGATCGGCGATCCACAATGGCATATTGGTTGGTGGAAGTGAGGCTTAATGAATGTGAGCTGAGTAAAGTATTGTTATGTAAATATGAAATATAAATATTTAAAATAAGTAGGTATTAGTTATAGGAATTCTGTATTGTATTGTGTGGGTAGGAATCATTGAATAAAATACGTGAAGCATCGAGAAATAATAATTACTATGCCTTTCTGGAACTGTCTAGCAAATATAGGTCTAGATTGCACTGTTTTAAAGAATATAAGAAGGGTGCGAGTGGCTTGCAGGGCCAGTAGTATTCTACAAGCTTTACCACTATATACATTGAACCAAAACCAGTGAACAAAAACCAAGTGTAACGGAATAGTCGAGAATATCTTTGTGCAAATAAATTATTAAAAGTGTAAAATAAACAACTGTATAAGAAGACCAGTATTTTTAATTGAAAGACTGTTGAACCCTAATTTCGTAACAGTATGTACGGTTGAAATGGCTTACCTGAGAGCAATGACTGGAAAGACACTGAGTGATAGAGTACGTAATGATTGGGTGATGAACGAGTGTGGTATAAAAGAGAATATGAGAATGAAAGTACAAAAAAGGACGATGAGATGGTTCGGACATCTTGAAAGAATGGATGATGAACAACTTACGAAGAACGTGTACAAAAGAAATGTCAGAGGAAAGTGCGGAAGGGGAAGGCTGAGGAAAGAATGGTTAGACCAAATAGGTGAGATTGCGAAAGAATGGGTCTGCAGTGTGAGAATAAGAGAAGAGTATGTATGAAAAAGGTGATGACAGAAAAAAGTGGAGGCGCATCTGCGGAGGTACCGGCCACCCTTAGTGGAATGGCGGCAGGATACAGTACAGTACAGTACAGAGGTCAACTTCATACAAACCTATAAGTCAAGGATCTTTCTTAAAAAAAAAAAAATAAGGCTGATTTATTTGGTAAGCGCTGTTTTTGTGTGTATCACACCTCAAGAGCCCTCTGCGAGCTTGGTCGTCGCTGTAGAAAGCGCCAATTCTCAAGCAAGACCCAGTTGTTGTAAGGCTGGATGGACCCTTTGATGATCGGTCTTTGGTCAAGGTTTATGAATTTTCAACCCAGCGAAGAGCAAATTTGAAAATATAGATGTTTTTTTTTTGCTCTACTGGGAATCGAACCCACAACTTTCCATTCAGAGTTTGAAGTGTTACTACTGAACTACAAAACGGTCACAATTAACTGTCAATTTTATTTTGAAATCTTTGAATTGTTTTGAAAATAATACAAAATATTTATATTAAGTTTTGGAGCTCACAGACAGTAGGTGTTATCATTAATAAAAAAGCGAAAGGTTGTATTACTAAGTATGAAAGAGTCTCCCGGAGAATATTGTTAGTGAGAATGAGATTTGGACGGATGAAAGTTCTACTGATTGCGTGCTACGCCCCAGTGGACTCGGAATGCAAAGTCGTGAAAGAATAATTCTGGGAGAAAGTTAACATTGTTATGAGAAAGAAAGAAGAAAATGAAAGAACGATTCTACAAGGAGATTTTAATGGATGGGTAGGTATGAGACAAGATTATAGCGAAAATGTGGTAGGACCGAGTGGTAAAGGCGTAGCCAATGATAATGGTAGAGCGCTAATAAGCCTATAAATGGAACAAAGACTCTTTACGTCTAATACCAGGTTCAACCACAAAAGTATACATTTGTATACGTGGCAGAACAGAGCGGGCAACCGAACAATCATTGATTACATTATGTGTGGATGAACGAATGAGAGGGGATGTAAGAGACTCTCGAGATACCGTGGAGCTGTGCTAAACACAAACCACTATTAGCTGCGCTCGAGAATAATGATAGGAGATGTAAGAAGAGGAGCACAAAAGGAATTGGTAAGTATGAAGCGAAAAAAGTGGAAAAATTAATGACGTTAGTATAAAATGACGTAAGTATAAAAACATATCCAACACCGGTCAATTGGTGTAAGATATAAAAAGACTTTATCTCTAAAAACAGAAACGATCACACTGAAATTTTAAAGAAAATCGTTAGAGCCGTTTTTGAGAAAAGTGCAATTTAATGTTATTTTTTGTATCGCAGCCATCTTGAATTTCCAGGTTGGTGCCATGCCAGTCGGCCCATCAAAATCTGTGGTTGTCAATTCTCTTAATCCAAAAATTGGTGTCTCTGCGATCAGTAGATTCGGCTGGGATATCCGGTCATACATACATACGGACAGGTTCGACAAATTAGGTTTTTTGCATGTTCTGGTGCAGGACAACTCATTTCCGTTGAAATCTTAATTTTTTTTTTTCGGACGAATACAATACTTTATAGCTCCTTCGGACTGCTATAAAGTAACAAAATTTCTCGGCAGCGGAAGGGTTAATCAAAAATTATTGCCAGCCAATTTGAAAGCCATTATATGTATTTGAGATTCATATTAAACGTATTCTCATAAGCAGACACGTATAAGTTCGCGCTTACACATGCCGCATGTGAACTTAGAATATAAGAACCCATCTCAAGTGAACATAAGCCCTGCAACTCTTGCCTATTTTCCATGAAACAGGGTTGACATTGTCAAATTGAACCATCTTTTACAGTAAGGGTGGTCAGCCTCATACCAATCTATAGGGCAAGGAAAATGATCATACCGCAAAACTAAAATTACTTAAGCAGATTGCCTTCATTAATAATACTATTAGCTGTGCTCGAGAATAATGATAGGAGATGTAAAAAGAGGAGCACAAAAGGAATTGGTAAGTATGAAGCGAAAAAAGTTGAAAAATAATACAAATACAAAATACAAATTAAACATTTTGTTGGGAAAATTAAATATCACCTCAAAACAACTTTATTTTATGCTGAAAAGTCATGTGCAGTCCACTGTACATTTAATTTCTGATACGCGCCATGGGGAATTCTTACGTTTCACAAGATTGCTCTCGTCGCCCATCCGTGCAAATTCTACATCGACGATAACACGCATATCCCTCGCGCTACGAAGGTACGAGTATGTATATACATACTTATTTTCAACATTCTAACTATGACAGAACAGATAATTATTATACAACATAATACAACCCTTTATTATAAGTAAGTGAGTAAAAATGAAGTTTTAAAATACTTTGTTTAATCTTTTTTACGATATATCTATTTTAATTTGTGTTAAAATAAAGTACTGAGGCGTTTAAGACAGATTTTGACCAAAAACGGGACTCGACGTAAAGTTTTTTGGACTTTAAAATTCATTTCCCGTGAAACTATAGCAGATAAAAAGAATATATACGAGACCATTATTGTTTTAAATTTAATGTTCTTATTTTTGACGAACAAAAATTTCAATTATTGTACTTTGATTTTGAGTTATAAAATATATGCAACAAATACCGTTTTACCCCCGTTTCTCCTGAACCAGAAGGGTTAGAAATACAAATTTTTGGTATGTTAATTTTCTTGTTACTAGTAATGAACGTAGCATAATTTTTTTTTCTTTATTCTCATGACTCATACAACTTATATCAAAAGATCGATTTATATATTTGTTAAAAAAAATGGCCGCATTCAAAATTCTCCAGGTTTGCAGTACTTTTTTTAATGCAAAAAGCAGGTAAATAATGTAGGTCATCATTTCTTACTAGTCTCTGCCTAGTAGTCGATGAGGTAGTTTGTACCATTTTTTGGGCTTCTTTGAAGAGGCGGCATCCAGAACGCTCCAGGGTAGGATCACCAAAATCTGCAGAAAAGGCATGTACTTGATGCCGGACACCTCCCAAACATATTTCTGCCTGGTAGTCGATGAGGTAATTTGCACCATTTTTTGGGAAGGCGTGTTATAAAGCTAAATCTACCGTTTTTGTTTCTTACACTTTATGGTCTTAGCAAAATAGTTACAGTAATGAAAAAAATCAAGCATGTTTATTAATTTTTTATCCTAATTATAAAGCTTAAACAAAATATATAACTTAAGAATTGCCACCACAAAAAAATATTTAAAAAAATGCGTTTTTTTTTACATTTTTACCCTTTTTTTACGTGTGTGCTGTATTTTGGATTTTTTTTTTGCTTTTTAATTACAGAACTATACATTGTTTAGGTTTGGTACTCAACATTTTTTTTATAATGTCAATAGTTTTTGAGTAAATATGGAAAAACTGAAACTACTTAATGAATTAAATTTTAATTAAATCAAAGAACAAAGTTTTTCCATATTTACTCAAAAACTATTGACATTATAAAAAAAATGTTGAGTATCAAACCTTAACAATGTATAGTTCTGTAATTAAAAAGCAAAAAAAAAATTCCAAAATACAGCACACACGAAAAAAAAGCTAAAAATGTAAAAAAAACGCGTTTTTTTAAATATTTCTTTTTTGTGGCAATTCTTACGTTATATATTTTGTTTAAGCTTCATAATTAAGATAAAAAATTAATAAACATGCTTGATTTTTTTCATTACTGTAACTATTTTGCTAAGATCATAAAGTGTAAGAAACAAAAATGGCATATTTGGCTTTATAACACGCCTTAAAGAGAGGCCGCTTCCAAAACGCTCCAGCATAGGAAAAGGCAGACTAGTGAAAAAATGATGTACTCGATGCAAACTACCAGCCTGACCATGTCTCTGCCTGGTAGTAAATGAGGTAAGGTTTCGTACATCTAGCTCTTAGTCCTACTTTACGCGCATACAAATTATTTGATTCACTTTGATAGATGATTTAAGCACTAAAACTTACTGATGTATCCATTATTAGTAAAAAAAAAATACGGACTGTACGTTTAAAATTTCCATTCCGTTTTTTTTGTATCACCCTGTGTCGGTTCATCTTGCAAGACAACGGATATTGCTTTGAAATTCCGTAGAAAAATAACAGCTCTTGAGAATGCCATAATAAAGCATTATAAAATACGTGTAGCTTCTAAAGATAACCTATTGGTTTGGATTCTTACCACGCAGTCCTAATTTGTTTGCCTAGACAAGTATTATGACTCCGTCCAAAAAAAAATATCCCGTTGTTTTTAAAAATATGTTTCTTATACTTTATGGCCTTAGTTAAAGAGTGACATAAATGAAAAAAATCACCCGTGTTAAATAATTATTTATCTTAATTTTAAAGTTAATTACTTTTATATAACTTAAAAAATGACGCCACAAAAAAATATTTAAAAAAACTCGTTTTTTTTACATTTTTTTGCTCGCATTTTGTTGTTTTGTATTTTGGAAATATTTTTTTTCTTTGTAATTATAGAATGATACAAATCCTAGTTTGTGGTGTAATTTTTAGTAGAATAATGTGAACAGTTTTTGCGATAATATGAAAAAACTGAAACTAATTAATTTATTTAATTCTTGAAAACAGTTTTTTCATATTATCTCAATAACCATTCACATTATTCTATTAAAAATCACACCACAAAGTAGAATTTATATAATTCTATAATTATAAAGAAAAATAATATTTCCAAAATACAAAACAACAAAATGCGAGCAAAAAATTGTACAAAAAACGAGTTTTTTTAAATATTTTTTTGTGGCGTCATTTTTTAAGTTATAATAAAAAAACTAACTTTAAAATTAAGATGCAAAATTATTTACCACGCGTGATTTTTTTCATTGATGTCAATTTTTAACTAAGGCCATAAAGTATAAGAAACATATTTTTAAAAACAACGGGAGTTTGGTTTTTGAACACAGCCTAATACAACCTAAAGCAATTTCAACATTCCGTAGCTTTATGGTTGTAATAATATTAAATAATTATTCTTTGGCTCTCCATTTAGCAAAATATGTCAACCTCTCTAGAACCTAATCAGGAGTCTAAGACAACCTTAAGATGCACGGACAATTAGCTCTTGAAACACAAGTCAAAATAACGTTAATTTAACCTCTTGTCAGCAACTTCTAGATACCAATAATGATGCAATAATAACCAGTTGGTTTTAGGACTTATAAGTTATTCTCAAGCCATTAATATGACCGAATAGCAAAGCATTAACCTTTCTAGGAGACTTATTAGACCTAAAGGCAATTTTCACAACGTAGGACGACTAAAAAGGTTACTTGGGAGTACTCATACCAACATGAGTTTCAAACCCAAAATAAAAATACCGCCAAGATTTACTCAGCTTTCACAGCTCCCTCGGGATCTGGTAAATCCCAATTTTTAAGTTAAGTGGTAAACGTATGCCGCCTTACCTGTGAAAATAAATAGGTTCCGAATGTCGCATGCGATTTCTTGGGTCAGAAATTGCACTATATGTTCGACTTAGTTGCGTTTGCGTAGACTCCATTCTAATCTAATCTAATCTAAGATATGCAACATTGGGGATTCACATTTTACGCATTTTCACAAGCAGAAAACCTAAATCTCAAATGAACCTACACCCTGCAAGTTGCAACTCCTGCCGACCTTCTCTGAAACAGGGGTGACATTGACATAGTGGGTTGGCTGCTCCACTCCATTGATGGATTAATTTTACACTATTTGAACAAATCTTCAATTACAAAACTCTCATACTTTCACCGAGTGAATCTTGGATGTTTTAATAATGGATAGAATAATGGTTGTACGGAAGCATCTCTGTACAGGAAAGTAAGACCTTCGTTTCTAGTCAAAATAGAAAGTTCAACCTTTCATAATAATATCTAGGTACTAACAGCGTCTGAATATTATCATGAGAAATTGAAAAACAGAGAGTGCAGCCTCAATATTCGGATTTCACTCGTAAAAGTGCGAGTAACGGATACCGCAACTGTAACTCTAATACCGTCTCGCAAGGATTGATTAGATCCACAGCAGAGTTACTTCCATACCCCCTCAATTCATAATACGGGGCAACATTTCTTGATCAACCACAGCCACCGCTGTCTGTCCAACGCCTTCCTCCTCCAGTTCAATACTCATAACGCACGGTAGTCTGCCACCACTCCGTCCAGCCACCTTCATCTGGGTATTCTTTGACTTATAGGTTGGTATGCGGCTGACCGCCCATGCTGTAGAAAATGATTAACTTGTCCAATGTCACTCCTATTTCAGGGAAGGACGGTAAGAGTTGCAGGGTTTGTCCATTTGAGATTTGGGTGTTTTTATATTGTAAGTCCACATGTGCCATGTTTAAGCGCGAACAAATACGTGTCTGCTTGTGAAAATGCATATAATGTAAATCTCTAAGTTACTCTGTTACTGTAACTGAAGCTCTGTCGCCATTCCGCTAGGGGTGGCCAGAGCCTCTGCAGAGTTGCCTCCATTTGTTCCTATCCTGACATACCTCTTTCAATTAATTCATATCCATCACCTTTTTCATGCATTTTCTTCTTTTACGCTCCTTTTGTATATCCCATTCTTTTACAATCTCCTCAATCTGATCACTTAATACTTTTCTCGGTCTTCCCTTCCCTGTTTTTCCTTTCACACTTTATTTGTATACATACTTTGTCAGCCTATCATAATTCATTCTTTCCACATGCCCAAACCATCTCATCACATTCTTTTGTACCTGAACTTTCACATCCTCTTTCAAATTACATTATTTTTTTACCCATTTATTCCTAACTCTATCCCTCAGAGTTTTTCCTGTCATGCTTCTCAAATGCTTCATTTCCACCGTACATACTTTACTCATTTCGCTATCATTCACTGTCCATGCTTCACTTCCATATCTTTGCAACTTAGATCAAATTAGATGGGTGAAGTCACATAGTCGAAGGATTATATATTGTAGACTATACTAGAGGCCGACACACACACATAAGCAAGCCACGCAATCGGGCACATAAGTTCGTAACAATACAGTGTGATTATATTTCGGGTACTGAAAAATGAACGTATTGGAAGGCGTTCGCAGACTGAGACCTTCCTATTATATTATCAAGTACCTTATATTATACAAGGCACAGATGTAAACAACTTGCAGTACCTACTCAGGTCAGAGAAGTCAACAAAGTGTGTACACAAGTAGAGGAATATATACTAGCTATCATAATATAATGCCACTATACGCGGCACTCTCTACGGTGGCCTCATTCTGTATAGTGAGAGACCATGTCTCCAGAATGAGCCATGATAGACTCACTCACACCGTAGCTTATGAGATGCAATTGGTCAACGTCCAGCTGGAAGACCACATAAAAGAATTTGAGCATAGTCTAGGGGTTAACGCTAAAGAGCTGTAATTTGAAGGAATTGAGTTCGTTTCTCAGCAGAGCACAAAAAAACTACAACACAGTCAAAATAGCAACGCATCACGCAACGCACCGCAATACACACCACAGCACTGCGCAGCTAACGGCCCTGCAACCGGATGAGGACATCAACTGCCACATCACCAACACCTCTGCGGCACTACAAGAAGTGACATAGACCTCTTGAATCTAGGGAGTCATTCTCCCGCATAGGCTTCCTTAAAAAATGTTTAGCTTCACAGGGATTGGCGTTTGCTTGAGATGGACGCTCTGTAGCGACGCATAAGCTTGCAGAAGGCTCTTGAGGTGTGATTCACACAAAAACAATGCTTACCAGGTACAAGTAAATTTGCTTGATGTTTATAATAATTATTTACTTCATTTGAGACCACAAAAAATTCAAATATTCTTGCTAAGCCTTCGCCAATTTGAAATCATATTTTTTTCAAATGGAGAAATTATTGTTCATTTCATTTAATTACTTTTTTGGCAATAAAATTAAAAAAGTAGGTACCAAATAAATCATCAAAAATATTATAGACAGGTAGGTTAAAAAAATACCTATCGGCCCATCTGGATGTCGATAAAAAAAACACGTCTAACAACCGATAGATTTATAAAAAAAAACAAGTCACGACGTTCCGTTCGAATTTTGAAATGTAAACATGATTCGGAAATAGGAATAACGTTCCAAATTCAAATTGGGGTTATCCAAATCCAGCGGACATCTTGATTGTAAAAAAAAGTAAAAGTTTTTTTTCCTTTCTGTTTACAAATTACACGAAACAGATGGCCGGCCATTGTTTTGGAATACTTTCAAGCTATAAAGATTTATTTGCAATTAATCTAGATTCGATTTTACAATTGTTTACATTTGTAACGGAAAAATAAATTTTCTTTTCGTCAAAGAAAAACAGAAAAGGAAACAGGCATTTACGACAGAATAGTGACTAGCAGAGATGAATAAATGGCTAAGCACAACAAGGCACTGCCTGTACAAGAGGATGCCCACCTGCAGAGACAAATGGCTAGTATAAAGCTAAAGGCACTGCCTTCAGATTTAAAATAGTAATAAAAAAAAAATTAGATGATTAAATCGCAAGGATTTCCATGATATAAGCTACACATTTAGTGTAACTTTAAGCAACGTTTGCCCGAAAGAGTCGGATGTGGCGAGTGGAACCTTTTTATTTTTACACGTAATGAGCCCATCTATAATCTCTTTAATCTTACTAAAATCTGAGTTTCAAAGAAAAGTATATTACATTTAAGATTTCTATTAAACGTATTCCCACAAGCAGACACGTTTAACTACAATCTCAGACCTTCCCTGAAACAGGGGTGACATTGACAAAGTGAACCATTTATGGGTGGTCAGCCTCATACCAACCTATAAATCAAGGAATGATATAGGTACTCGTATTATAAACTAGAAAGAGAAAAAAGGGCACTTTTTCCCAGTGCAAGTTCACCATTACCGTAAAAATATTTTTAACTCCGGTTAGCTGTCTTATTATCCGGATTCCTATGATCCCCGTTAGTCCGGAATCCGGAGTTTTATGCTCGCGGACAGCCTACAAGCATAACCGGACGTTCAGTGGACTGTGTGAGAGTTGCAGGATAAGCGTTCCTACAAAATAACTCACAGCAAATCACACATATATATAAGCTAAGACCGGTCCGTAGTCCAGTGGTAACACTTCGGACTCGTAATGGAAGTTTGCGGGTTCGAATCCCGGCGGAGCACAAAAAAATATATCATTTATATTTTCAAATATGCTTTTCGCTGGGTTGAAAACATCATAAACTTTTACCAAATACCGGTCATCAAAGGTCTATCCAGCCTTACAGCAACTGGGTCTTGCTTAAGAATTGGCGCTTTCTACAGCGGCGACCAAGCTCGCAGAGGCCTCTTGAGGTGTGATAGACACAAAAACAGCGCTGACCAAATAAATCATCCTACTATTATTTTTTTTTTTATTATATAGATGATTTATTTGGATTTAGATAAATAAGGCCCAAATTACCGAAATACACTATTTTAAACCAAGTATTAAATTTGGTCCTTCATGCCAAGGTAAAAAAATTGAATGCGGCCGTAAGGAACTAAAAAATCATTTTAGGTTCAACATTCCTTGACTGATAGGTTGGTATGCGGCTGACCACCCATACATTAAAAAATGTTTCACTTTGCCAATGTCACCCCTACTTCAGGGAAGGTCGGCAAGAGTTGCAGGGCTTATGTTCATTTGAGAGTTGGGTTTTTTATATTGTAGGTCCACATGCGGCATGTGTAAGCGCGAAATTATGCATGTCTGCTTGTGGGAATGCATTTAATATGAATCTAAAAATGATACATATCTTTGCAGCTTAGATTTGGATTTAGATGCGAGTTGAATTTTGAAAAATAAAAATACGCACTAAATACCCCGCAAGGTAAACGAAAGTTTATACAAAATGTGTGTCGGAGATGATCGCGTCGTGTGATCTATAGGAATAAGATTATCCATTTGATTTAAGTAAAAGATCTTCTAAATATGTTTAACATCCTCATATATTATATCCCCCATAGTTCACTTTCGCCATTGTCACCCCAGGTTCAGGCAAAGACGATCGACGCTTATAAGACAATTGATAAGCGACATAAACTATTTTTTTCAGGATGGCACCATGGAGGAAGTATTAAGAAGTTCTAGATATCCATGGATGGCACAACTTTTTTTTTTTTTTTTATCTTTTTAAAATCAAAATAGTTATACCTACAATTTAAAAAAATAAAGGCATTTATTAATGTGGATTTACGATTTTTTTATGTCACAAGTGCCTTTAGGTCAAAAAAAGCCAAAATCTAGTCGGTTACACGTTACACCATTCCTCGAAAACACAGTTGTTTGCTTGGGCATAAACAACAAAAAAATCATCATAGAGCTAATTTTAAGTAGGAAAGCATGACTCATTTTTGACCAAAACGTCGCTTATTTCCTTTTAACCGTCGATATGTATTTGAGTTTTGGTTTATTTTGTATTTACACATGCAGCACGTGTAAACGCTTACTTACATGTGCCTGCTAGTGGGAATGCGTTAAATATGAGCCCTACATGTCGATATATCTTTGCAACTGAGATTATAGATTGTACTGAGAGTTTTGCAAGTATTGAAGTACTTAGAACAATTTTAGCAAAAAAGTCGTCTATCTGCTTTCCTCCGGATGTGAGTGTTGGACAAACAGATATATAGGTACCGACATACGTTCATCTATTACTGTTATACACACGTAGTTCTGACATGGGCTACGAGTTTTATCCATAATCTATAATCTAAGTTGCAAAGATATATTAACATTTAAAGCTCATATCAAATGCATGCACACAAACAAACACGTGTAGTTCGCGCTTACAAATGCTGAATGTGTACATATAAATAAAATCCAAACTTCAAATAAACATAAGCCCTACAACTTTTGTCGACCTTCCCTGACAAAGGGGAAAGTGAACATTGGCAAAGTGAACCATTTTTTACAGTATGGATGGTCAGCCTCATACAAACCTATAAGTCAAGGAATTCACACAAAAACACTACTCATCAAATAAATCATCTTTATAATATTATGATTACTACAAATGCATCAGCAATGCACATTTGAGTATATAAATCAAACAAACACTAAACAATTAAACAGTAAAAAATAAAACCTACAAAACATATTCTATAAAAAAGTGAAAAATATTTTTTTAAAGCCTCACATTACAGATCAACCGCCATTTTTTTATACTACTGATGTGAATAATGACACAGGAAAAATCACAGATATAATATTTTTTCTTGAAATCCCATTGGTGACTTGAAGCCACACCTGAATTAAATGTTGACGAGGTGTTTCGTAAAACACAGGAAATACGAGCAGCAAGAAGGGAAGGGGAAGACTGAGAAAACAATGAATTGATTAGATAAGCGAAATTGCAAAATAATATTTAAATATTAGACAAAAAAATATATAGTTGTCTTCAATGTATGTTGCAAGGATCTATTCACATTTAAGATTCATATTAAATGTATACCCCCGAGTAGGCACGTGTAGGATCACAGCATGTTGCGTGCGTAGTCTTACTAACTAACCTCAAATGAACATAAACCCTGAAACCTTTTCTGCCCTTCCCTTAAACAGAGGTGACATTGGCAAAGTGACTAATGTCTATAGATCAGTGTCATGCCATACAAAATCCAACTTAGCTGAACATTTAGATGAACTTCTTATCGCGTTAATCTCGAAGAGGTTGCATGTCGTGAATGGAATGGAACTATTTATTTTTAACAGCTGAGAGGGCCGGCTTTACGCCTCCCGAGGGTGCTGGTTCTCATTTATTGTGAAAACTGAGTATTGTGGTGTTGGGTAAGACTTCTGGTATTTCAATATTGAGATTGAAATTAACTCCGAAATGGTAAATAATTTCTGACACTCGTGGTAGGGATCGAATCCTAACTTCTGACGTGAAATGCAAGTATTTTACCAACTGAGCTATTTCCTTGACTTATAGGTTGGTATGAGGCTGACCACCCATACTGTAAAAAATGGTTCACTTTGCCAATGTCACCCCTGTTTCAGGGAAGGTCGGCAAAAGTTGTGGGGCTTATGTTCATTTGAGGTTTGGATTTTATTTGTAAGTACACATTCAGCATTTGTAAGCGCGAACTACACTTGTTGGTTTGTGGGCATACATCTGAGAGCTTTAAATGAATATATCCTTGCAACTTAGATTATAGATTATTATTATAGAGCTATCGACCCGACAATGAACCAAGCAATGTATATAGAATTAACTGGAGAATAAAGCGCGAAAGGCTAGGATAAACTGTAGGACACTCTGCAGAGGCTCTGGCCACCCCTAGCGGAAAGGCGGCACAGTTACAGCTCCTAGAGACACACCTGAGTTATTTGAGGATGACGTATCGGTATGGTTATTATGTCAGTTTATTTTAATTACATCATTATGTAGACCTACAGAATATATAGATAGAGCAACCGCAAATTTAAGCCACTTATTCAAATATCTAGACATGAAACTATGTATCTGTTCCTTAACAATTAAAATGATGGTATGAGGCTGACCAAACCATATTGTTATGTAAATATTAGAATAGGTATTAGCTATAACTATGCAATAAGAATCCTCATAAATATGTGTGGGTAGGAATCATTGAATAAAATACTTGAAGCATCGAGATATAATGATTACTACGCCTTTCTGGAACTGTCTAGCAAATATATATCTAGATTGTACTGTTTTGAAGAGTATAAAAAGGGTGCAAGTTGCTTACAGAGCCAGTATCCTACGAGCTTTACAACTACATTGAAGCAACTTAACCAGTGAACAGAAACCAAGTGTAATGGAATAGTCGAGACTATCTTTGTGAAAATAAATTATTAAAAGTGTAAAATAAACAACTGTATAAGAAGACCAGTATTTTTAATTGAAAGACTTTTGGAACCCTAAAATCGTAACAATATTATAAAAATTGGTTCTCTTTTGCTAATGTCACCCATGTCTCGGAAAAGATCGGTAAGTGTTAGAGGGTTTATGTTCATTTGTGGTTTGTTTTTATTTTTATTTTGTAAGTGTACATGCGCCATGCATAAGCGCGATCGTGCACGTACGATCATGCATTGAATGTGAATTTTAAATGTTAATACAGTCGTGAAACTAACATTATAAATAGACACTTAGATAAAAAAAAGAAGTACATAGATGCTATGTCCATTTCAACTTACATTTACGCAAATCGTCCTCAGTTAGAAAGAGAACAAAAATGCTCCCGGTGTGACTTCACTGTAAACAGAGAAGCAAGAATAACGTACCGCGGTATTAACCTTCCTGATGAACATTGCAGATCAACCGCCATTTCGCCGATACTTGCACAATTCTTTTATTTCATCCAGATTAACTGCTATTTCACTTGTCAATCTATACAACCTTTCTTCTGTCTATAACTTCTAATCTAAGTGGCAAAAATGTTTTGTCATTTCAGGCTTATGTATACTCGATCATGCCCACAGGCAGACACATGTAAGTTCGGGCTTGCACATGCAGCATGTGCACTTACAAAAAATACTAAACTCATATGAACATAAACCTTGCTACTCCTGCCGCCCTTCCCTGAAACCGTGGTGGCATTGGCAAAAGTGAATCAAGCTTTTACAGCATGGGGGTATGACTAATCGGTTGGTATGCGCCTGACCACCCATGCTGTAGAAGATGGTTCACTTTGCCAATGTCACCCCTGTTTCAGTTAAGCTCGGTGAGAGTTGCATGGTGTATGTTCATTTGAGATTTGGGTTTTTACGTTGTAGGTCCACATGCGGTATGTGTTAGCGCGAAATTATACATGTCTGCTTGTGGGAATGCATTTAATATAAATCTTAAATGATATATATCTTTGCAGCTTAGATTAGATTAGATTAGATTAGATTAGATTAGTATTCCTTGACTTATAGGTTGGTCTGAGGCGGACCACCCATACTGTGAAAAATGGTTCACTTTTCCAATGTCACCCCTGTTTCAGAAAAGTACGGCTAGAGTTGCAGGGTGTATGTCCATTTGAGATTTGGGTTTTTATGTTGTAGGTTCACATGCGGCATGTGTAAGTGCGAACTTGTACCTGTCTGCTTGTGAGAATGCATATAATCTGAATCCCCAATGTTACATATCTTTGCAACTTAGATAAGATTAGATTAGAAATGTTAGGTTAGGAAATGTAAAAATTAGGCATGTGTAAAAATGCATATTATGTGCATCCCAAATGTTACATATATTTCTGTTTGTCCTCTCTGTTTTATTTGTTCACGGCCGCAGCTTGACATTAGATGCCTACTATTTATACGGTATGTGCCGGCACTCCCATGAGGACTGTAATTCAGTATGCAGAATGTGGGCAGAACTGTCAACCAGTCAGTCGGCGAGTCAGCAATCACATTCAGGGATTCTCTACTCTGAATGACGTCATACTCGTCATACTCTGAATGATAGGGTCCACAATAAATGGGTTGTACTTGTAATGTAAGTCTGCGTATGGTGAGATGCTACACTTTTCTGATTGTACCGGTTCGTAGTCTAGTGGTTAACACTTCTGACTCGTAAATGGAAGGTTGCGGGTTCGAATCTCGGCGGAGCATAATAAAATGTACCTCTCTTCGCTGAGTTGAAAAATTTATAAAGCTTTACCAAAGATCGGTCATAAAAAGGTCCATCCAGCCTTACAGCAACTGGGTTTCGTTTGAGAATAGGCATTTTGTAGCGACGACCAAGCTCGTAAAAAGTCCGGTTGATGGCTCAGTTGGTAGAATGATTGCATTCTATGCCGAGAATTAAGGTTCGATCCCCACCGAGGGTGTCAGAAATGATTTCCCGTTTCGGTGACTGTTTTTTAAACCCAAAATAAATACTGGTAAGGTGTACTCACTACTTCAGCCTTCACAACAAATGAGAACCAGTCCCTCCGGGAATTTTTCACCCTGCAAGGGGCATACTTGAAAATATATATGGTATTTTTTTGTGCTCCGCCGGGATTCAAACCCAAAACCTTCCATTTACGAGTCAGAAGTGTTAACCACTAGATAAAGGACCGGTAGATTCCAATTTTGAGAAAAATTCAAACAAAAACCGGTTAGGTGGGATCTTGGACGTGTGAAAAAAATTATGGCAGTTAGTGGAATTCATCTGGCATATTTGTGTTACATGGAGGTAAGTCTAACAAGCAGGCGCGTGTAATGTGTAGGGACACAAACATTTCAGAATAAATCTGTTTTCCCAAACATTTAAAATAAAGCATTTAAAAATATGATCCAACAATGGCTCAAATAGAACCTTCGATTATCATACCTTTAAAAAATGCAAACAAAAAATCATAAGAATCCGTCAAGCCGTTTCGGAAAATTGTGACCAAAAACAGTTGAAAAGATAAATTACATTTAGGATTCATAATAAATGCATGCTCTCACAAAGACACGTATAATTTCTAGCTCACATATGCAGCATGTAAAGTTACAACATTTTTTTATTTTTTTTTAATAAATAGATTTGTGGAAAGGAATGCAATCCACCAACCCATTTTGACTGGCCAGTTGTCGTCATGCGAAAGCAGAAGCTTGTGTGCATGCAACGGCATCTGTTGAACCAGGGTCGAAGTTATCGTCGCGGGATTCGTATTGTTATCTTATTTGTCAGCGGTGAAATTGAAGATAAACACTCATATATCGGGTTTATATGATTTATTAGTTAGTTTTAACAGACACAACATTTAGCTCACACAACTTGAAAAGCCCTCCATTTTCTCTCTGACAGGTTGAGTAACCCAATAAAAATAAACTGCAACTTTGAGTTGCCAACTCGCACTACCAACTTACAACACTTCCCCTCAGTTTAAGTTTTATTGTCTCCGAAATTCTCGTCGAAATAATTGGTCCATGGCACATCATTATTATAAATCCTGAAAATGATTTTCTCTCACCCTTATTATTATTATAATCAGAATCACAATAAATTTCAACTAATGGATTCTTCCCCTCACACAGAATAAACAATTTTCAAATCTTTAGTCTCTTTGAGATATCTTAAAATATGAACAACCTCGTTCCAATTCTTTTTCTTTGGATCATTTAGATACTGTCTAACTTTGCTCAATACAAAACTGAGATCAGATCTCGTACAGTTTGGTAAATAATTTATCCTCCCTACAGCATGTTGATACATTGCTACATCATACGATTCTTCAGCTGTTTCAGTTTTATCTTCATTATTAGCGGAAGGGGAGCACCTCTTCCCTTTGCTTGAATTAAACCAAACTCAGTAATAACCTCCTCAATATATTTTTTCTGATCGATGCTGATCACTCCATTACCTTGAACCACATACATTGACAAAAAATCTTTAATTTCACCAAGATCTCTCACTTCAATTTTTAACATCAACTCTCTCTTAATCCACAGAACTTTCTCTTTCACTCTAGTTCCATCTTTTACATTATCTCCAAACACAACAAACACACAATCTATAGCTCTCTGATTGAATTTTCCATTATCACAATAAAGAAATCCCTTACAACCAAAAGGTACAAGTCTCTCATAGTCCTCAGCTTTCAACTCTTTTCCACTCCAACGTACTATGGGAATTGGATTGTCAATGGCTCTAGATGGTGACATATTTCTCACAAAACAGGCAACACTCATAGCTTCAGCCCAGAAAGAAATAGGAAGTCCAGACTGTATAAGCATACACCTAATAGCATTACCTAGAGTCCTATTTTGCCTCTCTGCTATTCCATTTTGAGCTGGGGAATCTCTGACTGTCTTTCTATGGATTATCCCATTCTCCTTGAGAAATGCCTGAAACTCTCCATTAATGTACTCTCCACCTCCATCTGATTGCAAGGCTTTAATCTTGGAATCGTGTAACAATTCAACATAGGTTTTAAATTGTTTAAACACACCAAACACTTGATTTTTCCTCGCTAAAGGATAAACAGTTACATACCTAGAATAGTCATCAATAAAGGTCACTGCATATTTTGAACCACCAACAGAAGAAGACAATTTACCCATTACATCAGTATGTATTAACTCCAAAGGTTTAGAAGTCTTTCGTTCACTTGTCAAAGGAAAACCAATCCTCGTAGCCTTTCCTTTTGAACATACATCACACTTTTCATCAAGTTTTCCATGACACTCAATAACTGGTATTTTCTTAATGGCTTCTTCATGGAGGTGTCCAAGACGGGAATGCCACTCAACAGCACTCCGCAATGCCACTGCACTCCTAACGTTGCCACCCACACTGGTATCGCTGGAACATACCACTTTCACATTGTTGAAGTTATAATTTTTCTTTACATCCAAAACATAAAGTCCATCTCTGACAGGTGCAGTGAAAATAACTTCCATGTTGTCTAACTTATCTCTAGCAATACAACTGTCTTCCTCAGAAGTACAATAAATACCCTTTTTGGCTAATTTTGAAGTTGATAACAAATTGAATGAATACTCAGGCACATACAATACACTAGACATGCACAGTTTCCAACCACCACATTCATCAGTAATGTTTAGTTCAATTTGTCCTTCACCTAGCACCGCAACACTACCTTTTCCCATAACAACCTCTCCTGTGGTAACCTTCAACTCTTTGAACATATGTTTATCATTGCAGATGTGATTATTCGCAGCACTATCAATCAGGAATTCACAATTAATGTCTGATTGATAACCACTGGTGACCAAAGCTTTTGATGTACTCACACATGACCTAGACTTGGGATTGCTGTTGGAATTGTTATTGTCCTTAATTTCTACTTTTTCTTGACAATTTCCTGCCATGTGTCCAAGTTTTCCACAACGATAACATTTGATACCACTACACTCTCTCATCATGTGACCAAATTGTCCACACTGATAGCACTTCACACTCTTTGTTTGGTTGCTTGACCCAGCAAGTATCTTGTTGTAGTTTCCATTGTTCTGAAAAACATTGTTGGAGTTGCTGCTGTTATCGCTGTTTTGACCTCCTCGATATCCTCCTCTTCCGCCTTGATTCTTGCCTTCTCGACCACAGTTTCCTTTCTTCTCCTTGGAGTTCTTGGTGACCGATGAGAAAGCATTACTAATGCCCTCAAACTCCGACTCATCTTCTTCCTGCAGCAAGGTAGCCTTAACCTTCTCCGTTGTCAGTTCTCTCTCCTTGCCCAACATTGAGATCAAAACTTTGTACTTGTCCTTAGGCAGACCAACTAAGAAAACACCTGCTAGCTGACTGTCATTTAATTCCAGTCCGTAGCCTCCACTCCTAATAACACGATTCAGACCTTGAATCTTCGCCATATATACATGCATAGGCAGGTCCTCTGTCTTCAAAATATTCATCATTTCTTTCATCTTCTCCAAACATTGAATTAACGTGAAAGAAGAATGAATTGTTTTCAGCTTAGCCCACGCTTCATAGGCAGTAACACAATCTCCTATGTCTTCCATGTATGCATCGTCGACATACCGCCACAGAAACACAAGAGCCTTCCTATTAGTTCTTGTTTGTTCTTGATTAAAATTAACTACATCCACACCCTGATAGCCAGGATCAATTGCATTCCAGCAATTTCTGTCTACTAATTCGGCCATAGCTCGTCGCGACCACGCATAATAGTTGCTCCTCTTCAACTTTGGGATTGACTCCCTTGTCTCATTGTAGTCCATCATCTTGCTAATTGTTGCTGGCTGTAGAAAAAGATCTCACACTCACTAACTAATTTTCACTTTTGCGCTCCACTCCTCTTCAATTCCTCACGCTCTGGGCTCATCACCTATTGTTATCTTATTTGTCAGCGGTGAAATTGAAGATAAACACTCATATATCGGGTTTATATGATTTATTAGTTAGTTTTAACAGACACAACATTTAGCTCACACAACTTGAAAAGCCCTCCATTTTCTCTCTGACAGGTTGAGTAACCCAATAAAAATAAACTGCAACTTTGAGTTGCCAACTCGCACTACCAACTTACAACAATTCGAACCAGCGTTATCCGGTTCCAAATAACCTGTCTTGATCCCCGCGGCCATAACACCGACAAACATAAAACCCAAATCTCAAATGAACACCAAAGGTCCATCCAGCCTTACAGCAACTGGGTCTTGCTTGAAAATTGGCGCTTTGTAGCGACGACCAAGCTCGTAAAAAGCCCGGTCAACAGCTCAGTTGGTAGAATACTTGCATTCCATGCCGAGAGCAAGGGTTCTATCCCCATCGAGGGTGTCCGAAATTATTTCCTTCATTTCGGTGTCTATTTAAAACCCAAAATAAAACGTACTCAGCCTTCACAATAAAATGAGAACCAGCGCCTCCGGGAGCTGGGAAACCCCCACTTCAACTGGAAGTGGTTGGTAAGAGGCCGGCCCACTTACTCGTAAAAATAAAGAGGTCCCGAATCGCCACATGCGACCCCTTCGGGGATAACGCAGGCAAGAAGTTACGCTATATGTGTAGCTTAGTTGCGAGTTGGAAGCATTGTAGTATTTAAAAAGAACCATAAATTTAAATTCCTTGACTAATAGGCTAGTATGAGGCCGACCATCTATACTGTAAAAAATAGCCCATTTTGCGAATGCCACCACTGTTTCAAAGAAGGGCGGCGAGAAATGAAGGGTTTATGTTCATTTGAGATTCGAATTTTAATTTTGTACATGGGTACACATTCGGCATGTGTAAGCGCAAACTTAAAAACGTGCCTGTTTGTGAGCATGCATTAAATATGAATTTTAAATTTATTTGAAAAAACAACACAGTTTTCATTCCATTACAATTTTATTTTTATTTTTATTTTTCACCTCAAAAAGGCATCCTCAGGAGCAGTGACTCTCCTGAGTTGCTCCTTGTATGCTTGGCTGCTCCTGAGGATGCATATTTAAAGCGAAAATATTCGAGCCGAAAAATAAAAATAAAGTTGTAAGTGAATTAAAACTGTGTTATTTTTTTTTAATAAATACAATGGACTTTCACTGTGTGAACCATGGTGTGAACCACTAAACCCTAACAAATATTATGAATCTTAAGGGTTGACAGGTTTTTGCAACTTAGATTATAGATTATTTATGCCCGGTTGAAGTAGTTACCTAATAGTTTTTAACACAAACGCACTTTTTTTTAATTGAAAATCGATAAGAAAAAATGTTGTTTTGAAAATATGTACATACATACAGCAATGTTGCTTTTTTAGGTTATCGCTTTAATGCTCTAGGATAGAGGTGTCCAACCAACGGGCCGCGAAACAAATATGGCCCATCAGTATCTACCCTGAGTACGAGTTGCAAAACTAAAGTAAAGTTAAGTTTACGGAAAGTATTAAAGAGTGGTTTTTCCCAAAATCTGCCGTTTTTGTTTGTTTGAACTTGATTTTCTTCATCACTGTAACTCTTTTGCTAAGATCATAAAGTGTAAGAAACAAAAACGGCAGATTTTGGGGAAAATCACTCTTTAATACTTTCCGTAAACTTACAAACAACTCGTACTCAGGGTACAGGTCCAGATTTTAAATAAAATAAAAATGGAGAGTTGCTTGATGTAACGATGATGTTGATGAAACAGTTTAATCAGCATCACCATTACGCTGAAGAAGCCCGTCGAAGATACGGAGGAAACGTCTGTAAGCTTCGTTTAAAATTAAGATTATGTTTCATGGTAGGTACTTATGTAGTGACTTATTTAAATCAATCATTAAAAAAAAACATTATTTATCAAATACAATGTAAGTCTTTTTTAATATTTTTAATGGCTTGTGTGTGAAAATGATGAATATTTCATTATTCTTTACTACTTAAGTAACATTATACATTTTTAGTATTTTTTATGCAAAAAAAAAATACTGATGTTGTTAGTCACCACTAATTAGAATTAGACCATCAACATTAGACTTATGGGTTGGTATGAGACTGACCACCCAAATTGCAAAAAACTTTGCCAATGTCACCGCTGTTTCAGGGAAGCAAAATTTGCAGGGCTTATGTTCATTTGAGGTTTGGATTTTAATTTGTAAGTACATATTCAGCATTAAAATTTTTGTAAGCGCGAACTGCACGTGTCTGTTTGTGGGCGTGCATTTGATATTAGCTTTTGCAACTTAAATTTTAGATTATAGATCAGGAATAGTTTGAAAAAATATAAAAAAAGTAATAGTCACAAAAATATGTTTTTAATCTTGTTTTTTTTTATTACTTTACGGCTACAACGGCTTTTTTTTTACATAAAAAAATAGTGAAAATAAACAGTGTTTTACCGTAAATGTTTGAAATATGTAGGTAGATAATATACATAGGTTTGCACTTCAGTACCTAAAATAGGGGTCAGATAAATAAAATATTATTAATAATTATTATTTAAAGGTTTAGCTCACCTGACATATCCAGCCATCCTTCCACCCGGCAGGGGTTGCCAAGCTTCTCCCTGAGGTCCAAATCCATTTTTAAATCAGGGATCGTCAAACTTTACACAAAAAACATCACTTTTTTCACCTGACCTTACAAAAACCATTCATTTTGTTTCAAGATAACCACACTATAGAAAAATGAGAAAAAACCGAATTATTTCTTACAATTTTGACGAGGACTTCATGATAGGCATGGTAATTCTTTTATTCGGTGGGTAGCGAAATCACAATTCCCGTACATTTTTCGTACGTATACCTAGGAGCTTCTAGCTAGAACATTATTTCACTGGGTTCCACGACAAAATGTTCATTGACAGAATGTCCACCGACATAATGTCCACGGACAAAATGTCCCCCCTACAAAATGTCCACCCGACAAACCGTGACACCCTTTTTAAACATATAGCAACGCAACGCAACTAAGCTGCATGTATAGTGCAACTTCTTGCTTTAAAGTGCGTGGAACTTGCTTATTTTCACAGGTCAGGGTATCGACCTTACGCCAACCACTTCACTTGAATTAGGGTAGTTGCAGCATGTGTAAGCCCGAACTTACACGTGTTTGCCTGTGGTGCCTCAGAAAGACTTGCATTTATATCGATTTTGAGTTTGAAATAAATACCGACACGAGAAATCGTTTTTGATGACCTTTGTGGGGATAGAACCCTGCGCTACTGGCATTGAACGCAAGTATTCTACCGACAGAGCTATCGACCCGACGAAAAACTACTTTTAAAGTAATTTTATTGTAAATACAGTCTATCATTACGTACAGCCTATTGAAAAAATTGCATCTTTGTATGGAAATTGCGGTTCCGCTACCGAATAACAAAGCTCTTTACCTAAGCATCACCTTAAAATTCAAATCACGAAAACACAATATAAATTCACGTTTGAGTCAGCCAAAACGATAATATCACAAATTTACATATTTCCTTCATGGCAATATTACGCTCTTGGCATTTTATTTTATTCCCACTGACAACACTGTTCCAAATACGAAAACTCAAAATTCAAAAAACGTTTCGTGAGATAAATTTTGAAAATGGAACGAAAAAAATGCAAAATAAATTTAGATTTAAAGCACTGAGCCACTGACAGCAACCGGTCTTATTTTTAGTATGATAAAATACACCCTAAATATTGTTGCAATATTCACTTTCGCAAATAAATATTTATTAATACCACGTTTAAATACTAATATTTTTTTGTATTTAAAAAATATTTGCTACTTAAATTCACTGAAAACAGACACTTTTTTATTTTCAAATTATTTACGTAAATATTGAGAGAGAAACTTGACCCTCGCCCTGCACACTACAGACAACGCCCGATCACAAAGATCGACTGATTTTTATTCAGAGGAAAATCTGAGTCGAGATTTACTCATACAACCAATCAAACAGCGCGCGCATACATGCTGTGCTGCCAGAAAATTTATTAAACCCAACTCAGTGGGATTATTTTAATGTATTTTTTAAATGTAATTTAACTGCACACATAGTGTAACTTCATACTAAGTACGTTGCCCCCGTGGAAATCGTGTCTTTCCCAGGGTCCTTGGGAGGCTTACTCGGAACCTGGGAAAGAGAGCGATTTTATAGCACGTGATTTACTTTACTTGGAGTGGGATCTTCCCTGTTCCTGATGGAACAGGTTCACTTTTTGTTTTGTGAAAGCTTGGTAAATCTTTCTGGTAGCATGATTTGGGTTCGATAGCTCATAGAAATAAGCATACGTTAGGGAAATATAATGTTCAATTTATCTTTCAATGTACAAAAGTAGTCGGGAGGTAGTTTCTCAAGTTTATTTTGTGGGAATATATTTTCTCGCACAATGCCACCCTGTATATTTTGAAAGTAGAACGCTCTGTGGGTGAATTTGGAACTAAGTTGTCGATAAAGCAGTTTGTGTTTATACCGGCGCAGTAACACTTTTGCAAGTACATCACGTCTCACTAAAAAGCCTTCAATTTACATTTAAAAAAACTGATAAAACAACAATTATTTAACGTGTCATTGTAACAAGGTGACTTGTTAATCGTTTGTTATTGAGTGCAGTGAAAATACACGGCAAAAATGGCGTTGAAAGCGCTCGTTGGACAGAGTAAGTCAAAATCGTGTTTTTCTTTGTTTTGTGCAATATTTCATAAAACATGCCATTATAAACGTGTAGCTTAAAACTTAAGCCTTATTTTGATATCTTAATCATGTAATGTACGCGTTTTGAAACGGTCGAAAACCAAGCATAATTATTTTGACATTTCGTCATTTTGTATGAATCACCTTTGTCACCGCCCCTAATTCCCTGTATCTTTACAATATCCGCCCAAATTTAACCTGAAAATAAGATTTATGGAATTATATTGCGTATTTCACAATATTATGGCAAATATTTAAAATTATTGATTTTTGTATTTGCTAGAACAAAGATGGGGCAAGTCGGACGTCATATGAATTTACAAATCAATAGGGAAACCCGCGTCTGCCATACACGAAATAAAAGCTCTCCACACAACACCACATTCAAACCAAACCGAATCAAACCTTGCCTCTTTTTCTCATATTGTACGTGTGTATACAGAGCATTATCGATTATAATTCCTCTACTGCATCAAGGTCGAAATTGTTATACTCAACTTAAAAGCTCTAAGCATACAATACTGGAAACTTAAAAATACTTTCATATTTTTAGATTCTTTACTTAGCGTTTTATTTATATGTACAGAGCATGGCAATGTTATGTTTTTGTATTGAAACAAGGCCAATGGCGGGCTTTTTAACTTTATTGAAAATGTAAACACGAATGTCTGATAAGGAAAACAAATTTGCATGGAAACTCAATGACTCATTTACATGGCATTTTGAGCATTTATTTTCATATCTAAACCGTAAATACATCAATACATTTTTTTTTATTTGCTCTAGAAATTATAAAAAAGTGCCAATATCAAAAAAGTTAGGCTTCACTCTCCATTGACATGTCATTCTAACACTGAAATATTTTGGTGCAGAGTCTTGATCATGAGCAAGCCTATTTTGAAATGGGTTCGTTCCTTCATCTAAAGCCAGTGAAGAGACTTCAGGTTCGGCATTATGTGGCAGAACTTTGAAGCGCCGTGTATCAACCTGCCGCAGCGCTCAGGACTGACTGAAGTCTCTTCAGCGGAATCTGTGGCTGTCCGGCATATATTGCATTGCAATAGTCGAGTCTGGACGTTACGAAGGCGCTAACTACGGTCTTTAGAGTCTTTCGGTGTTATTCTTAGACATTTTGGTTGTCTGTTGAGCCCACGCTTTGACAAACTAATGATGCCTGGGCTGGAAGTCTCCATCACCACGGTCATTCTTACCTACCGAATATCGATATTATTTGTATCAAGACCTGTCAATCCAAGATGTCTGCAAGTGAACAGCTGATTAGGTAGTCTTCATACAAATATTACCAAACTTTGGTAGGTAAGAATAACCGTAGTGATGAGACTTCCAGCCCAGGCATCATTAGTTTGTCAAAGCGTGGGCTCAACGGACAACCAAAATGTCTAAGAATAACACTGATAATGACCGTAACAACATGGATAAAAACATTGTTAAAAATCAAAACCAGCTTATTATTTTTTAATTCATGAGGAGTAATTAATTCTTAATTACTAGAAAACTATCTAAAGACATATGCTTTAGCCGACTGTTTAAAATTTGGTGAAAATGTGACACAGCCTTATCTTGAATAAATTTGTAGCACGCATAGCCACCTCCTCATTAGGATGATGCTTCTCAATGTACGATGAAACAGTTCCCCATCTATATAATCTATCTATAATCTAAGCTGCAAGGATATGTAAGCATTTAAGGCTCATATGAAATGCATGCCTACAGACAGGCACATATAGGTTCGCGCCTACACATTCTGCATGTGTGCATACAAATAAAGAAAACCTCACATGGACATAAACCTTGCAACTCCTGCCGCCGTTCCCTGAACCGGGGTGGCATTGGCAAAAGTGAACCGATTTTTACAGCACGGGTGGTCAGCCTCGTACCAACCTATCAGTCAAGGAGCCATGCTTTCAGTATTTCTCTTCTTCTTCTTCTTCTTGTGCCACTTCTAACGAAGATCGGCGATCATCATAGCTATTTTGAGTTTTGATGCTGCGGCTCGAAATAGGGACTTGGTGCTTCTGCCGAACCACTGTCGCAGGTTCTTCAGCCACGATGTCCTTCGGCGTCCCTGAGATCTTCTCCCCTCAATCTTACCCTGAATGATAAGATGAAGGAGACGGTACTTCTCATTTCTCATAATGTGACCGAAGTACATTAGCTTTCTCTGCTTAATGGTAGGCAGGAGCTCCTTTGTAGTGCGCATTCGTTGAAGGACTTCTTCATTGGTGACTCGATCACGTCAAGAGATCCGAAGCATTTTTCGGTATAAACACATCTCGAATGCTTCAATACGTCTCTCCAGTGCCTGCGTGAGAGTCCATCCCTCCATACCATACAGAGCGATTGGGAAAACGTAGCACCTCACTATGCGCTTCCGGAGTTCAAGGCTTAAATTTCGGCACAACAGTAATTTGCTCATTTTAGCGAAGACATTTCGGGCTTGCTCTAGTCTGCTTCTGACTTCTTGACACATGTCCCACTTTTCGTTGACCACACATCCCAGGTACCTGTAACTAGTGCATCTTTCAATGCTTTCGCCATCTAGTTCTTATTGCGCCAAAAGATTGTTGCTCTGCTACTTCCTCTTCCCCCAATAACAAATTCTACTCATTAATTTCTTGCTGTGAAATACGATCCAACTCCATAAGCTTGTTATGCGAAATGTCGCTCCTTATGAGAGGTGCTTGTTAAAGGGTTCCACTGTACAAGTAGGATTTATTTGAAAGCAAACAAGATAGCAGTGGCGAAGAGTGCCATACAAGCCGGTTCCCATCAGCTTCCCTTTTAAAATGATGTAACAGTAGTAAGTAGTAGTTAAAAAATATAGGCACACAGTAAAAAAATACATTTAAAACCAAAGAAACAATACATATTTTTCCCCATTGAAACCATGCAGTCTACTTTATTATCATTTTTGCCTCATTTTAAACGGGAAACTGATGGGAATCTGCTTGTACGGCCCCCTTCGCCACTGCAAGATAGTATCATAAAAAGTTGTGCTGTTTGTGGTTGCAGAAATCATGAACGAGGTGATCCGCTACAAGCCCAAGGGCAAGGCGGCGCCCCCGTCGGGCCAGGTGGAGTGGAGGATCCTGGTGGTGGACCAGCTGTCCATGAGGATGGTCTCCGCCTGCTGCAAGATGCACAACATCTCCGCCGAGGGCATCACGCGTGAGTCTCACATCCCCTCATGTACTCCAGTGTGGAAGAAATGGAGACACGACATCATATGAATGATGTAATCTTTGACAGGACACCCTGTGTGACTGCGGAGATATCTAGTACTCAGAGTATAAAACATTGCCTGTAAACTGACCTCGATAGGGTACTTGCAGTGGTGGGGAAAACGGTTTAAAATACTATGGTTGTGTAGAGTACATTTCAAGGATCACAATCATATATTTTTTAAGTAGTAAAAATAAAAATATCATTGATAATTTTCAAAAATAAAATGCAGAGAATTTGAGTCCCGCCAAAACGCAGCGCGGCTGGCTAGCCACGCCGTGACGTCAAAATGACGTAGATGAATCCGACGACTACCTGGGCTCGTCGGGAAACTTCGAAGATCCATCGACGTCACATCCGCCTAAATAAAAAAATCTGTTTTACCAGAAATCGAAAATGCGCAAATTTCAAAGAGCTATAATTTAAAAACTAAACCAATTTTTTTTTTTTTTAAAACACAGATGCATTTTTAAAAATGTAGTCGTAGTAAAAAATTGAAATCACTCTATTGTATGAGTGACTGTATCTTCTATTCATGATTACGCTTGCAGTGGTTGAGGACATCCACAAGAAGAGGGAGCCGCTGTACACCATGGAAGCCGTGTACCTCATCACACCGTGCGAGAAGTCTGTCCACGCCCTCATCAACGACTTCTCCACCACCAGCAGGGTCATGTACAAGGGGGCACACGTGTTCTTCACCGAAGGTAACAACACAATCCAATCTTTCACATCAAAAGTATTTTTTTTTCAATAAAAAAAGTGAAAAGTTTAACCCCCCTACCTTCAAGTCACTTCCCGAGAAATAGGCAAAAAATAATCAGGAATTGAAACCAAAATGTGCGTACCCCTGAGTGTTAAAGAGTATGTATGAAAAATATGAAGCGTCAAACAAACAACTGAACGCTTAGCCTGCCCTTGAGGAACTAACTTGTCTAGACTTGTAATGACGCGACTTTGGAACTCAGGCGGACACGCCAGGCGGTTTGCAGTTTTCAAATACATTATTTTTTCTCAAGCGCGTACGCGATATGGGATGTAGCAGAATGGTACACTCAAAGTTTGCGTATCGCGTACATTCATATGCGAAGAACGGTTAAATGTCAACAAAAAAGCATGTCCTCTCAGAGTAACTTTTGCAACAATAACTTCAATACTTATTGAATTGAAAAAAAAATAATCTTCACCCAATATGCATAGTTTTTATTGTTACCCTACATTACTTGATTGCTTTAAAGTAAACTCTATCGGTGCTATTCTTAGAAATTTTAGTCATCCGTTGAACCCACGCTTTGACAAACTAATGATGCATTTGTACGAAGACCTGTCAATCCAAGATGGCCGCAAGTGAACAGCTGATTTGTCTTCATACAAATATTACCAAATTCGGTAGGTAAGAGTTACTGCGATGATGAGACTCCCAGCCCTGGATGGCTGCTTACAGTGACTTTTGGTTCAGGGATCCTTGATCATATGGCGTCCCATTTTTAAGATGTTAAGTCTGTTACTTCACAAGTACATTTATATGTATTTTTAAACAATTTAAAAACAAATAATTTTCGTTCGTAATTTTGTTTTAAAGATTTTAATCTTTTAAATAAAGTCTATAGTGAAAATAAACAGTGTTTTGCTTGAAAAATTTCATCCAAAAATTATAAAATAAAAACAAATAGTTTGTCAATTAAAGTTGAGTTTTTTGCACATTCATTGTATTCCTTTTATGTCGTCCGTAAAAAGTTCAGACGACGTTTTATCCAGGCTTGCCAACTGACAACAAATGTATGCAAAAATGTGTGTAGATCTTCAATTGTTATTATTATTTTTTTGTTCTTTATTTTTTATTTTATTATCACTATTCAGCGTGTCCGAACCCCCTATTCGAAGAGCTGGCTCGTTCTCCGGCTGCCAAATACATCAAAACCCTGCTCGAGGTCAACATTGCCTTTGTGCCGTACCAAGACTGGGTTTGTCCATGAAATACTCCAAACAGCTTGCTGACTAACCCACAGGTGCTGACATAATGGTGTCAGGAGTGAAGTTTTCCGGGATCTGTTGCCGTGGTCTGTGGGAGCTGGAGCTTCCAGACGTTCCGCCCATTTCTACGATGGGCTTCTTCAGCGTGAAGTATGATGATGATGAAGATCTTGATGAGAATCTTGATAGAAAAAGTCCTTATATGTGTAATTTCTCTTACATATATTCATAGTTTCGCAATGAAATTCATAGATGGTGCTTTCAAAACAACAAACGCACGCTGTAGAAGCAAGATGGTAGACATATAAGCCCTCCTTGCACTCACACTGACATCACAGTTCTCATCAAGATATTCATCATCATCATACTTCACGCTGAAGAAGCCCATCGTAGAAATGGGCGAAACGTCCGGAAGCTCCAGCTCCCACAGACCACGGCAACAGATCCCGGAAAACTTCACTCCAGCATCATCAGCCGGCCGTGTAAGCCTAAAACTCTTATATAATGGTGTCAGTGTGTTTATTTGCATTGTGAACAGTGTGTTGTCATGGTGATGGGAGACTAACAAACGGATAGCATGTTGAAATCAATGACGATACCATGTTGAAAGCACCGGTTCTCATCAGATCACCAAAGTTGAGCAACATTGGGCGTGGATGCTACTTGGATGGGTGACCGCTAGGTACACCGCGTGTCGTTGGCATTTCTTGGACCGGTCTGTAGTCCAGTGGCAACACCTCAGACTCGTAAATAGAAGGTTGTGGATTCGAATCCCGGCGGAGCACAAACAATATGTCGTTTATATTTTCAAATATGCTCCTCGCTGGGTGAAAAATTCATATACCTTTGCCTAAGACCGGTCACTAAAGTTCCATCCAGCCTAACAGCAACTGAGTCTTGCTTGAGAATTGGCGCTTTCTACAGTGACAACCAAGCTTGAAGAGGGCTCTTGAGGTGTGATACACACAAAAACAGCGCTTACCAAATAAATCATCCTAATATTATTATTATCACCCATATTCCGACAGTTTATTAACCTTCTTCTTCTTCTTATATTAGATCTAAGGTATTATGTTTACTGCGAAACTGTTTCATGTGATGCTGTTCGAAAAAAAGTACCTATCTACTAATCTTGCTATTTATGCTGGGATGTGAAAGCTTGCAAATTATAAAGTAAAACATTTTTATCAAATTGGGAAAACCAGATACAGTTTAGGCATGCAGTAGTCAAACAAAATTGTGTCTTTGATTTTACGTATCAAATTTTATGGGTAAAGAAAGAATGTAAGTTGAAAGAGGATGTGAAAGTTAAGGTATAAAAGAATGTGATGATATGGTTTGGGCATCTGGAAAGAATGAAGGAAGATAGACTGACAAAGTATAAGGAAAAAAAAAATTAAGGAATGACCAAGAAACGTATGGAGTGATCAGATTGAGGAGATTGTGAAAGAATGGGATGTACAAGGTTAGCGTTGTTAGTTTGTCAACGACGTTAGCCATGTTGAAAGCACCGGTTCCCATAGATCACCGAAGTTAAGCAACATTGGGCGTGGTCAGTACTTGGATGGGTGTGCGCTCAGGTACACCGCGTGTCGTTGGCATCTCGGACCGGTCCGTAGTCCGTTGTGGCAACACTTCGGACTCGTAAATATTTGGAAGGTTGTGGATTCGGATCCCGGCGGAGCACACAAAAATACCATTAATATTTCGAATGTGCTCTTCGCTGGGTTGAAGAATTCATAAGCCTTTACCAATGACCGGTCACCAAGGGTCCATCCAGCCTTACAGCAACTGGGTCTTGGTTGAGTATTGGCGCTTTGTAGCGACGACCAAGCTCGTACACCTCTGCGGCACTACAACAAGTGTCATAGACCCCTAGAGTCTTCAGAATCTAGGGAGTCTCCCGCACAGGATTTTCTTAAAAAAAAAAGCGTCAAAGAGAAAATGTATGAAAAAGGTGAAATATGAATGAATTGAAAGAGGTATGTAACGATAGGAAGAATTGGAGGCAGCTCTGCAGAGGCTCTGGCCACCCCTAGCGGAATGGCGCCAGAGCTACAGCTACAGCTTCTGGTTTATGATTATATTGTCAAAGTGTTTTGTTAACCGTAATATTAATTTCTCCCACAAGTCTGCCCCGAGGAGTTGTTCAATGAGCTATGCAAGTCGTGCGCGGCCAGGAAGATCCGAACGCTCAAGGAAATCAACATCGCCTTCCTCCCCTACGAGCATCAGGTCACTAACCTCTACTAACTCTGTAGGAGAAACAAGAAGCGTTCTTAGCGTGCGTCAAGAACTAGAGCGTTGTGTACTTTGTATTTCAACGGGTTCGACACCATTTAGTGTCGTCACTGGGTATGATTGACAAGGGTAGATGTGTTCAGTACAACACAGTGCAAATCTAGACCGGAATGCTTTAGCATCTTGGTCAAGATTTTTTTTTTTTTTTAATCTTGACCATTGAGTTATAATATAGAGTAGAAACTAGCTTATGGCATTGATACTTAGGAGCACAGTTGTCCCCAGTCCTGTCAAAAACTACAATTGAAAAATCATGTTCTTACATGGGAAATCTTGTATTTTCTTGATTTTTCCATTATGTGTTTCGACACTCAATAATTACACATGCCATGATGTCTTAAAATGATACATGCCATGATGTCTTAAAATGATACATGCCATCTATAATCTAAATTGCAAGGATATATTCATTCAAAGCTCTCAGATGTATGCCCACAAACAAACGTGTAGTTCGCGCTTACAAATGCTGATTGTGTACTTACAAATAAAATCCAAACCTCAAATGAACATAAGCCCTGCAACTCTTGCCGACATTCCCTGAAACAGGGGTGACATTGGCAAAGTGAACCATTTTTTACAGTATGGGTGGTCAACCTCATACCAACCTATAAGTCAAGGAATTAATAGGAAAAAATAAAATGATACATGCCATGATGTCTTAAAATGATACATTTTATATTTAAAAATTGATAAAATTAACGCGTGCGCACAATGTTCGCGCAGGAATGAATTTCAAAGCTGCCAACTTTCTGGGAATATTTCATAGTTTCATCCAAGTTTTTTTGTACACAACGAAAAGACACTGTGAAGATCTTTGTTCTTTTTCTAACAAAGGCCGATTTGCGGTCAAGTAATTTGAACATATACAGTGTATATTTTTGTTGAAATCTAGTCCACAGATATCATAAGTCAATGACCTTGACGCACGCTAAAAACGCTTCCTCTTAGCCTTTACGTAGAACTAAAAGACAGTTGTTTCGATAATACTTCAGTCAAATATTAGGGTAAGTACCCCGAGTATCAAAATAATCATTAACTCCCCTCGATTGCATGAATTGAAAAAATGTATGGGAAACTAAATCACTCCCACGGGGTGTTGCTGCGCGAATCCCTATGAAATGACTGGCTTTAATAATGAGTGTAGAATGTTAAAACATTTCCTTGCAAGATCATCCTACTCTGAAACTAACAAATTGTAACATTGAATAGTTGCTTGCTATTGTTGCAAAAATAATTGTGGTTATGGTATGTTCTGTAAAATTATCTTGTTTTGTATGTTTTTCAATTTGTAAATAATAATTGGATACAAACATTTTTGGTTATATTCTTTCCCATCTATTAAAATTACAATTTTATATTTGTTTTGGTATTTCTATAGATTTTTTCTTTTTATAAAATTTTAATTATTGTCCATGTTCCTTAACTTATAGGTTGGTATGCGGCTGACCACCCATGCTGTAGAAAATGTGTTACTTTGCCAATGTCGCGCCTGTTTCAGGGAAGTTCGGCAAGAGTTGCTGGGCTTATGTTCATTTGAGATTTGGGTTTTTATATTGTAGGTCCACATGCGGCATGTGTCAGCACGAACTTGTACAAATCTGCTTGTGGGAATGCATTTAATATGAATCTCAAATGAGATGCATCCTTGCAACTTAGATTTAGATTTAGAACATAAACAACAATTTATAGTTTCAGTTTTCAAAGGATTTTTGTGAAACATTGTGGAAATTCACTTTTTAAAGATCAAATATTTTTTAAATCTTAAAGCTCCTATTCTTTCCTTTTTTTCTGTCATATTCTTCAACTATATAATTTCCACTGTAAATGTGATTCTCTTCACAGTCTTTTCTGTATACCATACAAATCTATAATGATTATATTGTCCTTTATGCTGTATGCATACAGGTGTTCTCGTTGGATTCTCCGGAAACCTTCCAGTGCTGGTACAACCCGGCCCTGAAGGACGCCCGCAACGCCAACATGGAGCGCATCGCTGAGCAGATTGCTACTCTCTGCGCCACGCTCGGGGAGTATCCTGCCATCAGATACCGAAGGTGAGAGACCACAACCGATAATAGAGATAGAAAAACGCATAACGGCAACTAACAGATTTCAGTCTGTTCTGAATGCGGCTGCTAGACTGATCTTCGGGATGTCCAAATTCTCTCATATCACTCCGCTGTTGAAAGAACTACATTGGCTTCGTTTTCCTGAGAGGGTGGTCTACCGTGTGTGTTTCATGGTATTGAAAGCCCTAAATGGTTTGGCTCCATCATATCTGGCAGACATGTTTTCCCCGTTGAGGTGAGTGTGAGGGGGCGGACACTGAGGTCAGCGGGGAGTGGTGCTGTCAGGTTGACGCAGCCTTGCTGTCAAGTACACTCTAATTTTGGGGATCACACCTTCCGGATTGCGGAACCAATGGAGTGGGACAGACTGCCACCTGGAGTAAGGATTTCAAAACCTGTTGGCATTTTTAAGGGAGTACTGAAACGGCATATAACCTAGAACGGCTAAATATCTCATTCATGATTTGGAGGGCTCTTGAGGTGTGACACACAAAAACGGCGCTCTTTTATCATGTAGTAAATAAAAATAAATTAATCATCTTCATACATATATACGAGTATAACAAAAATTACTTCTCCTTAGAGCCAGTGTTGCAGTCGCTTAACATCCATTAAAAGTCTGCCTTGTATAGGACGATATAAGACGATTTCAGAAGTATTTTTGGTTGATAGCTCAGTTGGTAGAGTGCCGGCATTCCATGCCAAGAGTTCTCGTTCGAATCCCACCGAGGGTGTCAGAAATGATTTCTCGTTTCGGTGTCTATTTCAATCGCAAAATAAAATACCGGTAGGGCTTACTCAGCCTTCACAAGAAATGAGTACCAGATCCATCGGGAGCTGGGAACCCCCATTTCAACTGAAAGTGTTGGGCGTAAGGCCTGCCCCCTTTCCTATAAACAGACCCCTTCAGGGAGAATGCGACAAGAAGTTACACTATATTTGCAGCTTAGTTGTGCTTTCTCTATCAACTCGACAATTCTTTCTGATTAAAGCTTACATTCATACAGATCTCAGGGCTGTCAGCCGTTGGGGCACTGACAACCTTGTAGAGTTCAACGTCAAAAAGACTCAAGCATGTCTGATATCCTTAAAGAGGATTCCAAACAACTATCTCCCAACTTTCGACAATGTCTCCCTCTCTAACCATGAACACTTAAATCTTCTTGGTGTTTCTCTGTCATCAGAGTTAAAATACCATGATGCTATTGAGTCTCGCACAACTTCCGCTTTCCGGCGACTCGGCATATTATACAGAGCCCGTAGGTTTTTTACTTCAGCCCAGTTATTGACTCTGTATAAATCCCAAATCCGCCCCATTATCGAGTATGGCAGCCATCTCTGGTGTGGTATGTCCAAGAAGTTGAGTGACCAACTTGATTCTGTGCAAAGGAGGGCAGTGAGGTTGATCAATGATCCTTCTCTGACATCCGATCTGCAGCCGCTCCAGCACAGAAGAAAAGTTGGAATGCTCAGTCTTTTTTATCGATATTACCACGGAGCTTGTTCTAATGAGCTCCATTCATTAATCCCTCCCCCTCGCATTTCAGAAAGGGAAACTCGTAGTACGACTCTCATTCATCCCTTTGCAGTCGATCTCAAAACTATGAGAACTTGGCGTTTTCATGACTCATTCCTTTGCCAAACTGCCCGTTTATGGAATGGTCTACCAGTATCTGTGTTCCCTTCCCAATTTAATCCGGTTTTATTCAAAACCAACATCAATCACCACTTCCTTGCAGCGCCTCACGACAGAACCAAGAACTCAAGCAACACCTCTGCGGCACCCTTCCAGGGTGACATAGACCCCCAAGACTCACAAGAATTGGGGAGCCTCCCGCACAGGATTCCTTAAAAAAAAAAAAAAAAAAAAATTCATCTTGTTCCAATATTTTTTCAATGCAAGTAAAGCTCATGTTTCTTTCTGTTTACAGTGACCGCTACAATGAAGAGCTGGCTCAGCTGGTGAAGCAAAAGTTGGAGTCCTACAAGGTGACAATCTTAGACCACTACTATTGTTCACTTGTATCCAGGCACCATCCTGCTACACTCCTTTTATTTATTTGACATTTATCACTCTCTTCATGCATGCTCTTCTTTTTTTCTCACTCTGCAGATTCTAGCCACGCTGCATAGAATGTGAAACCTCTCTCTTCTTCCCTTTTCTAATCGGACATCCAAAGAGAGTGCACATTCATAGTCACGCCCTGACAATCTTCCATCCGCCTTTGGAAATCCTAATCTAATATTCAATCGGTGCTATTCTTAGACATTTTGGTCGTCTGTTTAGCCCACGCTTTGACAAACTAATAGTGACTGGGCTCGAAGTCTCAATACCATGGTTATTCTTACCTACCGAATATCAGTTATATTTGAATGAAGGCTAATCAGCTGTTCACTTGCGACCATCGTCGATTGACAGGTCTTCATACAAATATTAGCGATATTCAGTAGGCAAGAATAACCATGGTATTGAGACTTATAATTGTAATCGGTAACCATGATAACCATGGTTACAACTAACGGTCCGTAGTTTAGTTGTTTACACCTCTGACTCGTAAATGGAGGGTTGTGGGATTTGATCCCGGCGGAGCACAAAAAAAAAAAAAAAAAAATCCAAACATGCTCTTCGCTGGGTTGAAAAAATCTTTACCAAAAACCGGTCACTAAAAATATCCATCTAGCCTTACAGCAACTGGGTCTGTCTTGAGTATTGGCGCTTTGTAGTGATGACCAAGCTCGTACACCTCTGCGGCACTACAACAAGTGTCATAGACCCCTAGAGTCTCTGAAATATAGGGAATCTCCGGCACAGGATTCAAAAAAAAAAAACACAATCATATAGAACTTCATACCATAACCTGACCCCTCTACTAATGATATTCAATACTCTTTTCATTTTGATCTTGACATTGGTGCACCTCTCCGCAGGCTGATGACTCCACCATGGGAGACGGGCCGGAGAAGGCGCGCTCCCAGCTGCTGCTGCTGGACCGCGGCTTTGACTGCGTGTCTCCGCTGCTGCACGAGCTCACCCTGCAGGCCATGGCTTACGACCTGCTGCCCATAGAGAACGACGTCTACAAGTAAGTGTCCGAGTCCCCTCTACTCTCCTGGGCAGGCAGACTGATCGGGCGTTGCTAGATCTTATTGTATCTAGTTAACATGTTCACAGCGCATAAAATACTATAACAGTATGGAATTTCTGAAAAAAACTCATCATCAAGATCATCTTCATCATTATACTTCACGCTGAAGAAGCCCATCGTAGCCATGGAGAAACGTCCGGAAGCTCCAGCTCCCACAGACCACGGCAACAGATCCCGGAAAACATCTCTCCAGCACCATCGATAGCTCAGTTAGTAGAGTGCTTGCATTCCATGCCGTGAGCTCGGGTTTGAATCCCACCGAGGGTGTCAGAAATGATTTCCCGTTTCGGTGTTTATTTCAAACCCCAAAATAAAATACCGGCAAGGTTTACTCAGCCTTCACAAGATGTGAGTACCAGCCCCCTCGGGAGCTGGGAAACTCCCCCACTTCACTAAAGTGGTTGGCGTAAGGCCGGCCCCTTACCTGTTAAAATAAATAGGTTCAGCTCGCTACATGCGACCCCTTCGGGGATAACGCGGCATGAAATTACACTATATGTGTAGCTTAATTGCGTTGCGAGTTGCGTACCATCAGCCCATCCAAAACTCTTATTCAAATCAATTGTCTATTTATTTCCAGGTACGAGGCCACCGCCGGCGCCCCGATGAAGGAGGTCCTCCTCGACGAGAACGACGAGCTGTGGGTGGACCTGCGGCACCAGCACATCGCCGTCGTCTCGCAGAACGTCACCAAGAACCTCAAGAAGTTCACCGAGTCCAAGCGGATGGGCGGCGGCGACAAGCAGTCCATGCGGGACCTGTCGCAGATGATCAAGAAGATGCCGCAGTACCAGAAGGAGCTGTCCAAGTACGCCACGCACCTGCACTTAGCAGAGGACTGCATGAAGACGTACCAGGGATATGTGGATAAGCTGTGCAAGGTGGAGCAGGTGCGTAGAGGATGGGTTTTTCTTTCTATTTTTTTTTGTGCACAATGATTGGAATATCTAGAAGCGCCTCTGTTCTGCTAAATTCATTACACTTTAGATATACATCCAAGTCGGAGCTTGCTAGCGCTTGCGAAACAACTCCATACATAAAAAAATCACAGTAATCCTTGTCGGTATTTTGGGCTTGAAATTAACACCGAAACGGGAAATCATCTCTGACACCCTCTGTGGGGATCGAACCCTTGATCTCAGTAAAGAATGCAAGCATTCTACCAACTGAGCTATCGACCGGACGTTTTACGAGCTTGGTTGTCGCTACCAAGTGCCAATTCTCAAGCAAGACCCAGTTGCTGTAAGGCGTGATGGACCTTTTGATGACCGGTCTTTGGTAAAGGTTTATGAAATTTTCGACCCAGCGAAGAGCACATTCGAAATATAAATGGTATATTTTTTGTGCTCAGCCGGGATTCAAATCCACAACCTTCCATTCAGAGTCTAGATATTTGCAAATCTAGTATGCCTTGTTTCTTGTACACTGTATACTGTTGTTATTATGATTGTTGATACAGCTGTAATTGTTCCAGGATCTGGCCATGGGCACGGACGCAGAAGGCGAGAGGATCAAGGATCACATGAGGAACATTGTGCCCATCCTGCTGGACAAGGT
Source organism: Agapetus fuscipes (assembly GCA_951799405.1). Classification (NCBI taxonomy): domain Eukaryota; kingdom Metazoa; phylum Arthropoda; class Insecta; order Trichoptera; family Glossosomatidae; genus Agapetus; species Agapetus fuscipes. Next base: position 13,748,622 of record OX637361.1, read on the forward strand.
AAACCAACTCCTGCCTTCTCTGTGGACCATTTCATCTTCATTTTCATGGACCAGTTCATAATTGTTTTTAGGCTTTCACGGCCGGATCTAGATGCTTGATTTTCTGGTTCCGGGTTTTGACCGTGGTCCATGTTTTTGCTTGTCTTCTTCTTTAATATAATAATAAAAAGAAAAAAGAAGAAGACAAGCAAAAACATGGACCACGGTCAAAACCCGGAACCAGAAAATCAAGCATCAGTTCATAATTTGTAGTGGCAATGCCTTGGACTCGTAAGTGGAAGGTCGTGGGCATTGAGTAATAACATAGAGGAGCAGAATACTTATGTGGTCGGCCACATCCAGGCGCGATCACCTCCTGGAGAATGGAGGACCTCTCTCCATTGGGGGAAGTTTGATCCAGCCTTCTAACTCTGTGAGACTTTTGGGAGTTATGCTGGATCGGAATCTCACAATGGAGGAGCAGGTTGACAAAACAATAGCCGCTTCAATTTTGGCCTGCGCCAAATAAGGGCTATCAGGAGGTGTCTACCGCCGGGTGTGGTTAAACATTGGTGAGTGCTTTTGTGATGTCCCTAATTGATTATTGTTCCACACTGCAAAGCAAGTGAACAGATTTCAGTCTGTTCTAAATGCGGCCGCTAGACAGATCTTAGGGATTTCCGAATTTTCTCAAATCACCCGCTGTTGAAAGAACTACATTGGCTTCGTTTTCCTGAGAGGGTGGTCTACCGTGTGTGTTTGATGGTATTTAAAGCCCTAAACGGTATGGCTCAATTATATCTGACAGACATGTTTTCCCCTGTTGAGGTGAGTGTGATGAGGTGGACACTTAGGTCAGCGGGGAGTAGTGCTGTCAGGTTGATGCAGCCTTGCCATCAAATACGCACTAATTTTTGGGATTGCGCTTTCCGGTTTGCGGGACCGATGGAGTGGAACAGACTGCCACCCCAAATGAGGATTTCAGAATCTGTTGCCATTTTTAAGCGAGCACTGAAACGGCACCTTTATAATATATCTCATTCATGATTTGGAGGGCCCTTGAGGGTGACACACACTAAAACGGCACTTTTTTATCATGTAGAAAATAAAAGTAAATAAATCATCCTCATATATATTTAGATCTTAGGAGTCTTGCTTGTTTGTTTGCAGAATGTGACGGTATACGACAAGATGCGCATCATTGCGCTGTACGCCATGTCCAAGAACGGCATCTCGGAGGACAACCTGAGTAAGCTGGTGACGCACGCCGATATAGGCCAGCAGGAGAAGCAGACCGTGGCCAACCTGTCTCATCTGGGCATCAACGTTGTCCTTGACGTAAGTGCTTAACTCGTCCAGCCCCGGCCATTTTGTAAAAAAAGTTACAGAGCTATTTTTTTGAGATTTTTGGATAAATAACTTGGAGTACCTATGCATGTATGATAGTATGGGTTGAACAATCTGGGAGTAGTCCATGATGGTGATAGTGCATAGAACGGTGTTCTGGTGTGAGCGAGAAATGGAAAAATGATCTGGAATATGCGAGAAAGATCTCTTTTGTGCCTATGTATACGGACTACAAAGGTCATCAGTGAAATTAGTCGCTCCAAGCATTTTGCCGTGAAGACCAATAAGCAGTGATTGTAAATTGTGAACCAAACCGTGTAAAATAAATTCTGTTAAAATAAATTAATTGCAGGTTGATAAAAAGAGAACCCCAGTAAAATAAAAACAATATAAAATAAATGTATTTATGTATGTTCCCTGTGGACTCCTAAACCGTCAATACGATTTCAATATTTTTTTCTGCAAACATTAGTTGGAATGGTTTTTGTGAAGCTTAATGCCAATTGAATCAAAAACAGTTCCCTGTTTAACGATGTGTGCATCTGTGTTGTGCAGGGCAACCGCAAGAAGCAGTTCAACGTGACCCGCAAGGAGCGTATCACGGAGCAGACGTACCAGATGTCCCGCTGGACGCCGGTGATCAAGGACATCATGGAGGACGCCATCGAGGACCGCCTGGACCAGCGCCACTTCCCCTTCCTGCCCCTGCCCGCGGGGCGCGCGCATGGGGCCACCTACAACGCACCCACCAGGTAAACAAACACCCAACAATAATAATTGCTTGAGGCAAGTTTGGCTCCACCAAATCATGGAGAGAATAGTGCTGGTTCTTGATTCCACCACATGTTTAGAAAGCTGCTAAGAACTGAGTCGCAGGCCATCGGAGAACAAACAGTCAAGGATTAATTAGACTCACCGCACTCCTATTCTTCGCATTTTTTGTTTCTCCGTGTGTGCGTGTCTGTAGAGATAACTAAACAGTTATTACAGGGAGAATACTGTTTAACAACAAGGATCGCTTGGATCGCATGGATGGTGGTGGAGTTTACCGCATATCGTGTAATCAATGCAAAGCCGTGTCTGTAGGGCAGACTTCTAGATCCATCAATGTTAGAATAAATCAACATAAAAGGGCATTTAGGGGTCTGACTGGGTACTCTGAGACGGTGGACCACTGTATAGCTTGAATTTATTGATCGTATATTAGACGAACCGTTATAAGAGAACTTACATTATTCTTGACGTTTTGTTAGCGACATAGCTAACATTTTCAGGAGACACCCTCTCTACACGACGACTGAGGATGAACAGATTTTTTCTATAACACTATCACAATCCACGGCATACCTTGGTGCGAAGGTAGTAACTATGATTAGGTTCCACTGCAGTCCACATGCGGCATGTTTAAGCGCGAACTTATACGTGTCTGCTTGTGAAAATGCATATAACGTGAATCCTTAATGTCACATAGCTTTGCAACTTAGATTAGATTAGTCCCGTATTGAAATAAGCCAATCAAATGTGTGTTGTTTGCTTACAGCGCCCGCTACGGACACTGGCACAAGGACAAGGCCCAGCAGACCATCAAGAATGTACCACGGCTCATTGTCTTTGTCATTGGAGGTCAGTACACCTTCACTTTCTTGTAAATTAAAATTGTTTTTTATAATTACCAGTTGCCACCACCAACTTGCCAGCGACTGTACCATGTTGAAAGCACCGGTTCTCGTCTGATTACCGTAGTTAAGCTTGTAAACACCTCTGCGGCACTACAACAAGTGTCATAGACCCCTAGAGTCTCTGAAATCTAGGGAGTCTGCCGCACAGGATTTTTTAACCTTTTCGGTTCTGAATGTTCTGGCTATATATAAACCCCCAGTACGGAATACTTTTTCAAGCACATTTTTAAAACATTTATTGGTTACCTTAATTGATTCACGACACTTCAAACTATGTAAACAGTCACATGTATTAGCTATTCAAGAACAAAAATCACAAAGGTTTAGCACATATTTCCACTTGCAGACTTTTGAATTCTTGAACACAGATGTCAGGGATAAGTTCGAAGTTGGATGACGTCTATGATTGACAGCCGCACTGTGTGCAAGCTTACACTTGACGCCTATGCGTGACGCACGCAGTTGAAGAGTTAATGCTTTAATATCTTACTTTTTTTCTTTTACTTGTGTTCATACTAAGAAAACTTAAAAAAATTATAAAGGTCTTATGAAAGTCATTAATAATTCTAAATAATTGATGTTCCAGGTGTCTGTTTCTCGGAGATCCGCTGCGCCTACGAAGTGACCAACGCAATGAAGAACTGGGAGGTGATCGTGGGCTCCTCCAGCATCATCACGCCGGAGGGCTTCCTCTCCGACCTGGCCAGCCTCAGCGCTTAAACCAACCACAAGCATTCCCCCGCACAGAACCAAAACTAACTGCATCCCAAGCCAGCAAATTTACTGTCAACACTTCTGTAATATGTCGATAATCTCACAACTGTGCTACGCAGATCCTAATCAACCGCCCTACGCATATGAGCGTACGCGATACGGAAACTTTGAGTGTATTATTCTGCTGCATCCCGTATCGCGTACGCGGTTGAGAAAAAATAATGTATTTAAAAACTACAAACCGCCTGGCGTCCGCCTGAGTTCCAAAGTCACGTCATTTCAAGTCTAGACAAGTTAGTTCCTCAAGGGCAGACTGATTATTTTTTGCCTATTTCTCGGAAAGAAACCTGAAGGTAGCGGGGATTAGCATGGTGAAAAATGGAAAGTCACTTGATGGTTCAACGTAAAGTTATCTGTGTTGTAACTAAGCTGCACATATAGAGCAACTCCTTACCACATTGTTCTTAAAGAGGTCGCGTTTACATTTTTACAGGTGAGAGAGCCGGCCTTACGCCAAAAACTTCAGTTGAAGTGGAGGTTTCCCAGCTCCCGAGGGGACTGGTTCTTATTTCTTGTAAAAGGCTGAGCCTTGGTAGTGCTATGATTTGGGCTTTGGGAAGTCATGTCTTACATCCTCGGTGGAAATGGAACCGTACCTCTTTGGTTTTAAACTCAAGCTTTCTATCTACTGAACTATAGACAAAATAATGTTAAGAAGTTTTGACAGAAAAAAAAGTATTTAAAATCTTAATTTATGATTAAAAGTTATGCAGATAATTTAACCTGTTGATGCTTTCTTTATTTAATTAAATAGTTTTTGCCTATATTATGCATCGTTAACCAATTTTAATCAACCCTAAAAAAAAATAAGTTTCTCTCAAATGAGTCCATGAAACTAGACATGGCAGTCAAGGATTTCTATAAAAATGTTTTCTTCTGAGTGGTGGTTTCTCGGCGTTTGTCTCCTCAATCATCCCCTCAATTAGGGTATGCAGAAGACCTTACTGGCGTATCACGTGTCCTATCCATCTGGCACACCTTTGGGACAGGGCTTTGAGCAGGTGCCTTCCGCCTTAGATTCTTTGGAGAACCTCTTCATTCATGATATGGCTGTTACTGTTACTGTATCCTGCCGCCGTTCCACTAGGGGTGGCCGGTACCTCCGCAGATGCGCCTCCACTATGGCCCCTCTAGGAAAGTCCTCTGTAAGACCACATCACAAAATTCTCTGTTTAAAATATATGGAAACACTAAAAAAGAAATTCTGTTTTTCCATATCGACGGTTAAAAGAAAATAAAGCGACGTTTTGGTCGAAAATGAGTCATGAATGCTATCCTAACATAAAAATTTCCTCTCTTTCTAATGCGCTCACTCCCATGGCCCTACGATGACTTTTTTTGTCGTTTATGCCGAAGCATAAAAAATTGTTTTCGAAGTATGGTTTTGGTGTAACCGACAAAATTTTTGGCCTTTTTTGTCCTGAAGGCGCTTGTGACATAAAACCTTGTAATCTAATCTAATCTAATCTAATCTAAGCTGCAAAGATATATATCATTTAAGATTTATATTAAATGCATTCCCACAAGCAGATATGTATAATTTCGCGCTAACACATGCCGCATGTGGACCTACAATATAAAAACCCAATCTCAAATGAACATAAGCCTTGCAACTCTTGCCGTCCTTCCCTGAAACAGGGGTGACATTGGCAAAGTGAACCATTTTTTACAGTATGGGTGGTCAGCCGCATAACAACCTATAAGTCAAGGAACATACATGACAAGTTACATTTTTTTTTAAATCAATAAATAACAATATATACATGGACATAAAAATCACATAAACAACATAAAATCACAGTAATAGAAATGCCATTATTTTTTTCAAATTCTAGAGCTGTTTTGATTTTAATGATATGGTAAAAAATAGAAAAGTTAGGTCCATTTTTCTGCAATCTCAAACTTTAAACTGCTTTCCTGAACAATTTAGTTTTTGTCGCTTATGCCCTATGTCCTTGTAACCGTCGATATATTTCTCAGTTTTAAATAAAACCTTCATTGCCATCTTTGGTTCTGTACGATTCATATCTAGTTTTTCTCAAAAGAAAAAGATCAAATCAAGTATTGTTACATGAATCCCTTAATATTTATTTTATAATCGTTGTACGTAAGGACTTTTATCTCATCTGTTAAATATAAAAGAACAATAGGTTACTTAAAGCAATTTGTCTTTGTACAGGAAAAAGTAATGCATCTATATTTTAGAGTTTCTGAGGAATATCTACTTTTAGGATTCACATTTAATGTGCACTCACAAGCAAATACAGGAAATTTGCGCTTACACATGCAGCATGTGTAATTACAAAATAAAAAGAAAACAAATCTCAACTCAACACGGACTCTTCAATTCTTATCGAATTTCACTAAAACAGGAGTGGTATTGGCAGAGTGAATTTTTTTACATTGTAGGGGGTCAGACTCATACCAACCTAAAAGTCTAGCAGAAATAATGATAAAATACATTCTGATATGTAAAATAAAAACTTGAGAAATCTATCTAATTAAAGATTTTAAATTATGATACGTGGTTATGAGTTTGTGGTTCTTATTTGTAGAAGACACACGTCTCCTGAGGACATCGGATATGACTTCGACGAAATGTAGAGAAAATCGTTCTTCTCTTTTGCACGGTCAGTAAAATCCGTTTTTTTCATTCCATAAAACTATCTAATTAAGTTGAAAGTAACAAAATAAAAATGAAAGTTAAAATACATTAAATACATTTATTTTAATGTTCTCTTTTATTAGTTGGTTACTTTTTCCTGTACCAGGACTGTATCCCTCACAGTTTAACGATTTTCTGCCTCGTTAAGAAGCTAACGAGAAATAAAAAAATTACAATTATTGCCTGGCTTAAAAACGCTTTTAAAAAATATTAAATTTACTTTAGATATTTTCAAGTATTACTTTAGATGTGTATTAAAATTTGTTTAATTAGTTAATTAATTGTTAATGAATTTTATTTGTCATTAATTAGGCATATTTTTTAATGAATTTAATTTGCAATTTTAACCCTCCGTCGATTGCAACCTTTCGGCGCCTTAGTTCAGACGCAATGTGACAAAAGAGACACGATTTTACATTGCCGTTAAATAATAAATATAAGGATGATTTATTTAGTGAGCGCTATTCTTGTGTAAATCACACCTCAAGAGCCCTCTGCAAGCTTGGTGGTCATTATAGAAATGTCAATCACTCAAGCAAGACTCAGTAGCTGTGAGGTTGGATGGAATTTTTGGGGACCAGTCTTTGGTAAAGGTATATGAATTTTTCAACCCAACATATTAATTAAATAATAATTTTGCTGTGCTCCATCAAGAATTGAACCCGCAACCTTCAAGCGTTAACCACTAGACTACGGACCAGTCTTACTCCCATCTCTTTAATTACTGAAAATGTCCTTTTATGCTGACTTTATTTAAGATCTAAAAAAAAGGAATGATTTCTTTTAAAAACAAAACATTATATTTCAATTAAAACATAAATTTAGTCTCCGTCAAATCAGAGTCTTGTAAAAAAAACACTAGGTGTGCTTTTTTTGCACAAATACGACTGTGGAGGGTTAAAGCAACCTACATAATATAGTACTGTAAGTCTAGTTTCAAATATGTAAATAGTTTTTAAGTTTTTTTAATTTTATTAATGTATATTTTTGTTAATATAGTTTTATGAAACCCTTTTTATTGTTTTTTCCTTCTTATCTAAGTTGCGCATTCAGTAAGCAACTTCTTACCAATTCATACATAGTCTACGTTTTGGACTTGGCAGAGATTTAACCCTGAAGAAGAATATTTGATTTAAAAATCACGTTATCTGGAGTTTCTATCTAATCTAATCTAAGTTGCAAAGACATGTAACATTGGGGATACACATTACATGCATTCTCACAAGCAGACACGTACAAGTTCGCACTTGCACATGCCGCATGTGTACCCACAACACCTTCTCTCAGGGTCAGTCTCCCCTCCACTGACCCACGCCCTGTATATCCATCCCATCCGGGGATGTGTCACAGGACTCGCATGCAAAACGTTATGTGAGATGCGAGTGGCAGAAGGCCCTCCCGTGAAGCTACACTTTATATAAAAACCAAATCTCAAATGGACATACACCCTGCAACTCTTGCCGACCTTCCCTGAAACAGGGGCGACATTAATAATAATAATACAGTATTTTTATAGCGCCTTTTCATGACTCTTCATCCCAGAGGCGCTTGCTCATATGAGCGCGCGAACAGGTGGGTCTTAAACCCCTTTCTAAAGTACTCTCCAGATCCATTTCGCGCAGGTCATCTGGGAGGCCGTTCCATATCGTTGGAGCAGCCACCTTGAAGGCTCAATCTCTAAAAACGAACGGTCGACATTGGCAAAGTGAACCATTTTTACAGCATGGGTGGTCAGCCGCATACCAACCTTTAAGTCAAGGAATTTAATGAGATAAATTAAAGGTATAGTGGTCATAAATGTAATGTTACTATTGTTTATGTGTAATTTTGGAATTTTGTAGTTACTTGGAGTTTGTCTGGCTTGGAATCTTTCTTAACTGGAATTTTTTCATCTTTTGGAATTTTTCTTGGCTTGGAATCTTTCTTAACCTGAAATTTTGCATGTTTTGGAATTTTCCTTGGCTTGGAATCTTTCTTAGCCTGACATTTTCCATGGATTGTAATATTCCTTGTCTTGTAATTTTTCCTTAGATTGGAATTTTTATTTACTCGGAATTTTCCTTCGATAAGAATCTTCCCTAGAGCGGATTTTTATTTAAATGTGTATTCTCAATCCTAAAATATCTGTATTGAAAAAATCCTTGAATGGCATGGAATTTTCATTTGTATAACATTGTCCTTATATGTAGGTACCTATATGGAATTTTTCTTTGCAAGAAATTTCCTTTGGGAATAGAATCTTGACATTTTAATGTTTTCATCTGCACCTATATTATATGATTTTAAAAACTATTATTTAAAACTAAACCAAAAAAAAAATAGCATAAAAATATATTAACTAATAGGATGTGATAAAGTCAGTTGAAATTTTAAAAGAAGTATAAATAAAAATAAATTAAAAACAGTTTTATTGTAACATAAGTTATTTAGAAGAAAAAGAAAAATTGAAAAAAAATAATGTTTCTTTGTCGTAGTGCAGGCTTGTAAAATGGCCGAAACAGCAATATTCCATTTTTAAAAATAAGCTTCTGTGTTGCCAGTTTGATTTAAAAAAAAAACTATCAAAGATAATTACCTAACCTATAAAAAAAAAGTGAATTCTTATTATATTCTGTATTTCACAGACTTTTATGTGGTCTTCCAGCTGCGCGTTGACCAATTGTCATCTCATAAGCTGCGTTGTCTGTCACGGCTCATACTGGAGACACGGTCTCTCTTCTTATTTACAAAATTTATAGGTTAGGTTGGTTATTTCTTCAATGCATTATATCATTGTTAACTCTCTTCAATGTGTGTGTCTGTAACTCGTTTTTAATACAAGAAATTGAATATATTTATCAAGATTAGGTACCGTTGACGATTTGAATGGAATGGATAAAAAAAAATATGCGTTAAAAAATTTTTGGAAAGAGATGGATGAACAAAAGTGTCTTTAGATGTGTTATTCTTAGGATTTTTGTAGCCTAGCAACACCAGGAAAGGTTAAGGACTCTGCGCATTTAAAATGGGGGAAAAATTGTGACATCAATTAGCCGGGCCAAAGGCAGGACACTCAGTCATAACTACAATGTTATTCAGGTGTATCGAAACGACACTATAAAGCAAAACATACTGCATTTAGACAACTGTCACAGGTATAAGAGTCGTGAAGGATGAAAAGAAAAGATGAATGCAAAAAACGCAACTAAGCTACACATATAGTGTAACTTCTTGCCGCATTATCCCCGAGGAGGTTGCATGTGGCGAGTTGAACCTATTTATTTTTACAGGTAAGGGGGCCGGTCTTACGCCAACCACTTCAGTTGAAGTGGGGGTTTCCCAGCTCCCGAGAGGGCTGGTACTCATTTCTTGTGAAGGCTGAGTAAATCTTGCTGATATTTTATTTTGGGGTTTGAAATAAACACCGAAACGGGAAATCATTTCTGACACCCTCGGTGGGATTCGAACTCGAGCTCACGGCATGGAATGCAAGCACTCTGCCAACTGGGCTATCGACCGGACCTATAAAATAATAATAAATATGTTGAAAATCTCTTTCTCATAATTTCAGTATTTTTTTCATTTTTGAAAATAATACTAGATTGTCACCTTTGGTTCCACATTATAGGTATTTCATTATGCTTTGAAATAAAATATAAAATAAAACACAGCTTCAATTCACTTTTATATTCTTTTAATTTGTCTAACGTTTTCGCCTACAAGGCTTCATCAGGACAATTGATTGTCCTGATGAAGCCTTGTAGGCGAAAACGTTAGACAAATTAAAAAAATATAAAATCCCTGATTATGGGGAATCCATTTTTTATTTACTAGCAGTGATGTCACATATACGAGGGATATTTTGAATGCGCCGAGTCCATTGGTATAAAATGTAATGAATCTTTGTAATCCACCGTCATTTTTAAAACTATCATATTTTTATTATAATAACACATAATATATTTACATCACTGTTTTTCTTAGACGTCAGTACCCCAAGAATAATAACAGTACGTTTAACTTCTGCCAAAGCGTTTAACCTAAATAATATTTGACTGCTCACAATGATTGATTGTAAAATAAATATTTATTGTGTTTGTAACTTAACTTATTATATATATTCTTTTTCATGGTGCACAACAGGTTACCCTAACTACAGTGCACCCTCTCAGCCATCAACAAGCTGGGAGGAACTCTTTAACCATGGACTTAAAGGTGTCTAAATTATATTGAAACATGTCTATCTTTGATTCATTAATGAGTTTAACACTCCCGAGTTAAAGGATGTTGCGCCAAGACGTCAGTGCGACTCATAAGTATATTAAATAAATCACTACCTCACCCTCGATTATATGTAGGTATGCGGCTGACCACCCATGCTGTAGAAAATAGTTCATTTTGCCAATGTCACCCCTGTTTCAGGGATGGTCGGCAAGAGTTCTAGAGTGCATGTTAATTTTGCGATTGGATTATTTTATTGTAGGTCCACATGCAGCATGTGTTAGCGCAAACTTATATGTGTCTGCTTGTGGGAATACATTTAATGTGAATCTCAAAAGATATATATCTTTGCAACTTAGATTTAGATTTAGATGAGAACCAAAATGCTCACGAAAGATATATTTATTTATTTTCCGTACAATTTTTGATAAACGCTAAGGCAGATTTTAATCATAAAACACTTGTGGGAAACAGGTATAACTTTTGACCATAGTAAATGCTATCTTTAAAAGCTGTATCTGGCTGTAAGAGAAATCAATTGAATTTTATCACGTATTGAGAAAAAATCTTTCTTTTAGTGTGTCAGTTCTCATTGACGGTTGCCTGGGAATTGATTACAACAAAACTTTACTGATATCCTGAGACATCAGCGATTTGGCACGCCATTGCTCCGTGTATTTATTTTATAATACGGAGATCATATGATGTTGGGACAGGAGATGAGCAATGTAGAATGTAAACATGCTCATCCCACTGCTCCTGCGCATGCTACACACGCTGCCCAGTGATCCTGGTTTTGTCGGTTTGTAGCAAACTTCAAAATACCAATGTGAGAGTTTCTGTTCTTTGACGTCACTGACAGAATGACAACATATTTTGTATGCCATAAAAACTACTGTACAATTGTTGTATTTTTCTCAATGCAAGGTAAAATGCACCTTCAGGCCTCCACTGTAAAGACTAGAGTTAGATGAGGGGCGACGCATTTACAAAAATATATAAAAAACTATGTTGATTATAATATTACTATATCTAAAATACTTCTTGTAACATTATTGTGTATTGAATAAACACTTTGTCAATTCATTATTAAATATATAACTTTAATTATTCAAGATTTTCGTTTAAGTTTCAGTTCCCTGGAACTTAAATTAGCAATGAAGGAACTTGCAAAGGAGAGACTGATCTTCGTTGTATCGCCATTGCCAAAAGTGCCATGTCTAAGCTGGACAACATATGGAAAGACCGGGATGTGAGTAACAGCATCAAGATAAAGTTTGCCAGGAGTCTGGTCTACTCTATTTTTCTGTATGCTGCTGAAACATGACCATAAAAGCAGCAGAAAGGAGAAAAATTGATGTGATTGAAATGTGGGGCTGGAGGCGCAGGCTCCGAGTCTCATGGACAGCTAGATGTACCAACGAGTCCGTTTGTCGGGAGCTTTGCTTGGATGACTTGACTCTGGCCAGTGTATGTGCACAAAGCATTCTTCAGTTCTTCAGACATGTCCGTGGCAATGCAGATAGCCTGGTTGTTCGGTAGTATTGAGGGGAAGAGAGTAAAAGGAAGATCCCCCACATCATGGACCGATCAAGCAAAGACAGCAGCAGGCATATGGTAGGTTGGAGCGCTGTAAGTATTGCATTCAAAGGAGACTGGAAATTTGTGATTGCAAGGTCAGAAATGTTATAATGCAACAAAAGTTACAAGGGTCAGAAATGAAGATTGTTATGTTTTGACAATTCTAAAATTGGGTAGTTAGGTTATACTGTGCTGAGCTGCTATTGTTAGTAGGAAATAAAGATCAATTTTGAATTGGAGGATATGAAATATGAATATGGAGATATTGAATTGGAGATATGGATATGAATATAGAGAATATGGAGTATGCATCCTTTGAGGATTAACTTGAAGAAGCAGATTTATCCAAATCTTTTGTGTTTCACACCTCAAGAGCCTTCTTTGATTGCAGAAAAGACAAAGCCAAGCTCTCTCAACATCATTGAGAGGAGAATTTGTGACAATATTTATTAAAAATAAAGTAAGTTTTTACATGATCTTTGCTGAAAAGCTTTTTTTATTTCAATAAACTTGAATAGTTGATTGTTTATCCGTCCCAGACAATGGACTTATTTATCAACGTTAACATTTAATTAATGTCATTTATTAAATATTAACCTTTGTCTTAATCTCAAAAATAGTAAGCAATAAATTAGATCAATATTCAATAATTATAAATAATGAAAGCTGTCTTATAATTCATTCATTTCTTTGAATAGAATCACAACTCAAATAAAAATGCATAAAATCGGCCATTTGTTAGACACAATAGGAGTAAAGGTCTTCCATTCAGGGTGCGGAGTAAGACAGCTAATAAGCTCTGGGAACACCAGAAATTTGTTAAAATTCAAATAATATTTAAATTAATATGTAGTTTAAATTCAATTTTATTAAATAATCCTATTGAATTTATAAAATAATACTATGGACTTTCACTGTGTTAACAGAAATACCCTTAAAAATAAATATGTAGTCGTTTTCTCCTAATAACAATACACAAATAATCCTTTCATTGCGCATGCGGCAATGCTGCCACCTTTCTAGAAATATTTTTACATTCGCCGGAGTTTTTTTTGTATTGTTGTTTTGTTGTTCTCTTTCTTACTAATGACCATTTTCGTAAGTTAGTTGAAACAGATATATAATGTCCACAGATATGAGTATGGGACTGGACGAGGAAGGTGTTAGACAGGCTGCGATTGATCAAGGAGGCCTGGGCTGGAAGTCTCAACACCACGGTAATTCTTACCTGAGACTAATCAGCTGTTCATTGTGGCCATCTTGGATTGACAGGTCTTCATAGGGGCCGTCCATAAATTACGATTCTGGCCATCGATTTTGGCCAATTTTCGACCCCCCCCCCCCCCCACTACAATCATCCTATAGTCATTATCTAATGACCCCCTCCCCCCCTCTTGCTGTAATAATGGATGAGCTTAATAATTAATAATGTTATATTATTTACATAATATTTTGTATATTTTGTAGAAATTGGTATTTACAAGAACGACGTCTCTTTTGGTACTCGTACATCATTTGCCATCATCCGCAGACCAGACTCCCCCCCCCTTAATGCGAATGACGTAATATATAGACAGCCCCATACAAATATTACCGATATTCGGTAGGTAAGAATTACCGTGGGGATGAGACTTCCAGCCCAGGACCCACCTGGGTTGTCATGCCATTGATGATAATGAAATGAATTTCCTAAAAAAAAGAATAAATTCATGATTTGTAAGTTGCCACCTTACGTGTCTCGACAATCAAACTACCATCACAATGTCAGTTTGTAACCTTGCTTATTTTTGTTCATTGTGTATACTTACGTTTATAACATTTTACATTATGTTTACCATCATAGCTGGTCCCAGTATTTTCTAATCTTTTAATGATGTAATCAAATAATAAGTTTTTTTGTTTGAAATGTTTGAGAGGTCAGAGTTTATCACAGTTACCTACAGGGCACACACAATATGATGTTAAGATGGACCCGGCACATTTTTAAATGTAATGTCACTTGTCACTCAGAAATGATTCCCCGTTTCGGTGTTTATTTCAAACCCCAAATATAATACTGGCTTACTTACGGGGCTATTCTTAGACATTTTAGTCGTCGGTTGAGCCCACGCTTTGACAAACTAATGATGCCTGCGCTGAAAGTCTCATCACCATGGTCATTCTTACCTACCGAATATCGGTAATATTAGTATAAAGTATAATCAGCTGTTCACTTGCGGCCGTCTTGGATTGACAGGTCTTCATACAAATGCATCATTAGTTTGTCAAAGCGTGGGTTCAATGGACGACTAAAATGTCTAAGAATAGCCCCGTTAGGGTTTACTCAGGTTTAGTCAGGCTTACTCAGCCTTCACAATAAATGAATACCAGCCCCCTCGGGAGCTGGGAAACCCCCACTTCAACTGAAATGTTTGGTGTAAGGCCGGCCCCCTTACCTGTAAAAATAAATAGGTTCAACTCGCCACATGCGAGCCCTTCGGGGATAACGTGGCAAGAAGTTACACTACATGTGTAGCTTAGTTGCATTTTTTTTAGTTGTGAGTTGTGACAGACTACGGGCAAGATGGAGAGTCAAAACTTCAATAAGTTTTTTTTTTAAGGAATCCTGTGCGGGAGGCTTCCAAATTCTTGAAAGTCTTGGAGGTCTATGTCACCCTGGAAGAATGCCGCAGAGGTGTTGCTGGATTGTTGCTTCCGTTGTGAGGCGCAGCAAGGAAGTGGTGATTGATGTTGGTTTTGAATAAAACCTGATCAAATTGGGAAGGGAACACAGCTACTGGTAGATCATTCCATAACGGTTTATAATAAAAGAATAAGTCATGAAAACGCTAAGTTGTCATAGTTTTGAGATCGACTGCAAAGGGATGAATGAGAGTCGTACTACGAGTTTCCCTTCCTGAAATACGAGGGGGAGGGATTAATGAATGGAACTCATTTGAACAAGCTCTGTGATTATTACCATTTTAAATTTCACAAGTATTTACACTTTGTGGATATTAGGAAAATCTTTATGAGAGAACTTACATTATACTGGAGTTTTAAAAAGAAAGACGCTGCTATGGTCGAGGGGAAAAGGCGTTGGCACTCGTATTGAAACTAATGCCGGTTCATGCCCGGCCTTGTTATGTCGACAATAACTTCGACCCCGGTTCAACAGATGCCATTGCATGCACACAAGCTTCCCCTTTCGCATGAAGACAACTGGCCAGGGAAAATTTGTTGGTGAACTGCATTCCTTTTCACAAATCTATTTGAAAAAAAAAAAAAGGGTTCCTCTGGAAGACAAAATCTAATCTAATCTTATCTAAGCTGCAAAGATATATATCATTTAAGATTTATATTAAATGCATTCCCACAAGCAGACATGTATAATTTCGCGCCACATGCCGCATGTGGACCTACAATATAAAAACCCAATCTCAAATGAACATAAGCCCTGCAACTCTTGCTGTCCTTCCCTGAAACAGGGGTGACATTGGCAAAGTGAACCTTTTTTTTTACAGTATAGGTGGTCAGCCGCATACCAACCTATAAGTCAAGGACAGGACATTGAGAATAATGTATATTCTCCCAAGACGGTTTGTCTAACATCTGAAAAGTTTAATTAAACTTGAAAATTAATGATGTAATCTAAGTTGCAAAGGTATTTAAAGCTTATATTTAATGCACCCCCCTGGTAAACACTTAAGTGTGAAAGTTCACACTTATACATGCTGCATGTGTACTAACAAAAAAAAAAACCTCACATGAACTTTGCAACTCCTTCCGCTCTTCTCTGAAACCATGGTGGCATTGGCAAAAGTGAACCAAGTTTGTACAGCATTGGGCGTCAGCCTCACACCAACCTGTTAGTCAAGGAACAGTATTATCATTGCATTCACCTTAGCAATTTGAGTTGCAGTCCTAACTGTGAAGTTATATTTGAGGCGCTCTGTTTAAATCAAGTAAAAGATAAAAATCCAACAACAAACGATAACATTTCCCATTTCTTATAAATACAAGTTGATGGAGATTTTTTATAATTAGTTTCAAAATAAAATCCTTCCCGGTCCACGGTTCGTGTCTTGGCTAAATACATAAAATTTTAAAAAATGTCTGGCGAACTCGTGGTGCTAGCTTATTCAGGCGGTTTGGATACCAGCTGTATATTAAAATGGTAAATGGAATAAATAAGTTATACATTATAAAATGTTTTTTTTTCTATATAGGTACTTTTTTTTAAGGTTTTGTTGTTTTTGTATACCTACATTAATGTTATTTATTATTTGTATTCCTTGACTTATAGGTTGGTATGAGGCTGACCACCTATACTGTAAGAAATGGTTCACTTTTTCTATGTCATCCCTGTTCCATGGAAGGTCGGCAAAAGTTGCAGAGTTTATGTTCATTTGAGGTTTGGATTTTAATTTTATTGTAAGTAAGTAGGTGCACATTCAGCACGTCTTGTAAGCGCGAACTTACTTAAGTGTTTATGTTTGTGGGCATGCATTTGATATGAGCTTTGAACGTTAATATATCCTTGCAACTTAGATTATAGAAATGTTGTTCACAATTTTTGAGTATAAATCCATCCATCTTAACAGACTAACTTTTGTAGAAACCAACAAAAAAGTTAAAATGAGGTTTAAACTGAAAAATGATGTCCTATTTGTTAGGTTGTTGGAGAAAGGACACACTGTAGTCTGCTACATGGCCGACGTTGGACAAAAGGAAGATTTTGTGGCAGCCAAACAAAAAGCGATGAAAATTGGAGCCAAAGATGTAAGAAAAAAATAATTTCATTGAAACTTACAATATAAACAGAATTTAAAATGCTGGGAAGAGGTTTTCCGGGAGCTGTTGCCGTGGTCTATGGGAGCTGGAGCTTCCGGACGTTTCACCCATGTCTTCGATGGGCTTCTTCAGTGTGAAGTGTGTGGTGATGATGAAGATGATCTTGGTGACAACTATGAACACAATTGTCATCACAGTTTTCATCAAGATCATCTTCATCATTCCACTTCACGTTGAAGATTGTCGGGGTTATAGCCGCGGGGGCCAAGAGGGCTGATCTTTCTAGCGTGTTTCGAATGGAACAACGTTGGTTCGATCCCCGCTTGGGTCACTTGACTTTAACTTTGACCCTGGTTCAACAGATGTTTTTGGGTAATTATTATTTAATAATTCATTAATAATAAACAATAATGAATTATTAAATGATGATATTAATACCTGTTTCTGGCCAGGCAGAATAGGTTGGTGAATTGCATTCCTCTTCACAAATCTATTTTTAAATAAAAAATTTAAAAATTTAAAAGATAGACATGGGCGAAACGGGCTCTATGTTGGACAGGCCTGGTTTAGATCATTTAACTTACAGACTTTTGAATTGTTGAACACAGATGTCAGGGATAAGTTCAAAGTGGGATGACGTCTATGATTGACAGCCGCAGTGTATGCAAGTTTACACTTGACGTCTATGCGTGTCACCTGCAGGTAAACAAAGAAAATAAAGATGTATTTAGCATGTGTATTTTAGGTGATTGTGGATGACCTGAGGCGTGAGTTTGTTGAGAAGTACATGCTGGAGTCCATCCGCATGGGGCTGCTATACGAGGGCCGCTACCTGCTGGGCACCTCGCTGGCCCGGCCCTGCATCGCCCGGGGACTCGCCAGCCTGGCGCAGAAGCTGCAGGCCAAGTGAGTCATCAGCACTCATCCTCAACTGCAAGCATAGACTCCGTATGTCTGATCGCTATGTTACCCACAACAATAAGGGCCCGTGGTTCAGTAATCCTGAAATAACTATTTAATCCTTGTGTTTGTTATTTTTAACCCCTTATGGGTTCGAATCCCGGCGGACCACAAAAATATCCCATTTATATTTTCAAATTTGCTCTTCGCTAGGTTGAAAAATTCATAAACCTTTACCAATGACTGGTCACCAAAGGTCCATCCAGCCTTACAGCAACTGGGTCTTGCTTGAGAATTGGCGTTTTGTAGCGACGACGACCAAGCTCAAAAAAAGGTTGATTGGGGCAACAAAAAAAAAATTTAGGGAGGCATGATAGCATAAAGTTTGGAAACCGTTGCTATAGACTATCTATAGGACACTTGCCTTTTTGATTCTAAGGTCCTCATTTGTACTTTTATTTGCAGGTACATTTCTCACGGAGCCACTGGCAAAGGAAACGACCAAGTGAGGTTCGAACTCAGTGTCTACGCCCTGTGGCCCAAAGCGCAGGTGAACTATGCTCAGTCATGTTAAGTTCAGTGTGACAGTAAGATAATTATTTGTAAGTTGGGAAGTACAGATTTACGCAGAGTGCAATAGGGTAATTGCAGTGGTGGGGAAAACAATTGAAAATACTATGGTTGTGTAGAGTACATTCCAAGGATCACACTCATATATTTTTTAAGTATTAAAAATAAAGATAGCATTTATAATTTTCAGAAACAAAATGACGAGATTTTGAGTCTCGCCACTTTAAAAATTATTTTAACAAAAATAGACAATTTATATCTGTTTCAACTTACTCACGAAAATGGCCATCGGTAAGAAAGAAAACAAAGAACTTAACAGTTGCATTTCAATGTGTACAAAATAACTCGGGCGAATGTAAAAATGTTCCTAGAAAGTTGGTGATATTGCAAATTATAATGGCTGCCAGTTGATAGATAACATGCGTTATAAATATTATGATCACTAAAATTGATTAATTTAAAGGAAAAATGCATCATTTTAAGACATTATGGCAGGGGGGTGCATCCCATACAGGCACATGCTCCTAATAGGTAGGCAATCCAAAATTCAAGTTCGATTGGAGCCATCGTTAGCACTTCAGTCAATTTCAAAGGAGTTATTTTAAAGGAATGGGAGAAATATTTATTCTGAAATGTATTTGCCTATACCCTATGCACGCGCCTGCATTATGGCATGTGTTATAATTGGGTGTCGAAACACATAATGGAATTGGACAAAATGATCTTATTTCGTATGACTACACCACTGCGTTTGACAGGACTGAGACAAATGCGGGCTATAGTATGTATCAATGCATTAAGTTAGTTTCTGCTCCTCTATGTTATTCTCAATGGGTGAGATGGTCTAGTAGAGCTATACCAAGTCTACTTGCTGAGGCTCTCCATGGTGCAGGATGGAGAGACGCCAGCATTCTGATGTCAGTCCACAAATAATGATAGTACGCCATCTCAGGAGTCTTGCTTGATTGTTTCCAGAATGTTATTACTGAATGCACCGCCCTGTAATGAGTAATGTTGCAGGTTATTGCCCCGTGGAGGGAGGAGGAGTTCTTCTCCCGCTTCCGCGGCCGCCAGGACCTGATGGTGTACGCGCAGCAGCACGGCATCCCGGTGCCCGTGACCCCCAGCCAGCCCTGGTCCATGGACGCCAACATCATGCACGTCAGGTGAATATCATATCCTTGATGCTGGAGAGATGTTTTCCGCGATCTGTTGCCGTGGTCTATGGAAGCTGAAGCTTCCGGACGTTTCACCCATATCTATGATGGGCTTCTTCAGCGTGAAGTATGATGATGAAGATGATCTTGATGAAACTGTGAGGGTCAGCAGAGCCTATGCAGAGCTGCCTCTATTTCTTCCTATCCTTACATACCTCTTTCAATTCATTCATATCCATCACCTTTTTCGTCCCTTACCTCTTTTTCTGTGTATATGCTTTGTCAGTCTATCATCGTTCATTATTTTCACATGCCCAAATGATCTCATCATATTCTTTTGTACCTTAACTTTCACATCGTCTTTCAATTTACATTCTTTCTTTACCCGTTCATTCCTAACTCTATCCTTCAGGGCTTCTCGAATGCTTCATTTCCACCGCACATACTTTACTCATGTTAAAATATTGATTGTTTAGCTATGAGTCTGGCATCCTGGAGGATCCCTCCCAGGCGGCTCCTGATGACCTGTACCAGATGACCAGGAACCCGGAGCAGACGCCAGACAAGCCAACCACAGTGGAAGTTGAGTTCCACAACGGTGAGAGCATAATCAGTATTTTCTTTGTGGTAATGGAGGTAGTAATTCAATGGAGTGACTATGAATGTGGTTTGGTTCCAATCAAAATGATGCACCATCTTTGAGACCATACATTGCTGATGAGTCAGCAGATCCTCTACAGAACACTTCTCTGGTAGATATTCAGCCATCTTTGTTGTTATTCCAGGCTACCCTGTGTCTGTGGTTGTGTACGGAGACGCCGGAAAGGAGGAGATCAAGGACTCCCTGAGGATGGTGGAGAGACTGAATGAAGTAGGCGGCATGCATGGAGTGGGAAGGATCGACATTGTGGAGAATAGATTCATCGGGCTCAAGGTAAATCAAACCAACTGCAATGCTGGATGGACCTTCAGTGACCAGTCTTTGGTAAAGGCAGATTAATTTTTTAACCCAGCGAAGAGCGTATTTGAAAAATTTAATATTTATCTGTGTTCCGCCAGAATTCAAACCCACTAGACTACGGACCGGTCAACTCCACATTATACCTAGATAAAGGTCGTCTCGAGATCCACAAGGGCCGTGTAGATTTTTTTGTATCTACAACAAGCTGTTTTTAGATAATTTGTCAAATCGGAAGTATTTGGTCCACACACCCTCTTTCTGGCATAAAGTCAGACTGGATATTTGAGACCCTGGTCAGGGTGGATAATTTTAACCTATGGATAAAATATTGCACAACACCTTCATTAGCTAGATCCTAACCTAACCTATAGATAAAATCTTGCACAACACTTTCATTAGCGAGCTCAACCAGTCGCAGCTTAGTTGGAAAAGACTGCTAACATAATTGTATTGTTATTGCAGTCCCGTGGTGTGTATGAGACTCCCGCTGGCACCATCCTGCACGTGGCCCACATGGATCTGGAGGCCTACAACCTGGACAAGGAGGTGCTCAGGTGAGCAATAACTCTACATCTCTCTCGCTTTCACTTTCCTGGTCGGTGTTCAATGATATAGTTTTTCTCGTATTAGACTGACTGATAGGTTGGTATGCGGCTGACCACCCATACTGTAAAAAATGGTTCACTTTGCCAATGTCACCCCTGCTTCAGGGAAGGTCGGCAAGAGTTGCAGGGCTTATGTTCATTTGAGATTGGGGTTTTTATATTGTAGGTCCACATGCAGCATGTGTAAGCGCGAAATTATGCATGTCTGCTTGTGGGAATGCATTTAATATGAATCTCAAATGATACATATCTTTGCAGCTTAGATTAAGATTTAGATTTAGACCATGTTCTACTCGCAGTAATTTTGTGTGCCGACGTTTCATTCCCTCGAGCGGGGAACATTTTCAAGGCTCGAAGCTACAGGGCACCTTTATCCTCAGTTTACTTTTGGCAACTGGCTGTCTGCTGCTGGGGCCTGCGCACTCCCCTGCGCACACGCCTGTACGCACGCCCGTGTGTACCCCTGCGCATGCACAGCTACCCCCCAACGCATCCACCCCGCCAATCACAACGAAGATACATGATGACAGAGATAAGAAGAGCACCAGCAGCCAGCCAGTTGTCAAAAGTATACGGAGGATAAAGGTGCCCCGTCGCTTCGAGCCTTGAAAATGTTTCCCGCTCGAAGGAATGAAACGTCAGTAGACAAAATTACTGCAAGTGGAATCTGGTCTAACCCGAGAAAAACTATATCATTTCTACATCTCTCCTTTCCAATGGAATTTCCATTGCTTTGATACCAATATTTTTACGAACTTGGAGTACAATATCGCCTGAGATTTTGTACACATGGAAATGCAATTGCGAAGTTCTTTGTTCTCTTTCTTACTAACGACCATTTTCGTAAGTAGGTTGAAACAGATGCATATTGTCTATTTTCGTTAAAATAATTTGTAACGCTGTTGAATCTTCTGCAGGCTGAAGAAGCTGTACCAAGACCGCATGTCTGACTTTGTGTACAACGGCTTCTGGTTCTCCCCCGAGGCGTACTTTGCCCAGCACTGCCTCAACAAGTCTCAGGACGGAGTCACTGGGTACGTCACTGTGCAGCTCTACAAGGGAAATGGTAAACAACCATTTCATCTAACCAACTCAGTAGTAGTAGTACAAGTTTGTCTTTAATTCAATAGGGTAAATGCAGTGGTGGGGAAAACGGTTTAAAATACTACGGTTGTGTAGAGTACATTTCAAGGATCACAACCATATATTTTTTAAGTAGTAACAATAAAGATATCATTGATAATTTTCAAAAATAAAATGCCGAGAATTTGAGTCCCGCCAAAACGCAGCGCGGCTGGCTAGCCACGCCGTGACGTCAAAATGACGTAGATGGATCCGACAGACTACCTGGGCCCAACGGTACACTCCGAAGATCCATCAACGTCACATCTGCCTAAATAAAAAATATACCCTGTTTTACCGGAAATCGAATAAGCGCAAATTTTAAAGAGGTATTGAAAAACTAAGCCAGATATTATTTCTTTTAAAACTGTAGATTGAAATAAAAAAATAAGTGAAATTACCCTATTTGGGTGAGTATTGGCGTCCTTTATCTATTGCTTTCTATTTTACGTCTTTTCTCTCTTATTGAGTGACAGCCAGTCACATCAGCTGTAGTGTCATTGGAGACAGAGTCATTTGATTGCATCCTCGTTCATTCCAGTGGTGATAGTGAGCCGCCGCGCCGCTGTCTCCCTGTATGACGAGCAGCTGGTGAGCATGGACCAGCACGGAGGACTGCGGCCCGACCATGCCACCGGCTTCATCAACGTGCAGGCCATCCGCCTCAAGGAGTACGCCCGCTACCAGAGCCAGCGCACCGACCAAGACAACAACTGAACAACTTCCCATAATCTGACTTGTTACTCCATAAGGATCACGTGTTGTTAAGTTTTCTACATGGGAAGGATTTTAATAAAGTTTACAATGTTATTTGTGAGTGATAATTTATTTATTGGATGCGCCCGGTCGATAGCTCAGTTGGTAGAGTGCTTGCATTCCATGCCGTGAGCTCGGGTTTGAATCCCACCGAGGGTGTCAGAATTGATTTCCCGTTTCGGTGTTTATTTCAAACCCCAAAATAAAATAACGGAAAGGTTTACTCAGCCTTCACAAGTAATGAGTAGCAGCCCTCTAGGGAGCTGGGAAACCCTCACTTCAAATGGAGTGGTTAGCGTAAGGCCGGCCCCCTTACCTGTGAAAATAAATAGGTTCCACTCGCCACACACAGTGTTCGCGCGAACTAGCCTACCTTCAGAAAGGGGCGGAGGACCCCCCTACTTTTTCCAGAAGCCATGGCGCCCTTGAGATGGTCCTGGACATTAAATGGTGCCACAGGAAAAAAACCATCCATCATCATCAAATGCGACTCCTTCGGGGATAACGCAGCAAGAAGTTACACTATATGTGTAGCTTAGTTGTGTTGCGTTGCATAAAAGACGGGCTTAATTGGG
Source organism: Agapetus fuscipes (assembly GCA_951799405.1). NCBI lineage: Eukaryota > Metazoa > Arthropoda > Insecta > Trichoptera > Glossosomatidae > Agapetus > Agapetus fuscipes. The sequence goes on from OX637361.1 coordinate 13,772,266, forward strand.
GAGGTAAGTACCGAGTATAATATTATTTCAAGAGCACTGTTTTTTGTGTGAATCATACCTCAAGAGCTTGGCCGTTGCACAAATTGGCCGTTGGACAAGGAAAAAATCACATATATTGATCGTTAGAGTGAGACCATGTTTATGGTTTATTTACAAAAATGTACAAATAAATTAGGCACACTTCAAATACATACATAGCTGATTTAGAAAACGAATCTATCATGCAGTAATGAAAACAATGGAATGATTACTCTTGAACAAAAAGTCCAAACAAAATATGCTTGCAGGAAACAGCATTTAAATATTTTAAATGAATAAAGCATTTGATTAACTTTCAAAATGCAATTTTCCCTTTCAAGATTTGTCCACAGCATTTTATATTTTATCCCTGCCATCTTTTTTTTTACATTAGGCTGACGTTTTTTTTTTATTTAACACATTTTAACTCTGCACATCATTATGTACTGCTTCTAGCTGTACTCCTTGCAATGCGCCTTCATTTTCATCGTCCAAAATATAAAATACTTGGCCGTTATCATCCGTAAACATTTGAACACTATTCAAGCCGTCCAAATCTTGAATCAACCCATCACCGTTGGAATTGTCACCTTCTTCAATAATTATATAGCTCTCTTCTTCTTCTTGATTACTTAAAACATCCAAACTACCAGTGTCGCCGTCTACAAACTGTGAATCCTCATTTGTGTCGTCAAAATGTACAAACTTTTTTACATCCGTCACAGCTTTTGCAGGTTTTAATTTAGTAAACTTGGGCAAGACCTTGTTAGAAGTGCCTTTTTTAACTTTAGCTTCATCGTTTCCTAATTTTGTGTGCATCTTAACGTGCCGCTTCAATTTTCCGCGCGTGATAAAGCTCTTTGCACAAATTTCGCACGGATAAGGTTGGTGTTTAGTGTGCGTACGCATGTGTATCTTCACATGCCCCGATTCGTAAAAGAACTTCAAACAAACGGGACATTGGAACTTTTTAGTTTTGAAATGGTACAATAAATGACGCCTACGTTCTGCGTTGCTGCAGAAAGCTTTCTCACAAAGATTGCAGGGAAATCTACGGACTCCCGAATGCACTTGCTCGTGGCGCTTCAATTCTGTTTTGTTGAAGTAAGATTTCCCGCAGAGTTCGCAGCAATGCTTCAAGCCTTCTTTGTGTCGACGTTCGTGCATGCGCAACGTAATGGAATTTGTAAAAGTCTTGTTGCAATACTGGCACATAAGAGGAATTATTTCTTTATGCAACTGGCTATGGCAATCTGCATCTCTTTTTTTTGTGAATGTTTTCCCGCAATGTTCACAAAATAACAGTTTATCTTCTTTTTTAACGTGTCTCGAAACGTGTTCAACCAATTTAACGTTACACGTGAAATTCTTATGACAGTGATTGCAAATGTAAGGTTTGACTCCCAAGTGGTTCCGCTGATGAATGACAAACTCTTTTCTCTGGTTGAACTCTTCAGAGCAGATCTCACAATGAAACGGCGGATTATTTTGCTGAATTGGAATCGCACGCCGAGCAACCCTAAAATGTCCTTCATAGTGTCTTGTCAACTCTTCCAAATCGCAATCTAAAAACTCTGATAAACACAGATGACACATAAACTTGGAAATTGTCAGTAATTCCTCTTCGTTCTCACCCTCATTGGTTTCTCCGTCTTTTGCGTTGGTTTGCTGCAGAAAAGTCGTCACAATCTCCGTTATTCTAGGTAAAATTTCTTCTTGCACATTCGTCTCGGTGAAGATCTCTCTTGATTCTACGTTCGGATCTTCAAACATATTTGCCGCTTTCAAAATTTCACTTTTTTCCTGGATATTCTTGACTCTTTCATCAAAATCATCGTCAAAGTCAATCGGTTCATCGTCAATCAACTCATCGTCTTCCAGAGCTAGATTCACATCATTTTCTTTAGTCAAACCTTCACTCTGAACTATAACGACTCCTCGACTAGCCAACTTCTTCAAAGCATCATTTTCCTTCAAATCGTCATTCCCAGACGTTTCTGCAATCACTTTCAACGTCTTTATATCGTGTTTCAATTTTTTAAAGTCAATATTTGGTGAATTCTTCAAGTACTTTGTGATATCGTCAAACCCACTCTGTCCTACGTCTGTTTCCGCATCCAAACATTGAAACAGATCTTGCAATGTCGCCGAGTTGTCTGGAAAAGTTACGTTGTAAATTTTATCTTCGTCATTTACACTTTGTTTTATGTTAAACGCCAGACCTGACACCAAGTCTTGTTCCGACACCAGTTCAATTTCTTTCCCCATCAATGTGTTCTCATCTAACAAATTCTCAACTTCAGTTTGTTTGATTTCTGCTTCAGGATAAGCAAGCTGTTCAATGCTGACAAACTCTGCTGGTGGCGCATTATCCGTTTGAATGAAGTTTTCTTGCAACAACTGGAATGGGTCGGCTTGTGGCTCAGCCTTCTCTGTATTTTCTTGTTGTACATTTGTTGTTTCTACTGCTTCACACTCTGCAGGATCTATCCCGATGGACTTACACAGCAGACTGTAGGATTTTTCTATCTGGTTCCGGAATCTCACAAATTTTTCAACTTTATCCCTGCACAAGTGACATATCAAGCCAGGCAGTCCGTCGTCTGGGAGAATCTAAAAATAAATACATTTTCTAATTAAAATCAAACATAAAAACATTAATGAAGACCAGGGCTGGAAGTCTCATCACCACGGTAATTCTTACCTACCGAATATCGCTAATATTTGTACGAAGACTAATCAGCTGTTCACTTGTGGCCATCTTGGATTGACAGGTCTTCATACAAATATTACTGATATTCTATTACTGATAGACTTCCAGCCCTGAGAAGTTTGCCTGCAGAGATAAAAATCTAATTTGGAATTTTAAAAGAGTTAATGTACAATAATGAATAGGGTAATTTCACACTTTTTTTTTCTTTCGTAAATTGATAGATTTAAGTTATTAAAATAGTCTCCCGTTTTTTTTTTTTTTTAATAATGCGTATTTTTTTAATTAGGGCGCTTTTAAATTTGTCATTTTTCCATTTCCGGTGAAACGGCCCATTTTTTGCATTTGGGCGGATGTGACGTCGATGGATCTCATTCGGCTCAGCTGTCATTCAGTCGTGTGTATTTTTGTATGGCGGATTTGTTTACATTTGACGAGTATATCTATTTTCATCAATTTCAACTATTATTTGCACTTTAAAGTTAGTTGTGCCGTGTATAAAGTATAATTGAATTGGTGTAATCATCAAAGATGACTGAAAAGGGCTTTGAAAAGGCTCAATCTGACAATTTACCGGAGGTCGATGCTATGATGATGTATGTGTATTTCTCGAAGAACAAGGACTTCATAAGTTCAGAATTACGTGGAGTAAAAGCTTCAAGGTAAGAAAAATAGTTCTGTTTATGTGTCAAAGTTCATTTAGATTCATAAATTCTCCAGATATTATACGTTTTCATGCAAACATCTTTCCTTTACAAATTCTGTAACCTTACTTATTCAAATTGCAATACTGCCATGTCATAGCTTCTAAATCTTAATATAAAGGCTAAATTAATTGTTTATAAAGCTTACTTCCTTTATTACATCATTAAAAGTTGTTTGTAATCACATAACCTTACTTTACACCAGTCAAGGGTTGTGCACTTGCAATATATCCTAACCCTTATTCCGTTTGTTTGTTTTTAGATCTTCGAGAGAAAGTTACGGAGACAATGCCATTGGCTATGTGCAAGTGAAACGCGATGGAGCCATTTGCACTGTTAAGGCCCGTATAACACCAGAACACAAAGTCCGTACAAAAGCATACGCGGTAACCTTGATCACCGATGAGGAACAAGGCACTGTTGAATCATGTGTCTGTGAAGATTGTCCAGCATCTCAAGGTCAGTAATGAATATTAGATTCACGAGGTGTCATGATTCCTTTGTAAAAGCAATAAAATGTAAGAGATCTAATTAGCAGGCTCGGCTCACCAAATAATTGCTATCTGTAATCTAAGATGCAAAGATATGTTAACATTTAAGATTCATGCCCACAAACGGACATGTGTAAGTTCGCGCTTACGAATTCTGTATGTGTACCTACTTACAAATTAAAATCCAATCTTCAAACGAACATACATCCTGCTACTGGTGCCGACCTTCCCTGAAACGGGCGACATTGGCAAAGTGAAACATATTTTATAGTGTGGGCGGTCAGACTCATATCAATCCATTGGCCAACATTATGGCCTTGCTGACTGCAAATATTTTTTCTTTTTAATTTCATTATTTTTCTAAAAAAAACAATATTTTGTGAAAAAATATTCTAATTTTTACTTAAAATTTATGTCAACAAAATAAGTGAATATCTTTTGTTAATTCATCAATATATAAAGTATTAAAGCAGAGGTCTACATTATTTGCATCTGTATTATTCAAAATGAAACATTTTTTTATTTTTACTCTCTTACAGGAGGTTGCAAGCATGCAGTAGCCTTTCTGTCATGGGTGCATCGTCGCAGCGAAGAGCCAGCAAAGACAGAAGTGAAATGTTACTGGAAGCGGTCAAAGATGGCAGAGATAGGCTCAGCTGTGAAATTCATAAAATGTAGGGATTTAGGAGAACTTAAAACTTTCACAGCTGGGCCTTCGAGTAACGGAAAGTTTTTGGCATCCGTCGTTAAAGCAACGAAGGAAGCTGACGTCAAGGATGTCCTCCTTATGAAGTATTTTAAGGAGGGCAATCCTATAGAATCCCTTAGCATCCATAGATTAATGGAGGAATTTATAGACGATGGAAAAGGCACGACCCCTCAGCAATTTCAAACACACTGTGAAAATAGAATGAGTGTTGAGGCGTGCAACGAGGCAGCCAAGGAAACTCTGGAGCAGGCTGATTGCACTCTTTGGTACGAGTTGAGGTATGGGAGAATCACAGCATCCAAGATCCATGAAGCGTCACGCTGTCACACTCCTGATGGCTCTCTTGTGGAGCAGCTGTTGGGAGGAAAAATTTTTGAGACGGCAGCTGTGACACGTGGCCGAAAACTGGAAGAGTTGGTTTTCAAAAAAATCAAAAAGCAATATCCCGATCTGAAAAAATGTGGATTATTGCTATCCAAGCATTATCCATTTTTTGGAGCTTCTCCTGATGGAGTATCTCAAGAATATGTACTTGAGATAAAATGTCCAAGCACCGAAAAATGGATGGAGAAATATTTTGTCAACGACAAACCCACTCCGAAGTTCTTTGCACAAATCCAAATGCAAATGCATTTTACAAAAAAGAAAAGAGGAATATTCTGTGTTGCCAAACCGGATTTTGAAAAGAGTTGTGAGACCGTTGAATGCACTGTGGAGTATGATGAAAATTATTGTTTAGATTTAATGGAAAAAGCATGTGAATTTTGGACTAAAACATTATTTTTTAGATTATTTCAATAAATGTTTTATTTTATATGAATTAATTTTTATCTGTAATGTTGATCTGCTATTCTTGTTCTTATTCTCTCAACATTCTGAATAATTATATACTTGAGAATGTTATTTATTGTTTGTATCCCTTGACTTATAGGTTGGTATGACGCTGAACACCCATGCTGTAAAAAATGGTTCACTTTGCCAATAAAAGGACGGCAAAAGTTGCTGGGCTTTTGTTCATTTGAGTATTCATTTATAATATGATTTTTGAATTGTAAGTACACATGCAGCATTTGTAAGCGAGAACTTACACTTGTCTGTTTGTGGGTGTGTATTTAATAGGAACTTTAAATGTTTATGTATATTTTCAACCTAGATTACATTAGACTTTATGTATTACACTGTGGGTACTTTGAAAAGTATAGCTATAAGGTGTTTTAATGCATATTTACCAAAGTCTAACAATTTTAAAGTATAGTTATTTATGTATTTTATAATTGCTGTTTCTTAACTACTTTTTTATATTTGATATATGTGATAACTACTTTGTTAACAAAAGGTTCACTTGCCAATATTACCTCTGTTCCAGGGAAGAGCGTCAAGTTTAAGGGCTTGTGCATTCAGTTTAAATTTGGGTCTTTATTTTGTTAATGAACATGCAGCATATTATGTAAACGTTAACTTACACAATATGCCTGCTTATAGAAATGTATTTAATATGAATCATAAAGTCATGTGTATCTTTACCATTTAGATTATAATGTAAAAATGCACTACTTAACAATACCTGGTATTGGAGTTTTTCATATGTTCTTATTATGTAGGTATCATCTTTCTGTTGGTTTTTCTAATAAAAATAAAGAAGTTGTTGATTGAAGTGTACTTTATTAATAAAAAAGGCTTTCCATTATTAATACAAACATTAATACTCATTATGTACATGTTGCAACAGATGTAAAGTGAGATTCAGAAAAATTGACCAGAATAGTAAATGTAACTTAGTAAGCAACATGTGAAATGAAGAGTTGAATAGTAAAAATTAGATAAAAGCTATCAAGGTAAATTAAAACACATTAAGATTTAAAAATAATCTCAGTCATACAAGTGAAATGAAGAGTTGAATGGCAAAAAATAGATAAAAGCCACCAAGTTAAATAAAAACACATGAGATTTCAAAAATAATCTCAGTCATACAAGTGAAATGAAGAGTTGAATGGTGTAAAATAGATAAAAGCGACCAAGGTAAATAAAAACACTTGAGATTTAAAAAGTAATATCAGTCATAAGCTCAAAAGCATAAAGGTTAAATATAAGTACTGAAAATAAAAATTTAATTTTAAAAGTAATGTCTAAGGGTGGCTAACCCTTCTAAACTTTGATCAATGATTTTTGTAAGTTGATCAGACCACAAGCAATCACAATAATTTCATCCAAGCGATTCACGAGGTTGTGGTCGATAGTTGAATGCATAGTGAGCATATGAAATTCTCTCACTCTGCTTATCACACGCTCTACGTGAATACGTAAAGCGGCAATTCGCTTTGCTTCCTTAACTTCGTTTTGGCTAAGGGTACTTTTCTGCAGCACGCTTGGAGGGCGAACAAGGTGAGCACCCTTTTCCTCTAAAACATGGGAAATATTCTTAAACCCCCGATCTGCCATCACCCATGTTCCTGTGGCGATGTTGTCGAAATAGCCACAGTCCTGAGCAATAGTAGAGTCGGTTGCTCGGCCTCCATACCCACATGATAAGAAATTAATGAGACCATCTGGAGTGCAAGAAATTAGATATTTTACCGTATTACAGGCCTTGTATTCAGACCACGTTAATGATTGGTGCAGCGAGTTGCCTGGTTTCTCAATTTGAATTTCAAGACAATCAATAATGGAACGGACGTTCCTATATCGAGCTCGAAATGCAATGGGCAATTCCAACCTTATGAGTTTTGCAGATGGCCATATAATCAACTCTTTGAGTACCCCTGATAAAATGGGAATCGTTTTCTTAAAAATGCGACATATAGAGGAATCTGACATTCCAAAATGTGCACCTATTACTTTATATGAAAAATTCAACCTAATTTTCTTTAGGCAAATCATTATATCTATAATAGGTGCACAAACTGTATCTTGCAGAATAGCCAATACATGGTACATTTCTTTTGGAATGCCTAAATACAGTTGAGGTTGGCGTTGCACAAGCAAAATATAACCTCTTTTCATCTCAACGTTAAGCGCGTCCATTTCCATATTGTTGTCTTCAAAATCCGAGCCACTACCATAGTCAACAAAAAGATCAGAATCACTATCTTCAGGGTCTGAACTGGAAGATGCATAGACAGCTTCCACATTCAATTTTTCCAGAGGAGATTCCACAGGTTTCCCCTTGATCGGTGAGCAGCTACTGTGAGTGGTCGGGGGTCTCACATTCAAGGTGTTGGTTGCTTTGCTCCTGTAGGTGGGTACCATATTCACCTGCACTGCTTTATCCAATGGAGCAGAAGTCAGATGCGTTGACTGCTCCACAGCATCCACATCAGTTGATGTGGATGCATCCACATCAACGGATGCGGAAGCATCCACATCAACTGATGTGGATGCTTCAGAGTTTGTAGCGTTCAGACTTGCTTCTCTTAAAAGTTCCATCACTAGCATTTTTCTTTTTCTAATCTCGCCGGTTTTCCTATTCACAGTCTTTTTAGCTTTTTGGCACTCAAATTTGTGCGGCAAAACTCCTTTCTTCAGGCGCATATTGCTTCCCATCAATCTGCCCATCATAAAGTTTTCCAAGTCGTCCTGGAGCTGTAAAAATATAAATAACATAATATGAGAGCATGTAGTTCACACAACTACTACAACAAAAAGTAAAAAGGTAGGTTAGACACATTAGTACATGACAATATATTATTATTAAGTATGCACACAAACTTCTAGGATAAAAAAGTTGTGATGTCACACAGCCGGGTTGTCAGGGCAAAGGCAAGCTTATATTTTATTATAAGTTGCTAAGGGGTCTAGTCCCATAGACCTGTGACCTTTGGCCGATGAGAAAATATTATATTTACATTCCAGTCCATTGCTGCCTTCCTAAAGAAACAAGTACAAAAACTTTGCTATGTTAACACTTGTTTTTTTATAAATTACGGAATCAAACAATATTTGAGGATGTTTTTGATCATTACTGACAAAAAAACTATGAGTTTCTAATCAATTTGTTAAAAACAAATCGATTTTAATTTTGACACGTTTGACAGCGTTTTCACATGCCATTTCTTGAGCCACGTGATTTATTTACGAAGGCATGTAGAAATAACATTTTATAAATAGGTATGCAATTAAATAACAACAAAATACTATAACTTACATTAAAATGGTCTTCGCAAATGAAGCGGGTAGATTTGGAAGACAGAAGTTCGTCTCGCTTCATCACAAGACACCATTTTTTGTGGATAGCTGGATCGCGGGGCATCCGCAAAAACTTTTTATCCGGTGTTGCACGTGACGTATTTGTACACATCGGAACTACACAATATTTATGATACTTCGAAGACATTTTTCAAGGTTTGTTGTGAGTTTATATTATGTTTGTCGGATCTCGGAAGCTTGATAATAGCACGTATTTTCACACTGACAGCCGGCTTTCTAATACTACCAACACACGTCACTCACGCCACTTGGATCCAATGACGTCACACGAGCTCCAGCCAATAGCGTCGCGTTTGAATTGGACTCGATTTGTCGGCATTTTATTTTACAAAATTAAAAATGAAAAGCCCAATTTTACCACTTAAAAAAAATATAGTTGAGATCCTTGACTTATAATCTACACAAAAATATCGTTTTTAACCATATTGCTCACCATTGCAATTACCCTATTGTATGAAAAAGGTGATGCAATGCAACATGATTAAGCTGCAAATATATTGCGACTTCTTACCACCTTGTATATGCAGAAGGCGTGTGGAAACTATTTGTTTTTCTAGGTAAGGGAGCCGGCTTTATGCCAACCACTTCACTTGAAGTAGGGGTTTTGCAGCTACCGAGGGAGCTGGTTCTCATTTCTTGTGAAGCCTGAGAAAACCTTGTCAGCATTTTTATTTTCAATTTGAAATAAACACCGAAACGGGAAATGCCACCCTTGGTGGGGATCGAACCCTAGCTCTATAGCATGGAACCGCAGCAATCTACCCACTGAGCTATCGATCAAATGATAATATTAATCTATAATAATCTACTTAAGTTGCAAATATATATTAACATTATAAGCTCATATCAAATGCATGCCCACAAACAAACACATGTAAGTAGTTTGCGCTTACAAATGCTGAATATGCACTTACAACTCCACAGAAATTGACTCATTTTAAATCCTAATAAAACAGAAGTTCTCAGAATGGCTACTGCGAGAAGAATAGACTCAGTCAGTCGCACACCCATTAGTATCTCCGGAAGCGACATTCATCCTTCAATGAGTGTGAGGCTGCTTGGTGTCAAGATAGACCGCTGTCTGAGTTTCGAAAATCATGTCAAAAAAATAGTGAGAGCAGGATTTTTTGGATTGTGGCAGCTGTACTCCATCAAGAAATGTCTTCCCATTGAGGCAATTAAATCCCTGGTGAATGCTTTCGTTATCAGATTTCGTTATATCTTAGATTAGATTAGATTAGATCAGCAGACTGGACTATTGCAACTCGATATTTGCCTCTCAGCCGATGAAGCAACTCAAGAGGCTGCAGTCGGTACAGAACTTGGCAGCACGGCTGATTTTCGGAGAGTCTAAATTCTGGCATATAACACCCCTTCTCCAGGAACTGCACTGGCTCAGGATCAATGAGAGAATACAATACAAGCTCTGCACACTCACCTACAAGACATTGCACGGAATGGCGCCGCTTTACCTTGTTGACATGGTTGGAAGGAAGGAGAATTCAACTCTAACATTATCGAGTTTTACGGTTTTTCTTAGCTCAGATTGTGTTCAATCTGATTCAGAAGACAACTGCATGAAAAAGTCAAATTTGACAAGATTGGCTCCTTGGTTCCTTGACTTATAGGTTAGTATGCGGCTGACCACCCATACTGTAAAAAATGGTTCACTTTGCCAATGTCACCCCTGTTTCAGGGAAGGACGGCAAGAGTTGCAAGGCTTATGTTCATTTGAGATTGGGTTTTTATATTGTAGGTCCACATGCGGCATGTGTTAGCGCGAAATTATACATATCTGCTTGTAGGAATGCATTTAATGTAAATCTTAAATGATATATATCTTTGCAGCTTAGATTAGATTAGATAAATAAAATCCAAACCTCAAATGAACACAAACCCTGCAACGTTTGCCGACCTTTCCTGACACAGGGGTGGCATTGATAAAGTGAACCATTTTTTACTGGATGGGTGGTCAGCCTCATACCAACCTATAAGTCAAAGAATTAATGATAGATATGTTTTATTTTTTTAATGCAAGGATAAGAAGAAATGGAGGATACTCGGCAGAGGCACTGGCCACCTTTAGTAGAATGGCGACAGAGTTACAGTCACAGCTACTAACCTGTACAGACGCTAAAGACAGGATGCGCCCGCAAAGTTCCGAGCTTCCGCTGTCGTCATATATGTGAAACATGATGCCCTTGTCGCTCAAGCACAGACGGCAGACATTCTCAAAGTCAATATCCAGCACCATTTCTACAGTTTTACTCATTTTTTCGTGGATATTTTGTCAAAATAATAACACACAACTCAAAAAAAGTTGACAGCGTAAAAATATGACGTTCATTTGATTTAATAGACAATAAGCAAAATACAGCGCATAGATACAAAAAACATTAAAATGTTATTTATACCTACTTATTTTAGTAAAATCAAGATTAAAAATAAAAATAAATGCATCATCTGTGCATTATAAATTATCAAAAATAAATATTTAAGCTTAAAATATCTATTGAATTATAAATTATCTATTTTTATTTTCATTTTTTTTCGTGATGTTATTGTTGTCATTTTTTTGGCTCACTGACAGGAGCTGTTTTAAAATTTGCCAGTCTTTTGAAAAATCAAAATATTTCTACGATGGCGGATGAAGTGTTGGTTGTTGCTGATTTGGAATCAATATGCAGATTTTGTCTTCAATCTGATGGAGTGTTGTCTGATATAATAAACGGGGATGACAACCAACTTTGTCTTCAAATCAACTCCTTGACCAACATTGAGGTTAGGAATTTTAAAAGTTTTCAAATTTTTATTTTTTTAAATAAACCGCACAAAATTTGAAAATATTCTCTCTGCCGGCAAACGTCGCAGGTCTATGTAACTAGGATCCTTAGCAACCTATAAAATAATATAATATATAATTTAAGTTTCAAAGGTGTATTATCATTTAGGATTCATGTTAAATGGATGCCCACAAGCACACATGTATAAGTTAACGCATACCCATCGCCATCGAGGGTGTCAGAAATGATTTCCTGTTTCGGTATTTATTTAAAACCCCAAAATAAAATATATAATATGCTGTCAACAAGGTTATAGTGCCCAATAGAGCAAACACATCAAACTTTGCAGACAGAAGCTTTGCGGTGGCCGGGCCGGTGGCCTGGAACAATTTACCCATCGGTGTTCGCGCGAACCAGCCTACCACCACCTTCAGAAAGGAACTGAAGACACTACTTTTCTCGAGAAGCCATGGCGCCCTTGAGATGGTCCTGGACCATTAAATGGCGCCACAGGAAAGAAATCATCCATCATCATCATCATCATCGGCAAGGTTTACTCAGCCTTCACAAGAAATGAGTAACAGCCCTCTCTGGAGCTGGGAAACCCCCTTTTCAACTGAAGTGGTTGGCGATAGGCCGGCCCCCTTACCTGTAAAAATAAATAGGTTCAACTCGCCACATGCGACCCATTCGGGGATAATGCGGCAAGAAGTTATATTATATGTGTAGCTTAGTTGTGTTGCGTTTTGCGTTATAAAAAAATGTGTTTTTAAACATGTATGCAGATTATGCTGGAGAGATGTTTTGCGGGATCTGTTGCCGTGGTCTATGGGAGCTGGAGCTTCTGGACGTTTCGCCCATTTCTATTATGGGCTTCTTCAGCGTGAAGTGTGATGATGAAGATGATCTTGATGAAAACTGTGATGATTCATGAGGGAACATCCGGAAGCTCCAGCTCCAATAGACCACGGCAACAGATCCGGGAAAACATGCCTCCAGCACCATCAGCCGGCCGCGTGAGCCTAAAACTCTTATTCATGTTCCAGATTGTTCCGGGGGAGTGCTTACCGCTGAAAATCTGCCACAGATGTCGCTACAAGATAGAGATGTGCTGGGAGTTCAGGGAGCAAATGTTGCAAGCGCACCGAGCCCTGCAGGAAAACATCTCGGAGGACGAGCGACGCTTTCTCGAAGGAGCTGACAACACTGACTCAAACAATGCTGGAACCACTGAAGGAATGAAAGATCACAGTATATTTGATACAGCTGGTATGTAAAGTATCAATAATTCATGAGGCATTTACTTTGTAACCCTATAATCCATAATCTAAGTTGCAAAGATATGTAACATTAAGGATTCACATTATATGCATTTTCACAAGCAGACACATATAAGTTCGCTCTTAAACATGCCACATGTGGACTTACAATATAAAAACCCAAATCTCAAATGGACATACACCCTGCAACTCTTGCCGTCCTTTCCTGAAATAGGGGTGAAATTGGCAAAGTGAACCATTTTCTACAGCATGGGTGGTCAGCTTCATACCAACCTATAAATCATCACGTAATTTTTTTTATTTGTTATTCTTAGGTATTTACAATGTTTACAACCGAGGTGGCATTGACAAAAGTTTTTTTAACATGAGGGTTAGCCTCATACCAACCTGCTAGTCAAAGAACTTAATTTATTTTATATTGATCAATATTATTATTACGAGTATGTTACTGCAACAAAATTGTAATATAAATATAACTCTTTCTTTTCTTGTAACAATATTGTTATGAGCGTATGGTAGTATTAGTGCATACGTGATTCTTATCACGCGGGTAGAACTGGCTCTAGTGTGATGGGGGTAGTGTTACGAACTATGAAATCACAGTACCTACGGGCACCTATACATGTACGATAGTGTGGGAGTAGTGCATAGAATGGCGTCTGGTATGAGCGAGAGATTAAATGATCTAGAATACGCAAGAAAGATTTCTTTGGTACCTATATAAAGAGACTGCAATGGGGCATCAGCAGACCAGTCGCTTCAAGCATTTTGCTGCGAAAGACCAATAAGTAGTGATTGTCAATTGTTGTAAATTGTGAAATAAATTTTGTAAAATAAATTCTGTGAAAATAAATAGTTGCAGTTTAATTAAAAGAGAACCCCAACTAAAATCATAACAATATGTTTTATCCTGTTCTAGATTACGAAATGGAAGACAAAGTCATAAAAACCCAACCCAGAAATGAAAGAAATCGTGAGACAAAATCTCTGCTTAAGATCAACCAATATCCATCCATTCAGAAGGCTAGCAAGCTGAACCAATGCCTGCTGTGTCTGCAGACTTGCTCGGGATCGTCTGAACTGAAGATCCACGTTGACCAGCACGTCTCGGGGACGTCCCTGGAGCCGTATTACAGCATGAATCAACGTGACGTAACGTGTCGACACTGCGGCGAGCATTTTGAGTTTAGGTTCCAAGTCTTGATTCACCAGAGGGAGTTTCTGGGCTTGCGACCGTTTGCCTGTCAGCATCTGGGATGCGGAGCCGAGTTCTATTCGAATCAGATGCTGCGAGCGCATGTGATACAACATGCAGAAAAAATGTGAGTATTAAAAGTTTAATGGTGTACATGTGGGGTCGATACAGCAGTCAGTAGAATGCTTACATATCATACCAAACGGCTAGGACTCGATTCCTACCGAGGGTGTCAGAAATGATTTCCCGTTTTGGTGTTTATTTCAAACCCAAAAGTACATGTGAAAATAAATAAATACCACACGGCACATGCAACTGCTTCAGAGATAATGTGGAAAAGAGTTGTACTACAGATCAACAATTCCTCCTGCCCCCTGCAGCTGACTTCCAGTTTGTGGCTTTGTATTACCCATACTTACTACAGCTCCGGCTATTTCTTGCAGCTCACTTCCACTTTGTCACCAAGTATTATTCATACTATCGCAATATTTGATTGTTTTTGTTGAACAGGTTCACGTGTGCCATCTGCAACCAGTCCTTCAAGCGCAAGTCTGACCTGAAGACCCATCTGGTGGTGCACGAGCAGCCGGCGCAGCCCCTGCAGTGCAAGGAGTGCGGAGTCATGCTCAAGAACAGGCTGACGCTGGCCGCGCATCAGAGGAAGCATGCCACTCTCCCAAGGTAACACTCGGCAACTAGTTTGCATAGCAGACCATGGACTTTGCGCTCTGCGGAAAGCAGAGCCAGAACATTGATCAGCGGGCTTATGCGCATATCTGCAACAGTGGTTGGTGAGGGTGCTTTTGCAGTGGCAGAGGTTATGATTTATGATTGGGAATACAACAATAATTATTTGATTTGACTACAAATTGAAGGTTTCAAAATTATTTGTTTTATTAAAAATCAGTTCATCCCCAACCAACGTGAAGAGAAGGTCCCTCCTGAAGACCTTAGCTACGTTCTACGTTGCCAACGAAATAATATTCTAATGGTTTTGTATGGAGAAGAGACCAGCACCACTGGCGGTCAAATTTAAATCTAACCTGGTCCAATAGCATAATTTTTTCCATGACTTCTTAAATGTCTGAAGTCCATTGTTGTTGCCAGCTACAAGTGCGAAGTGTGCGGCAAGGAGTACTTCAGCCCCAGCGAGCTGGAGCGCCACTCCCTCTCCCACGCCGCCTCCAAGCTATTCCGCTGCTCCTCCTGCCCGGCTGCTTACTCGGCGCGCAGCTCGCTCAGCCGGCACGAGGCCGTGCACCGCAGCGGGCAGCACAAGTGCCAGCTGTGCGGCGAGCAGGCGGCAAGCAGGGAGGCAGTCAAGGAGCATATGAAGAGGCATGTCCCCAGTGAATATCCTTACAGGTGAAAAAGCTTTTCTTCTTCAATTGCGCTACAGCTCAACTCAAGTTTTTTAAACCTCTACCTCCACCTCCTTGTATCTTCCCCGAAACCGCTGTCCAATTTACAGCTTTTAAAATCTGAGCCGCAAGGTCAAAAGACTTTTCACTTTTTTTTTTGACCGGTCCGTAGTCTAGTGGTAAACACTTCTGACTCGTAAATGGAAGGTTGTGGGTTGGAATCCCAGCGGAGCATAAAAAAATATACACCATTTATATTTCAAATATGCTCTTTCTGGGTGAAAAATTCATACCTTTACCAAAGACCGGTCACTAAAGGTCTATCCAGCCTTACAGCAACTGGGTCTTGCTTGAGAATTGGCGCTTTCTAAAGTGACGACCAAGCTCTCAGAGGGCTCTTGAGGTGTGATACACACAAAAACGGCGCTCACCAAATAAATCATCCTAATATTATTATTATTATTATTCCCATACAGGCATTAGATGGTGAACAGTGATGTTACGAATGTGTAATTGTGTGTCTGTGTGAGTTGGTAAGCGTTGTTTCTGTATAAGTCTGTTGTCTCGGTCTCTAGATGGACACACGTACATTAATTGCATTTGTATTTTTTCGATATTGTGTGAATGCTTACTCGAATATTCTAAGTAAAATATTCTGGCAAGTCTTGCATGTGCCAGTCACTAATTTTTCAAGAATAACTCTTATTCTCGCATATAAATAGAGACCGAGATGCTTTGCAGGGAGACTTGTATCTGAGCCGTCGAGCTAAACAGTTCAAAAGCACCCCTGTGTACTAACCGTATGTGAACCGTATCTTGAAATAAATTGTGTAAACCAAATTACGGCAATTTTTATGAAATTACACCCGGTACAATGATAACAGTACAAATGCCTTAGATGGTGCATCCTCCGAGGTTAGACCACTCGGATATGATCAGTGCAACTCCTGCCGCCTTTCTCTGAAAACGATGTGGCATGAGCTAATCAAATTTTGCAGACAGGAGCTTTGCGGTAGCCGGGCCGGTTGCGTGGAAGAATTTGCCCGTCGGTGTTCGCACGAACCAGCCTACCACCACCTTCAGAAAGAGACTAAAGACACTGCTTTTCTCCAGAAGCCATGGCGCCCTTGAGATGGTCCTGGACCATAAAATGCCACTCTATATTTTTTCTACAGTCCCTTTTTACATAAGTTTATTCAATATGAGAGGGTCATTTTCATATAAAATATATCTCATTATTTGTGGATTTTAACCGGTATCCTGAATATAAAACATCACATACACTTTCCTGGATCACGTAAATGGAAAAATGTATTGAAGATGCAACATCACCCCTAGTGAGTGATTTAGTTTTCATACAGTTTTTCTATTTACACAATTGATGGGAGTAGTAAACGTATTTCAATTGACATGCCAATGTTAAAATAATTAGGCAGGGCTATATAAGAAAAGTTAATTTTTAATTATAATTAGATATAGCGGTCACTGAAAGGTCCATCCAACCTTACAACAACTGGGTCTTGCTTGAGAATTGGCGCTTTCTACAGCGACAACCAAGCTCGCAGAGGGCTCTTGAGGTGTGATACACACAAAAACAGCGCTCACCAAATAAATCATCCTAATATTATTATTATTATAATTAAAAATGCATTTTCACACCGTAAAAGATAGATAGATTTAAATAGATTTATTTACACACACATTATTGTACATTATAGGTTAAACTTAATACATATCGACGGTTAAAAGGCAGTAGGGCATAAGCGTCATTTTGGTCAAAAATGAGTTATGAATGCTATCCTACTTGAAATTTTCCGCTCTTTCTAATGCGCTAACCCCCATAGCTCTACGATGATTTTTGTGTTGTTTATGCCCAGCAAACAACTGCTTTTTCGAATTATGGTTTTGGTGTAACCGACAAGATTTTGGCCTTTTTTGTCCTAAAGGCGCTTGTGACATAAAAATATCGTAAAACCACATTAAAAGGAATGACAATAAATGCCTTTATTTTTTTAATTTTAGAGCTGTTTTGATTTTAACTATGTGATAAAAAATCAAACTCAAACTTTAAACTGCTCTCCTGAACAATTTAGTTTATGTCGCTTATACTGCCTTTTAACCGTCGATATATAATGCACAAACCTTAGATTTTTTAAAATAATATTTCAGTTTTTTGACATTATGAGGTAACTTTCTCCTTTTTCTAGTAAGCAACATATTTTATTTATAACATTTCAGATGTATTCCGTGCGACAAAGGCTTTCTCCTCCCAGCTAGCTTCAAGAAGCATTCAGAGTCCTGCGGCAGCACTCTCACAGAGACAATCAGTATACAAGACAGCAGCCTGCTCTATATACCTGATGATGGTTCAGCCATACAATATCTAACTGGTTAGAGAGCATTGAGTAAGGATATCTGTGGACTAGAAATGATTTTAATGAAAATACTTACTTTACTTTCTTCGGCTCATAAGCCTTAAAGGCTCAAGGCCTCCCGCACCACAATCCTCCAGGACTCTCTGTCTTGTGCTGCTTCCCTCCATGGTCCCCTCACTCCCAGAACTTCAGCGTCGGCTTCAACGTTGTCTGCCCACCGCATCCTGGGACGTCCGAGTAATCTAACACCTGAGGGGGCACCATCCAAGACTGTTCTGATGATCCTGAAGTCCTCTGCACGTGCTACATGTCTGGCCCACTGGAGTCTTCTTGATTTCATTACCGACACTATGTTTGGATCTTGAAACATGGACATCAGCTCCGCGTTGGTCCGGATACGCCACCTGTCATCTTCAAATACAGGTCCGAGAATGCGACGAAGCATTTTGTTCTCAAAGACCTGGAGAGATTTCTCTTGTTTCTGAGTCAGACTCCAGGCTTTGCATCTGTACAACACAACTGGCTGAACAATTGAAGTGTACATCTGGAATTTTATGGAGCGGGATAGCCGTTTTGAACACAAATGAAAAAAGACATTATATATCTGTTTCAACCTACTTACGAAAATGGTCATTAGTAAGAAAGAGAACAAAGAACTTCAAAGTTGCATTTCCATGTGTACAAAAAAACTTGGACGAATGTAAAAATGTTTCTGGAAAGGTGGCAGCATTACCGCGTGCTTACTATGCCCGGAGCAGTCAGAACATAGTCGCATGTGGTATAAATCTTGTGATCGAAATTGAAAAGAAAAAGGCATTATTTATTTAAGACATGGCATGTGTTGTCATTGGGTCTCAAAACACAAAATGGAGAAAGCAAGAAAACATAAAATTTGACACGTAAAAACATGTTTTGTATGGCTACACACCTGCAACGTTTGACAGGACTGAGACAAAAGTGGTAGATAGTATGTATCAATGCAGTAAGTTAGTTTCTCTATGTTATTACTCAATGTTAAAATCCGATACTCCGGATCACATCAGAGTTGCTTCTATTTATCTGTATGTACACAATATTAATGATCAGAAGCTTCAGCCTAATATAAGATTATTTCAAATTAAATGTTAGCAATAATATAAGTTTTGAAAGTGTTATATTTACTGTATAAAGAAATAAATGGAAAAATGTTTTTAAGTGTTTGGACTTACTGCAGTTGAATAGATTTTTCTATTTTTTTTTGTCTGTAGACATTAAGAAAATGGATAAGCCATGACAAGAAGTGCTAGAAGTTTCTGATTAACATCAAGGAAGGAATAGTTGATGATGAGAAGGGCAGAAGTTTCCCAAAGCTGTATTTATGGAGTAAATTATTGTGAGAGCTTTTCTATAGGACCCCAGGCAGGCCTGGATTAAGACCACTGGGGGCCCTGGTGCGGGGAAAGTCATGAAGGACCCCAACTCCCTTCTCCCCTACTCCCACCCCTTCATCCTCGCCTGCCATAAAA
Organism: Agapetus fuscipes; assembly: GCA_951799405.1. Taxonomy (NCBI): domain Eukaryota; kingdom Metazoa; phylum Arthropoda; class Insecta; order Trichoptera; family Glossosomatidae; genus Agapetus; species Agapetus fuscipes. Next base: position 13,791,600 of record OX637361.1, read on the forward strand.
ATGGGTTAAGATAACGAGAGTAAAATAAAGTATATGTTATTGAAGAATATATTTAAAAAAACTCTTAGGGGGCCCTAGGACATGGGGGCCCTAGTTCGGCCGCTCCGCTTGGACCACCCTTAATCCAGGCCTGACCCCAGGAATCAACATATCGATGGTTAAAAGGAAATAGGCCATAAGCGATGTTAGAATAGAGCTTTTAAGTCCCATTTTGAAGAGGAAAACCAAACTAATAGGACTCAATTAAACATAGGGCCTTCTTAGCAACACCTTTAAAGGAAAGGTCTTGGGAACAAGAGGTCGCCTAAGAACTTCATACTTCCAGGATTTGAAGCGGCTCATGCGTGTCTTGTCCTATTCACAGATCAAGAGGATGGCAACCAGCAGGACAGGTGGCTGGCACAACAAGGCACTGCCTTTACAAGATGATGATGATTTAGATTAGTTGTTCCGTGTCCATACTGTGTGTTCAGTGTTATGGCGTTTGTAAGAAATGACTTTGTAAGAGAATTCAATACAACAGTCAGCGAAGAGATGATGATGAACCTGTTTGTGACCTGTACCTACTAAGACAGCTTCAACGGTTTATTTTTATTCCTGGTATAAAAAGGGTTGTAGTCTCATATAATTTATTTTTTACAACTAAGCTTCACATATAGTGTAACTTCTTGCCAAAATATTCGCAATTACTTTCTTCTTCATTACGATTTTCTTCGTTCAAGATCCTCCACTTCTGGTACAGAAAGTGATTGGCAATCTGCAAGTATATAAGGCAGCCGCACAGCTTACAGAAATCATTACGATTTTCTTCGTTCAAGATCCTCCACTTCTGGTACAGAAAGTGATTGGCGATCCGCAAGTATATAAGGCAGCCGCACAGCTTACAGAAATCAGTTTGACTTCACGTTCAGGCAGGATAGCATCTCAGGTAAGTTTTATATTGTTTTTCTTCTTTTGGAGAACTACACAATGTTTTAACGGATTTTCAGAAATATTTTAACACCTCGTTCTTCTTTCTTAATATGAGAATAAATTCAATTTACGAGTAGGTACCCATATAATTCCTCAGACAAAAAATGACGCCATACGACTGGGTTGCTAACGAAGAGGTTAAATCTTTTTTTGTTATTGATTGTTAAGGATTCTTGTCACACAGATCTGTGACGTTTGCCCGCCGAGAAAAATAACATAATTTCAAATTTTGTACAGAGTCCGTTTTAAATAATTCACTAAGTGCAGTGTTGAATGTTAATTTTAAATTACATATAATTTAAATTAAAGTAATTATTTCTTTTGTTTTCTGTGAAATAATGTAAAATTTTGTTTAAAAATGTGCCATGTGAAAGCCAAGACTGGAGTAGCGGCCGGGAGCTTGTGCTGACACATGTAAATTATATTTTTAATAAAAACGCGTAAAATGTATTGTGTGTTCCTGTGGGAGTTGCTGAAAAACGAGTTATAACGAAGACAGAGAAGGCGAGTTATCACAGAAGACAACGAAGACCGCCGCGGTGCTTTGATAACTCGCTTTCTACGGATGCGTCAAAGCGAAACGTCGGCAGATGCAGGAGCTAGGGCAAGAGAGCAAGGGTTCGATCTCAAGGCTTACTCACCCTTCACAAGAAATGAAAAGCAGCTCCCCGGGAGTTGGGAAACCCCCACTTCAACTGAAAGTGGTTGGTGTGAGGCCGGCCCCTTTACCCGTAAAAAAAATAGTCCCCAAATCGCCACGTCCGACCCTTTCGGGGATAACGCAGGCAAGAAGTTACACTATATGTGTAGCTTAGTTTCGTGCTTTTGCTGCCTAAACGCTATCGGACTTTATCCGTCCGTAGAAACTCTAAGAACCCGTTCCCACTTGTCGGGTGTCGGATCCGTATATTAATCGGAGGCCCAAGTAACCATTTAGGTTTTAAAAAGGTTACAAAATGGTCCCACAACCTTTGTATGGAAATCGGCACGTAAGTCTTAGAAGTCTCAATAACGTTATATTTACCTTATACTAACCTCGTGAGTGCTAAAAGGGCCCCAGTTTTAGAACCTTGCGAAGAGCTACACCAAAACCTATAGCTCAAATACAGAACCGCTCTACGAGCTACGGCAGAACCCAAATATAACTTCGGCAACCTTAATTTTACCTCAATATAACCTAGCAAGACAGCGTTTACGTTCTAAATAAGTCTTGGATGTAACTCGTATACAACTTACAACTCGGGTTCTCTCGCTCTCGCTCGGGTGAGCGAGAGCGAGAGGACCCGAGAAACATCTCGCTCTCGCTCGGGTGAGCGAGAACGAGATGTTTCTGTGGAAGATTTTTTACACAGCCGTGAATTGAAATACATATTATAATGGCGCGTGCGCGCCATATTCCGACTTACCAAGTTTCAAAATGGATAGATAAGTATGAGTTGTTTTCAAACAAAATAATAAATGGCTTTAAGAAAGCAGGGGAAATGTAAAACATACTGCGAATGGCACTTTATCGTGATACTTTAGGATAATAGTTCTGTATACGAGACGGGCCTTTCGTAACTTAAAAAATTTAATATTTTAATTTTAATAATTTTTTTCAATTAAGTGTTTGGTGGTAAGTTGCATTATAAATTAAACTTATATTCATACAAAAAGGCATGTATTTTAAATCGCATAGGATACCATATTTAATTTTGCATAATTAAATAAAAATATTTCTGTTGATTAAGATAGTTAGTTTTTTTTCATTGAAAAAATATGGCTGCCGTAAAGAAATTACCAGTAAGCTTTAAAATATACCTTTTTTGCCAAAAAAAGAGCTAAAGGTTATCTCGCGGAGCTACTAACAACCACAAGGCTATTTTCGCAGCTTTAAGCTTATTGCGAGGAGCTCTTAAAGATTTGTCAGTCGCGACAATAACTGCGAAGAAACATTAGTTACCTTAAGTTTTGTTGCTGACAGGACGTGTTGTTCATCGAAAGAGTGCTAAAAAAACAGCTACAGGGTCCTCTGAAAGTAAGTTCATTTTTTCAATCCCTTGAAAGTCAAATGTTAAAAAAACACTTTGGATTACGTTTTACGTCAAGTTTGTCTTTTTAACTCGCAGGTATTTTATTTTAAAGTTTTAAAAAATATACATTATTGTATTGTATAAAATTTCCTTTAAAATAGTGTTTGTGTTTACTGTTGTTATTATTACTTTTTCTTTATTTTCCGTATTTACTCAAAAACTATTGACATTATAAAAAAAATGTTAAGTACGGAACCTAAACAATGTATAGTTCTGTAATTAAAAGCAAAAACAAAATTCCAAAATACAGCACACACGAAAAAAGCCAAAAATGTAAAAAAAACGAGTTTTTTTAAATATTTTTTTGTGATGGCAATTCTTCAGTTATATATTTTGTTCAAGCTTTATAATTAAGATGCTTGATTTTTTTCATTACTGTAACTATTTAGCTAAGACCTTAGTATAATATATATAATATATAAAGGGGCCGTCCATAAATTACGTCATCGATTTTGGCCGATTTTCGACCCCCCCCCCCCCCTTACAATCATCCTATAGTCATTATCTAATGACCCCCCCCCCTCTTGCTGTAATAATGGATGAGCTTAATAATTAATAATATTATATAACTTACATAATATTTTGTATATTTTGTAGAAATTGGTATTTACAAGAACAACGTCACTTTTGGTACTCGTACATCATTTGCCATCATCTGCAGACCAGACTCCCCCCCCCCCTTAATGCGAATGACGTTATATATGGACAGCCCCATATATATAATATATATAAGACTAAGTATAACAAAACCAAGTGTAAATATTATATGCTGAATCTTTTCGGGGGTAGTCGGCTACTTCCGGTAGCGGTCAGGGGTCTTCGGCACCACCGGCGATACAGCTTTCACTACATACCAGGCTACCGAGAACGCCCGAACCACTCCGGAGCGGCTCCAGACGGAGTGGACCGACAACGCCGGACGGTCCTGCAAGAAATCTATGGCGGAGATTGCCGAAGACCCCCGACCGCTACCGGAAGTAGCCGACTACCCCCGAAAAGATTCAGCACATAATATTTACACTTAGTTTTATTATAACGTTATAACTCTAAAGGTCCGAAGATGGCTTCCCTTGCGAGGCCGAAAATTCACCTATTAAATAATAAAAATCAAACGATGTTTCCAAAAAACAAAATCATATTCCACGTCGTGAAAAAAATTATCTAAATATATACTTACATATATGTTTAGATAAAAAAATTCACGACATGGAATATGATTTATTTCTTTATTTTAACGATGTTTCCAAAAAACAAAAAAATAAATCATATACATATATATATCTAAAAATCTAAATCTTAATCTTAGCTGCAAAGATATGTATCATTTGAGATTCATATTAAATGTATTCCCACAAGCAGACACGCATAATTTCGCGCTTACACATGCCGCATGTGGACCTACAATAAAAAAAAACTCAAATGAACATAATCTCTGCAACTCTTGCTGACCTTCCCTGAAACAGGGGTGAAATTGGCAAAGTGAACCATTTTTTACAGTATGGGTGGTCAGCCGCATACCAACCTATCAGTCAAGGAAAATAAATAATTAATAATAATAGAAATATATAATTAATAATAATACAATAAATGAATAATAATAGTAATATTTAAGATGCTTTGTAGTCTTTACCATTCACCGAACTACCTACCATAAAAAATAATAAAAACTTACCGGTGTATTGATAATTCGTAAAAAAAAATTACGGACTTAACGTTTAAAATTTCCATTGAATTTCTTTGATATCACCCTGTGTCGGTTCATCTTACTAGGCAACGTATTGCTTTGAAATTCCGTAGACAACAACAGCTGTTGAGAATGCCTTTTAAAGCATTATAATATTATACTTGTAGCTCCTGAAGACAACCTATTGGTTTAGGTTCTTACCACGCAGTCCTAATTTGTTTGCCTAGACAAGTCTTATACAACCTAAAGCAATTTCAACATTATTTTACTTTATGGTTCTAACAATATTAAAAAGATAACCTTTAGCTCTCACTTTAGCAAATGCCAACCTCTCTAGAACGTAATCAGGAATATTAGGCAACCTTAAGATCATCGGACTATAAGCTCTTGAAACTTAAGTCACAATAACGTTAATTTAACCTCTTGTCAGCAACTTCTACGTTGAAATAATAACCAGTTGGTTTTTGGACGTATAAGTTATCCTCAAGCCATTTATATGACCAAATAGCAAAGCATTAACCTTTTTATGAGCCTTATAAGACCTAAAGACAATTTTCACAACTTAGGACGACTAAAGTGGTTACTTGGGGGTTCCAGTGGCAGAACATTATGTATGGAGCTATTCACACTTGTCGGAAACCGATTTTGTCCGAAATGTTCTGCAACTGGAACCTCCGATTAATATACGGATCCGACACCCGACAAGTGGGAACGGGCTCTTCCTCGTAGCACTGCACAATTTTTCAATCCTTTTTAATCATTTTATCTATATTTATCTTCCTATAATAACCAAGCACCCTATTTGCTCACATGCTCTGTACATAAAAGCGCCATATGAATAATTAACGCATTAGTTGGACGCTCGTGTTGTAAGCGGCGCGCTACTTATGTGCAGACCATTTGTTTTCAGAACATTTTCCCCGCGTGGGCGTCATGTGGGCTTGTATTATAAAATGTTGGCGACGCAGCGAAAAGAAAATCCCGACATTTTTCCCCATTTTCTTCAGGAGAGTTTTTCAGGCTAGGGTTTTTCACTAATTTTCAAATTGAAATTTTGGTATTTGTACCTTAAAGATTGGTATGCGGCTGACCACCCATGTTGTGTAAAATGGTTCACTTTGGCAGTGTCACCCCCAGGGCCGGCGCTAGGGTGTTTAGGCGCCCCTTTGTATGTGTTTCGCATGGTTTTGAATGGTGGATAGGGGGCGCCGTAGAAATCTCACCTGGGCGCTAAAAACGTCACTGGTCACCCTTGTTACTGTAACTGTAACCTCTGTTTCAGGGAAGGTCGGCAAGAGTTGCCGGGTGTATGTTCATTTGAGATTTTGGTTTTTATGTCTCTTTATGTATTTTTATTATTTGTGAAAGGAAAAAGAGGGAAGGGACGACCGATAAAAGTATGGAGTGATCAGATTGAGGAAATTGTGAAAGAATGGGATAGACAAAATGAGCGTAAAAGAAGAAAATGCATGAAAAAGGTAATGGATATGAATGAATTGAAAGAGGTGGGTAAGGATAGGAAAAAATGGAGACAGAGGCTCTGGCCACCCCTAGCGGAATGGCGACAGAGTTACAGTTACAGTATGTCAAGTCTTCTTTGAGTGTTACATCAAACAAAAGCTTTCATTATAGCTTTGATTTTGTGCTTTAGACTTTTCTAAGGGGGGTTTTCCTGATCCTATTCCTTGACTTATAGACCCTCCGCACACTAGACGACTTGTCGCCGCGACAGTCGCCGCGACTAGTCGTCTAGTGTGCGGCTATGTCGGCGACAGTCGCCGCGACTTGTAGTTGTGACGTCGTGCAGCAAGCCATCTAAATCTAAATCTAAATCTAAGCTGCAAAGATATGTATCATTTGAGATTCATATTAAATGCATTCCCACAAGCAGACATGCATAATTTCGCGCTTACACATGCTGCATGTGGACCTACAATATAAAAACCCCAATCTCAAATGAACATAAGCCCTGCAACTCTTGCCGACCTTCCCTGAAGCAGGGGTGACATTGGCAAAGTGAACCATTTTTTACAGTATGGGTGGTCAGCCGCATACCAACCTATCAATCAAGGAGTACCTACATGCAATTGATACAATCAAATATATAAAACAAATAAATTCTAAGCAATTAAACAGTAAAAAATTAAAAAGCTACAACACATATTTTTTAAATTTAAAAGCCTTAGCTTTAACCGCCAGCATTACAGATCAACCGCCATTTCTTTCGATCCTTGCATACTTCTTTCATTTCATCCAGAGCCATAACCTTTTTCATACAAGCTCTCCTTTTATTATGACTCTGGATATCCCATTCATTCGCTATTTCGAAAATTTGGTCCATCCATACCTTTCTCGGTCTTCCTCTTCCACGACATCCATCAATTCTCGCAGCATATACTTTCTTCGTCAGTCTTTCCTCATTCATTCTCTCCAAATGTCCAAACCATCTAAGCATACTTCTTTTAATCTTTACTTTCACACTTTCTCTTACACCACATTCCTCTCTAACAAAATCATTCCTTACCCTATCACTCCGTCTTTTCCCAATCATACTTCTTAAGTAGTCCATTTCTACTGTATGGACTTTACTAATCTCACTTTCACTCACCGTCCAGGCTTCACTTCCATATATCAGAGTGGGCACTAGTATACCACCGTGCACCGCCAGTCGAACATTTTTTGAAAGATTCTGGTTCTTGGCGATGCTAGCGGTAGCACCCAGTACGCACCTGCCTTTCATTATTCTTCTTTCAAATTCACCGATCATTCTTCCATCTTTTTCAAACGTACTTCCCAGTTATACAAACTCATTTACGACATCAACATTCATTCCATTAATTTTAAATTCATAATTCATATTTTCATCATCTCTTTCAAAAATCAATACTTTCGTCTTACTTGCATTCAATTTCAAATGGTTACCTAACAAAGCTTCATTCAATCTAGAGAGCATTGTTTGCAATTCTACTGCAGAATCAGATACAAGAACTGCATCATCTGCATACAGTAGAACACTCACTTTGCTCTCTCCTATCATCAATCCACAATCATTAAGTCTAGCAGCTCTGACGCACTTGTCCATGACTATGTTAAATAGCCAAGGACTCATCACACATCCTTGCCTCACACCCTTATAAACTTCAAACCATTCACTATACTCACCATCAATACGAACACATGCCTTACTATTTTCATAGTTTGCATGCACCGCACCTAGGAGAGCCCCATTCACTCCGTATGCTTTCAAAACATCCCATAACATACCTCTGTCTACTGAGTCAAAAGCCTTTTCCAGATCTACAAAGGCCGTGAACAGCTTCCGCCTCACCGACAATTGTTTTTCAACAAGTTGTCGTAGAGTAAAAATCTGATCAACACAGCCTCTACCGGCCATAAAGCCGGACTGTACATCGGAAATCCTTTCACTAGTTGTCAGAATCACTTTTTTTATAATCACCTTACAGAAGACTTTTCCTGGTATACTGAGTAGACTGATTGGTCTGAAATTCTGACAGTCTTTTTTGTCCCCTTTACCTTTGTAAATGGGAACAATGACTGCCTTCCTCCAATCCATCGGTACTACTCCTGCATTCACACAAAGCTTACATAATTCGTACATCCAATCTATCAAGCATTCACCTCCTGCTTTTAACATTTCACCATTTATACCATCAAACCCAGCAGACTTCCCATTCTTCAGACGTGAAATAGACACTTTCATTTCTTCTTTCAAAATATTCAATTCATTTTCTTCATCTATCTGTTCATAAATTCTTCTTTCACCCTGACCAAAAATTTCTTGAAAATAGTTCTTCCATCTCTTGCATACTTCTTCATTCTCCCATACCATCTCACCGGCAGCACTTTTGACTCCCGGAGTGGTCAATGCAGAAGATTTATTTCTATCCGCATTGATCCACCTCCAAAATTCCTTCTTACTGTCGGTGAAACTTTTGTTAATCCTTTCATCAATCTTTCTTTGTTCATTCATCTTGCTTTCATAAATTTTAGTCTTCGCCATTCTCTTAGCTATCTTATATTCGTCTTCTAGCTTTCTATCATTTCTATCATTCAGCCAATTTTCATAACACTTTTTCTTAACTTTCACAGCTTCTTTCACTCTATCATTCCACCAGGCATCTCCTTTCAATCTTCCACCTTTCGTTACCCCACATACTTTTTTAGCGCATTCAGTCATTCCTTCTTTCAGATCTTTCCACATACTTTCAATATCTTTTCCACACATGTTCTTCTCAAGTTCATTCACACTTAAAATTTTGTGGAGCTCTGATACATACTTCTCTTTCACATTTTCTTCATTCAGCCTTTCTACTTTTATTCTAGGCATTCTTACTTGCTTCTTACGTTTCTTCTTTCTTACTTCACCAATCATTATTTTAGCACATAAGAGATAGTGGTCACTGCCTATTTCAGGCCCGCGGTAGACACGGCTATCTCTTACGGCTCCTCTCAATCTTTCATCCACACAGATGTAGTCAATGATTGTGCGACTTCCCACAATCTGCCTTGTGTACAGATGCACATCCTTATGCCGAAACCAAGTATTTGATGCAAAAAGACTGTGCTCTGCACACAAAGCAATCAGATGTCGCCCATTATCGTTGACTACACCTCGTCCACTAGGACCAATAATTTTCAAACATTCATCTCTTTGCATACCTATCCATCCATTCATATCACCCAAAATTATAATGTTTTCATTCTTCTTCCTTTCATGTACAATTGCATTCAATTCATTCCAAAAACTCATTCTCACCTCCATACACTCTGAATCCACAGGAGCATAACAAGTCACCAAGAAAAGTCTCAAGTTTTTAATTTTAAATTTTATAGTTAAAATTCTGGGAGAAACTCTTTGGTATCCTGTTATGCATCCTTTCACACACTCACTCACAATTACACCTACACCCTGCCTATCATTCCCATCTTCCACACCTGACCAAATATACAATTCACCATTCGCTAATACTTTCTCACCATTCCCTTTCATTTTTGTTTCAGTCACACCCATCACTTTTATTCGCTTCTCTTTCATTACATTCATAATTTCTTTCTCCTTGCAATCATTCATCTTCCTTACATTCCATGTCCCAAAAACCCATTCATTCTGTCGATGAAAATTAATGGCGTCCGCTCCATAATGCGGGGATCTAAAAATTCTATCATTTTCGGTAGACATAAACAGAAAAATCAATACTTAAATACATTTTACAAATATATAATAATATGAACAATATATTAATTAAAAACTATGACTATTTAAAAATACAAATATTTAATATATAAACTATTTTAATTTTATAATTCTTCTCTTATCTTCTCTGCAAATGTCAATTTGTGTATACTTTTTGTGAAAAACTGGCTGAAGAGAAGGAGCGCCAGTGTCAAACTTTCTTCCTCTTCTTGAGATGAATCTGGCTGAAGAGAAGGAGCGCCAGTGTCAAACTCTGCCCGACACAGGAGGCTGGGTGCTGCACGGCAAGGGAGTCCAGCGGAGAGACGCGGGCATGGGCGAGAACCCACGCAGCCTGCCAGGAGCTACTCCGGCAAGGAGCTAGCCGACTCCCCGATATTTGCCCCGATTAGGATTTAAATTTAATTTCAATTAATGATTATTATAAAAAATATTTATTTAAAAAATTTTGACATTTTTTGTATATATTTTTGTTTTGTTTATATTTTTTTATTTGTATTATTGTTATCATTTGATATCCTCCAAGAAAAAAAAAAAAAAAAAAAAAAAAATGCCACAGAGTATATGGGTAGATATACTGCGACTGTCGTCAAGTGTGCGCATGGGTGGGCGACTGTCGCGTCAACAAGACAGGTAGCGAGCGGGCGCAACTCCCGCAGCTAGTCGCCAAGTCGCGGCGACTCAGACGCCAAGTGTGCGGAGCTTTGAACAAAATGTATGAAAACTGTCGGCCGCAGCCTGTCGCCACGACAAGTCGTTGAACTGTCGCTGTTGCCTGTCGTCTACTGTGCGACTGGACATAGATTGGCCACAGACAATTCGGTCACATGACAGTTCGTCCTCACAACTTTTCCGCCAACGACATTTCAGTCACATACGGTATATGATCCGCAGACAGCTCCATCCATGACATAACGTAACCGAGAAAAAGCACATTTTTTGTACTCCGCAACGCAACTAAGCTACACATATAGTGTAACTTCTTGCCGCGTTATCCCCGAAGGGGTCGCATGTGGCGAGTTGAACCTATTTATTTTTACAGGCATGGGGGTCAGCCTTACGCCAACCACTAAAGTTGCAGTGGGGGTTTTTCAGCTCCCGAGAGGGCTTGTACTTATTCCTTGTGAAGGCTGAGTAAAACTTGCCGGTATTTTATTATGGCGTTTGAAATAAACATCGAAACGGGAAATCATTTCTTACGTCCTCGGTGGGATTCGAACCCGAGCTCATGGCATGGAATGCAAGCACTCTACCAACTGAGCTATCGACCGGACACTCCAGCACATTTCCACATTTTCATTCTGAAATTTTCCCTACATTCAGGGAATTTTCCCTCATTTCCCGCCGTTTGCGCGCGCCGCCCTCAGTCGGGTATATGTCATGCAAGCGCGCGGTAGTGTCTCCGAATTACTGTGTGCCGAGTCATGCATCACAATGAACCAAACAGCAAGCATTCAGTCAATGGTGAGTCCCGCACATTCATCCCTCAAGTAAATCCCGAATATAATACGCCATAAAGAGCGAGCTACGTCAAACTGGCCCCGCGTTTACAGCACTCGAAAATTCCCCACTTCCGGGATGCAGCGTGTATTCCAAATTTGAAATGTGTGATGAAATTCAAGTACCTTTTTGAAAATCCCTTTTTATTCATACAAACAATACGTTTTATGAGAAATAACCTATTTTTGATGAATTTTAACACGATATTCTGTTGTTATTATGTGAATATAATTCAAAAACCTTTTTTTATGGATTTTAAAATCGCCATGTGATGAAAAACAAGTACCTTTTTGAAAAATACCTTTTGATTCATAACACTAGACGTGCTATGAGAAATATTTTATTTTTAATGAATTTAAACACAATATTAAGTGATCCCTAGGTAAATTTCTTTAAAAACCTCTTCTTTATAGAATACAAAATTGCCGGATGTGATAAATTTTAAATACTTCGTTGAAAAATACATCTTAATTCATTTAACTAAAACGTATGATTGGAAATAATTTAGTTTTTTATGAACTTTACAACTATATGACGTCGTTTCTAAATGAACATCTTGAAAACTTAGTTTTTTTTTTCAGGATTAAAAAAATCACCATGTGATGAAATTTAAGTACCTTTTTTCAGTCGTGCCTTGTAATCAAAGAAAAGGTTTATTTTTAATGATATTATCATAGTTGTCTACATATATTGTGTATTGTGAGTTGCAAAGATATACTTACAAGCAGACAAGTGTAAGTTCTTTCCCATAAATGCTGTATGTGCACTTACAAATTAAAATCCAAATCTCAGATGAACAGAAAACCTGCAACTTTTCCGACCTTCCTTGAAACAGGGGTGGTATTGCCAGAGTTAACCATTTTTTACAGTATGTGTGGTCAGCCTCAAACATGCTGTATGTGCACTTGCAAATTAAAATCCAAATCTCAGATGAACATAAAACCTGCAACCTTTTCGACCTTCCTTGAAACAGGGGTGATATTGCCAGAGTTAACCATTTTTACAGTATGTGTGGTCAGCCTCACGCATGCTGTATGTGCACTTGCAAATTAAAATCCAAATCTCAGATGAACATAAAACCTGCAACCTTTTCGACCTTCCTTGAAACAGGGGTGATATTGCCAGAGTTAACCATTTTTACAGTATGTGTGGTCAGCCTCACGCATGCTGTATGTGCACTTGCAAATTAAAATCCAAATCTCAGATGAACAGAAAACCTGCAACTTTTCCGACCTTCCTTGAAGCAGGAGTGATATTGCTAGAGTTAACCATTTTTACAGTATGTGTGGTCAGCCTCACGCATGCTGTATGTGCACTTGCAAATTAAAATCCAAATCTCAGATGAACAGAAAACCTGCAACTTTTCCGACCTTCCTTGAAGCAGGAGTGATATTGCTAGAGTTAACCATGTTTACAGTATGATTGTGTGGTCAACCTTACGCATGCGGCACTTGTAAGCTCGAACTAACAAGTGTCTGTTGTGGGCATCCATTTAATGTGAATCTTAAATTTTAAATCTTAAGTATTATTTTATAGTACCTACTTACATGTTGTTTTTATTTAATAAACAATTTATTTTCAATCACAAAATTGACTATACATCGGGCGCAAAATTATGCGTATAATCTATGATCTAAGTTGCATAGATGTTTGGACATTTCAAGCTCATTAGATGCACACCCACAAGCATTCACGTGTATGTTCGCGCTTACACATGTCGCATGTGTACCTACTCACAATGTAAACCAAAACTCACGTGAACGTAAACCTTGCCACCTCCTGCCACCTTTCCATGAAACCGGGGTGGCATTGGCAAAAGTGAACCAAGCTCTTACAGCATGTCATACCAACCTATTAGTCAAGAAACGTATGTATCATGAATTCATGGTTGATGGATAATTAAATTAATGGATTATCAATAACGCAACTAAGCTACACATATAGTGTAACTTCTTGCCGCAGTATCCCCGAAAGGCTCGCACGTGGCGAGTGGAACCTTTTTATTTTTTACAGGTAAGGAGGCCGGCCTTACGTCAACCACTTCATTTGAAGTCGAGGTTTCCCAGCTACCGAGGGGGCTGGTACTCATTGTGAATATATTTTGCGATTTTGGCGGATAGCTTTTCAGTGCACGCGCACTTGCTTCTCTAAAAGGGTCGATACCTTCTTTGATATGTAACAGGCCTTGTCACTGGTGCATGTGATTGTGCAGGTAGGCGAGTTGAACATACAATATTGTAAGTATCAATTAAGAGACTAAAGACATGTGTAAGTACTCAAATACACATGCAGCATGTGAACTAACAAAACAAACCCCTAACTAAACTCTGCAACTGTTGCGGCCTTTCCCTGTTACAGGGTTGACATTGGCAAAAGTGAATCAATTTTACACTATAACGGGGTTATTCTTAGACATTTTAGTCGTCGGTTGAGCCTACGCTTTGACAAACTAATGATGCATTTGATGAAGACCTGTCAATCCAAGATGGCCGCAAGTGAACAGCTGATTTGATTTCATACAAATATTACAAAACTCGGTAGGTAAGAATGACCGTGCTGATGAAACTTCCAGCGCAGGCACCATTAGTTTGTCAAAGCGTGGGCTCAACCGACGATTAAAATGTCTAAGAATAGCCCCGTAAAAGTGACCAGTATCAGACTAACCCAAAAATACTAAATGACTTCCTTGAAAATCTTTCCTGCTATTATATCTATAATCTATTATCTTAGTTGCAAAGAGATGTATTAACATTTAAAATTCATATTAAATGCATGCCTACAAATAGTAATAATTTCCAAATGTGCTCTTTGCTGGGTTGAAAAATTCATAAACCATTAACAAAGACCGGCCACTGAAAGGTCCATCCAACCTTACAACAACTAGGTCTTGCTTGAGAATTGGCGCTTTCTACAGCGACGACTAAGCTCGCACAGGGCTCTTGAGGTGTGATACACACCAAAACAGCGCTTACCAAATAAATCATCCTATTATTATTATTATTCTTAGGCAAGGAAAGGCGGCCTTTCACGTTGGCAGGAGGCACCGATCGGGTCGCGTCTAGTATTTCTGACGACATTCCGCCAATTGGTCACAATCGATTTCAAATAGTCGGCAATCTACATTTCAATTGCCAGACCGCGAATTGATGTACAATCCGCAGAAGCACTCTGTTCACGTATCTACTAATCATCCTTCTCCTATTACGTCTATAATGAAGGACAATCTCATCCTTACCAAAAATAAACCTCCAATCTATAATCATACATTAACACTTAAAGCTCATATCAGATGCACGCAATTTTCAAAAATTGCCTTAGATAGATGGTTGAGCTTATTGCGCAATAACTATTGATTTCGTCGCGGGCCGGATGAAAGGCTTACGCGGGCCACATTTTGGCCTATCTTCGTTGGATATGGCACTGAAAGAAGAAGTCAAAACGGATTTCCGTTATTTGAATTTATCTCAAAGGTTAACTTCACAGGTCTATGTTACCAGTTGTAAGCAAACGATAACAAAATATAAGTAAGCCTTCTCCCTAGCAGCCCGGCCGTCTAATCTAAGTTGCAAAATAGATGTAATATTAAAGATTCACATTATATGCACTTTCACAAATAGACATGTACAAGTTCGCGCTTAAACAAGCCGCATGTGGTCCTACAGTATAAAAACCTGAATCTCACACGGACATACACCCCGCAACTCTTGCCGACCTTCCCTGAAAACAGGGGTGACATTGACACAATCACTTTATTCGGGCTATGTAGCGTGGTCTGGTTGATTCTTTCCGGACAGTTTCGCCCATTGCTCCGATGGGCATTATCAGCGGTTGGCTAGTCGCTGTGATCTTCTTACAGGATCTGCTGTACTAGAAACAACGCCAGCCTTTGGATTAGGATTGCCGTTTTTACTGTGAGAAATCAAGCCGCCATTGCCCGGCAAGCAAGATGACGTAATTGTGATATGATTTCCTTGACTGATAGGTTGGTATGCGACTGACCCCCCATACTGTAAAAAACGGTTCACTTTGCCAATGTCACCCCTGCTTCAGGGAAGGTCGGCAAGAGTTGCAGGGCTTATGTTCATTTGAGGTTTGGATTTTATTTGTAAGTACACAATCAGCATATTTTGTAAGCGCGAACTACACGTGTTTGTTTGTGGGCATACATCTGAGAGCTTTGAATGAATATATCCTTGCAACTTAGATTATAGATTAGATTATAGATATAGATTATATATGCTATCTGTGTAGTGTTGTGTTGTGTGTTGCATTGCCTTTGTTTTGAGATACTGCGGGCTTATGTTCATTTGAGATTGGGTTTTTTATATTGTAGGTCCACATGCGGCATGTGTAAGCGCGAAATTATGCATGTCTGCTTGTGGTAATGCATTTAATATGAATCTCAAATGATACATATCTTTGCAGCTTAGCTTTAGATTTAGATTTAGATTGGCTCGTAATGACGTCACCGAGTCACAAGGGGTGACATTGGCAAAGTGAACCATTTTCTACAGCATGTGTGGTCAGCCGCATACCAACCTATAAGTCAAGGAACATACACAACGAATAACATTTTTACTTAAGTCACAATATTTTTGTTTACCGATTTCATATGTACGGACTGCATTTAACAAAGTATTCGAAGTGATTTGTACATTAAAAGTCTACTAACGTTTTGTTCAAATAAACAAGTGCAAGTTTTTTTGTGAACGATGACTATTTGCCGAGATCTTTGTATGTCTTCACGCTTAATCTTTGTGAAATCTATTAACTTACGACACACGGTCGCCATGTTTGTTTTGCAGCTGTCAGAAAATGGCGGCAAACATGGCAGATGTGCGTTTGCGTTTCACACATCGTTCTCGCTGATTGGAAATGATAATATTTGTGTTTTTAGTGACAAAAATACAAAAAATAATATCGGCACATTTAAAATAGATAAAAAAAAGTTGTGACGCAACACAACCCTCAGAGCCTGGTTGCTAAAGCGAAGCCTAACTTTTATTTTGTTATTGGTATGAGGCTGAACCCCACGCTGTTAAAATATGGTTGACTTTCGCTAATGCCACCACGATTTCAGAGAACGGCGGCAAGAGTCGCAAGGTTGTTGTCCATGTGAGGTTTGTTTCATTTTGTAAGTATACACATGCAGCGTGTCTGAAATTATACTTGTCTGCCTATGGGCGTGCATTAAATGTAAGCCTTCTATTACCTTAGTTGCAAAGATATATTGACATTTAAGGCTTATACTCGATGCTTGTCCACGCGCACGTGTAAGTTCGCGCTTACACATAGTACTGCATGTGAACTTAGAAAAAATAAAACAACGTCACATGAATATACACCTTGCAACTCATCCGCCATTCCCTGAAACCGGATGGCATTTGCAAAAGTGAACCAAGTTTTTACAGTATGGGGTCAACCTTCAATGGTACTATATCTTTGCAACTTAGATTATAGACTGACTATTATGGTCGCTAGTTATATACATAGACGAATGTTGTTTTCCCACCAAGAAACTTTCAAACTTGGAACATTCGCGCCGAAAACGTGGTATGAGGAATCATCCATCACCGTGGTATGAGGATGAACACTCATACTTTAAAAAATGCTCATCTTTTGTTTTGTCTCAAGGTATAAGTGACAATAATCTCTAAGCTTATGTTCAGATATATTTAGTAAGAACACATGCGGCATTTTTCTACGCCCTTTCCCTGCAACCCAGCCGTAAGACATCACAACTTTTTTGTTCATCATCTGTATGGACTTCATTACTGATGAACACATCAAATTGAACGACGACAAAGCAGCGCAATATTTATTTAATAATATCTTAGCTGATAATTATTGTTGGTCTATGGTCACTTCTCATTATAATCTATGGCAGTGTGTACTCTTCGCGCGCTTTTTTCTGTCACTTGGAAAAATAAACACACTAAGCACACACCGTAAATCAATCCCTGGAATGCTTTTTTACCACTCGCGATATATTTTATACCTAACTATATTTTTACGACTTGAAGTTGTGACAAATAGACTCTCAAAGTTTTTCACTTTGAACACTAATTCCCGTTTTATATATTTTCCGTAAACGCCCAAAACACCAAAATGTTGTAATCTTTACCTTGATTATTAAACATTGCACTAGCTCCTCTCGATATAATCTAATCTAATCTAAGTTGCAAGGATATGCAACTTTGGGGATTCACATTGTATGCATTCTCACAAGCAGACGCGTACAAGTTCGCGCTTGCACATGCCGCATGTGAACCTACAACATAAAAACCCAAATCTCAAATGGACATGCACCCTGCAACTCTTGCCGTCCTTCTCTGAAACAGGGATGAAATTGGCAAAGTGAACTAGTTTCTACAGCATGGTTGGTCAGCCTTATACCAACCTATAAGTCAAGGAACATAATATACAAAAAGTTACATTTAAAAAATATATATATCGTGTTTCTCGACTTGTATGAAGCTGGCTACTTAAGTAAGTTGCACATATAGTGCAGCTTCTTAGTATGTTGTCCTCAAAGGAGTTCCACGTGGCGGGTGTAACCTATTTGTTTTTACAGGTTTGGGGGGCGAGCTCTCGCACACAATTTCAAGTGGGGGCTTCCCAGCTCCCGAATCCTACGTTTTTTTTTTTTGTAAAGACTGAGTTAAGCTTAAAACCGGTATTTTTCTTTTGGATTTGAAAAAAATACAGGTACAGGAAATGATTTCTGGCACTCTTGGTGGAGATCGAACCTTAGCCCTCTGTCATGGAACGCAATCATTCTACTCACAGAGCCTTCGACGGACCTTGCTTATTGCTTTCGACGGGCCGGAAGTTGTAACCTTATCGTATCTATTTGATCTTACCGTATATATTTAAAGATAGAACGCAATAGTATAAAAAAATCTGCTCAATAGACTTATATATGGTGCTGTAAAGTCCTGCCACATCACTCCTGACCTTCAAGCTCTCCATTGGCTGAAAATCCCTGAGAGGATCACCTTCAAAGTCGGCTTGCTCACCTTTAAAGCACTGCGTGGGAGTGCTCCGGGGTACCTGATGGAGCTGGTGTCTCCAGCAACTTCAACCTCACGCGGACAAACACTGAGGTCAGCTGCATCAAGAAGCAGCTGCCTGGACATCCCTGCAAGAAGGCCCCGCACTGTTTTTGGAGACAGGGTATTCGAGGCGGCCGCTCCAATGACTTGGAATGCTATTCCTGCCTCACTGAGGGAACTGGATTTGGAGAGATTGTTCAAAAGACGTCTCAAGACTCACCTATTCGTCCAATCATATTCGACAATCGCCTTTACAATGACACACTGTCATAAAAGGCGCCATATAAATTTTGTACTTCATCACTTCAATAAAACATGGCGGCGGGTAAACAACTGACACATTTTTGTATGGTACACCGATCAGCTGGTTATATGCCTCCATGTTTGATTTATTCGTATCCTCGAATAGGTTCTATCGACGCCCGTTTAGTCTGGGATTTATATATTTAGACAACTTTGAGAATCGCTTTTTTAAATATTGTTGTCGTTAAAGTTAGTACTCCCGTGCTTGGACATTTTTTTGACGCAAAGATTTTGACGTCATCGACTCGAAGGCCGCGACGATAAAACTGTTTATTTTAGTAAAAAAATCTCTTGAAAAAATACCCATATACCTATACAAAAGTGTAAGCTAATATAATAATTTTTAAGTACTTAGTTGAATACAGTTATGTTTTTTTTTTCCTTTTTTGTCTAGACTAAATCTCAGTTGCAAATATACACATTACTAGATTTTTATATATAAGATTTAGGAATCAAATGAAATTTACGCTCTTCTGGTAGGTAATCATTTTTTGTGAAGCCTAAATAAACCTTGCCGGTTTATTTTATTTTGGGTTTGAAATAAACACCGAAACGGGAAATCTTTTCTGACACCCTTTGTGGGGTCGAAATTAAGCACAAAATGCAAGCATTCTTCCGACTATGCTATCGACCGGACTACAAACAAAATAAAAGGAGAAATCTCAAATAAACCAGCTGATGTACATCATATATCCTGGAGTGATGTTTTCTGGGATCTGTTGCCGTGGTATGTGGGAGCTGGAAGTATTATGAAGATGATCTTGATGAGAACTGTGAACAGTTCATCATCATACTTCACGCTGAAGAAGCACATCGTAGAAATGGGCGAAACGTCCGGAAGCTCCAGCTCAGACCACGGCAACAGATCCCGGAAAACATCACTCCAGCATCATCAGCCGGCCGTGTAAGCCTAAAACTCTATTCATCCTATTTCCTGTTCAAATTCCATCATATTATTATAACCCACTTCCGAGAATTATTTAACCGAGGTCCTTACCAGAATTAAGGAATCAAATTTGATGTGTCAATCAAATATTGATTGGAACACAGATCACGGAATATAATATGATTGGTAGTTGGTGCAACAGGCCCTTATAAAAGTTTAGTTTTTTGGTTCTTACCTACGCAGTTTGATTCTTTATTACCTATGTCAAGGCAAAAACCTTAAATTCGGCCATCTAAATCTAATCTAAATCTAAGCTGCAAAGATATGTATCATTTGAGATTCATATTAAATGCATTCCCACAAGCAGACACGCATAATTTCGCGCTTACACATGCCGCATGTGGACCTACAATATAAAAAACCCAATCTCAAATGAACATAAGCCCTGCAACTCTAGCCGACCTTCCCTGAAGCAGGGGTGACATTGGCAAAGTGAACCATTTTTTACAGTAGGTATGGGTGGTCAGTTGCATACCAACCTATCAGTCAAGGAATTGTCAGAAAGGTCATTCTAAAATTTGTTCCCTAGTATGACTCAACTTTCCTTGTCTTATCACGTACACAATAATATCGACGGTTAAAAGGAAGTAGGGCATAAGCGACATAAACTAAATTGTTCAGGAGAACAGCTTAAAGTTTGACATTGCAGAAAAATGGCAAAACTTTTTTATATTTTATCATATTGTTAAAATCAAAATAGCTCTAAAATTAAAAAAAAATAAAGGCATTTACTGGCATTCCTATTTATTTGGTTTTATATTGTTTTATGATTTTTTTATGTCACAAGCGCCTTTAGAACAAAAAAGCAATAAAACACAAAAAAAACCTTCTTACGACTTACGAACTGGTGTTAAAAGATTGCAAGTTGGATATTGTAAATTTAATAATTAATAATAATAATAATATGATGGAGGTTGAGGAAGTAAAGATCATGTGCATCGGCTAGCTGACGTACATGCAACCAAATTTTTCATTTGAAAGAGAGAAATCACACTTAATTTTGATTTAGTCTGATTCAAGTTTGGTGCAACAAGCCCTGAATGGTATTTTTTTGTGCTCCACCGGGATTCGAACCCACTACCTTACATTTACGAGTCAGAAGTGTTAACCACTAGACTACGGACAGGTCTTCCCTGCAACTTAGATAAAAAAAAACAACATTCGTCCTGTTTGACCTCTGCGAGTGTTTTCGCGCCAGACGTCACGTGGCTCCAGTTCCCGCCCTTTCTGCGTCGCCATGACAACCGAGGGTCCCAATGCCTGCCTACTACAGACGTGGATGTGTATGTATATCCTCGCCCTGCTACGCACTCTCTCACCAACCCTCCGCGTCCTTGGAAAGGTCTGCACCTACGTCAAGGTCATCCCTTACTGCGCGTCTTATGCGCAGTAAAAAAAAAACGCACGCAACTAAGCTACACATATAGTGTAACTTCTTGCCGCGTTATCCCCGAAGGGGTCGCATGTGGCGAGTTGAACCTATTTATTTTTAGAGGTAAGGGGGCCGGCCTTACGCCAACCACTTCAATTGAAGTGGGGGTTTCCCAGCTCCCGAGGGGGCTGGTACTCATTTCTTGTGAAGGCTGAGTAAACCTTGCCGGTATTTTTATTATGGGGTTTGAAATAAACACCGAAATAGGAAATCATTTCTGACACCCTCCTCGGTGGGATTCGAACCCGAGCTCACGGGGTAGAATGCGAGCACTCTACCAACTGAGCTATCGACCGGACCGGCAGTCCAATGTATAATATTATATTTACAATAATATAATAAATAACTAATTAAATCAGCAGGAAAAGGAACCACAGATGCCCTGTTTAGAATGATACAGACAATATATAAAACTGGAGAGATACCAGCGGACTTCGAGAAATGCCTAGTTGTCACATTACCAAAGAAGGCAGGTACGACAAAGTGTGAACAGCACAGAACTCTCAGCCTAATATCCCATGCCTCAAAAATATTGACTAATATCATTCTGAAGAGAATTGAACCAAAAGTAGAGAGCATTCTTTCCAGAGACCAATGTGGCTTCAGAAGAGGTGTAGGAACCAGAGAAGCAATACTGTCTTTACGAATGCTACTAGAAAAGAGAATAAAAAGAAACCAAAACACGTTCATCGCATTTATAGACCTGGAGAAAGCCTTTGACAAAGTAGAATGGAGAAAACTCTTCGAGACTTTGAAGAAAATTGATATCAAATACAGAGATAGACGTATAATCCAGGTGCTATACAAGAATGAGACCGCCATAATCAGATGTGACGATGACACAAAGGAAGCTAATATAAGACAAGGGGTAAGACAAGGATGCGCTCTGTCACCTCTTCTCTTTAACGCTTATATACAAAGTGCGATCGATGACTTGCGAGAAAGAATGAGCCACAAAAAAGGTGTAAGGATACACGGTGAAAAGGTGGATATGATAAGGTTTGCTGACGATATTGCTATGGTTGCTGAAAGTGAAGAAGAACTGCAGGAGGCCTTAACAACTATGGAAAGCATTCTTCAAAATAACTACAATATGAAGATAAATAAAGACAAAACAAAATTGCTAACTGTGGGCCGAGTGCAGCATCGGATGGGAGTAGTTATGTCAGGAGTGCCATTGGGGAACACAAGGGAGTTTGTCTACCTTGGCAGTAAAATAACGTGGGACGGACGGTCAAAGAGCGACATCGACAGCCGTATACACCAGGCTAGACTTGCATTTAATAAAAAAGCAAAAATAATAGAATCAAACAACATAGACCTGAAACTGAGACTACTCCTCATCAAAACATATGTATGGAGTATCTTGATGTACGGCTGCGAGACATGGTGCCTATCCAAAAGGGATAAACGAAGACTAGAGGCTTTCGAGATGTGGTCGTATAGAAGGCTTCTAGGAATTTCCTGGAGAGACCACACCACAAATGAGGAGGTTCTCCAAAGAATCCAAGGAGGAAGGCACCTGCTCAGGACTTTGTCCGAAAGGCGTGCAAGATGGATCGGCCATGTAATACGGCAAGAAGGTCTCTTGCATGCCATAATGGAGGGGATGACCGAGGGAACCAACTCTAGGGGACGCCCACGCCAAGAGTACCTGGAGGACCTGCTGGTGGACGTGCGCTGCTCAACATATGCAGAGCTTAAAAGAGCCGCACAAGACAGGGAGGAATGGAGATCAAGAGTACAAGATATTGCTGCAAACCAATCCCAGGATTGAAACAGAAGAAGAAGAATAATTACAATTTACAACTACACAGTTAAAAAAAATACATCGGATATTACACGAACCGGGAAGACCGAGAAAGGTGTGTAACTGTAACTCTGTCGCCATTCCGCTAGGGGTGGTCAGAGCCTCTGCAGATCTGCCTCCATTTTTTCCTATCCTTACATACATCTTTCAATTCATTCATATCCATTACCTTTTTCATGCATTTTCTTCTTTTATGCTCACTTTGTATATCCCATTCTTTTACAATATCCTCAATCTGATCACTCCATACTTTTCTCGGTCGTCCCTTCCCTCTTTTTCCTTTCACACTTTCTTTGTGGATTTATGGATGGACAAAATTTCCGAAATTGCGAATGAATGGAATATCCAGAGTCATAATAAAAGGAGAGTCTGTATGAAGAAGGTTATGACTCTGGAGGAAATGAAAGAAGTATGTAAGGACAGAAAGAAATGGCGGTTAATCTGTGATGTTGGCGGCTAGGGTTTTTTAAATTAAAACTTGTTTTTTCTGTTAGTTTTTGATGTCCATATACGTGTTATAATTTGTTGATTTTAAAAATGTAATTTGTTGTGCATGTTCCTTGACTTAAAGGTTGGTATGTGGCTGACCACCCATGCTGTAGAAAATGGTTCACTTTGCCAATATCAGTCCTGTTTCAGGGAAGGACGGCAATAGTTGCAGGGGGTATATTAATTTGAGATTTGGGTTTTTATAAATTATATTGTAGGTTTACATGCGGCATGTGCTAGCGCAAACTTGTAGGTACGTGTTTGCTTGTGAGAATGCATCCTTAATGTTAGATATAATTGCAACTTAGATTACTTAAACTAGATTTAGATGAATCAGATAGATCGGTAGATTTGTATGCAAAGCAGAAGAGCGCCAGTGTTGCCCAGTAGGCGGTACAGAAGTGCCTGGTTTGACAGCTGAGCGTTTTCCCTCCAAAATCGATTCTATTTTCAAGAGCGCGCACTTAGGGTTGCGCGGGAATTTAAATGCGATGTTCTAAATTTAAACGCTTCTTCTTCGTCTTCTAAATTGGGTGGGAACATCTTTAATTTGGATCTTTTTTCTCGACGAGCAAACGCCAGTCTTGCATGCAACTACCATTAGGATGCTTTATTTTGGTGCGCGCTGTTTTTGTGTGTGTCGCACCTCAAGAGCCCTCTGCGAGCTTGGTCGACGCTTTAGAAAGCGCCAATTCTCAAGCAAAGACCCATTTGCTGTACCTAGGCTGGATGGACCTTTAGTGACCGGTCTTAAAAGGTTTATGAATTTTCAATCCTACGAAGAGCTAATTTAAAAATATAAATGGTTTATTTTTTGTGCTCCGCCGGGATTTGAACCCACAACCTTTCATTCACGGACCGGTCAACCAAAAACTTAGCAACTAGGAACAAAATATTTGTATGCTTTGACGACACAATATTGTCTATGCCAATTCGCGTGCGGACCTCATTGCTTTGAATAAATCAGGACCGAAGAAAATGGCGGTTGATCTGCAATGTTAGCAGTTCAACCGTATCCATTATTAAAGATTTCTTGTTCAATTTACTCTTTGTTTTATACGTTAATAATTATTTGTATGCCTTGACTTAGAGGTTGCTATGAAGCTGACCACCCATACTGTAAAAAATGGTTCACTTCGCCAATGTCACTTCTGTTTCAAGGTCGACAAAAGTTGCAGGGCGTATGTTCGTTTGAGGTTTGGTTTTTGAGTTGTAAGTACCTAAACATGCAGCATTTGTAAGCGCGAACGTACTTACCTACACGTTTCTGTTTGTGGACATGCATATGATTTGAATTTTCAGCAACTTAGATTATAGTTTATAGACACGACGACCTCATTTCAACCATTCATTTTGTTACAATTTTTTGTTTACTGTGCAAGGGAATTTGGTTTCATTTTTATGATTCCAAAATCTCAACTGCCAGTCCCCTTAGTACGAGTTGCAAAACTTGAGAAAAGTAAAGTTTACGGAAAATATTAAAGAGTGATTTCTCCCAAAATCTGCCGTTTTTGTTTCTTACACTTTGTGGTCTTAGCAAAAGAGTTACAGTGATGAAGAAAATCAAGTTCAAACAAAGAAAAACGGCAGATTTTGGGAGAAATCACTCTTTAATCTATAATCTATAATCTAAGTTGCAAGGATATATTCATTCAAAGCTCTCAGATGTATGCCTACAAACAAACACGTGTAGTTCGCGCTTACAAATGCTGATTGTGTACTTACAAGTAAAATCCAAACCTCAAATGAACATAAGCCCTGCAACTCTTGCCGACATTCCCTGAAACAGGGGTGACATTGGCAAAGTGAACCATTTTTTACAGTATGGGTGGTCAGCCTCATACCAACCTGTAAGTCAAGGAATCTTTAATAATTGCCGTAAACTTTATATTACTCAAGTTTTGCAACTCGTACTATAAGGGTACAGTGCCTCAACTGGTTTTTAACTCGTAAAAAGATTTTTAAAGCCCTATTAAAGTTTTTCCTTGGCATACCTATAGATCCAAACTGTATGCCTATTTCGTTTAAAATTAAATATTAACCAAACGCCTTATTTAAACCAACCATTTAATTTGTCTCAAGTGACACGCAATCCTATTTTCAGCCTAAATTTCATTCACAAAACAAAACTGAAATGTAAAGACCATAAACAATCCGGCTATCTTCTTTAAATGTCATAATTCATGACAATGTTCTTCGCATGTAAACACGCGGTGTTGACAGCTCTCGCGGCCGCCATCTTGAAGGTCAGTGTTGCCCTAAATCAGTAGTCACAAACCATACCTACCTTAAAAAATAATGAACTCGGCACGAATTCCATCGACACAAAATTGTGACGTCGCACGGCTAGGAAATTGTGATAATGCAATACAAAATAAAAATATATTTTTTTTACGTAGACAGGTCTTCATCCAAATGCATCATTAGTTTGTCAAAGCGTGGGCTCGACCGACGACTAAAATTTCTAAGAATAGCCCTGATAGTATTTCAAATGATCATTCCTTGACATATAAGTTGGGACCACCCATACTGTTAAAAATGGTTCACTTTGCCAATGTCACCTCTGTTCCAGGGAAGGTCGGCAAAAGTTGCAGGGTTTATGTTCATTTGAGGTTTGGATTTTAATTTGTAAGTACACATGTAGCGTTTGGAAGAGCAAACTTACACGTGTCTGTTTGTGGGCATGCACTTAATGTGAATCATAAATGTAAACATATCTTTGCAACATAGATTCAAATCTATGTTGCAAATCAAACACATGGTTTCGACATAAGGATGTGCATCTGTACACAAGGCAGATTGTGGGAAGTCGCACAATCATTGACTACATCTGTGTGGATGAAAGACTGAGAGGAGCCGTAAGAGATAGCCGTGTCTATCGTGGGCCTGAAATAGGCAGTGACCACTATCTCTTATGCGCTAAAATAATGATTGGAGAAGTAAGAAAGAAGAAACGTAAGAAGAAAGTAAGAAAGCCAAGAATAAAAGTAGAAAGTCTGAGTGATGAAAATGTGAAAGTGAAGTATAAATCAGAAATACAAAAAAAGTTAAGTGTGAATGAACTTGAAAAGAATGTTAATGAAAAAGATATTGAAAGCATGTGGAAGTTTATGAAAGAAGGAATGATTGAATGTGCTCGAAAAGTATGTGGAGAAACGAAAGGTGGAAGATTGAAAGGGGATGCCTGGTGGAATGCTAAAGTAAAAGAGGCTGTGAAAGTGAAGAAGGAATGTTACAAAAAGTGGCTGAACGACAGGAATGATAGAAAGCTAGAAGATGAATATAAGATAGCCAAGCAAATGGCGAAGAATGTAGTTTATGAAAGCAAAGCGAATGAACAGAGAAAGATTGATGAAAAAATGAACAGGAGTTTCACCGACAGTAGGAAGGAATTCTGGAGATGGGTCGGTGCCAATAGGAATAAAGATTCTGCATTGACCACCCCAGGAATCAAAAGTGCTGTTGGTGAGATGGTATGGGAGAAGGATGAAGTATGTAAGAGATGGAAAGAATATTTTGAAGGGATTTTTGGTCGGGGCGAAAGAATTTTGTTTAGAAAAATGACAGAAGAGAATGAATTTAGGATTTTGAAAGAAGAAATAAAAGTATCTATTGAATGTTTGAAGAATGGAAAGTCTGCTGGGTTTGATGGAATAAATGGTGAAATGTTGAAAGCAGGAGGTGAATGCGTGATAGATTGGATGTACGAATTATGTAAGCTTTGTGTGAATGCAGGAGTAGTACCGATGGATTGGAGGAAGGCAGTCATTGTTCCCATTTACAAAGGTAAAGGGGACAAAAAAGACTGTCAGAACTTCAGACCAATCAGTCTACTCAGTATACCAGGAAAAGTCTTCTGTAAGGTGATTATAAAAAATGTGATTCTGACTACTAGTGAAAGGATTTCCGATATACAGTCCGGCTTTATGGCCGGTAGAGGCTGTGTTGATCAGATTTTTACTCTACGACAACTTGTTGAAAAACAATTGTCGGTGAGGCGGAAGCTGTTCACGGCCTTTGTAGATCTGGAAAAGGCTTTTGACTCAGTAGACAGAGGTATGTTATGGGATGTTTTGAAAGCATACGGAGTGAATGGGGCTCTCCTAGGTGCGGTGCATGCAAACTATGAAAATAGTACAGCATGTGTTCGTATTGATGATGAGTATAGTGAATGGTTTGAAGTTTTTAAGGGTGTAAGGCAAGGATGTGTGATGAGCCCATGGCTATTTAACATAGTCATGGACAAGTGTGTTCGAGATGCTAGACTTGATGATTGTGGATTAATGATAGGAGAGAGCAAAGTGAGTGTTCTACTGTATGCGGATGATGCTGTTCTTGTATCGGACTCAGCAGTAGAATTGCAAACGATGCTCTCTAGATTGAACGAAGCTCTGCTAGGTAATTATTTGAAATTGAATGCAAGTAAGACGAAAGTTTTGATTTTTGAAAGAAATGAAGAAAATACGAACTACGAATTTAGAATAAACGGAATGAATGTTGATGTGGTAAATGAGTTTGTATACTTGGGAAGTAAGTTTGAGAAAGATGGAAGAATGACAGGTGAACTTGAAAGAAGAGTAATGAAGGGCAGGTGTGTACTGGGTGCCACAGCTTGTATCGCCAAAAATCAAAATATTTCTAAAAATGCTCGATTGGCGGTACGCAGTGGCATACTTTTACCCACCTTGATGTATGGAAGCGAGGCCTGGACGGTGAATGAAAGTGAAATTAGTAAAGTCCATACTGTTGAAATGGACTTTCTAAGAAGTATGATTGGGAAAAAACGGAGTGACAGGGTGAGGAATGATTTTGTAAGAAAAGAATGTGGTGCAAAAGAAAGTGTGAAAGTGAAGATTAAAAGAAGTTTGTTAAGATGGTTTGGGCATATGGAGAGAATGAATGAGGAAAGACTGACGAAGAAAGTATATGTTGGTAGAATAGATGGATGTCGTGGTAGAGGAAGACCGAGAAAGGTATGGATGGACCAAATATCCGAAATTGCGAATGAATGGAATATCCAGAGTCATAATAAAAGAAGAGCTTGTATGAAGAAGGTTATGACTCTGGAGGAAATGAAAGAAGTATGCAAGGATAGAAAGAAATGGCGGTTGATCTGTGATGTTGGCGGCTAGGGTTTGTTAAAGTGAATTTGGTTTTATGATTTAGTTTTTTATGTCCATGTATATATTGTTATTTTTATTCTTTGATTTTAAAAAATGTAATTTGTCATGTATGTTCCTTGACTTATAGGTTGTTATGCGGCTGACCACCCATAATATAAAAATTGGTTCACTTTGCCAATGTCACCCCTGTTTCAGGGAAGGACGGCAAGAGTTGCAAGGCTTATGTTCATTTGAGATTGGGTTTTTATATTGTAGGTCCACATGCGGCATGTGTTAGCGCGAAATTATACATATCTGCTTGTGGGAATGCATTTAGTATAAATCTTAAATGATATATATCTTTGCAGCTTAGATTAGATTAGATTAGATTATATTATTATAGATCAAGTATTCTGTGTGTGACAGGTTCGGCTGACAGATGTGTCTCAAATTTGTCTTAACTTATATTATACCTACCTCAATGGTTTGTAACCACTGCGCTTTATAATATTATCATCATAATGTTGGTAGGCCTGGCTCTGACGTCACAGAAAGCCCGGGAAAACGAAAAACAATCAATTTAAATATTCAGCTGTATTTTTTATGTACCTACTAATCTAATAACTCAATAACTTTCCACAAATAGTAGATCTAGTTTTCCCTATTATTTTATTGTATTTGATTACTGAATTCTTAAGCTATTTTTATACATGTTTCAAACTTACCTTTTTACTTCTTCAATGCCCACTTTTTATCGATCAGCATTGCTATTTTTACATTCTGTAATTGTAACTGTAACTGTAACTCTGTCGCCATTCCGCTAGGGGTGGCCAGAGCCTCTCATTTAAGAGGTCCAAATCTGATAGATAGATAACTTAGTTGGTAGGATGCTTGCGTCCAATGCTAAAGACGGCTAGTGTTCGACCCCCACCAAGGCAGTCAGAAATAAAACGATATCCCGTTTCGGTGTTTATTTTAAACCCAAAATGAAAATACCGGCACGCTTTATTCAGCCTTCACAATAATTGAGAACCTGAATAAAGAAAGCCTCACTTCAAGACTTCAAGTGAAGTGGTTGTCGGAAGGCCGGCTCCCTTACCTGTAAAAATCTGCCATCGGGCGCCTTGGCGATAATTTTGATCTCTCGTTGATGTTGGTATGAGAGTAACCACCCATGCCGTAAGAAATTGGTTTCTTTGGCAATGTCACCCTTGTTTCAGGAGTTGCAGGGCTCATGTTTATTTGAGGTTTGGGTCTTATTTTGTAAGGTCACATGCAGCATGTTAAACCTTTAATTTACACGGGTCTCCTTGAGGGCATGGATTTTATTTAAACGATAATAATAACATTATGATGATTTATTTGGTGAGTGCTGTTTTTGTGGGAATCACACCCCAAGAGCCTTCTGCGAGCTTGATCGTCGCTGTAGAGAGCGCCAATTCTCAAGGAAGACCCTATTGCCGTAAGGCTGGATGGACCGTTGGTGACCGGTCTTTGGTAAAGGTATATGAATTTTTCAACCCAGCGAAGAGCGTATTTGAAAATATAAATGGTATTTTTTTGTGCTCCACCGGGATTCGAACCCACAACCTTCCATTTACTAGTCTGAAGCGTTACCATAAGACTACTGACCAGTATGATATCTTAGATATAGAAAAAGATAGATCATGAAAGGTGGATTCGACCCCTGCTCTTTCCTTACGCCAATCCGAGCTTCTAACCATTAGACCATCGACTGGAACATCTCTCTCGTACAATTTGTCCATGAATGGTCTTGCTCCAGGCGATCGATACACTGCGCGCGCAATTCTCCCCCCTATCGTCCGTACTAACCTATACATTCTAAGGTTCAATCTTCAATGTCACTCGGGGAGCGGATGAGACAGGTCACCTTTCATGATTTTTCTTCCTTCAAATTTTTTTCTTGTGCCTCTTCAGTGAAGGTTGACGATCATCATAGAGATTTACACCTTCGATACCGTATGAGGCTGACCACCCATACTGTAAAAAGATGGTTCACTTTGCCAATGTCACCCCTGTTTCAGGGAAGGTCGGCAAGAGTTGCAGGGCTTACCTATGCTCATTTGAGATTGGGTTTTTATATTGCAGGTCCACATGCGGCATGTGTAAGCGCGAACTTATACGCCTCTGCTTGTGGGAATGCATTTAATATGATTCTCGAATGATATCGACAGTTAAAAGGCAGTAAATAAGCGACATATACAAAATTGTTCGAGAGCAGTTTAAAGTTTGAGATTGCAGAAAAATGGCATAACTTTTTTATTTTTGCCATATCGTTAAAATCAAAACAGCTCTAAAATTAAAAAAATAAAGGCAAGTATTGGGATTCATATTAATGTGGTTTTACGATGTTTTACGATTTTTTTTATGTCACAAGCGCCTTTAGGACAAAAAAGGCCAAAATCTTGTCGATTACACCAAAACCATACTTCGAAATCGCAGTTGTTTGCTTGGGCATAAACAACACAAAAATCGTCGTAGAGCTATGGGAGTTTTCGAGAATTTTCAAGTAGGATAGCATTCATAACTCATACCCCTTTGCCACTACACCCCCGGTATATCCCAGCCGAAATTACTAATTGTAGAGACATTAATTTCTGTATTTAGGGAATAGACAACCACAGATTTTGATGAGCCGACCGGCATGGCGCCAACCTAAAAATTCAAGATGGCTGCGATGCTAATAAAAACATAAAATTGGGTTCACTTTGCCAATGTCACCCCTGTTTCAGGAAGGTTGGCAAAAGTTGCAGGTTTTATGTTCATTTGCGGTTTGGATTTTAATTTGTAAGTGCATATTCAGCATTTGTAAGCGCGAACTTACACGTGTTTGTTTGTGGGCATGCATTTGATATGAGCTTTAAATGTTAATACATCTTTCAACTTAGATTATAGATTATTATTTATATTGATCGATGACTCTGGAGGAAATGAAAGAAGTATGTAAGGACAGAAAGAAATGGTGGTTGATCTGTAATGCTGGCGGCTAGGGTTTATTAAAGTCAAATTTGTTTTAGTTTTTTTGATGTCCATTATTTATTGATTTAAAAAATGTAATTTGTCGTGTATGTTCCTTGACTTATAGGTTGGTATGCGGTTGACCACCCATGCTGTAAAAATGGTTCACTTTGCCAATGTCACCCCGGTTTCAGGGAAGGACGGCAAGAGTTGCAGGGTGTATGTCCATTTGAGATTTGGTTTTTATGTTCACATGTTCACATGAGGCATGTGCAAGCGCGAACTTGTACGTGTCTGGTTGTGAGAATGAATGTAATGTGAATCTCCAATGAAACATATCTTTGCAACTTAGATTAGATTAGATCGATGTACCGACGCTTTATTAGATATTGGAATAACAAGATACCGCGTGATTAAGACGCTATTGCGGCTTATCTTGTTCTAGATTTATGAGAATTTAAGCCCGGCAATACCATAAATTTAATCTGAATGAATTATTATGCATTCTAAGAAGGAATTATCAATGTTGAAAACTCTTGAGTGGAAAATTGTGAAGTATTGCTTTGGGGAATCTAAAAAAAAGTCATTTTTTAATTTGTACTTAATTGAAATGAACTAAGTGTATCTATAATCTATAATCTATAATCTAAGTTGCAAGGATATATTCATTTAAAGCTCTCAGATGTAAGCCCACAAACCAACAAGTGTAGTTCGCGCTTACAAATGCTGAATGTGTACTTACAAATAAAATCCAAACCTCAAATGAACATAAGCCCCACAACTTTTGCCGACCTTCCCTGAAACAGGGGTGACATTGGCAAAGTGAACCATTTTTTACAGTATGGGTGGTCAGCCTCATACCAACCTATAAGTCAAGGAAGTATCCTTGTTTATATACTCTCTCTGATCGCAGCAATCAGAGGCCTGAAATGGGAGTTGGGCATATCGCTCCCCCAGTTCTTGTTTGCCGTATACGCCAATATTGTCAAATATGACTTTTTCATGCAGCTGTTGTCTTATGAATCAAATTCTACACAATCTGAGCTAAGAAAAACCGTAAAACTCGATAATGTGAGAGTTCTTTTAAATATTTTAAATAAATTTATTGTTTTCATAAGACACATTGGTCCAGTACACATGCAAACATTGCTTATGTAAAATTTTCTCAATGGCGTATACGGCAAACAAGAACTAAGGCAGCGATATGGTGTCATGGGCAAGGAACCTAAAGCTTACCTAGCCTTTTCTTCCCTGTGTAATATGTTCTTGCTACTCCTATGTACAATGTACATGTATTCTCTTTCCTTTCGATTCTATCTGTTTAATTATAGATATTGTTTTTTCTTTCTCATATACTCGTATTTCTGCTTTTGTGTATTTCTGGATTTTTGTACTTTCTACATTTTTGTATTTCTCTTCCATGTACTTTTCTATTGCTGTATTTTTTTCTATGGCTGGTCAGTGGTCATGTATTGCACCCTCCACATGACTAAGCTGGAATAAACATTTATTATTATTATTATAAATCTGTCCGCAGTCTACTGGTTAACACTACGTACGCAAGGTGTTGAGTTCGATACTCGGCGGAGCACAAAAAAATATCATTTATTTATTCAAAAATGCTCTTCGGTGAGTTTAACGATTCACTTGCATTAACAAAAGATCGGAAGGTTCATCCGGCCTCACATCAACTGAGTCTTGCTTCCAAAAATGGCGATAAATAGGGAGAATTGAAGCGTGAAACAAGTTTGCAAAGGGCTCTTAAGGTGTGATCCTACACAAAAACATTGCTCATCAAATAGGTCGTTCCAATATTATTATATGTTTTGTGGTTCTCGAGTTAATTGGCTGCAGCCAATTTTACAAGCAAAACCCAGTTGCTCTAAGGCTGCCGGCTGGATAGATCTTGGTGACCGAGGCGCATGAATGTTTCCTTTGAAAAAAATATTTTGCTCCGCCGCGCCGGAAATTGAACCGTGAAAGCCCGTATCGTTAACCACTAGACTACATCGTCTCCCTTCCCTGAAACAACGGTGATATTGGCAAAATTAACCATTTTTACAGTATGGGTGGTCAGCCTCGTACCAACCTATCTAATCTAAATCTAAGCTGCAACGATATGTATCATTTGAGATTCATATTAAATGCATTCCCACCAGCAGACACGCATTATTTCGCACTCACACATGCCCCATGTAGACCAACAATGTAAAAAACCCAATTCTCAAATGGACATAAGCCCTGCAACTCTTGCCGACCTTCCCTGAAATAGGGGTGACATTGGCTAAGTGAACCATTTTTTACAGTATGGGTGGTCAGCCGCATACCAACCTATAAGTCAAGGAGTACAAGCAATGAATTACATTTTATAACCTATAATTCGAGGAATTGCCTTATCATTAATAACTATATTCATAGGAAATGCATTCATTTGATAAACTGAAGATTAAATGATATCTAGACATTTCCTTCAGTCATTTTTTATTGGCCAAGAAGACTGTTTTTGCACCGTGTTTTTTTTTAATACCGTGCGTTAATATATCTTCAAATCATATCCAAATATTTTTTTCCTAAAACTAATTTTTGTAAAAAATAAAATAAAAAAAAGGAAGTAGATTTTTTTATTTTTCAAAATTTTCTAAACGACTTTTTGTATTATACTTACTTGCATTTCTTATAATCCTAGATGATACAAAATCAAAAGCGAAACTAATTTTACGGACTGTGGTGAAGGGACGAACGCGTTTCTCAACGTTTCGTCGATTTTTTTGAAAAAGTAGCGTCTTGAAAACTGAGAGATTTTTTTAATTCGTAATTTATTCATATGTGTTATGGAAAAAGGAAAAATTGTGGAATCGAATAGAAAAATCAACAAGGATGGTGAGATTTTCAATTTTTTATATGTATTCGTTTGCTTTTTCTTCTGAAAGTGGAATCTGAACAAATCGACGACTTTTTTTGTCAAAAATGAGCTATGAATGCTATCCTACTTAAAATTTTCCACTCTTTCTAATGCGCTAACTCCCATAGCTCTACGATGATTTTATTTGTTGTTTATGCCAATGCAAACAACTGCGTTTTAGAAGTATGGTTTTGGTGTAACCGACAAGATTTTGGCACAGCAAAACCACATTTATAGAAATGCCAATAAATGCCTTTTGTATTTTTTTAATTTTAGAGCTGTTTTGATTTTAACGATTTGATAAAAAATAAAAAAAGTTCTGCCATTTTCCTGCAATCTCAAACTTTAAACTGCTCTCCTGAATAATTTAGTTTGTCGCTTATGCCCTATTACCTTTTAACCGTCGATATGAAATTTCCCTCGGCGGCGTGACGTCATGGATCCAATTTTGATAGAGCCCCGAGCGTCAGTTTTACTTGTTTCTGAGCGATTTTCACGAGGAAAGGAGATAGATGCATTGTGAGTAGGCCAGTGAGGAAAAGGGATGGATGGAAATCCATACAGATTACTCGAGTTCTGTCACTGGGTGTGCTACCAAACCAAAATTGGGCCCGAGAGGTC
Source organism: Agapetus fuscipes (assembly GCA_951799405.1). Lineage (NCBI taxonomy): Eukaryota > Metazoa > Arthropoda > Insecta > Trichoptera > Glossosomatidae > Agapetus > Agapetus fuscipes. The sequence goes on from OX637361.1 coordinate 13,826,682, forward strand.
TAAGTGACTAGGGTCCTAAGCAACCAAGAACAAAATCACCTTGCTATCTGGTTAGCCATGCGGCGGGTCGATTGAACCCATACTACGCTCGTTTTGTCTAACATTTAAGAATCATATTTAATGTATTCCCACAAGTAAGTTAGCGCTTACAAATGCTGTCTGTGTACTAACAAATTGAAATCCAAATCTCAGATGAACCTAAACACTGCAACTTTCGCCGACCCTCCCTGAAACAGGGGTGACATTGGCAAATTGAACCATTTTACAGTATGGGTGGTAGGCCACATTCCAACCTACAGGTCAAGGCGAAAAATATCCAATATTACCAAAACAAGGGTGACAATCGCAGAGAGATTTTTTTAGGATTACGTAACATCGTTTAATTATTTTGACTTGTTGTCATATTTTTCCCTACTCATATATATGTTGTAGGGTAATTGTGAGGGGTCGTTGACAGCACCGCGCGCCAAGTCGGGCTCAGTTGGCGCCGTCATTCATTCATATTTACGGGGCCAACTTGACGCATCGAAACTGTCAGGCGATTGTAACAAAAAAAAAAATTTCCAATTTAAATTATTTTTCTAAAAATTATCATTTATACTGAAGTTCGTAAAAAATTGTGGAAATCAAAAAGATCTGTCATAAAAGTCCATTTTAGAAAGGTATGGGTTATTTACATATTATACCGATTTTTTTATATCAAAAAATAAAAATCTAATCTAATCTAAGTTGCAAAGATATGTTACATTGGGGATTCACATTATATGCACTCTCACAAGCACACACGTTGGTACAAGCTCGCGCTTGCACATGCCGCATGTGAACCTACAACATAAAAACCCAAATCTCAAATGGACATAGGTACATCCTGCAACTCTTGCCGTCCTTCCTGAAACATAATACTTTTCGGATATTGGTTGAACCGTTATAAGAGAACTTAAATTATATTTTCTAACGACTTCAAGAGGCACTCTTTCTGAACGGCGATTGAGGATGATCTTTTTTCTACATCATTGATGCGATGTGCAGAAAGGGTGCTTCCTAAAAACCTTGACTACGACACCATGGAAACGTCGAGAATAATGTAAATTTTTCTATTACGGTTCGTCTAATATTATATTTTTTACCATTTTATTGGGAGTAACTTCTCATAGTAAATGAACTTATTATAAGGAAGTTATTATAATGAAAAACTTCTAACCTACAGAATATTCAGGCCCGGATTAAGCGCGGTTCGAGTGGTGCGACCGAACAAGGGCCCCAAAGACTACAGAAAAATAATCTGATGGACTAATTTTGATCAATAATATTGTCTTAAAGTGTATCTTTTGGGTTGTGAAAAAGAGGGGCGGAGGAATTTTTTATAGGGGAGGGGATTTTATGGCAGGAGGTATTGGGGCCCCGAGCTTTTCTCCGCACCAAGGCCCCCAGAGGGGTTAATCCAGGCCTGCACTTACTCAGTGTTTCCTCTCGTAGAGAACAAGTAAAAAGATGTTTTCTATCTGAAAAAATTAATGTTAGCTTCATATGTCACTTATTCAATGGTACCAACAGCGTTACAAATTAAAATAATACTTTGTGCTTTAAGGGGATGCTATTTTATATTGTCTCACCCATCGACATTACAAAAATGCATTTTTTCTTTCAAAATTGGCAAAGTTTAGCAATCAAAACAAATAAAACGCGCGCGCACAATTTCCGCGCAGACTTGACGTTTAGGAAGATGCGGGGCTATTCTTAGACATTTTAGTCGTCCGTTGAGCCCACGCTTTGACAAACTAATGATGCATTTGTATGAAGACCTGTCAATCCAAGATCCTCCAGGAAAGAACCTCGAGTGGTCCGTGTGGAAATCTATGAACAGATTGAGGACCAATGTTGGAAGAGCCCGGGCCAACATGTTGACCTAGGGATTTCTGGGACGGGAGGACTCTACACTATGTGAGTGTGGAGCTCAGCAAACTATGGAGCACCTGCGGGGTTGTCCCTGTCCTGTCCGACAAGCTGCTCCATGGATGATCTCTTTGCGGGAAACCAAAGAGCTGAAGACATTGCTCGTTACTGGGCCAATACGTTGTGAAGCTGACACGAAGAAGAAGAAGAATCCAAGATGGCCGCAAGTGAACAATGTCTAAGAATAGCCCCGTTGGTCTTTGCAGAGAAATTTTGTAGCTTCTAACACGCGTCTGTGTTGATAGCGCAGTCACACTGGGAGCACCTTTGTTCTCTTTCTGGCTAAGGAATAATGTGTTGAGGTAGGTTGAAACGGATGTAACATATCTACCTTATAATCCTTCGTATCACAAGTCAATGGTTTCACCTTGAGTGACATTGTCTTCTCCATTTACAACCACCACAATCGCTTTCCCTAAAGTCCCTCGTTTCTTCACAATAACCCGAGTCTTACGATTTCTTCCTAAATATATCTGGCCTACTTCACGCTGTCTGTCCACCGCTTTCCGGCTAATGTATGTAGAGCTATACTTCATCCAGACCCGAATTAAGGCCTCCGAGGGCTCTGGTGTAAATACAAACATGGCCCCATACATTTTTTACTTATGGAAAACCAAAACAGTGCGTCGGGATTAAAGACATGTTTGCTTTAAAGATGTTACAGTTGAATAGTGCCCTTGCAGTGATTTATCACAAAATGACACTATAAATACACACTGTCTTTATTATTATTATAACAAACGTGAGTTCCTTGACTTATAAGTTGGTATGCGGCTGACCACCCATGCTGTATAAAATGGTTCACTTTGCCAATGTCACTCCTGTTTCAGGGAAGGTCGGCAGGAGTTGCAGGGTGTATGTTCATTTGAGATTCGGGTTTTTATATTGTAGGACTACATGCGACATGTTTAAGCGCGAACTCAAACAGATTAGAGTACTAAGGACGGCGTTTTAAGTGAAGATCAACAATTTGTGTACCGTCTTTCTGAGACTTTTCCTTGACTTATAGGTTGGTATGAGGCTGACCACCCATACTGTAAAAAATGGTTCACTTTGCCAATGTCACCCCTGTTTCAGGGAATGTCGGCAAGAGTTGCAGGGCTTATGTTCATTTGAGGTTTGGATTTTATTTGTAAGTACACAATCAGCATTTGTAAGCGCGAACTACACGTGTTTGTTTGTGGGCATACATCTGAGAGCTTTGAATGAATATATCCTTGCAACTTAGATTATAGATTATAGATATAGTCTTTCTATCAGTAAAAAATGTTTAACTTTCATGAAAATTTGCAGTGCTTGTAAAAAGTGAATAATTTTATGTCATCTCTTGAAAAACATAATCTTATTTGCAAAGATTGGGAACAGAATACGTTGGTTCGAATCATGTCTGGCCTATTTGACCATTACTTAGACCCTGGTTCAACAGATTCCATTGCATGCACACAAGTTTCTGCTTTCGCATGAAGACAACTGGCCAGGCAACATATGTTGGTGAATTGCATTCTTCTTTACAAATCTATTTCGCTGTTAACTTGCGGCCATCTTGGATTGACAGGTCTTCATACAAATGCATCATTAGTTTGTCAAAGCGTGGGCTCAACGGACGACTAAAATGTCTAAGAATAGCCCCGCATGTTATTACTCAATGGTTACTACTTTTTAAGTTTTTGGCGCCCTGGTGCGGACGCGTAGCTAGAATCGCCCTTAATTCAGACCTGATCTTACCAGCATACGAATGCGTCTAGCAGGGGCTCGTATTTATATGAGATGCAATTAAAAACAGTGTGAGGTAAACAATGGACCAAAAAAACATCTAGAAAAAAGAATAGGAACGCTTTATACCCTAAACCTGTCAGTGCACTGTACAGAGGTAGTGTGAATGGAAAAAGAGGTAAGGGACGACCGAGAAAAGTATGGAGTGATCAAATTGAGGAGATTGTGAAAGAATGGGATATACAAAGCGAGCGTAAAAGAAGAAAATGCATGAAAAAGGTGATGGATATGAATGAATTGAAAAAAGGTATGTAAGGATAAGAAGAAATGGAGGCAACTCTGCAGAGGCTCTGGCCACCCCTAGCGGAATGGCGACAGAGTAACAGTTTACTGTCGTTTTTGTATTTTAAGCTTTATGGTCTCAGTAAAAGAGTGACAATAATGAAAAAAATCAAGCGTAAGTATTTATTCATTATTTATTTATCACATAGGTAGGTTGGTATGCGACTGACCACCCATTCTGTAGAAAATGGCTCACTTTGCCAATGCCCCCCCGATTTCAGGGAAGGTTGGCAAGATTTGCAGGGCTTATGTTCATTTGAGATTGGGTTTTTATATTGTAGGCCCACATACAGAATGTGTTAGCGCGAACTTATACGTGTCTATTTGTGGGAATCCCAAATGATATCTTTGCAACTTTGATTAAGATTTAGATCTAAGGTATAAAGCTTTAAAAATATATATATACCTACCTATTACTTTAAAAATGTCACCACAAATAAATATATAATATTTCTTATCGTTTTTTGTGTGCTATATTTTGTAAAAAAATCTTTCAAATAGAATATTTAGTCTCACCAGATGCCGATTTTTTATATTGTTTTTGAGAAAATATAAAAAAAACTGACAGTACTTCCTTGCTTAATTAAATTCTGTACCTTAGAGCATAAACAACGGAAGTCCACTTTTTTGCGTTTTTGAGTTAATGATGCAGAAATTATTATAATTAGCTGTTCTATAAGTGGTAAAAATATTGGAGTCCTCGGACTCATAGTTACTGAGATATCAAGTGTAATAAATATGGGATGCACATAAAATGCCGAGCATAAACCACGTAAGTTCCACATACGTTGTTCACATTAAATAAATATCGATAAAAGAAGATAAACAGTTTTTACAGATCAAAAATATCTCGTCTAGTGTAGAAGTTATGATGGTTTTATAAGAGTGCACATTTTCACTTACTTTCGTCTCCTGCACATTTTACTAAATATGACTACCGTTGTTTATGCTCTAAGCCCTAAGGTACAGAATTTATTTAAAATATTGTTTCGACAACCCTGGGTTTAGAATTAGCTAGATAGTAAATAGGACAGTAAATAAAGTTCCTGGCTTGCGATCGACAAAATCAAATAATGTCACATATATCAAAATTAATTAGCGAGAAGATGCTACATATTATAATCGTAGACTCATCGCCAATAGCTACCAACTCTATAAAAATAAATTCAATCCGGTCGACAGCTAATTTGGTAGATTGCGTTCCATGCCGGAGGGCTCGGGTTCGATCCCCACCAAGGGCGTCAGAAATGATTTCACGTTTCTGTGTACATTCAAAACTAAAAATAAAAATAACGGAAAGATTTAATCAGCCTTCTCAATAAATGATAACAGCTGGCTCCTTTGGGAGATGGGAAACCCGCACTTTAAGTTATGTGGTTGGCGTAAGGCTGTTCCCTTACTTGTGAAAATAAAGAGGTTCCATATGGCACATGCGTCACATTCGGGGAGAACATAGTAAAGAGAACGCGAGCCACTTCACTCGAAGTGGTGGTTTCTCAGCTCCCAAGGGGGCTGGTTCTCATTCATTGTGTAGGCTTAGTAAACCTTTCCGGTATTTTTTATCTTACGATCTGTGATTGACAAAACAAAAATCTTCATTTATTTTCATATTAGCTATAGCTCGTATAAATTGTGCGCAGATCCCTTCCCGTTGATTTTTTGGATTTTTATCACCAAGACAAGTCAGTAGAAATGTTGATCTATTTTTTTAATGGCAGCAAATGAATGGTCAATTTAAACATTCAAAACCTTATATTTCAAAATTGAAACTCTTAATTTTTGTAACACATAAGTCCAATGTCAAATAATCAATTCTGCCATTTTGAAAACAAATGAATTTGATAACTTTTTCATATTCAACGACCATAATATGATATTTAAAATGAAGAAATTTCATATATTACCTGGACTTTTGACCGGTCCGTAGTTCAGTGGTAGCACTTCGGACTCTGAATGGAAGGTTGTGGGTTCGAATCCCGGCGGAACACAAAAAATATACCATTTATATTTTCAAATTTGCTCTTCGCTGGGTTGAAAATTCATATACCTTTACCAATGACCGGTCACCAAAAGTCCATCCAGCCTTGCAGCAACTGGGTCTTGCTTGAGAATTGGAGCTTTGTAGCGACGACGACCAAGCTCGTAAAAAGGTCGATTGCTCAATTGGTAGAATGCTTGCATTCCATGCCGAGAGCAAGGGTTCGATCTCAAGGTTTACTCAGCCTTCACAAGAAATGAGAACCAGCCTCCCTGGGAGCTGAGAAACCCCCACTTCAACTGAAAGTGGTTGGTGTGAGGCCGGCCCCCTTACCTGTAAAAATAATTAGGTCCCGAATCACCACATGCTACACCTTCGGGGATAACGCAGGCAAGAAGTTACATTATATGTGTAGCTTAGTTGCGTTACCTATGTTCTTATGTTACATGCAACCCACCTCGACCCGGGCATGTATTCCATACAAAGTTGACTTTGCGATAAAGGTCTGATCATAAATGCAGCAAATCGTGTAAATTCTCGTTAGATTTGATGCAAATTTGTACGTGAATCTAATTTTGTGTTTAGACGATGTATTAATTTTGGCACAGATCTTAAAACAACCCAGCTGTCGCGTCCTATATCATGTGCCTCGAAAATAACACAAGAAATATTTAAATATAATAATATCAGAATTTTCTTCACTTTTTACATACCTACCGGTCAGTTGGCGCTGGCCGGGAGACGGGCGCACTCAACAACCGCTAGAAATTAAAATTTAAAAAACACCGAACGTTCTATATTTGAAATTTACACTCATTTGAAATGTGTTTGGAATTTAGTGTCAAGTTCGCATGTCATTTTTTTAATGTGCAACGATCAGTCAAAGGAATATTTTTAATACAACGTGCTCAATTTTTAAATTAATTAAATTCAATTCGATCAAAAATCAAAGACTGAAATTAAGTCGTCGCTGTAAATAAATGTGAATTTCAAAATCAAACCCATTTATTCTTGTGCTTGCTTGAAAATGTTTTTTAAGTTTGGTTATATTATTTAAATAAAGAACACCGATTATTTTTAAATTTTTAAAAGGGTGTACTTACGTAAAAAAAATCGATCAACATGTAAAAAAGCGTCATATTTTTTTGCTCAAAATTTGTACCTACCTACATTATATAAAAATTGTTAATTTTAAATATATAACCCAAGAAGTCTTTTTTGTGCTGTGAAATTCTTATTAATTTTTTGTTCTCATTATAAAATAATAATTAAATAAATGTAGTAGGTAGGTATATTTGTATTTCAAATAATAAATATGTGTGCAATTATTTTTTTATTTAAATTATCCACCGACAAAATTAAAACAATATCGTGACGAATAGGTATACCTACACTATTCGAATTAAAAAAAAAAAAAAAAAAAACAGTGACGTCATACCGCGGTTCTAATTTTAAAATTATCATCGGTCAAGATTAAAAACAAATCTGTGACGGAACAACACAGTTCGAATTTCAAAATTTGAATTTTACAAAAAACAAAAATTAAATTTGGAATCATGTGAAGTGTGTGATTGGTGTTTATTACTTTTTAACAACGCAGACTTCTTCTCCTTGACATTTATGCTACGATGCGCGAAAAGGTGCGTCGGCTGTTTTCGCGCGCAGTTTTATCCAGCCCCACTGAAAGTTCGCAACATTCGTGCGATGTGTTCTCCCGAGCAGAAGAAATATGTGAAATCGCAGGTTATTATTTTGTTTTTAACTTGACAGAGTCACTTTTCTCACTATCCTGTCCGGTGCCGGATCGGAAGCAGATCAACCGCCATTTTTCGTCAACATTCGTTCCAAAAAAAAAAAAAAAAGATTAATGAAAGAATTAGAATAGAATTAAAGATTTTAAATTATGATCACGGTCGTTAGGTGGTCGTTAGACATTTTAAAGAATGAAAAAAAACGGATTTTACTGACCGTGCAAAAGAGAAGAACGATTTTCTCTACGTTTCATCGGAGTCATATCTGTACAACTGGAGCTATAGCGACAACTATGGATGTATCACCGAAGGTTAATAAAAATACCTACAACCTTCGGCCTCGAACAAACAACAATAATTCAACAGTTCGTGGTTCCTCTTTGTAGAGGACACACGTCTCCTGAAGACGTCGGATATGACTCCGATAAAACGTAGAGAAAATCGTTCTTCTCTTTTGCACGGTCAGTAAAATCCGTTTTTTTCATTCTTTAAAATATTGGAATGTTTTATTTGGTGATCGTTGTTTTTCTATGAATCACACCTCAAGAGCCCTCTGCGAGCTTTATCATCACTGTATAAGTAAATGATCAATTCTCAAGAAATATCCAGTTGTTGTAATGCTGCGTGGACATATTGTGACTGGTCTAATTTAATCTAAATCTAAGTTGCAAAGATATGTACCTATCATTTGAGATTCATACTAAATGCATCCCACAAGCAGACACGCATAATTTCGCGCTCACACATGGCGCATGTGGACCTACAATATAAAAAAAAACAATCTCAAAAGAACATAAACCCTGCAACTTTTGCCGACCTTCCCTGGAACAGGGGTGACATTGACAAAGTGAACCATGAAATTGAGATGGAATGTTCTCATTTCTTGTGAAAGCTGAAAATCTCGACGCAAACATTCTACCATTGCAGACCTTATCATTCAGAGTCTTCATGTATAGTGGGTTAACGATATTATTATTTTCCAAAAAAAAAATTAAGTGGGCGCTCATCGATTTTTTTAGTTTTAGGGAATATTTGTGAAGTCACATGCCCGCAAGCAGACACGTGGAAGTTCACGCTTACAAACGCTGCGTGAATTCTTACAAATTAAAAACCAGACCTCAAATGAGCATACGAGTACACCGCTTACACCCTACTAGTTTTGCCGACCTTCCCTGAAAATCGATTCTGTAAAAAATGCTTCACTTTGCCAATGCCATCCCTGTTTCAGGAAAGGTCGGCAAAAGTTGCAGTGTTTATGTTCATTTGACATTTATTTTAATTTTATAAGTGTCTTGTTATTATTTATTGATTTAAAAAAATGTAATTTGTCGTGCATGTCCTTGACTTATAGGTTGGTATGCGGCTGACCACCCATACTGTAAAAAAATGGTTCACTTTGCCAATGTCACCCCTGTTTCAGAAAAGGTCGGCAAGAGTTGCTTATGTTCATTTGAGATTGGGTTTTTACATTGTAGGTCCACATGCGCGAACTTATACATGCCTGCTTGTGGGAATGCGTTTAACATAAATCTTAAATGATATATATCTTTGCAGCTTAGATTTATATAGATATAGGTACAGAGTAAAGTTCTATCAAAGAGCGAAAGTGTCAGAAAGTTAAATAAAAATGTACTCGCTTGATAATAAAAAGAAGTAAAAGTGTTGGCCACTTCTTGTAGACCTGTTTTTCTTATACCTCAACTGTAACAAAAACCCACCCACTCGTTTCTTACATTATTCTCTTTTGATGTTTTATTCTATCTCTTATCCGTTTTCTTATTTTGCAAGCAGATATAAAAATAGTCCATCTTTTATTCCAACTCGCACGAGTTGTGTTAAAAAAAATGTTTTGTTTTCCAATGTCCAACACAAAATAAAAATATACCTACATTCTTGTTTTTTGATATAAAATTACTTTGGTTAGAAAAACCTTGTTATTTATTTCATTTCTGTTTGTTTTTGTACAGCAACCATTGAGTCTTAAAATATGATATCAACAGAAAAACAAAAACAAAAACGATGCGTATAGAGATGTAAGACATTATCAAGTTAAATCAATTACAGGCAACCATTGTAATCTGTAATCTAAGTTGCAAAGGTATATAATTACATTTAAGATTCATATTTAATGCATGCCCACAAGCAGATAAGATTGAGTTTGCGTTTACAGATACTGCATGTGCACTTCTAATCTTATTTAAGTTGCAAAGATATGTAACATTGAAGATTCACATTATATGCACTTTCACAAACAGACATGCACAAGTTCGCGCTTAAACATGCCGCATGTGGTCCTACAATATAAAAACCCGAATCTCACATGGACATACACCCTGCAACTCTTGCCGACCTTCCCTGAAAACAGGGTTGACATTGGCAAAAGTGAACCGATTTTTACAGTATGGATGGTCAGCCTCATCCAACTCATAGTAAATAAAAAATGGATTCCCGATAATCAGGGATTTCATGTTTTATTAGCTTAGATAGCATTTTTTTCCTTATCGATGTTCAGGGAAGGTCGGCAAAACTAGTAGGGTGTACTCGTATGCTCATTTGAGGTCTGGTTTTTAATTTGTAAGAATTCACGCAGCGTTTGTAAGCGTGAACTTACACGTGTCTGTTTGCGGGCATGTGACTTCACAAATATTCCCTAAAACTAAAAAAATCCGCAATTCCATTCGAGTCGTATAAATGCAAACGCCGTCAACTCCTTACGGCTTACGCGATGATTTTCAGAAAAATACTTGTAAACTTGTAAAACGACAATACCAGTTGGAGATGACGGCGTTTGCACGAAATCATACTTTTTCAATTAAAATTACGAAGGATTGAGTGAGGTTTACATTATATCGCACACAGCAAATGATTTGTTACACTGCGCAGAATCAAATTCAATCATTATCTCAAAATTCATAAATTTTGGAGATGACGGCGTTTGCAGTTATACGACTCAATTTTATAGTATGAAGAAAAAGTGAAGAAAAGAACAGAGCGTAGGACCGACCACCTCAATTGTGAAAATAAACAAATCCACATGCATGTGTTGTCAAAGACGATACTAATCAGTCCAATCGATCAGAATTTCGGCCAAGATCACGTACTGATTGACTCAGTTTTACAACATCACTTTGAGACAAGTATAAAATGTATTGAAAGTGAATCGGCACCTCTATTGAACGTCTTAGTTTCCACACATTTTTTGTAAAACGCTAAACGGGAAAAGTTTTTTATAGATGCCATTAGGGCGCAGCGTAGACATCGCTGTCTCTTTCATTCTTTATCGGAAAATCAATGCGAGAGACAAAGATAGAAATAAAGTGATTGATCGGGAAATCTAAAAAATGCCAGACATGTAAAACACTCTGTTTGATATCTATCTATATATAAGTTGCAAAGATGTGTTAACATTTAAGATTCATTATTTATGCACGCCCGCGAGCAAAAGCGTGCAAGTTTGCCCATACACATGCTGCATCTATAATAATCTATGTTGCAAAGATATACATACTTACATTTAAAGCTCATATTTAATGCATGTCCATAAGCAGGCGCGTGTAAGTTCGCGCTCACACAATATCCTAAGCGTGTAAGTACTTACAAAATAAACCAAACCTCACATGAACATAAACCTTGCCACTCCTTCCACCTTTCTCTGAAACCGGAGTGGCATTCGCAAAAGTAAACTAAGTTTTTACAATACGGGGGATCAGCCTCATACCAACCTACATATTTATCAAGCATCATCATAACATTTCAAGTCTATCTATAATCTACAATCTAAGTTGCAAGTATATAATTAACATTCAAAGCTCATATCAAATGCATGCCCACAAAACAAACACGTGTGAGTTCGCGCTTACACATGCCGCATGTGGACCTACAATATAAAAATCCAATCCTCAAATGAACATAAACCCTGCAACTTTTGCCGACCTTCCCTGGAACAGGGGTGACATTGACAAAGTGAACCATGAAATTGAGATGGAATGTTCTCATTTCTTGTGAAAGCTGAAAATCTCGACGCAAACATTGTACCATTGCAGACCATATCATTCAGAGTCTTCATGTATAGTGGGTTAACGACATTTTTATTTTACAAAAAAAAAATTAAGTGGGCGCTCACTTATCTGAGTCATTCTAGAATAAACTTTTCAGTTTCCTTTCATATCTTTCACACAATGGAACTTTGAAACTCTCCAATCTTTCTAATAAATAACTTTATATCTTCCAGTTGAAATGAATACTTCTTATTTCTGCGTTTGAAAAGCTAAATTAAGAATAATATTTAGACTAGGTATTGTTATAATTTTAGTTGGGCTTCTCTTTTAATTAAACTGCAATTATTTATTTAAACAGAATTTATCTTACACGCTTTGGTTCACAATTTACAACAATTGATCGAGTGAATGGGATATCCAGAGTCATAATAATAGGAGGGCTTGTATGAAAAAGGTTATGGCTATGACTCTGGATGAAATGAAAGAAGTACTCGTATGTCGGTGTTATGGCCACGGGGATCGAGTCAGGTTATTTGGAACCGGATAACGTTGGTTCGAATCCCGCGACGATAACTTCGACCCTGGTTCAACAGATGCCGTTGCATGCACACAAGCTTCTGATTTCGCATGAAGACAACTGGCCAGGCACAATAGGTTGGTGGATTGCATTCCTTTCCACAAATATATTTTTATTTTTTTAGTTAAAAAAAAATGTAAGGACAGGAAGAAGTGGCGGCTAATCTGCAATGTTGATTTGTAATGTTGGCTCATTCATTTAAATGTTACATTTTTTGTATAGGAAAGTATTGACTTTTTTGTATAGATTTATTTTTAAGATTTTCTTGTTTTTTATGTACTTAAATGTTATTTATTATTTGTATTCCTTAACTTATAGGTTGGTATGAGGCTGACCACCCATACTGTAAAAAATGGTTCACTTTGCCAATGTCACCCCTGTGTCAGGGCAGGTGGGGAAAAGTTGTAGGGATTATGTTCATTTGAGGTTTGGATTTTATTTGTAAGTACACATTCAGCATTTGGAAGCGCGAACTACACGTGTCTGTTTGTGGGCATGCATTTGAGAGCCTCAAATGTTAATATATCTCTGCAAGTTAGATTATAGATTATTATAGATAATCTCTGCTTCTTGTTCTTCACGGCAAAATGCTTGGAACGACTTATCTATATAAAGGGACTGCAATAGGGCATCAAGAGAGTGTCGATCTAAACATTGAGCCGTGAAGTCGAAAGCCAGAGCTGAAATGAATTGTTGTAAATTGTGAACCAACGCAACGCAACTAAGCTACACATATAGTGTAACTTCTTGCCGCGTTATCCCCGAAGGGGTCGCATGTGGCGGGTGGAACCTATTTATTTTTACAGGTAAGGGGGACGGCCTTACGCCAACCACTTCAGTTGAAGTGGGGGTTTCCCAGCTCCCGAGGTGGCTGGTACTCATTTCTTGTGAAGGCTGAGTAAACCTTGCCGGTATTTTTATTATGGGGTTTTGAAATAAACACCGAAATAGGAAATCATATCTGACACCCTCCTCGGTGGGATTCGAACCCGAGCTCTCGGGATGGAATGCGAGCACTCTACCAACTGAGCTATGCTATCGATAACAATATACTTGCTTCAAATAGCTCTTTCTTACTTCCTTTTAAACAACTTTCTTTCTTTGTTTCCAGTATTTTTCCCCAATTAGAGAAAAGGAGCATCCTTCTTTTTTAATAACACTGTTCATTTATTTATTTTTTCTTTCCGTCTAGGTACTTCTTTTTTGTAATTATTATTTGGAGTCGCCTGGGACACAAACGCTCCTACGTGACCTGTCGCACGAAGAACAGTTTCAACACTGGCGCAATACTGTTTATTTATTTCAAGAACAACACTAAATTAATTTATATTGTACTGAGTAAAATATATACAATGCAGAATTGTAGAACAAACAACGACAAGATGATAAATGTATAAGTTCGCCCTTTGTTTGGTGAGCGGTGTTTCTGTGTGAATCACACCTCAAGAGCACTCTGCAAACTTGGTCTAATCTAATCTAATCTAAGTTGCAAAGATATGTAACATTGGGGATTCACATTATTTGCATTTTCACAAGCAGACACGTATAGTTTGCGCTTGTACATGCCGCATGTGAACCTACAACATAAAAACCCAAATCTCAAATTAACATAGACCCTGAAACTCTTGCCGACCTTCCCTGAAACACGGGTGACATTGGCAATATAAACCATTTTCTACAGCATGGGTGGACAGCCGCATACCAACCTAAGTCAAGGAACATACACAACAAATTATATTTTTTCAAATCAACATAATGTATATTGTTGTATAATAATGTAATTGTACATAACAATCAACAACATGTGTTAACATCAAAACAAATACAGAATAAATAATTTCAATTTCAAAAAAAACCCTAGCCATAGCCGCCAACATTACAACAGATCAACCGCCATTTCTTTCTGTCCTAACATACCTACTTCATACAAGAGTCATAACCTTCTTCATACAAGATCTCCTTTTATTATGACTCTGGATATTCCGCTAAAATATCTGTTAAATATATCAGTTATGATAATATCTAATAAATGGTTTTATTTTCACTGTTGTTGAGTATAAAAGCCCAAGCGCTATCGGACTTAATCCTTCCATCTTCAGGGGCCAGCTTTTACAAACGGAATTTCTCAATGAAAAAATAAACTCATAAAGAATGTTTCATGTACCTATATAAGATCGCTAAGCAAGTTCTTGTATATATTCTCACATGTACCTATTATGTATTTTGTTATGTACCCGAAAACTCACGCGGTTTCTCTATAAATAAATGAAAAGCGACAGTGTACAGAAAATACAGGAGACACACTGTGACGCGGGTACCCAGTGAAGCCAAACCATCAAAATCTCATCTAAATTAAAAACATAAACGCAACTAGTTTTTAGTTTTTTATGTCCATGTATATATTGTTATTTATTGATTTTTAAAAATGTAATTTGTCATGTATGTTCCTTGACTTATAGGTTGTTATGCGGCTGATCACCCATACTGTAAAAAATTGGTTCACTTTGCCAATGTCACCCCTGTTTCAGGGAAGGACGGCAAGAGTTGCAAGGCTTATGTTCATTTGAAATTGGGTTTTTATA